>OZ010597.1:89486993-89611993 GCA_963932145.1 Acanthosepion lycidas
GAGTTCAATACCCAGTTAAAGCAGTGGAGAACTTTCACATGGGAATTAACAGGAGATAACTGATAAGTGACATCCATTAAACATGGCAAGTGGAACTAGAACAGGCTACCTCAGTGAGCGAAATGAAGGGTCCAGTTCGATATTCCAACTACCTGAAGAAGGCCGGAGCGTACAACGGCCGAAACGTTGTAATGAATATGGTGACAAAGATGAGGAGAATAACCCGAATAATGTAAATAATGAAGAATTAATGGAAACTCATAAAATTATTTTCACTGCGTTCTGCCGTCTTACGCCATCTTTCATTTAAAGTGTGCATTCCATCATAAAAGAACGATTCCGGTTTTTGATTTGATGAACCACTGTATTCATATAAATCATTATTTAACCAACAAATTACTTTCGATAGCTTTATATCATCTTACGTCATATTTCAGTTGAAGTGTGTATTCCATCATAAAAGAACAATTCCGGTTTTGATTTGATGAACCACTGTATTTATATGAATTCAAAGAATCATTATCCAGTCTTTAAATAACTTTCCCTGGCTTTATATAATCTTACGCCATCTTTCACGCACGGCGGAGTATTGGATAGCGTGTTGAGGAATCGGAGAGCCGAGTTCGAATTCCAATTGAATCCATTACATTCACTTACGTGCTAATACCCTTGGGAAAGGTGTGAATCCTCTTCTTCTCCCTCCAGCTATGGGTAAATAGCAGGACAGACTGGGTTCTATAGCCTTGGATGGCAACTGGTCTAGAAGGAGGACAACTCTGAATTCAAACCCGGAGTTGATCCCCTAAGGCGGATGGACGGCACTTTGTGCTACCTTCCGGCAACTCCTGCAGCCGCGCTAGTACCAAACTGTATTGGTTTATCCTCTCCCTTGGACTCTGCTAGCAAGGCCGAGAGGGGGAACTAGACGTCCGGGCAGCCCTAGTTATCCATATATTCCGCCCAGGCTCGTAGCGCATCGCGCTATTCCATCGTCTCTCGAGACGGACGGATGCCGACGACAACGACAATGACGCCATCTTTCAGCTGAAGTGTGTATTTCATCATAAAAGAACGATTCCGCTTTTGATAAGATAAATCTAATTTATTCATAGGAATTCAAAGTATCATTATTAAGCCAGTAAATTATTTCTCATAGTTAGAGAGCCCAATCTACCCTGCGAGGAGATAAGAGATTTATTTGTACTTTTCCCAAGAGTATTTGCGCTCAAACAACGTAACGAACTCGACCAGGATTCGAACACACTTCATCATTTCTGTTTCCGAGACGCTAACCGTGGGACATCCTCCGCCAAAGTAGGCTTTCTATTACGATACTACACATCGTTGTAATTGAATGCAAATTTAATACTGAATTACTGCAGCGTATTAAATTCGATCCTCATTACTTAGTATGAGTAACTTTGCGCTAATCTATGCTAAACCTAATACATAAATGGTGGGGCAATTCACAGAGTTGTTATGGTAAACGAGCTACTCTAGAAGGCTGTTGTTACGACTTAGGGAGATTTTTTGATGTCAACGTACACTCGATGCCACTTTTGTAATATCAACGAATACCCGTTGTCACTTTCGTAATGCTCGTTGTAGTAGAGACTTTGTAATCTCAGATACAACTATAGTAACGCTGTTGAACAATACTGATGTCAGACGCCTTCGAATATCACTAGTAGTACCTGCGCGATAATACTCACTCGAATAGTAACCACCGAATAGTGATCCGAAGAGTAATCCGTATAGTGATCAGCATATAGAAATAGTATAGTGAATAGTATAGAGAATAGCGAAACGTATATTAATAGAGGATAGGCTAGAAATGGTGACCCGTATAGTAACAGAGGATAGGCTAGAAATAGTGATCCGTATTGTAATAGAGGATAGGCTAGAAAGGTTTATCCGTATAGTAATAGAGGATAGGCTAGAAATAGTGATCTATATAGTAATAGAGGATAGAATAGAAACAATGACTTTACGCTAATTCCCTTATATACATTTCCTTTGCTATCATGTGATCTATTTATTCAAAATGGGATCGTCTGTGTTTGCTCTCTGGCGATCTATGTTCAAACTCCAGTATCGGAACGACGCTTTATTCCTATATAACAGAGATCGAACCTCAGTCGGTACTGTATACATAGATGTGTTGTTGGGCAGGTTTAAGATAAGTTTGGTAAGTACTGAATAGCGAATCGGATGCTCTTGGTGTAAATTGATGGTTAACTAGTCTCGCTTTTTATGGGGTTGTTTCCTTTGTTGAGGCTCGTCATCTGACAATAAAACGAGGGAATGGTTTATAGCAGGTCCTCACAAAATAAGGTCCACAGGATGCATGCAATTGACGATACTACCCATCGTGGCGCGCGAAGGGTTTTCACAATAGCCAGTTTTTGTGTTCGTTGGAATAAATCAGGCGATGGTCGCGTACGGAAAAGTCTGTTTTATGGAGGCCTGGCTTTCTTTTCTTTTTATGTGCCATATCCTTTCATGATGTAGGCGATCATCGCTCTCCACCGTCCTTTATCCCTTGCAGCTCTCAACAAATTCCTTCCCTCTGCCTCCTCCCCCAGACCACGTTCTGTCATCCGCTTGCTTAAAGCCTCTAAGTATGCCATGCGTTGTTTTCCATTGTCTCTCTTTCCCTCTATTCGACCCGTGAGTATCAGATTCTCCAGGCTCTCCTTCCTCGTTATGTGTCCCAGAAATTTCATCTGCCTTTTCCTGAGCCTATAAGTATAAGCCTGATCCTTGTTTGCCTCCTCTCTAAGATCTGATCGTTGCTCACACGCTCGCTCCATGATATCCTTAGCATCCTTCTGTAGAACCACATCTCCATCGCCTCGAGTCTCTTCTTCATCTTTGAGGAAATCGTCCAATATTCGCTGCCGTAAAGAAGAACAGATTTCACGTAACAGTTCAGTATTTTTTTTTTCTTTGTTACCAAAGAAATCCTCCTGTTTCGCAATACTCTGCTCAGCTTTTAGAATGCGTCCTTGGACATCCCAATACGTCTACGGATCTCAGTGTCGCACTTACCGTCTTCTATCAAGACGTTTACCAGATATTTAAAGTTCCTCGTCTGCTTGATTCTAGTTTTCCTGACCTGCAAATCACTTATTTTCCTTTAACTCAACTCTCCAAGATTTGAACTCTTTGGGTCTAGTCACTGATTCTAACCAACGTCTTTGCCCACTGGGTCTGGTGTCCTTAAGGAGATCTGTGTATAAATTTTGAGGACATATACCTAACGTCTCATCATCATTTTTACCAGTGCTTATATTGCAATTTTTTCTGTTATTAGTATTGCATTTTTTCCCAGATCTTATATTGCAATTTTTTTTGTTATTCATTGCTTTTTCCCTAGCACTCCTTATTACTGGTTCCCATATTGTATTCATTTCTATACTTGGTCGGCTCAGAAGATTTTTGTGGCCTAGCATATGTGCTGATTCCTTACGTTTTCGTATTTTCCAGTAATGCTCTCTGGCTATTATTTCAACCTCATCCCAGTGAGGGCGGTGATCTCCCTTTTCCCTCCATAGGTGGTCAGCCACTACCGAATAAAGTAAATAATGCAAGTAATCATATTACCTCATTTCAAAGATACAGACTAATAACATTTCGATCTCACGCCTATTTGCTATTTTACCCGGGGTTAATTTTCAGCGGTCGGAACAATAGCAACAAATATGATGGTAAGTTTGTTACCAACAGACGATTATCTTTTTTGAATAGGGCAACAGTTTGAATAAATTGATTTATAATGATGATAAATCGTACTTTACGGAATTGCTAAAATATGAGCGACTATAACAGGCCTGCACAAAAGGCGTTCAGCCCTCAAGAATAGCCATTATGATCTATGGGGGTTTTCAAAATAGTCATTTTTTTTTTTTTTCATCAGAATAAATTTGGTGACAGAGGGTAGACAAAAAAAGTTCAGTTTTGGGGAATCATTGCTTTATTCAACTAAAATATTTCTTGGCCTTTGTATCTAATTAATCCTTTTAACTCTTTAGCATTCAACACACTCAAACCCACTCCCGTAAATATCGGCTCTCAATGTCCCTCTCTTTGTGTGATTTCCTGCTTTATATGTGATGACATCATCATATATGATGTCGAAGTATACATGAGGCGGGTTACGGTGAGTTGAACATTAGGGGCCAATATTTATCAGGCGGGTTGAATGCTAAAGGGTTAACTCTCTGTAGGAAAAGAGAAAGGCATATCTCACCATTCCTCTATATGTTTGTTTCTATCTCTCTCCCCCCTCTCTCTCTCTCTCTATATATATATATATATATATATATATATATATATATATGTGTGTGTGTGTGTGTTCCTATCTCCTCTGTGTGTGTCTCTCTTTCTCTCTCTCTCTCTCTCTATATATATATATATATATATATGTGTGTGTGTGTGTGTGTTTCTATCTCCTCTCTATGTGTGTCTCTGTCTTTATCTATCTCTTTCTCTTTCTCTCTCTCTCTCTCTATATATATATATGTGTGTGTTTCTATCTCCTCTCTATGTATGTGTGTCTCTGTCTTTATCTATCTCTTTCTCTCTCTCTCTCTCTCTCTCTCTCTATATATATATATATATATATATATATATACATATATATATGTATGTGTGTGTGTTCCTATCTCCTCTGTGTGTGTCTATCTATCTATCTATCTATCTATATATATATATATATATATATATATATATATATATATATATATATATATATGATGGCAAAGTATACATGAGGCGGGTTATGGTGAGTTGAACATTAAGGGCCAATATTTATCAGGCGGGTTGAATGCTAAAGGGTTAACTCTCTGGGTGGAAGTCAAATGAGGAGGAGGAGGAGGAGGAGGAGTATTCTGAATTCAGAATAATGCTGAAGGAAAAGGGAAACCACTCCAATATCTTTCCAAAGAAAGAATGTCAATTCATTTGAAATAAAGAAATGGAATGTGTGGAGGCCCATAATCACCTGTTGCCTGAAAGGACATGGCACTGAAAATAAAACATCTAGTTGTTAATATTGTAGTAGTGAGCTGAACAGATAACTGACTAACCTCAGATATTCCTTAACATGGTCAAGTAAAATGAAAACTATCTATTGCTATAGATTGAATAAAGTGTTGAAAATGTTACAGAATCCAGCGGGTTGAAGGTTACAACAGTTGAAGCAAAATTTAGGGCAACTGTTTGAATAAATTGTTTTATTACGATAAACCCTCCTCTCAGAAATTGCTAAAATATTAGCAACAATAACAGGCTTGCAGAAAATGCAGTCTGTGAGCTGTATGCAGCCCTTAAGTATGGTGTAAGATTAAGCAAGTCATGCAGATCTTTACTACCATTTAGTGAGTTTGATCTTCACTGGGTGCCCATCTCTATTGCCCTTATGCCAGACAAGGCTAAAATAAGTAAATAACAATTGAGAAGTTATATTAACTAAAGCTGGTCTAGCTGACCTCGGATGTGCAGGTAGTGTAATAGTTATCAGTATGATAATTAAAATCACCATGCTGAGTTCAAATCCATGTCTATTTTTTTTCCATTTCTTTGCAAAAGGCATGAATCAATCTTGCTTCCCTCCAGCTAAAGGTTAAATAGTAGGGCAAACTGGGCTCTGTAACCTTGGTTGGCAGTTAAACGAGGAGGAAGAGGAGTACTCTGAATTCAGAATAATGCTGAAGAAAAAGGGAAACCACTCCAATATCTTTCCAAAGAAAGAATGTCAATTCATTTGAAATAAAGAAATGGAATGTGTGGAGGTCCATGATCACCTGTTGCCTGAAGGAACATGGCACTGAAAATAAAACATCTGGTTGTTAATATTATAGTAGTGAGCTGTAAAGATAACTGACTAACCTCAGATATTCCTTAACATGGTCAAGTAAAATGAGAACCGTCTATTGCTATAGATAAGAAGAACAGATAAAAACAGCTATAGAAAATAAAGATAAATAAAAAGAAAGGCCATAGTATAACTGTGGGTGGGAGGACGAATGAAGGTTAAAAACCATACATCTGAAAAATAAATTAACAATTCCAGAGACCAAATCTATATATAAAATGCTAACTCCCGTCCGTTAGTCCGTCTATAACACCCTCTAAAATAAATCATAATACCTCATCTCAGAGATATTGACTAATAACATTTCTATCTCACGCCTATTTTCTATTTTACCCGCAGTTAATTTTCAGCGATCAGAACTATAGCAACAGACATGTTTGTTAACAACAGACGGTGTCGATTGAATAAAGTGTTTGATTTGAAATTCTGTGAATGTTACAGAATCCAGCAGGTTGGAGGGTAAAACAGTTGAATAAAATTAGGGCAACAGTTCGAATAAATTGTTTTATAATAAGGATAAATCCTCCTCTCAGTAAGTGCTAAAATATAAGCGACTATAACAGGCCTGCACAACAAGCGGTCAGCCGACTGAATGCAGCCCCCAAGAATAACCACTATGACACATGGAGTTTTCAAAATGATCATTTTTTTATGTTGATCAAATTAAATGCGCCGACTGAATGCGTACGAAAAATTCAATTTTATGAAAGCACGACTTTTTTCAACAATTATTTCGCAGGCTTTTTATCTAATTAATCATTTTAACCCTTAAGCATTCAACTTGCACAAAACCCGTGCCGTAAATATCAACTCTCAACGTCTGTGGTCAAAGTCTTACTGCATGCGGTCAAAGTCTCACTACTCGTGGTCAAAGTCTCATTGTTTACGTGACAGCCCGCGTAATTTGCGATGGTGTCGTCATATATTATAGCAGAGAATACACCGGTTGAGGAAAAAGCGGGTTGAACATTTAGGGCCAATGTTCACGGAGAAGATTGAAGGCTAAAGATTGAAATAGCTGTAGGAAAAGAAAAGAAAAAGAAAGACTTTTCTCACCATACCTCTCCCTATATATCTGTTTCTATCTCCCTCTCTCTATATATATATATGTTTCTATCTCCCTCTCACTATATCTATTTCTATTTCCCTCTCTCTATATATATCTGTTTCTATCTCCCCCTCTCTCTCTCTCTCTCTCTGTTTCTACCTTCCTCTCTCTATATATCTTTTCTATTTCCCTCTCTCTATATCTATTTCTATTTCCCCCTCTCTCTATATATATATCTGTTTCTATCTCCCTCTGTCTCTCTCTCTCTCTCTCTCTCTCTCTCTCTATATATATATATATATATATATATCTTTGTTTCTATCTCACTCCTCTCTGTATATGTTTATATTTCACTCTCTCTATCACTCTCTCTGTGTATGTTCATATCTCACTTTTTCTATTTACCTATTTCTATCTGCCTGTCAATATATCATTTATATATATATATATATATATATATATATATATATCTTTCTATCTCCCTCCTCCCTTTTTCTGTTTCTATCTCCCTCTCTCTATATATCTTTGTCTATTTCCCTCTCTATATATCTATTTCTATCTCCCTCTCTCTTTATATATCTATCTGACTCATCTCTCTATATCTGTTTCTACCTTCCTCTCTCTATATATCTCTTTCTATATCCCTCTTTATATATATTAGGTTGGTGCAAAAATAATGACGTAATAATGTCGTTTTTGACGTTAAAAAATACGCCAAAAAACGACATTATTACGTCATTACGGTGAGTGGTGATTCTATCTATCTATCTATCTATATATATATATATATATATATATATATATATATATATATATATCTGTTTCTATGTCACACATACTCAGTAATTTCCTCTAAACATTTATTCTTGTGAACCTCGGCTAATTTTCTACGATCAAAGTGGCCCCTAGCATCATTTTAAAATCGTGGTTATAGGTACGCATGTCTTTTGAGCCGTCTTCGAGGGAAGCTACTTCGATTTTCACAAGAAGGATACTATAATGGGAGGATTGATTTCCAATTGCGCCATCTCTGCAGTATCGACCTCCTTTCCTTTGTGGGTGGGCGAGGAACACTGATCTTTGGTACGGTGAGTGGTGATTCGTTTTGCTTGCCTCCCGATCGTTTGTAGTCCACGCCGTTGTAAAATATCGACTTTTTATCCTCGTCACCTCCGCCGTCTACAAACGTAAAGTTTTCTTTCTCTAGGAACGTCTGGCAAATATAGTCGTATAAATAACAAAAGCACATCGACGATGTATGACCTTTCAAATCTGTCTCTTTTACATCCTTTTACACGTGCAATGACATTTCTGTGAGTATCATCTTTACACCTCCACAGAACCTCATATCATGAAGCTAAACGCACACAGACTCACAGAAACGCACATATACACACACTCATATATATATATATATATATATATATATATATATATATATATATATAAGTGAACATTGAAGTCAACACTTAGAGGCGACAGGCTGTTTTCATACTAGATGCAATCGTGGCCTGACGATTGCATCTAGCATGAAACAGACTGTCGCCTCTAAGTGTTGACTTCAATGTTCACTTTTATATTTATACACGCTCTATCTCTGATATTGAGCACTTTATCCCATAAATATAGCACAACTTAAGAGTATATTTATTCATATATATGTGTGTGTGTTTGTGTGTGTGTGTGTGTGTGTGTGTGTGTGTGTGTGTGTGTGTGTGTGTGTAGCTATGGTTGTGAGCTTGTGAACCTGGGTTTCACAAAACCCAGGGTCACAAACTCACATCAATACAACTAAGTATATATATATATATATATATATATATATATATATACATAATCTATTAAACAATAAACAATCTATTAAACAATAGACATGAATTAACGGTTTTTGCCGACATCATCAAATTCACGCATTGAACAATTTAGCTTAAAAAACTAACATACAATAAATTAACTTTTTAATCCATGGACCCAACAAAAAGTTTTAACACCCTACAAAAAATGATAGCCCTTTATGAAGTCGTCAAATAACAAATGTTTTTATATACACAAAACCCTTTCATAAAGTAATAAAACAAATAAGTAATAAAACAAAAAAATAAATTAATCTTCATAGACGAGTTAACCTGACTGATTGAAAACATCTTCCGCTTTAAATTTAGACACCCCCACCTTACCCTGACTTAACATCTATGAAAGTAACTCTATGTTGATACATATCATTAGCAGCTAACACCCCTACCTATTTCAAATATCCACGATGGCTGTCACCATGGGGATTTAAGATTCCGATATAAAACACGTAAATTTCAGAAACAAGTTATTCCAAAAAATTTCGCTTGAAGGCGAAACAGAGCTCACTTTAACTCAATTTAATTCTAATAATTATATTGAAGTTTTCGTCTCTTGTTTTTGAAACATGAGACTTCTTATGTAGCGTGTTGGAATCATATTTTTAAATAAATAATTATTTATATATATATATATATATATATATATATATATATATATATATATATAAGCATTACCAATTAATGATCCTGGCCGAGTAATTTTGACAACATTAAAATTGACGTAATATCTCCATTTATAGGTAATATTTCTATTTACAGGATCATCAATTCAATCTGTTAACAATCTCAAATATAAGGATCGCGTTATTCAAGGAATTGATGGTAAGTTAATGTCTAATAAAGTCTTGTTAGCGAAGTGATTTCGCCATTGATCACATTAACATTTCTAATGAATTCTTTGTATAATTACTTCTTTATGGTATAATATATATACTTTACAATTTAATATATATATGTGTGTGTGTGTGTGTGTGAGTTTGAGTCTGTGCGTGTGTGTGTGTGTGTGTGTGCTAATATATAGAAAAATAAGAAAGAACCGTTAGGTTAATAATCCAAAGTTCTTTAGTATTTTTGCTTTTATTTTTAAAAAAATCAGTGCTCAATACATAAGTAGAGCCTAAATAATGCCAGCAACACTGTGTCTTTGAAACAGAGCAGACGATCTGCGTCAAACTGATGCCATCATTCACTTGAAAATAGACACCCCGATCCTACCTTGACTTAACCTCTTTCCGAAAGTAACCAATATATAGGAACTTTATTTCAATCCTACATGAGCTTCTGATCCATAGTTCTGATCAATTAATGATGAACATTTCATTTTCGTTTATGATCCGATTACATCACGGTTCTACTGTTAAGCTTGGACAGTAATTATACATTCTTACTGCTCAAGGTGGAGGTCAATTGTGTTATAAAAACCTCGGAGAATTCCAGTAAGATATATTTAATCATTTCTAAGATATGACGGTTCAAATCTTAATCTAATAATTGGACAATTTTGCTGTTCCAATCCAGATATGGCATCCATAAGTCACTAATTCAAGCAAGATGCTAGACATCGTGCAGACTATTTTCTTTCTTTATTTTTCTAAGAGAGAGAGGAACTTATTTATCGGTAACTTCGTTCTCCGCTGTTATGCCCTAAGCGTAATTCGTGTTAGGCGCATAAGGGGTTGTTAATTCTATTGTGAGCACAATGTGTTTTTCTCTTCAATGGACGAAGCTGACATTTAAGTAAAGTATTGCCATTTCTATATCGAAATAGCAGTGGAAGTCAGGTCAAGTAATTCGCTTAGAACAACCAAGCTTCAGCGTTGTCTATTTCATATGAAGCATTTGGTATGTCTATTCGGTATTAAGAGACAACAAAACTTCGTTAGAAACAACGACAAAGTGTTGTCGCCTTGTTAGGGCCAGAAATAAAGACACAATTATTTAGAGAGGAATTGAGTTAAAACAAATATATTAACAGAAACAGTAATGCAAATATATACAAACGACAGTGTTAGAGCAAGAATGTTCAGCCCGACTGTCAGAGCTGACTGCTGGAAATTTCCCTCATTAAAAAGGCAGTACCTGCTCCTATTTATAGCTGGGAGAGTCCATGCGTGCGTGGGTAAATTACCATAGCAGGAACATAGATAGATAGATAGATAGATAGATAGATAGATAGATAGATAATGAACAGACTGAGATAAGGAAATGTTGTGGCCTTGTTAGGGCCAGAAATAAAGACAAAAAGAGATGAATTGAGTTAAACAAATATATTAACAGAAACAGTAATACAAACATATACAAACGAGAGTGTTACAGCTAGAATGTTCGGTCCGACTGTCAGACCTGACTGATGGAAACTTCAAACTCTAAAAGCCAGTACCTGCTCCTATTTATAACTAGGAGAGTCCATGCGTGCGTGGGTAAATTACCATAACACAAAGCATAGAATATTGAGCAGTTACGAGATATCTGTGCTCCTATGTAGCAGTAAATACTGGACAATCGCCTAGTTGTGACAGAGAAAATTTCCTTACAATTTTGGACTCGGCCGTCGGACGAAAGACATAAAATACTCCTACATCAAGAGGAGTAGCAGGAGGAGCAGTAGCAGGAGTAGCCTTTGCTGAAAACACTCATTCACAGCTAAGCATTCTCATCCCTAGTTTCTATTCTACATTATGCTTCCTTGTAACAAAAGGCAATAAACTTGTTGTTAAACCAATTCCGGTTTTCTAATGTTGTTTTTGAAACCCAGTTACAGTACTCCTCAAAGATGAAGAAGAGACTAGAATCAACAGAAATGTGGTTCTACAGAATGATGCTGAGGACGCCATGGACCGACTATGTGAGCGACGACAAAGTTCTAGAGAAAATGGAAACAAAAAAGAAATTTATACTTAACATCAAGAAGAGTTAGTTGAAATTTCTAGGGCACATAATGAGGAAAGAGGGCTTGGAAAATCTGATATTCACAGGGCAGATTGAAGGCAAGAGGGACAGAGGAAAAAAACGCATATTTCATTGCATTCTTCTTCTACGTGCCGAGTGCCTTCAGAACGTTGATGATCACGGCTCTCCACAATTTCCTCTCCATTGTAGCTCTCAATAAATTTTGAGTTTTTGTTGACGTGTAGAGGTTTTCGTAGGGATGGGGGATATAGGACCTAATACTGAGAAATGTGAGAAAGGAAGACATTTTAAATATGTAAAAAACAAATGAAACATAAAATAAACAATTCATTTAAATTAATTAAAAACTAAATTTTTATTTCACTCTTTGATTGGATGACCTTCCAATATGGATGCTCGGGGCCGTCGCACCTTCTGTCACTCCACCCTCTGCACGCTACTGCTATGAGTATCAAATTGTCTTTCTTCATTATTGTTGTAGATACCTACGGAATTTAATGGGTGTGACCCATTTACATAAAGACATTAGTGAATACTGTACGTGGTCTAGAGTTGGAGATTTGTCTCCAGCTGTGCTGGTCAAACTCTCTGTCTCCAGGCAGAGAGGATCCCAGACGAGGCTATGTCAAAGGACAGAGTCTTGTCTCGTGAAACAGCTACTCGACGCTGTTTTATACGGGCTCTCCGGGGAATTTTTGGCCGAGCATACAGGCTCGGATACCTCACATTAAATTCGGCCTTGTGCCACATCTGACCGCGTCGTGCGGTTGGTAGATATCATAGAGTTGGAGATTCGTCTCCACCTGTGTTGGTCAAACTCTCTACCTTCGGGATAGAGAGGATCCCCAGACGAGTTGATGTCAAAGGGCAGAGTTTCGTCTCGGGAAACAGCTACCTGACACCGTTTTATACGAGGTCTACGCGGAATCTTTGGCCGAGCCTACGGGCTCGGATACACCACATTAATTTCGGCCTTGTGCCACGTCTCACCTCGTGGGGGGTCGGTAGATATCCTGCAGTTGGAGATTCATTGTGGAATTCACTTATTCTAGTCAGTAACCTTTCCAGGTTATAACAATTATGTGACTTAAATTTTCAACTGTCTCTTCCTGATATTAAGTATAGGCGTCCTTTTTGTTTCCATTTTCTCGGCAGCGTTCTCAGCATCCTTCTCTAGAAACACGTTTCGATTACTTCAAATCTCTTCTTCATCTGACGTGTTGAGTGATTTACTGACAAAAACGCCTGTTGAAAACTCTTAGCAAATTAGCAATAAATTTTAAATTAATTAAAGGGACTTCCCTTATTGTCCGATGGCGTCATATATGGATGTCCATGTTTACAAAAATCAACACGTTTATGCACACACAAAAAAATTAAAATTCTTTTTAAAATATTGTAGTTCGAACTGTAGCGAGCTTTTCTGTTTAAGATTTGTACATGAGTAAATAGCAGGACAGACCGGGTTCTGTAACCTTGGATGGCAACTGGTCTACCAGAGAAAGAAATGGTAACCTACTGCCCTAAAAAAAAAAAATCTACCTCGTCAGTCATGTATCGAAATTTTATGGCTAAGCGTGTATCACGCATGGCACATAACTGACTGATATACATTTTTAAATTTAGTAACAATATCACTTTACTGCTAGAAATTAATACAGAATTTTAAAAGATTGAAAAGTTTATAAATTATTCTAATTGAAATAGTTTGCAAAGATTTTCTAAAAAGAAACATTTCAAGACTTTCATTTCAAAATAAGTCCTGAAGGTTCCATTAAATTCGACAATTTTCTGATTTTTGCAAGAATTTCCAAATCAGTTTTTTTTTTTTTTTTTTTTTTTACCGCGAGAAGATCTTCACATGTTCTGTACAATTTAAGGTCTCGCTTGAATAATAAAAAAAAAAAAAAAAAAAAAGGTTTTGTAACCAAAATTTTCAGGTTTCCTCTTAATAATGTCAGAAAGATTTTGACGATAACATTTTATTAGGTTGGTGCAAAAATAATGACGTAATAGTGTCGTTTTTTGACGTTAAAAAATACCTCAAAAAACGACATTATTACGTTATTATTTTTGCACCAACCTAATATTTTCTTTATGTTTTGGGTCATTTTTTCATTAGGTATCCTACTTTTTAGAGCATTTTTGGAAGTACCTACTCTTCATCATAGGAAAGTTAGCAAGAGAAGCCAACCACATAGAACAGCAAAAATTAAAATATTACATGAATAATTAAAAGATATCTCGTTTTGTTTTACTTGTTTTGACTCTTAAAATTTTTTTTTTCTTTTTTTTTTTTTTTTTTTTTTTTTTTTTGATTGGTTGCGCGGCAGTCTAGGACTTTTGCCCCGATTTGTTTAGGCAAAATCCGATTAACTCTGCATTATAACGAGAAATTTTGCTTTTTAACCTATTCAGGGTTATTTGGTCTTTATTTGCTGATGAATTCAGTTAAGAAATAGGTCAATACTAGTTTAGTGCAGCCCGACAGTTGGGGGCCAACTAAGATCGAGTAACAATAATACAGGAATTGTGGCGTGAGGGTCGGCCGGAGTGTACGTGTTAGTGGACACGTTTCAGGCAAACTTCGGCAAAATGCGGTCACAGATTCTTTCTTTCTTTATTTATTTATGCATTTAATTATTGCTCTAAGGAAGGGGGTCCGCGGATGTAGAGAGGTAAGAAGCTGGTAATTTTTTTTAAGTGATACTTGGTCTCACTCTCTCACTCACACACTCCTTCGCTTTCTCCTCCCCCCTCTCTCTCTCCTCTCTCTCTCTCTCTCTCTCTCTCTGAAGTGTTACGGAGGTCTGTTTACGTATTTATTTAAACTAGCAGCAACCGTGAAGACCGCACAGTTTTACTGTTGTGTATCTTCTGATGAGCTCATCTACATGACATGTCTTTTTCAGAACGTGGGCGATCACGGCTCTTCACCATTTCCTGCCCTCTGTAGCTTTTAGCAGTGTTTGTCATCTCACATAATCACTGTTTTGCCAACCAAGTTCGCTAGCTTAGCCATTCGCTGCTTTCCTCTGTCCGTTTTGCCTTCAACATCCTGTGAGTTTTCTAAGTCGCCTTTCCTCATTATGCACCCGTACAAATTTCAGTAGTCTCTTTCTGATTCTAAGTATAACTGTACAATTCTGATTCCATTTTCTCTAAAACTTCGTCGTTGCTCACATGTTCGCTCCATGGTATCATCGGCATTTTTTTGTAGAACAATATTTGTGTTGCTTCAAGTCAATTCTTCATCTTTGGGGACATTGTCCAGAATTCACTACCGACGGTTGCTGGGGCTGGCTATTTGTTGTCCTTACGCCCAGTCAACGTGATCGGTTTCCCCACATTAAACCCGAGCTTTTGTCACATAGCGCCTCAGGGTGGGATACTGGTGTAAATAAGAGTAACAACGGTTGCGGGGTCTGGGCAATTGTTCTCCTTGGTTGCGGGGTCTGGGCAATTGTTCATTGGCCCAGTGTACGCGCTTGGATTCTTCACATTGAACCCGACCTTGTGTTACATCGCGTCTTGGGGGTGCATGGAGACTAAGTTAAATAAGTCCATATAGGAGTACCAATATTGTATAACAATCTATTAGGTTGGTGCAAAAATAATGTCGGTTTTTGACGTTAAAAATACGTCAAAAACCGACATTATTTTTGCACCAACCTAATAGTACTCTTTGTTTCTGTTTTTAACGTAATTTTCATGTTTCTTAATACTTTGCTTTACTTCTGGAAGTCTCGTCTTCCTCTATTCCAATGCTAATTCGGATTTCGGTTTTCGCATTTACCCCTTTTAAAACACTTCCTAGTTATTTAAATTTGTGTACTTGCTTCATTTTGGTCCCTCAAATTCATACTCATTTTGAGCTTTTGCTATGTTGATAGCCATACCTTCTTTCTTCTTTAATTAATGGCTTAACCTTTCAGAGAGCAGATAGAATGCAAATACTCTTAAGAACTATATGAATAGCTCTCTCTCCACCTATCTGTTTCGCTAGGTTCACACTCCTCCCATTTATTTTAAACTGGAGTAGAGCCTTATCACTTGTTTCCTGTTTAGAATTAGGTTTCTGGTCCCTTCTAAAGTCTACTTCATCTCTGTACTTCTAACATCTCCGCCTAAACTCTGAAACTTTTACTATTTATTTATATATTTTTTCTCTCCAATAGGAGTAGATAGGTTTAACTATCGTCTGGTTCCGACATCTCTGAACAGGAGTTGAAGTTTAACTCCTGTTTCCTGTTCAGGACTGGGTTTCCGGTTCCTTTCAAAGTCTACATCAACTCTATACAACGTTTCGGCCAACATGGCACAGTGGATAAAGGCGTTGGTTAGATCCAGTGACAGGACCCAAAGAGTGTGAGTTCAATACCCGGTTAAGGCAGTGGAGAACTTGGAGAGGTGAATTAACAGGAGATAACTGATAAATGACATCCATTAAAAAAAACATGGCACGTGGAACTAGATCAGTCTACCCCAGTGAGCGAAATAAAGGGTTCAGTTGGACATTCCAACCACCTGAAGAAGACCGGAGCGTACCACGGCCGAAACGTTGTAATAAATATGGCGACAAAGATGAGGACAATAGTCCGAATAATGTAAATAGTGTACATAATACCTCATACAGTGTAACCCGGATATAAGAGACCCAGATATAAGAGAAACCCGGATATAAGAGATATTTTATCTGGTCCCAAATTAGAGCCATACTTACCTAAACAAAATAGCCCAAACCCGGATATAAGAGACTTCTTCTCCGGTCCCGACAACTCTCTTATATCTGGGTTACACTGTATCAGAAATTTATACAGATACTAGAATCTGGAAAATTACTGAAGAAAACAATTAAGTCAATATTCATACGTTGAAAAAAAATTATTTTCTCTTTTAAATTTAAAAAAAATGTTAATGTAATATCCACACGACAAAAAAATTTAAATGTAAAAAAATTACTTTAATTATTTTAAAAAATTAAAAATTAAAAAAATTATAAAACAGTAATTTTTTTTTTTAAATCTTATAATCCACAATATATTAGATTGATGCAAAAATAATGTCGTCTTCTCACATATGTTACTATGTGAGAAAACGATATTATTTTTGCACCAACCTAATATTTAGGCTTTAAATCACCCAAAAAGAATTAATAAACCTTCACAAAAAAAAAAAAACAATCCTTGAGATTTCCACGACTCATGGGAATTCCACTAGAATTCCATTAATATTTTATTAGGTTGGTGCAAAAATAATGACGTAATAATGTCGTTTTTTGACGTTAAAAAATACGTCAAAAAACGACATTATTACGTCATTATTTTTGCACCAACCTAATATCTTAACAATATTAACAAAATAGAGCAAAAAAGACTGTATTTTTATGTCCTGTTATTGCCAATTCATTGTATCCTGGCTACCGCCTAAAAATATATGACATGGAAGAATGTGATATATATATTCAGTGCCTGTGCAATGAGGCTCATGCCTTACCCTCCCGAATCTATGATACGGGTCTCCTACTCTACTGCAATTCTCATAAGGTTGTATTTAAACAAATTTTATTCTGACCCAATTTATGTACAATAATGGATCATATGCAATATGGGTGAACAGTTCAACTAGAAAAATTGAAAATAAATACGATTTATCTAAATAAAAATTAGAGACGTAATAAAAGAGATCATTCTATCTTAAATAAATCAACAATATTTTGCGGCAATTTTTAACGTCTCAATTTTCATAAGGTAGTGTTCATATAAAAAACAAATTTTATTCTGACCCAATTTATGTACAATAATGGATCATATGCAATATAGGTGAACAATTCAACTAGAAAAATTGAAAATAAATATAATCTATCTAAATACAAATTGGAGACGTGCCGTATCAGATCATTAAATCTATATCTAAAATTCTCAAAACGTGTGTGTGTGTGTGATCGGATGTTGTTTATACATTTCCACAGTTTTCATCCGATTTCGATTAATTTTTTTCTTGTTGCCTAATGTATACGGCATCAGTACGCATCGCAAAAAGAAATCTCTGCTAAAAGTAGACCAGATTGCAATCAAAAGGACCAAGGCTGCAGTGAGGAAAAGAAACATCCCGTGCAAATGAAAACCCAGATTAAACGGCAGACAGAAGAACTTCCAATGCTGAGAATATGCAAAAACATAGGGGACTCCTGAAGAACCCAAGGACCGAATCAAGAGCTCATGCGGATAGCTTATATACTGCCTGAAAGGGTGGTTTTTAAGCTAGTAGAAATATAAAAGACAAAAATGATATATGTCCATTTTAATGTGAGAAACAATTTATTTCTTTTCACGTCTTTCCGTTTCTTTCTATTTCCCGCCCTTTTGTGACATTCATATTTCGATTTCACTGAAGCAGACGTTAAACGTCTGGCTGCTTTAACGTTTCTTTCTTTCTTTCTTTCTTTCTTTTTTTCATTCTTTCTTTCTTTCTTTCATTCTTTCTTTCTTCTCATTATCTCTTTTTTCTTCGCATTAATTCTTTGTTATTTTTCTTTGTCTTTCTTTTCACTGTCTGGTTTTGTTCTAACAATTTCTTTCTTCTCACAATCGTCAGTCTTTCTTTCTTTCTTTCTTTCTTTCTTTCTTTCTTTTGACTGTATTTTGCTTTTCTCTCACTATATTCTTCTTTTCACAATCTTCATTCTTTCTTTCTTCTTGTTTGTTTCTTTCTTTCCTTCTTTCTTTCTTTATGCAATTTCTTTTTTTCTCATTATGTCTTTCTTCCTTGCTTGTTTTAATTTCACTGTCGTCTGCGTTTTTCTTACAATATCCTTCTTTTCACAATTTCCGATCTTTTTCTTTCTTTCTTTCATTGAAACCAAGCTTATATGATATATTCCTTCTTTCGTCTTTTCTCCCAATCACAAGGTCCATTATTTATCTGAGGCAATGGCAATGTTTAACGCACATTCCAGCTAACTTACTAACCAAGGGAGGAAAAACAATTATAATATGATGGTTTCAAAGGAAACAGACTTACGTACGTGAGGCTTCATTAAAGATGTTTTTCGCCATTTATATCATTAACTTTACTAATCTACGTTTTGTATGAACGATTCATGTCATAAAAATTGAACTGTGCCACATATTTGATTTACAAAGAACTGATCCGACGTGCAAATTTTCGGGATAACAGCTGCGACATTACTATATTTATTGAACAATTTAGTTCATGCCACATTGACTGAAAAACTCCTGCAACAAAAAAATTCTCAAATTACCATATTAGTAAAAATCGCACTCTCTTAAATTTTCAAAAAAAAAAAAAAGATTCAACCTTAGCGTTGCGACTGAACGCCCCAAAATTTCTTATCCGTTAATAATAACACATTTCTAAAAAAACATATTTCGATTAACATTTAATCTTTCGTGTTCGGCTACTACCTGGATTTACTAAAAAAAACAAAAAACACAAATTAATTTCCATGCCGGAGGATGGCTGTAAGTACAGCTGAAAGTACTAGCAAAATAAAAAACAGACCTTATACAACTTGAAGTTATTAAAAACAAGGATCATAACATTCATCGAGTGGTTCGTAGGTTAATGTAACTTTAATAAATTTGTTTGCGAAGATGTTTTTCGCCATTTGTATCATTAACTTTACTAATCTACTTTTTGTATGAATGATTCATGTAATATATATATATATATATATATATATATATATATATATATATATATATATATATATATATATATATATATATTATTATTATTATTATTAATATATGTGCATATCAAAATAATTTTATTTTGTGGCACTTCATATTGTGTGTGTGTGTGTGTGTGTAGATAGTGAGAGTAACAGACAGACAAGGAAATTTACACAGGAATTAATATCTTGTATTTTATACTCACATACATTTTTCTCAATTCTATTGATACCAATAGCTGTCTAGAAAATTCGTGCTGATTAGCACCGGGACAAAAGAACAGGTATATGAAAAGAAAGGGAAGAAAGGAGATTGTATAAATGAAAATACCGCGGGAAAGAAAGAAAGAAAGAAAATCATGAGGACAAAGAAAAAAAGGAAGGAGATTGCGAGAAGAAAGAAATTGTGAGAAAAAAGCAGGCAGTGATAAGAAAAGGGTTAATGAGAAAGAAAGAGACAACGAAAGAAAGAAAGAAAGAAAGAAAGAAAGAAAGAAAGAAAGAAAGAAAATTGTGAGAAAAAGAAGGAAAGAAAGGATATTGTGTAAAATAAAGATATTGAGAGAAAGAAAGAATAAAGAAAGAAAGAATGAAAGATATATAGAAAAAAGAAAGAGAGAAGGGAAAATGCGTAAAAGAAAGGTAGTGTGAGAAGAAAGAAAGAAAGAAAGAAAAATGTTTAAAAGAAAGATATCGTGAAAAAAAAGCAAAAAAAAGAAAGAAAAAAGAAAGAAAGAAGGAAAGAAAGAAAGAAAGAAAAATGTTTAAAAGAAAGATATCGTGAAAAAAAAGCAAAAAAAAGAAAGAAAAAAGAAAGAAAGAAGGAAAGAAAGAAAGAAGATTGTGAGAAGAAAAAAATTGTGAGAAAAAAGCAGACAGTAATAAGAAAAGGTTAATAAGAAAGAAAGAGGCAATATAAAGAAAGAAAGAAAGAGGACTGAGACGAAAGATCTTGTGCGAAAAATCAGACAGTGAAAAATGTTTAATGTGAAGAAAAAAAGAAAGAATTAGATGAAGTAATGAATAAATAATAGCAACTTAAAAGACAAAAGGTAAGCGCAAAGGAATCAAATGATTCTCATCGAATGACTTCACTGAGCTACGAACGCAAATCGTTGTTAGTCGGACACAGAGAGGGGAGGGGAAATAAATCAATCGCCAAGTGAAGAAGATGGAAAGAAACAGAATAAGTGAAGAAATTGTATAGAAATTTTCTAAATTTTACACTTGTTTGGCACAAGGCAGCCTCCTTGCCAGTCTCGCTTCTCGCAGAAGAGAAAGAAATCAGCTTTTACCGGTCATCGCATTCTGTCTCTTGACGTAGGAAAAAGCAGCGAATAAATACATTTTTAATCCTTGTTATCACGGCCGTATCTCCTTGGCATTTGCTACACCGCATCAGTATATGTGACGCTAAAGTGAATGGTCATTTCCGTCTTGTATTTACAACTTAGCTCCGTATTAGTACAGGCGATCCGATGTAAAATTATTATATGGTCAATATAGTTATTTATACAGGTTATATATAGCAGAATATCATGTTGAGTTTGTTAAATTCACTTACGTACAAAAAAAAATAAAAAATAAAAAAAAAAATAAAATAAACTTAAAACGGTATAAACCCATCTGTTTCCCCAGCTATGGGTTAAATAGTAGGGCTTGTATTTGGAAAGATCAGTGTTATCTCCTAATAAAATTGTTAATGCAATATTTGTTCACAAAAATATTCTAAAATTCTCAAATATGTTTCAGTTTAAAATAACCGATAAAGGGTTGATAAGCCGTAAAAACAAATTAATCAGTATAGCACAATATCCTAATGTATGGTCAGAACTATTTTATCTTAAGCTTAGATTAGTTTGGGCACTAGCTACATAATAAGCGTCGAACTCACTACTCACTATTATTGATCCACCAGACAAAGTGTCCTGGGTATGACGATAAACTACATCCGGCAGCAAGGTCTTTGATCAGAAAGTTTTGAGAAGTGTGAAACCATCTCTTAATTGCTGCTGTTCCCAAGTCCTTCCTGACCCGGGGTGGTAGCGCCTGTCAGGGTCCCACTTTGGACAAATAGTTAATCCCCCCAAAATAGTTCAAAATACAATGAAAGTATAAAATTAGATTTTAATACCACCAATACTTTTGGGGAAAAATTATTATTAGCAGTACATTTTTGAAAAAAATATTACCAACAATACATCTTTGAAAAAAAAAAAAATATTACCAGCAATAAAAATTTTGTCGGCATAATTAACCCATTCAGGTTGATATGCCGTAAAACCAAACCAAAACCAAAACCAAACCACCAGACAAAGCCGCTAACCATAACATATGGTGAAGCGTGAGCTTCATATATCTTTCTATTAGGTTGGTGCAAAAATAATGTCGTTTTCTCACATATGTTACTAACAGAGAAAAAGACATTATTTTTGCACCAACCTAATATATAAAGTTGTAGCTTCTTTCTGTCTGTCTGTTTGTAACCGAACTCCTCCATAACATATATATATATATATATATATATATATATTCTGAAACAAAGGGGGTACCAGAAGTCACAAACTCCCGCTAATTTTTTCCCTTTGATTTAAAGCAAATTTAAATTTGAACAAGGGAATGACTCCTATCCAAAATATGGAAGGAGAAAACCAGAAGATGGAGGTCACATTGGCAAGATCAAAATGAGACAATGTGGATGCCAAGTTGAGCAAAAAATCACCAATCAGTGGGTAGTGCCTGACAATACATATTTGTTGCGACACTTCAACTGTCATTTCAATGTTGAAATCTGCTCATCAATTCAAGTATTGCATCAAATACATATCAAAGGGATCAGAGCAAGCTGTTTTTGCACAAAACCCCCAATTAATTTTTTTTTCATTTTAATTAAAATTTAAATTTGAACAAGGGAATGACTGCTATAGAAATATAGAAGGAGAAAGCTAGAAGATGGAGGTCAAATCGGCAAGATCATTTTAATCAAAGCATATCCCCTGATTTATTTTCCCTTTGATATATAAATTAAATTTAAATTTGAACAAGGGAATGACTCCTAGGGTACTTGTAAAAGTATATTTCATTTTGATGAAAGGGCATTGGGGGCGGGGGCACAAACCTCCAACTGATTTTTTTTTCTTTTCATTTAATAAAATTGAAATTTGAGCAAGGGAATGACTCCTTTCCAAAATATAGAAGGAGAAAGCCAGAAGATGGAGGCCAGAAGATGAAGATCATTGAGTAATATTGAAATGCATTGTTTTTCCTCCGCAAAATATAACAATGATTTAAAATCAATCATTTCCTTACAAAAAATAAATGTGTGAGGCGCAGCAAGGCGCGAGTAATTCGGCAAGTACATATAAGATAATAGCAAAGCAAATATGTTAGAGCAAGAATTTTCAGTTTTTATTGACTAAGAAGAAATGAATCCGTAGGTTTTGTCAGTCGATTTGGAGCACTTCGCCTTGGTGTAATGGTTAGCCATCGTATCTCGCGAGATGAATTACGACTGAGTAGTGAGTTCAATTCTTACTGGGTGCTCCATAGATTCAGCCATGTGCTTCATCTAGGCTAACCTTTGATTGATATGTTTGATGACATATCAACTCCTTACGGGTCATTTATTGCCGAAATTAAATTTTCTTGGGAGTTTTGAAGTGATATATGTTATTCTGCTTTCATATTTGAATACATAGCAGATGATACTCAGCTTTTGTGGATATACATGTGAGAGTAGATATAATTAATAGAGGCGGTGATATATGTTTGTTTTATGATATATGTTATTCTGCTTTCACAGTTGAATACATGTTAGATGATACTCAGCTTTTGTGCATATACATGTGTGTGCAGACATAATTACTAGAGGCAGCGATATATGTGTGTTTTATTATATATGTCATTCTGCTTTCACAGTTGAATACATGGTAGATGATACTCAGCTTTTGTGCATATATATCAGTGTGCAGACATAATTACTAGAGGCAGTGATATATGTGTGTTTTATGGTTTATGTCATTCTGCGTTCACAGTTGAATACATGGTAGATGATACTCATCTTTTGTGGATATACATGTGTGTGCAGACCTAATTACTGGAGGCAGTGATATATGGGTGTTTTATGATATATGTCATTCTGCTTTCACAGTTGAATACATGGTATATGATACTCAGCTTTTGTGCATATATATGAGTGTGCAGACCTAATTGCTAGAGGCAGTGATATATGTGTGTTTTATGATATATGTGTTGTAGAGTAATTTCAAAGTGGAGGCTTCTATTTCAATAAGTCGTCCTAAATTAGGTTCGACGTACAAAACGTTAGGAACTTGGAAATAAGAGTTAACGACGCAGCAATCTAGTTGTGATGGTTGGTATTTCAATGTCCGATAACGACTGACTCGCTCAACACCACAGAGCCGA
The DNA here is from genome assembly GCA_963932145.1 of Acanthosepion lycidas. Classification (NCBI taxonomy): domain Eukaryota; kingdom Metazoa; phylum Mollusca; class Cephalopoda; order Sepiida; family Sepiidae; genus Acanthosepion; species Acanthosepion lycidas. Next base: position 89,510,804 of record OZ010597.1, read on the forward strand.
ACTGGCGACCGCTACTACTGCTACTAATTACTATCTGTGGGAGATTCCATTACAATAGAATAGGTAAAATAACAATGTGTTATTCTGCTTTCACAGTTAAATACATGGCAGATGATACTCAGCTTTTGTGCATATACATGTGTGTGAAGACATAATTGCTAGAGGCGGTGATATATGTGTGTTTTATGATATATGCTATTCTGCTTCCACAGTTGAATACATGGTAGATGATACTCAGCTTTTGTTCATATACAAGTGTGTGCAGACCTAATTACTAGAGGCAGTGATATAAGTGTGTTTTATGATATAAGTTATTCTGCTTTCACAGTTGAATACATGGTAGATGATACTCAGCTTTTATGCATATACATGAGTGTGCAGACCTAATTACTAGAGGCGGTGATATATGTGTGTTTTATGATATATGTTATTCTGATTTCACAGTTGAATACATGGTAGATGATGCTCAGTTTTTGTGCATATACATCTGTGTCCAGACAGAATTACTAGAGGCAGTGATATATGTGTGTTTTATGATATATGATAATCTGTTTCACAGTTGAATACATGGTAGATGATACTCAGCTTTTGTACATATACATGTGTGTGCAGACATAATTACTAGAGGCAGTGATATATATGTGTTTCATATATGTTATTCTTCTTTCACAGTTGAATACATGGTAGATGTTACTCAGCTTTTTGCATATACATGTGTGTGCAGACATAATTACTAGAAGCGGTGATATATGTGTGTTTTATGATATATGTTATTCTGCTTTCACAGTTGAATATATGGTAGATGAAACTCAGCTTTTGTGCATATACATGTTTGTGTAGACATAATTACTAGAGGCAGTGATATATGTGTGTTTTATGATATATGTTATTATGCTTTCACAGTTGAATACATGGTAGATGATACTCAGCTTTTGTTCATATACAAGTGTGTGCAGACCTAATTACTAGAGGCAGTGATATAAGTGTGTTTTATGATATAAGTTATTCTGCTTTCACAGTTGAATACATGGTAGATGATACTCAGCTTTTATGCATATACATGAGTGTGTAGACCTAATTACTAGAGGCGGTGATATATGTGTGTTTTATGATATGTTATTCTGATTTCACAGTTGAATACATGGTAGATGATGCTCAGTTTTTGTGCATATACATCTGTGTCCAGACAGAATTACTAGAGGCAGTGATATATGTGTGTTTTATGATATATGATAATCTGTTTCACAGTTGAATACATGGTAGATGATACTCAGTTTTTGTGCAGATATATGTCAGTGCAGACATAATTACTAGAGGCAGTGACATATGTGTGTTTCATGATATATGTTATTCTGATTTCACAGTTGAATACATGGTAGATGATACTCAGCTTTTGTACATATACATGTGTGTGCAGACATAATTACTAGAGGCAGTGATATATATGTGTTTCATATATGTTATTCTTCTTTCACAGTTGAATACATGGTAGATGTTACTCAGCTTTTTGCATATACATGTGTGTGCAGACATAATTACTAGAAGCGGTGATATATGTGTGTTTTATGATATATGTTATTCTGCTTTCACAGTTGAATATATGGTAGATGAAACTCAGCTTTTGTGCATATACATGTTTGTGTAGACATAATTACTAGAGGCAGTGATATATGTGTGTTTTATGATATATGTTATTATGCTTTCACAGTTGAATACATGGTAGACGATACTCAGCTTTGTGCATGTACATTTGGATGCAGACATAATTAATAGAGGCAGTGATATATGTGTATTTTATGATATATGTTATTATGCTTTTTACAGTTGAATACATGGTAGATGATACTCAGCTTTTGTGCATGTACATTTGTGTGCAGACATAATTACTAGAGGCTGTGATATATGTGTGACGTCTCCCCGGTGTCGCTGCGCCAAATGTGACATCTGCCTGGCTGCGTCCGTCGTGCTATCCTGTCCTGTGACAACCAACTGGCTTGGTATTGGTCGCGGCACCGAATGTGACGTTCTAACCTTTTGGTGATTCGGATGGGAATCTGTTTAGATTCGGTATCAGCCTTGTCGTTCCCAGCTCGCCTCCAACGTCTGGTTACCGAAGTAACTGTTTTGATTTCTAGTCTAACCTACCCACCTTGTGATTTGATCTTAGGCAGACGAAATCAATCAGTCGCCGGGCCGTAATGCAAGCCGAGTTCTATCAAGGGCAACACCGCACAAGTATATGTAAAATAAAATAAAATAATAACTCGAAAAGTTCAAATGTGTTAAAAAAAGGATAACAATATTTTATATCTGGTTGCTGAATACAGGACTGCGTCTTCTTCCCAACACGCTATATGGATTCGTGACACTTTGTGTTTGTTAGGCGAGTCTTAACATCTTAAGTTGTTTGTTCTTTAAGAAACTGGTTCTTGGTGTATCTTCAGGCGATACTCGTGAAACTTGTTTTGGTGGTATGAGTCTAAGTCGTTCTTCAAAAATAAATTATTCTTGGCTAGAAGTTGAGGTCGTGATGCCTGGAATCTTTCAAGTCAGCTATCTACGAGGCGGGCGCAACTCCAACTGCCAACTTGAACTCGAACTGAACTGGTTTTCACTCGTTGAGACTCTGCTTATATGGACGCCGACCAAAACCGAGGTGGGCTTGTCGGGGTTAGAGGTTCCTTGATAATTCTAAACCTACAATCCACTTCTTTGTTTTCGGTCAGGAAAATTTTATTATTTTCCATTTTTGGAAGTCTTTGTCTTCCCACCTTCTTCTGTTCTCATATTGGTATCTCACCATGCCCTCAGAGGGTGTCAACGGGTTTTCCCTCTCTCTCACAGTGGCATCTCACACCTATCCCTTCAGGGAGGCGCAACAGGCCACCCCTCTTTCTTCACATGATTACCTCCGCCTAACGCTCATGCCACCATCCAGCCAATGGGCTTTCAGCGGCGTGGGTGTGGCCAGACTAGCCTCGGTTTAAAAAATCTTGCTCAAAGAAAAAAAAATTATCTTACTTTTTTTCTTTTTCCTTTCTTCCTTTTCTTCTGCCCGACAACAAACCTTAAACTCTTATCTTAACCGAATCACGTGGACTTTATCAATCGAGACTTTTCACCAGCATCAAGTGGGTGGTCATCTGATGAGATCGCATTCTGGCGTTAATTATTCCTGATAAAATAATTTTCTTATCATAGCCAGCTCATGGCACAAAACAGATGCCTTTTTCAAAAATATTCGTAGATAGCCAATGGCTCAGTCTTTTGTTTTTGTAATTCTGCGGTTGATCAGATCGAACATTTTTCAGCGACTCAATTAATTTTTATCTATTTAGAATTCTGCCCTGTAGGTCACCTGAACGACCTGAAATTTTCACCATTCAGGGCGCCGTCATGAATCAAATCAAATCCGACACATTCGCGACCTTACCTTCCTCGCTAATGAGAATAAAGCCTTTAGCATTTTTCTTTGTTAAAAAAGAATAACATCGCTTAGTGTCTTTTTCGTGGTGGCTTCTTATCACCTAAATTTATTCTCGACTTTTTTCTTCTTTCCTTCTAGCGACCTAAATAGTGTCACATATGTGTGTTTTATGATATATGTTATTATGCTTTCACAGTTGAATACATGATAGATGATACTCAGCTTTTGTGCATGTACATTTGTGTGCAGACATAATTACTAGAGGCAGTGATATATGTGTGTTTTATGATATATGTTATTCTGCTTTCCCAATTGAATACATGGTAGATAATACTCAGCTTTTGTGAATATACATTTTCGTGCAGACATAATTACTAGAGGCGGTGATATGTGTTTTATGTTGTAGTATTGTTGAAGTTATATTTTGGAATACAGTTTGATTTAAGAAATTGTCGGATATTATATGGATTAACGTTATGAGAGAGTTTGTTTTGCTGCGTTTTTTGGCGGTATATCAACACCACAATGGGTCATTTGATGCCGAAATCTAAATAATCGGAACACAATTTTATGACTTCAATTAAATATTTTTTGAACGCAATTGTGTACTTTCAGATAAATTTAGAAATAAATCTGTATGCTGACCCTCGTCACATCATCAGTCTTGGCACTAAGACCTTGGAATAAGGTCTTGGGATCCTTAGGTGTTTCGGGTTTCTCCAGTATCAAACTCCTTCACTCCTGATCCTGCTGGTGGTGATCAACTACCAACATATGACCGCGAAACGACAAGTGTGAAAATATCAACCACAGAATGCAAATGGTTTTAGTTTGATTTGATTTGTTTTGTTTTACGGTATATCAACATCTCAATGGGTTATTTAATGCCAACAACATTTTTATTGCTGGTCATAACTCTTTTCTCAAAATGTATTGCTAGTAATTCTCCCTTTCCAAAAATGTATTGCTGATATTAAAACCTATTTTTACACCATCATAATACTTTCACCCCAGTTTGGGGGTTAACTATTTGTCCACAGCTGGGACCCTAACAGGTGCTACCACACGGGTCAGGGGGGACCTGGTAACACTAACAATTAAGAGGTGGTTCTACGTTCCTCAAAACCTCCTGATCAGAGGCCTTGCTGCCGGATGTAGTTCATCGTTATACCCATGACAGGAAAAATGTTTTTCTTGGTCCTATTTTCTATAAAAATGTATTGCTGTTTTTTTTACTATAAAAAAATGTATTTTTATAATTTAATTCTGTTTTGTTGGGGAAGGGGTCATTATTAATCCATAGTTGAGACACTAACACACAGTTGAATACATGGTAGATGATACTCAGCTTTTGTGCATATACATGTGTGTGCAGACATAATTACTAGAGGCGGTGTTATATGTGTGTTTTATGATATATGTTATTCTGATTTCACAGTTGAATACATGGTAGATGATACTCAGCTTTTGTACATATACATGTGTGTGCAGACATAATTACTAGAGGCAGTGATATATGTGTGTTTTATGATATATGTCATTCTGATTTCACAGTTGAATACGTGATAGATGATACTCAGCTTTTGTGCATATACATGTGTGTGCAGACTTTATTACTAGAAGAGGTGATATATCTGTGTTTTATGATATATGTATTGCTGGTATTTTTACTATAAAAAAAATGTATTTTTATAATTTCATTCTGTTTTGTTGGAGGAGGGGTCATTATTAATCCATAGTTGAGACCCTAACAGGTGCCACCACCCCTGGTCAGGGTGGACTTTGGAACAACAGCACTTATGATGTGATCCACTCGAGCAGCATCTTCCCACAAACCGCTGAGTTGTGGAACCGACTCCCAAGAGGATGCTTCCCCGATCACTATAATCTTAACCTGTTCAAGTCTACAGTCAACCGTTGTCTTCCCTACATATCGCTATAAACAGTGCTTCTTAGTATGTAACCCTCTACCTCGAGTGCCTCTTGGGCCTTTTCCTATAGTCTACTATTGGACCCGTATAGTAAAGTAGTGCCTAGAGATTCATAAAAATGGAGGATTGAAAGAGACAGCAACATTGTGATAAAATAAATAAATCAATGTGAGCTTGTTTTCGAGTATGGCCTGAACATGACATTGTCGCGCATTACACGCAGTCATCTTGCGATATCAACTCATTAATTTGTTATTTACGGTTTATCTACCTTTTGCAGGTTATCTGAAGCCAGAAAATATTTTTAGATCGTAAGAATTTTTGGGAGATAATAATGATTTACTGATACAAGTCCCACTAATTAATCCATAGCTAGGGGGAAGAAGATGTAGTAGAAGGAGTCGTAAGTGAATATAACAACCCCGACCGGAACTGGAACTAGGGTCCGTTATCCACTGTACCACCAGCAGATACGGCACCTGATGTTCAAAAGCGGTCATCCATCTAAGTACTGACACGGCTTGACGTTGCTTAACTTCGTTGATTATACAAGAACCTATGTTTCAACGTGATATGGCCGTAAGCTTACAATATCAAGCAAAGCATGTGCATGATTTTTTAAAAGTAGATGAGCACCTTGCACTGGGTCAGTCACATTCTCTGAGCAAAAATGCACGTATCCATAAGAGAAGTGCCGGCCAGAGTTTTCCTTGTCTTAGTTGAATAACTTAACGAAGAATTTGGACGCCAAGAATTTGGACGCCAAGAATTTGGACGCCAAGAATTTGGACGCCAAGCCAGGAATTTTTTTTTTTTTATATCCTCAGCTAGACACCCGACTGGATTAAAACAAGACCTGCGCATGAATCCTTTTATGGAATCAACCGCTATTTTGGGTTCTGTTCGAAATTTCAGTCACCTGGAGAAGGCCGAAGCGTACAACGGCCGAAACGTCGTGAATATGGGAATGAAGATAAGAGCAGTTTAAATAGTGTCAATAATTACAATACCTCATCTCAGAAATATAGACAGAACTTTGATTGGTATTTAACCAAACTTTTCTATATAAAAAAGAAATGCTGCCGAAATTCACCTAGTTCAGAAATGTTACGGCAAATATAGCCACAATAAGTCAGGTTGTGAAAAGGACGGTTATTCCCCTGGCACTGCTTTTGAAACTGCCTTCATCTTTGGCAATATTTTCGAAAGCGATGATTAGAATTTTAATAAAAGCTAAACATATGATTAGACATTTTCTTTGTTCCTGAGAATTAACGACAAAAATACCAAACAGTATTTATTTAAAAACAATAAACAATAATTTATCTTTAAAACAAAGAACAGAGTGAAGTTAGTTAAAAAAAACAAAAAAAACAGTGTCATGGGAGACACCGACTTTTTGACAATAAATTTTATTGCAGGCAGGAACTTCTATGTTTACAGACATTAGAAACATGTTCAGCGATTCAGAGGAGGAGGTAGGCGAGTGATGAAAACAACGGTAAATAATTTCCTATATATATATATATATATATACATATATATATATATATATAATTATTTTATACATATATTTATATATATATATATATATAATATCAAGTATGTGGTGCAGTTCAATTTACATTACATGAATCATTCATACAAAAACAGATATATTCTCGCCATTTATATCATTAAATTCTATATCTATTTTTTGTATGAATGATTCATGTAATATATATATATATATATATATATATATATATATATATATATATATATAGCACACCTTAAGACTATATTTCTTTATATATATATATATATATATATATATAATCAAACAAATCCTTTTAGTTATATGGGGAATAGGCTATTTCGACAGACGACGAAAGTGGTCGTCTGTCTTTTCAATCCCGACGTGGAATGAAGTTCTAGTCTGTAATGTTACAGGAAGCAGGAAGTAGCAGTTACCTTAAATCCCCATGTATAATACGCCTTCAACCATAATACGCACCCCTAAAATTGTGCTGAAAGTGTGGGAAAAGGCTTCTACTCATGCATAATACGCACCCCTTGTTTGCTAATCAAACCTTATAAATTGTACCTCCACAATTTCATTACGGCCAGCGTTTCCTACTCTTATTTAAAAAAAAAAAGTGGTTTTAAACATAGAATAATATTATTCTAATTTAGTTTTATGATAATTCTTATTTTATTTTCGGCAATTTTTTTAATATCCGTGTATAATACGCACCACTGATTTTACTTATTATTTTTTAAACTCGGCATTGTGCCACATGCAACCCTCATGTGGATGGCTAGATACCGAATGACGGTCGACCTCTCTGCCTCTGAGCAGGGAGGAACCCGGACGAGGCTCCGCCGAAGGGCAGAGTCTCGTTCGAGGAGGTTGACCAACCTGATCCCGTTTATACGGGTTCTACGGGCATTTTTTGGCCGAGCCTACGGGCTCGGGAAACCCACGTTAAACTCGGCCTTGTGCCACATGCAACCCTGGGGGGGGGGCTAGATACCGAATCGTGTCGAGCCAATAGTAGTTCACTCGAAACCAGACTGACAGTCATACTAACACCTTCCACATCTTGTATTATTATTTCGTGTAATATACCTTCGTTATTTCTACTCTTGTCTTCGTGTTGTTCTTCCTTGGTCCTAACCTGCGTCATAACAGTAAAGAAACAATATTTTTTATTGTAAGAATATGTTATCAAAAAATAACTGACTAATTCTTGCAGACCGTCCTCCGTGTGGGACGTCAGCGCAGCGTCGTCGGCAAACAGCAATTCACGAATGATGACCTCATGAACCTTGGTCTTAGCGCGCAGTCGGGTGATATTGTAGAGTTTGCCGTCTGCTCTAGTGCCTATGTAGATGCCCTCCGTGCAGTCGCAGAAGGCGTTCTGGAGAAGCATGGAGAAGAAGATCCCAAAGAGTGTCGGTGCGAAGACACAGCCCTACTTTAGGCCGCTGCTCACAGGGAAGTTGTCGGATGTTCCGCCGTTGTAGCAGACTGTGCTCTGCATGCCACTCGTGGAAGGACGTGACCATCTGGAGCAGTCTTGGGGGACATCCTACTCTCCTCTTCAGGAGGCCGAAAAGTCCGCTTCTGCTGACCAAGTCGAAGGCCTTCGTCAGGTCAATAAAGGCGATATCCAGTTCTTTCTGCTGCTCACGGCACTTCTCCTGCAGCAGGCGAAGCGAGAAGATTATGTCCGCTGCTCTGCCAAAGGCATCTCAGATGACTGGGGCACGTACGCATGGGTTCCGGCCGCATCCCAAGAGTCATCCTGTACGGAGAGCTGTGTGGGGGTCCCGTCTATCTGGAAGACCTCAGCTCAGCTTCAAGGATGTCTGCAAACGAGACATGAAGCTAGCCAACATCGACCCCAACACCTGGGAGGCCGCGGCTGACGATCGTCAACTTTCGACATTCCAACCACCTGAAGAAGGCCAGAGCGTACAACGGTTGTAATGTTGTAATAAATATGGCGACAAAGAGGGGGACAATAGTCCGAATAATGTAAATAAATTATATATATATATATATATATATATATATATATATATATATATATATATATATATATATGTTTCCACATGATTTTGAATAATTTCAAATAATAATTCATTGTGTCTAGAAAAAGAATCCTCAGCAGAATGCAGAAACCACTAGACGGCCGTTTCGTGCTTTTTTGGACACATCAGCAGTGTCCGGGTTCGATTCTTGGTAATGGATACGCACTACTGATGTGTCCAAAAAAGACGAAATGGCCGTCTAGTGGTTTCTGCATTCTGCTGAGGATTCTTTTTCTAGACACGATGAATTATTATGTGAAATTATTCCAAATTTACAAAAATGTCTATTATATATATATATATATATATATATATATATATATATATATAGGGAGAGAGAGAGAGAGAGAGAGAGAGAGAGAGAAAGAGAGAGAAAGACGGGGATACATAGATAGATGTATGTATGGATGGATGTAAGTATAAAAGTGAACATTGAAGTCAACACTCAGTGGTGACAGACCGTTTCGTGCTAAACGCATGTGGCCTGATGATTGCGTTTAGCATGAAAAAGTCTTTTATATTTACATACGCTCTATCACTGATATTGAGCACTTTATCCCATAAATATAACATACCCTAAAATATTTCTTCATATATATATATATATATATATTAAACAATACGTCGGACTTAATCCATTTGATATGTTGTCAATGTTTACGTTAAGGTACGTTTCGTGAGCAAATATGATCGTTCGGGATAGATCGTCGAAGATTTGTTGTTTATAAACAGTAATTCGGGATTTTCTAAGCAGAGGCTTCTATGCGACTGAATGGTTAACAGCACATCAGATCAAACGTTGCTTCCCATTCGGGTTACAGGTTGGATTTCTGGCGGAGAAGCACATATTTTCTACGAAATTTCTCGAACATTCAAGCAGGTAAATGTAATTAATACTATTTATTTAAAAAACAGCATTTACTTAAATGAATTGTATCTATTAAAATAATGCATAAACAAACACGATCACACCTTTTAATAACTCACAAAGTGTTGACAAGCCATAAAAAATAATCGATTAATCTTCTTTTAAGTGATTTTAATTATTTAAGTGTATTCATTATTTGAATGGTTGGACTTATTTGTATGTATATATATATATATATATATATATATATATATATATTAATGCATCTTTTATTAAATAATATAGACAAGTTTATTTTAAGTAAGTCATTATCAAAGATGACAATTTCAATAAATCAAGCAACAGCGGACTAAACAAAAATGGTAGTCCGCTCTTGCTGCATGAAAATCTCCAAGTAACGCCAAACTCGTATATACGAGACGCGGAAGCGAAAATCGCGTCGCAGCTCGTGACGCCACACATGACCACGCGAGAGTGAAAAACGAGAAGTATTCAGTATGGAAAGCCTGTTATAAATTATAGGTATTTAAGGATATTTGTGTAGATTTCATAGTTTATTTTGTTCAGGTTAGGTTTCAACTGTTTTATGTATAAAGCTTCAAGAATTTTTCAATTTTTTTTAATTACTGTTTATTGCTTTCATGTTAAACTTGTCTATACTATTTAATGAAACATGCATTAATGAAAAATTGCTGCCATATACAATATATATATATATATATATATATATATATATATATATATATATATATATATCGCCATATTTCAAATAATGTTAATTCCCTGCTCAATTTTATTTTGATAGAGGATATTTGAATTAATTCTAAGTTAAAACTTAATAGATAAGATAATCCTGCCATTTCCAAAACTACCTCTACTCTAAATTCGGATCTAATCGACGTAATCTTATATTTGCTATCTATTTCCCATGTCACGCTTGAGATCAGGTTTTAGGTTCCTTCTGGGGTCTGCATCCACGCTGTTCTTCTAGCATCTGCGAATGAACTCTGAAATGTTATTCCCTATTTATTTATTTATTTCCTGTTTAGGATTGGGTTTCCGGTTCCTTCTAAAGTCTACTTCAGCTCTGTACTCCTGATGTCTGCGCCTGAATTCTGAAATTTTATTCACTAATTATTTTTTTTATTTTACTTTTTTTTTCTCTCTTTTACCAATAGGAGTAAGTAGGTGCGACTAACGCCAGGTTTATACTCCTCCCCGGTTTTTCGAATAGGAATAGAAGTTTATCCCTAGTTTCTTGTTCAGGGTTGGCTTTCCGGTTCCGTCTTGAGTCTACTTCACTTCTGTACTCATAAAGCTTGTCTTTCCTTACGCTAATATAACTCCACACAGTAACGCTCTGCATTGAGTGGCTCTTGGGCCTTGTATTTGGGGAGCATTGCTTCCTGTCTTTTTTTTTTTTTTTTTTTTTCACCATCCCTCCTGGTCTGTTCTATGCCATCCATTTTCATAGACTTGCAAGTAATATTGCTGACATCTCGGTAGGGATTGTCCAATTCTCTCTTTGCAGCTTAGACACTTTTTAAAACCATCTACGCGACCTTATGGGTGTTCAGTGTTGAACTATTTTTCTATCCTACAATCCTTTTCTCACAGGGAAAAGGTCTCAAGCCTGCCACTATTTTATCATTATTGGCTTACAGCTATATCACATTGAAACATCGGTTGCCGTACGATCACCGAAGTTAAACAATGTTGAGCTTGTTCTGTGCCTAGATGGGTGACCGCTTTGCTTTGGTTTGTTTTACGGCATATCAACCTCAATGGGTTATTTAATGCAGACAACATTTTTATTGCTGGTCATGTTTTTCTTTAAAACTTTATTTCTGGGAATATTTTTCATTTTTCCAAAAAATGCATAGCTGGTTGTATTGCTGGTATTTTTTTTAAAGTATTGCTGATAATAATTTTTCCTTCAAAAAATATTGTCGGTAAAATTTTTTTTTTTATTACAAAGTATTTCTGGTATTAAAACCTATTTTTACACAAGTTTGGGTGCTAACTATTTGCCCATAGCTGGGACCCTAACAGATGCTACCACTCCGAGTCAGGGTGGACCTGGGAACACCAGCAATTAAGAGATAGTTTCACACTCCTCAAAACCTGATCAGAGGCCTTGCTGCTGGACGTAGTTTATCGTCTTACCCAGGACGCGGATGTAGTTTATCGTCATACCCAGGACGGGGTGACCGCTTTGGAATAACAGGTGTTGTGACATTGGATGTGCAGGTGATGTAATAAATTATGGCCCAGAAACGTTAATCGGAGAGCCGAGTTTCAGTTCCTGTTGCGTTCATTATGGTCACTTACGCGCATATGCCCTTGAGAAAGGCATGAATCCACCTCTTCTCCCTCCAGCTATGGGTTTATTAGTAAGACTTGTATCCCTAGTTCATTGTTATCTCAAATAATATTCTTACAATTTACAAATATTTTCTGGCTTTAAATAACCTGCAAAGCCGTAGAAAATGAATCAATCTCTCAATCGCTATGTCCATGACATACTGCATTTCTTAGTTCCACCAATTCAGACCTTTACAGTTGAGAGCCGAGTACACAGGGGTGATCCATCCTTCTTTTCATTTACAAGAATCAGGCAGCATCTTCTACTAATTTGTGTAACAGAATCCCGAGACGATACTTCCCCGATCATACAATCTTAACTCCGTTAGCTATCCTTATAATCTGAACTTCCTTATAATCTGCACTGCCCTATAATCTGCACTTCCTTATAATCTACACTTGCCTATAATCTACACATCCTTATAATCTTCAATTCCCTATAATCTACACACCCTTATAAACTGCACTTCCTTATAATCTACACTTCCCTATAATCTGCACTTCATTGTACTCTGCGCTTCCTTATAATCTGCGCTTCCCTATAATCTGCACTTTCTTATAATCTACACTTCCCTATAATCTGCGCTTCCCTATAATTTACATTTCACTCCTCTTATGTTCTTGCAACAACCTCATTCAGTAACCTTATAATCTGAACTTCCTTATAATCTGTACTGCCCTATAATCTGCACTTCCTTATAATCTACACTTGCCTATCATCTACACATCCTTATAATCTGCACATCCTTATAATCTTCAATTCCCTATAATCTACACAACCTTATAAACTGCACTTCCTTATAATCTACACATAGGCCCTGGTCCCTGTGCCTTGTTTTGAGTGAAAGATAACGTAAAAAATTAGTTTCTCCTTTGTTTAGTGTTTCTTTTTTTTTAAGCATTTCATCCCAAGCAAAGCGGGAGTGTCACTAGTACGCAAGGAGCTACAAAGTGCGAAAGTAATTGAAAATACTGCGTATGGACGGGGAATTGAGAAGAGGATAAAAAGAAGAACAGAGGAGGATAAAATGATGAACGGGGATCAAGGCATCAGAAGATATCGATTGACATTACATTTAAATTTTTGAAGATTTTTGTTATCTGGGAAGCAAGTAAGAGGAAGGGAGTTCCACTGTCGGGAAGTGCAAAAAAGAAGCTGTTGGAGTAGAAGAGACAGTTACATTTAACTGTTTCGATAGTAAAAGGGTGAGTCCGAGATGCCAACCTCGTAGCACCCTTAAATTCATGCAGTGGGGCACCAGTGAAAATATCTCGTCAGTGCAAATGCCATGAAAATATCTATAGAAAAGACAGAGGGAAGCCATAAAGAAAGTGACTGGTAGACGAGACCCAAAGTCAGGGCCAATCACATTGCATATTTGTCTTTGGATTTTTCGATAACCTCGAGATGGACAGCGGGGTCACCAGACCATATATGGAAACAGTCACTGTTTTTGGAGAACAATAATGTCTCAGAATTTATAAAATCTCATTTGTCTATGATCCCACAGCGGGTGGTGATCTTTCTTTTCTCTCTATATGTAGTCAGCCACACCTGATTTTTCCACTTCCCCTGGTGTAACGACTGTGTGTACGCCATCCCATGCAGCTGCGGAAAGGAATATAAATGTGACAGAGGCTGCCCCCTTAAGGTAAAGTTTCAAGAACACCAGAATGCTGCAACACGAGGGGGAGTGGAAAAATCAGGCGTGGCTGACCACATATGGAGAGAAAAAGGAGATCACCGCCCTCTGTAAGATCAGGTTGAAATCATAGACAAAGAACATCATTGGAAAATTCGTAAACTTAAGGAATCAGCACATATGCCAGGCCACAAAATCTCCTGAGCCAACCAAGCATAGAAATGAAAACAATATGGGAAACAGTAATAAGGATTGCCAGAGAAAAGCAATAATAACAACGAAAATTGCTGCATAAACTGTGGTAAAAAAAAAAAAAAAAAAAAAAAACTAGCAATGATAACAATAAAAATTATAATATGAGCACTGGTAAAAAATAGTTGCTGAAGACATTAGGTCCCAGAAATGCATACACAGACACATGGCACAGCGGATAAAGGCGTTATTTAGATCCAGTGACAGGAGTTCAATTCCTGGTTAAGGCGGTGGGGAACTCGGAGAGGGGAATTAACAGGAAATAACTGACGTTCCAACCACCTGAAGAAGGCTGGAGAGTACAACGGCCGAAACGTTGTAATAAATATGGCAAGAAAGATGAGGACGATAGCCCGAATAATGTAAATAATGTACATAATACCTCATCTCAGAAATATAGAAAGATACTGAAAGGCCGAAACGTTATAATAAAAATGGCGCCAAAGATGAGGACAATAGTCCGAACAATGTAAATAGTGTAAATAATACCTCATCTCAGCAATATAGACAGATGTTCATAATTTTTTCTATTTGCTATTGAATCGAACTTAAAAAGGCTGAGACAAAATAAAACAATATCTGACTGTAGTACTGTTGTGGCCTGTTTAGGGGCCAGAAAGAAAGACACGGAATACGAAGGTAGTTTGAAAAAGTATAATGAAGATATGTACAAAACAATAGTGTCAGTAGATTAGCACTGCGTCTACTACTCCACTTCACTTCACACTCTCTCGTATCCGACTCTCGTAGTTTGTATTTATGAGTGGAGGAAGAGTTCATTCTACTGTAAGAGGGTTTACGATAACAAGTACCCTATAAAAGATTTAAGTGGTGGCAGCATCAAATGAAACCCAAAAGTTGGTAGCCATTATTCGTTTTATAGACAGACAAAATGTCAACGAATGGCTAGAACCATCGAAAGGTGTAATATATGAATGGTTACGTCGTGTCTTTAACTCATCAGAATAGTAAAATGAAATATCAGAAAGCGCATTGGGATAGAGAAAGATGCTTTCCAAAAGCTAAGTTAAGTATTAAGTAACAGGATAATTTCGTTAGAAACCAAGAAAAGAGAGCTAAACTGTTATGTCTTGATTGTCTTGTATTCACTGACCGATATTAATCGGTCAGTGAATTCAAGACAATCTCTTCCCAGTAGAAGAGACTTGAAGCAACAGAAATGTGGTTCTACGGAAGGATGCTGAGAATGCCATGGACTGAACATGTGAGAAACAACAACGTTTTAAGGAATATGAAGCCAGAAAGGAACCTTATACTTGGAATCAGAAAGAGATAGATGAAACTTCTAGGGCTCACAATGAGGAAAGAAGGCTTAGAAATTTGACATTCACGGGGACATATTGTAAACAAGAGGGGGTGCGGAAAGAGCGCATCAATCCTCCCTAACGAGCTTGTGTAAATCGATGATAGGACAGGGATCAGGAGGTATAACGAAAATACAAAATTTACTGAGAGTTAGAAAAGACAAGAAATTGTGGAGAGCCATGATCGCCAATGCCCTGAACGGACTCTGCACATAGATGAAGAAGAATTAAATTCTGTAAATGGTTGGCAGAACACGGATGAGGAGAGATAGCGAAAAGAAAAATTTACTAGGACAGGAAATTGTGGAGAGCCATGATTGCCAATTTCCTGAACAGATAGGGCATATATAAGAAGAATTAATTTGTGTAAATGGTTTGCAGAACACGGTTTGGGAGATATAACCAAAAGTCAAAATTTGCTAGGAGATACAAAGAGCAGGAAATTGTGGAGAGCCATGATCGTCAACTTTCTAAAGGGGCACGGCATATAGAAGAATGTGCAAATGATTGGCAGAACATGGAATACAGGGGATAGTGAAAAGACAAAATTTTCTAAGAGTTACAATGGTCAGGAAGTTGTGGAGAGACATTATCGCCAATTTCCCGAAGGGATACGGCATATAGAAGAAGAATTAGATTGTGCAAATGATTGGCAGGACATGGATTACGGGGGATAGTGAAAAGACAAAATTTACTAAGAGCTACAAAGGAAAGGAAATTGTGGAGAGCCATGATCGCTTTAAAATAAATAAATTTATGCCTTGTGCATGCTATTCTTTAATTTATTTAATAAATTATGCAATCATTTAAAGTTGTACATTTTTGTTATTTCAATGTGAAGTATCGTATGCAAATGAGATAGACAAGCATAAATAGAGAACAACTGGTGAACATAAGGTCATTGCCTAGAAACCCGTTTGTTAAATGTAACGCGGAGAACTGTGCTACGACTGCTACTACACAGAGAGGTATACCAAACATAACACAATGATTACAATGTAGGAATATTGTCGGCTCGACATTAGATCTGGCGACATTTCGTCCCTACGACATTTCCAGAAGAAATTTCACCTAATTGCTTCATTAAAGATACCTTCCAGAAACTAAGCTAAAATATAAAGATCGTTAAAAAACAGAAAACAAAAGAGTAATGAACTGTAATATCCAATATATACCAGCGAGTGGTAAGAAATCTCTTTACAGACAAAAAAGAGACTTAAGGCGATACAGATGTGGTTCTGTCAACGAAAGCTCATAATTATACAAAATAAGGCTTGGAAAATCTAAGACTCACAAGGTATATTGAACGCAAGAGGGGTATGTGAAGGAAACAAATGACCCACCTGACAAGCTTGTGTAAATGGATAGCAAAACAGGGATTAGGGGAGACAAAGTTTACTAAGAGCTATAAAGGAAAGGAAATTGCAGAGAGCCATAATTGCCCACGTGCCGTAGAAGACTAAATGGCAGGAAATAAATTTTGTCTCATTTAGCGCAGGTTATTTATTAGGTACCATATTTTCGGGCTTACAAGACGCACTTTTTTTTCCTAAAAAATACCCTGTAAAATAAGTGTGCATCTTGCAAGACGAATCTAAGACAACGCCCAGGTTCAATTAAGCTAAAACGCTCACCTAATTGGTTCGACTGATAGGGACGTGGATTTATATGTTGAGTCATTACACTATAATCTTAGCTAGCTATCTAATTCAGCCTTTTATACTGTATAAACTTAGCTGTTACAAGTATTTCCCAAACCTTCCTGGAGCCGAGCCACAAGTTTAAACATGCACTATTTACTAGCAGCGGCGGAAGCCTTTCTGTTCTAATATGTCATTGCCATACAAGCAAAATCGGACGAGTGATGACTGTAAACAATATGTATGTGAGGGACGCATGGTGAATGTGTTGTTGTATGAGAATGACTTTTATTTTTTTAGAAATTTCTTTCCAATATTAAAGGTGCGTCTACCATGCCGCAGTGTTTTGTAAGCCAGAAAATAAGGTACTTCATTCTTGGGGTTCTTGCGCCAGACTAGTATCAGATAAATGTCTGTGTTAACTCTATTCATTTACTAAGTCTTACAGTTTGGGCTTCAACATTTGCCCATGTTGCTCAACATCGAATTATTTACTTAAAGTTTTTGTGTTTATTATTTTTTAAACGTTGTCTGATTGTATCAAAAGTTATTCACCTGTGTATCTTGAAGAAAGCTAATGAGGATTATTCCCGCTCTAGTTGACATTATTTCGGGGTGACCGATTCTTTCAAAAGTAAATCTACGCACACGCAGAAAATGACTTTATGAAAAACTATAATGATGAAATAAGTATACTCAAGGTGAATTCAAAGAAAAAGATCCGTATTTTACATTTAAAGTCTACCATAATTTTATACATTTACAAAATTTGGATATAAATATTGCTGTGAAGGAGAATATTTCTCTGCAAGTTTGGACTCGGCCGGTGAACGAAAGACATAAAAAAACACCTACATCAAGAGGAGTAGCAGTAGCAGCAGTAGAGTTTGCTGAATTCAAGGCTAAACATTCTCTTCCCTAGTTTCTAATCCACATTATGTTTCCCTTCACAAAAAGGTAATAAATTTGTTGTTAAACGAATTCTGGTTTTCTGCTGTTGTTTTTGATAACTCAGTTAGAACATATATATATATATATATATATATATATATATATATATATATATTGAACAATAAAAAATATTAAAAAATTAAAATCTTCAGACACACTGGGTTGTAGATTAATATTCTTTCGTTTTTTTTTATTATTATTCCATTTAGATTCCTCGACTAGTTTCGGCCGAAATGGCCATCATCGGGAGGAGAAATATTTCTGCTTGCTGCTAGCACTAAACTACAGAAAATCAGAAATATATATATGTGTGTGTGTGTGTGTGTGTGTGTGTGTGTGTGTGTGTGTGTGTGTGTAGGGGGCATGTGTATGTGTGCCTACGTACCTCAATGAGTGTACGGGCGTGCATGTATGTTTGCGTAAATATGAGTGGCGTCACGACGACAATTTTTCCTCCCACTTCCATAATAACACCAATACACGCAACCCTACATAAATCAAAAAAATTTAGAATTAATCAATTTGTCTGACGATCGCAAAAACGTGAAACACTGGTTCACAAACTCACATCAATCCAACTAAATATATATATATATATATATATATATATATATATATATATATATATAGTTAAGACTTCATACAGACTTGAGATATTATGATGGCTGTAATAAGAATGGTAAGAGATATGTTGTTTGGTGTAAGGAATACTGTCGTACGTTTGGGTCAGTAAGTGTGGCTATCTAAATTTAAAAAAAGAAAGATTGAAGACCAGCCTTCCTCCCATCCACCCGTTTGGTCTAGTAACACATTTTTGTGATTTCGAAATAAATATTACTTTCCTCTATGGTACGAAGACTTGAAGAATTTAAGTGTACTACTAGATTGGCGGTATGATCTCGTCATATTACAACTGAACTATCTAGATGCAACCGTAACTTCTATGCAAGTAGTTTCTTCTCTCGCACTTCTCGTTCAGGAAAATCTCTTCCAAATTTAAACGCAGTGCCAATCGTTATCTGCTGTCTTCTTGATTCCTCTTCCTTTATTGTTCTCCCTTCTCGCCTGTGGAACTCTCTTCCGGCTTCATGCTTTCCAGCCAACTTTGATCTTCAAAAATTTAAATGCAATTTTAATAGTTATCTACTCTCTTCTTGATTCCTCTTTCTTTATTGTTCTCACTTCTCGCCTGTGGAACTCTCTTCCGGCTCCATGCTTTCCAGCCAACGTTGATCTTCAAAAATTTAAATGCAATGTGAATCGTTATCAACTGTTTTCTTGATTCCACTTCCTTTATTGTTCTCCCTTCTCGCCTGTGGAACTCACTTCCGGCTTCATGCTTTCCAGCCAACGTTGATCTTCAAAAATTTAAATGCAATGTCAATCGTTATCTACTGTCTTCTTGATTCCTCTTCCTTTATTGTTCTCACTTCTCGCCTGTCGAACTCACTTCCGGCTTCATGCTTTCCTGCCAACGCTGATCTTCAAAAATTTAAATGCAATGTCAATTGTTATCTACTGTCTTCTTGATTCCTTTTCCCTTATTGTTCTCACTTCTCGCCTGTGGAACTCTCATCAGGCTTCATGCTTTCCAGCCAACGTTGATCTTCAAAAATTGAAATGCAATGTCAATCGTTATCTACCGTCTTCTTGATTCCTCTTTCTTTATTGTTCTCACTTCTCGCCTGTGGAACTCTCTTCCGGCTTAATGCTTTCCAGCCAACTTTGATCTTCAAAATTTAAATGCAATGTCTATCGTTATCTACTGTCTTCTTGATTCCTCTTCCTTTATTGTTCTCACTTCTCGCCTGTGGAACTCTCTTCCGGCTTCATGCTTTCAAGCCAACATTGATCTTCAAAAATTTAAATGCAATGTCAATCGTTATCTACTGTCTTCTTGATTCCTCTTTCTTTATTGTTCTCACTTCTCATCTGTGGAACTCTCTTCCGGCTTCATGCTTTCCAGCCAACTTTGATCTTCAAAAATTTAAATGCAATGTCTATCGTTATCTACTGTCTTCTTGATTCCTCTTCCTTTATTGTTCTCACTTCTCGCCTGAGAACTCTCTTCCGGCTTCATGCTTTCCAGGCAAATTTGAGCTTCAAAAATTTAAATGCAATGTCAATCATTATCTACTGTCTTCTTGATTCCTCTTTCTTTATTGTTCTCACTTCTCGCCCGTGGAACTCTCTTCCGGCTTAATGCTTTCCAGCCATCTTTGATCTTCAAAAGTTTAAATGCAATGTCTATCGTTATCTAATGTTTTCTTGATTCCTCTTCCTTTATTGTTCTCACTTCTCGCCTGTCGAACTCTCATCCGGCTTCATGCTTTCCAGCCAACGTTGATCTTCAAAAATTTAAATGCAATGTCTATCGTTATCTACTGTCTTCTTGATTCCTCTTCCTTTATTGTTCTCACTTCTCGCCTGTGGAACTCTCTTCCGGCTTCATGCTTTCAAGCCAACTTTGATCTTCAAAAGTTTAAATGCAATGTCTATCGTTATCTACTGTCTTCTTGATTCCTCTTCCTTTATTGTTCTCACTTCTTGCCTGTGGAATTCTCTTCCGTCTTCATGCATTTCTTCAAAATTTAAATGAAATGTCAATTGTTATCATCTGTCTTAATTCAAGTTCCTTTACGGTTCCTGCACCTTAATGTTTTCTGTATCTGATATTCTTCCCACCCCCACCCCACACAACCACTTCTTGTTAATGGTTTTATTACTTTGCTTGCAGGGAGAGGCGGGATAAAATGAAAATCATTTTACGTCGCAAATACCAATAGAAAGAAACCTATAACTTGATAATATTTTTTTAAGTGTCAGAATATACCAACTTCGAATTGAAATAAAAGTCAATGTGACAGAAGAGGAGGACAAAAAGTCAAGTATCGCCTCGCGCCTTTTTTGTTCTACGCAACTTGGGAAATTCTTTCAATGACACGTGCCGCTCGTGAGCGTCCATGCGTAAAATCTTTGGGTTAAGATAGTGGACCAGTGCATTTTTGGAAGTAAACATACTTGGCATCAGTGTTTCTGCGTCCTTTCCATGAATCTGATCTTCATTTTCATACGAAAACTAACTTCTATAACTTCGGGACCGACTCGCAACCTCAGTATAATGCTTGACTCTACCTGGATTTTCTGTCCGCATTTTTTTAAAAGTAGCGCGTCTTCAACTGTGCCAGTTGTGTAGCGGGGCAAGTGAAATAGACAAGATGGCCTAAACTTTTGCGTTCACTTTTACACCCTTGGGGAAGGCACGAGTCTAAATGTTTTTCCCGACCCTAGTCCTAGGTTAACCAGTGGTTTAATCTAGGGTTTCTATCCTTGACTTGGCAACCGTCGAGGACAGGGGTTCTGATGTAATGAATATGCATTCATCTGGGTTCCCCCTCACAGTAATATGATTGGCTGGTGTCAGACATAAATACAGACGGACGCCTATTGGAATACGCCTATTGCCTACTACTACGACAAAGACCAGTCCATTACAGTTACCTGCTAGATTGTCCTACTCGGTTACAATAGTCAATAACCACTGTGCTACTTCGAACAAATATATGCCTTTCCGGGACATATCAGGTTCTTAACCGGGGGTATCCATACCCCTTGGGGGTATGGGAACCAAATGCTGAGGTTATGGCGTCAGATGACATGCGGGTAGCTTTGTTAGTAACTGTACCACGATTACATGCTTTCATTGCACAAAAACAACAGCAAATATCTCACTAGATTAGTAAAAGTCTGTTTTATTGTAGTCGAGATACTAAAAAAACTTGTACATTTATGTTCTCTTCCTTTTTCTTGTGTAATAAAACTGAATTATAACTTTATTTTCCTTTCAGTAAAAAAATATAAAGTTATCAATACTTATGGATTTTTTTTAATGTTCTATTCCTAGCAATCCACATCTAAAGTACAGTAAATTCAAGCGAATGAATATTTGGAAGACAGACTGGCAAATAATAGGATTGGTGATAATTATTTCGACAGTCAAGTGAAGTGGGTATGGAACCATATTGGACAATCCATTGGGGGTCTGGAATCATCAAAAGGTTAAGAACCTCTGGTTTAGGAGAAGAAGGTAATATGTAAACAACCCACAACTCTTAATAGACGGGGTGACGACGTTTATTTTTTGAGGAAATTTTCCTATTACCCTCGAGCCTTAATAAGACTAATTTATTAATTTGAAACTTTTTAAACGTTTAATTAATTTCTTTCTCCGTTTTATTAAGTAAACCTTCCCACCCACAATTTAACATACTGAGAAAAAAAATCCAACCCTAATTGTTAATACATCTAATAGTATCTTTCCCAAGAAGTTGTGGAAATTTACAGATAACAATAAAAAAGAAGACGTGAAGATCCATGATCGCCTACGTGCTGAAGGAATATGCCATTTAAAAAAAAAATAGAAAAACCTTATTTTTCCTTATTTGCATATTTATAGTTCTCAGGTTTGTCATTATTATCACGACGTTTCAACTGCTGTACCTTCCGGTCTTCTTCAGGTGACTGCCGATCCGGATAACCTTCAGGGGATTTCGAAATGAAACCCTTTATTTAATTTACAGGAGTAGGTGGTTCTCGTCCCGCTTCCCATGTCTAGGGATATCTCGCCTTGTTCGTTATTTACTACCGCTTAATTATTACTTACCTCGTTTAAACTGAGTCTGTCTGCACTACCAGGCCCATGGATTGAACTCGAAATTATTCTGTGACCATATTCACCAATCAGCAGTTTAATTTCACTTGCTTTGTTTACGCTGGTAGTACTTATAATAATATTATCTTGATTATTATTATTATTATTATTATTATTATTATTATTATTATTATTAAGTGAAGCCTTATCAATTTGAAAGCGTCACAAACCTCTCGCTACTCGGTCGCTAGTTCCAATCGATCTAAGGTGTTACATTCGTTAATCGCGCTAATTCTAACCTTCACAGCTAATAACCGCCATACCACATACACTGAGACGAAACTATTCCTTTCGCTGAAACATTAAATTTAATCTATTAGCTGAATAGATTAAATTTAATATTTAAAGCTGCAGGTAAATTGATCGGCTCCCTGTACTGCTCCAATAAGTACCTGACTCCCCATACAATCCTCTGCTTTGAGAAGAGGCAGATCAGGCCGAAAATCGAATACTGTTGCTATATTTGGGCGGGAGCTAACCAGACCTCACTTTCCAGTCTTGATAAAGTTCAAAAGCGTCTCCAAGTCCTTGTTGGAGAAGAATTACTTTCTACCCTCCAACTTCTCTTTCACAAGCGGGATATGGCGATTTGTTGACCTGTTGTATCGCTACTTGCATAGAAGTGCTCAGACGAACTGCATCTTCTGATGCCACTGGGTATGAACTTCACTGCTAGGACCGGCCATGCCACTTATATTGTAGCAAATCACCCAAATTCTCTCCGTATTCTAGCAGCGAGAAGTAAGTTCCACTCAAACAGCTTCTTCTTACGAAACAATGCCCCATGGAACAAACTCACGATAGGATGTTTCCCCGGTCACTACAATCTTAATCAGTTCAGGTCTAGTGCCAACCGTTATCTTCCCCTCCTATTCATATAAACTATCCCTTATCGTAACCTCTACCTCGAGTGGCCCCGGGCCTTGTATAGGGTGGAACTTACTGTAAAAAAAAAGTTTGAACCTGAGGTATCGCGAATGTGTAGATACCTCGGTTAGTGAGCTCTGTACTCAATCTTTTAATGTGCCCAATTAGTTTCAAGGATTTCCTACGAATTTTCTATTGATGATTGAAAGCAAATTGGTTACCTTTCTAAGAGTGATTACTTTCAATTTGTCTATCAGTTTGGATAACAAAACCCGTCATATAACAAATTTGAAGGTGGATATAACATATTAAGCAATGCCAACGATGCAAAAAGGGTGCCGACTCATAAGTACGACAACCAGAATTCTTTGATAAAATAACTGGCGACAGACAAAACTTTATGGAATTAATAGTTTTTTGTTTGTTTGTTTGTTTTTTTTTGGGTTTTTTTTTTTTTTTTTTTTGGTTTTTGCTTCGTTTCTTTTTCTCTTCCCAAGTTCTATTTAAATCTTATACTGACGCTGTTGACTATGTTGCTATGTATAGAGCAGATCGAATTATATTTAAAATAGAAACAGTCTTTTTATGCGCGCATGCGCCTACGCCTGCGCATGCACTCCTAAGCGTATTTATATCCCTGGACAGGTATCACTACGCCATGTTTGGTTTCTCTTATTCGCTCTTTGAACGTTCAGACACATCTGAAAGGGAAAAAGATGAAAAAAGAATTAAAAAAAGAAGATAAAAACAAGAAAAAATAAGAAAATAAAATTTGTAAAAAATGGCAAATAGAAACAAAAAATATGTTTTCGAATTTATTAAGGTGAACTACTTGTTGACATTTTTCAAGGACTGCACGGATTGTTTTCCACCATAGCCATTAAAATTAGCATAAAAAAATAGAAAAATGAGTAATTGATTATCCCTCGTCATTAAACCATTTAACTCTAAATCAGAAATGAAAATTGTTTTGCTATTGAAACATCGTTCCATTCTAAAAATATAGGATGCAGAATTAATTTCAACTTCAACCACCGCGACGCGAATGAGTCCGAACTTTTATTGTCGATAACACCAAAACGGTAGATTTTATGAAAATTTCTTTGCTATTTTCGAATTATCGTATTTGATCTCAGTAGACCTAGCATAGGAATAAACACTATATGAGATCATTTGAATAGTATGGATAATAAGTTTAAGGCTGCAATGCTCTAATACTTAATTAGCCTAATGAATTAAGTGCGTTTAGTTAACTGCCAACAGGGAATTCAATGAACACGAGGCCGAGTGGTTAGAACGTTTACTTTACAAACACGACACTCGGGTTCGAATCGCACCATTGCGAGAAAGGTGACGTCTTTGTTTTATCTGTATGGGGAAGTAAATCTAGCAATCTTGGAAAGTGAAAAACCCATCCCACGGATTGACCCGCGCCGTGTGAGTGAAATTGGGTAGACAGAGTTATTTGGGACCAGTCGATGGTTTTGTTAACACGAAATCACAAGTCATCGTGACCGAGCCTTGTTCAGACTGTTGATCACGCCAGGTAATGCACTCTGAAACTGTGACTAAGGTCCGCTCAGCAGAGTTTCAGTATAAACCACAGGTGTTCCCTGGGGTGGGGGTTGTTGAACAAACATCACTGGCATTGGTTAACCTCCCTATCAGTTAAGAATACTCAGATACAAGCGGCCAGATATTAATAGGAGTTTAGTTTCTGGGATAGATAATGGAATATCCTGGTTTATTCGGAAACAGCATTATCTTCTGCTTCTTTTCTTTAGCTGTCCCCCTTCAGGACGTGGGTGATCATCAACTGTCCACAATTTCCTATCATTTGTAGCTGTTAGCAATTGTTTGTTTCTCTTACTACCCATGTTTTGTCCACGTTATTTTCAATATCTGCCGGTCGAGCCACATTGCTATTGCTTCGAGTTACTTTTTCGATTGCCAGTGAATTGTGCAGCATTCACTGCCGTACAAAAGAATAGATATAGCAATGCACTTCAGAACTCCTTTCTTTGAATCTGCCAAAATATTTTTGTTTTAATACTTTACTTTAGCAATTAGTTCCGAAACAGTTCACAGCACCAACAATATTACTTTTGTTCAAGTACTTTCGACTTTCGCAGACATTATCAAAAAAAAAAAAAGAGCCGTTTGGTGTCTGTTGAATTTTAAATCAGTCCACCGAAAGTAGAGACTTTTTTATGTATATACTTGTATATTTTTATCTATGTAAAATATGTGTGATCTTTTTTTATTTTAAAATTGCTCAGTGGAAAATGTCATTGCACTTCAGGACTCCTTTCTTTAAGTCTGCCAAAATATTCTTGTCTTAATATTTTAGCAATTAGTGCCGAAACAGTTCACAGTGCTTACAATATTACTCTTGTTCAAGTACTTTCGACTTTCGTAGTCATCATCAAAAAAAGAAAAAGAGCCGTTTGGTGTCTGTTGAATTTTAAATCAGTCCACCGAAAGTAGAGACTTTTATATGTATATCCGTGTATATATTTATTTATGTAAAAGATGTGTGCACTTCAGGACTCCTTTCTTTAAGACTGACAAAATATTTTTGTCTTAATATTTTATTTTAGCAACTAGTTCATTACTTTTGTTCAAGTATTTTTATTTTGTTTGACTTTCGCGGTCATTATCAAAATTCTAGAAAATACCATACCATTCACCACAGGAGAAGGTATCTTAAAGTGCATATGATATAATTAATGTGCGTATATATTGTATTAGTATTATATAAATAAATAAATTTAAAATAGATAAAAATAAAAAATTAATAAATAATTAATAGATAAATCGCCTTCCTTTTTGCAGTCTCGTTTCCAGTAGCCGTTAAATATGACGTCACACTAAACGATTTCAAACGTCCATCTTTCCAAAAAATATCACGATGCAGACAAAGGAATTCTAACTACCACACAGACAGAACTTCGGTTGTTGATAATGACTGCGAAAGTTGGAAGTAAGGTTGGTGCAAAAATAATTTCGTTTGCACCAACCTAATACTTGAACAAACAATAACAAAATATGAACTATGGACATTGTAACCACAAATTTTGAGCACAATAATCAACATCTTTTTATATTTTATGGAAATTTAAAATACATGCAGACAGAATAAGTAAATCTAATCGCCCTGACATCGTGATTAGAGAAAGCTAAAACAAAATGTGCTTTCTTATTGACATGATACTCCCTGCAGACATGAATAAGTGTGGCGCATGAGGACATTAACAATTCCAGTTGTAGTTGGAGCACTCTCGGATTGAGTGGAAAAGATTCTAACAGATTCATTGAATGGAGTTCCTGGTAGCCCATGCCTTAAAGAAATACAAAAATATTGTAGTCACAAGTGCAGCCCACATCTTACAAACGGCTTTATGCGTGTAAAATATGTGCGATTTTCTTTTATTCAAAATTACTCAGCGAAAAATGTCATTGCACTTGAGAACTTTCTTTGAGTCTGCCAAAATAGTTTTTCGACTTTCGCAGTGATTATCAAAAAAAAAAGAAAAAGAAAAAGAGCCGTTTGGTGTCTGTTGAATTTTAAATCAGTCCACCGAAAGTAGAGACCTTTTTATGTATATACTTCTATATATTTACCTTTGTAAAATATGTGTGATATTCTTTTATTTAAATTGCTTGAGAACTCCTTTCTTTGAATCTGCCAAAATATTTTTTTGTTTTAATACTTTACTTTATCAATTAGTTCCGAAACAGTTCACGGCGCTAATAATATTACTCTTGTTCAAGTACTTTCGACTTTCGCAGTCATTATCAAAATTCTAGAAGCAATTATTATACAAAATAAACAACCTTCATTAAATAAAATTTCGTATTATGATTTCGTGCGAATGAGAAATCTCAGGTATAATAATCCTACCCTCTGCTTATTATTAAAAAGAAATCCCACTCTGCACTTGTTCTTCGACTTGTTTATTTTAATGAAAAACTCCTAGAAAAAGAGCCGTTTTGTGTCTGTTGAAATTTAAATCTGTCCACCGAAAGTAGAGACTGTTTTAATGTATATAATTGTATATATGTTTACATGGATATGTCAGTCAGTCAGTTAAATACCATGCGTGATACACGCTTAGGCGATCATGTATCTTTAGATACACTACTGACGGGGCAGATTTTTTCCCCCGCGGTTGGTTGGTATTTCTTTCTGCGGTAGACCAGTTGCCAGCCAAGGCTAAAGAACCCCGTCTGTCCTCCTATTAACCCATAGCTGGGGGGAGAAGAAGAGGATTCATACCTTTAACAAGGGTATTAGCACGTAAATGAATGTAATGGATTCAATCGGAATTAGAACTCGGCTCTCCGATTCCTCAAGCCAAGCTGTTATCCATTACTCCACAGTCAAAATTCTAGAAGCTATTATTGTACAAAATAAACAGCCCTCATTAAAAAAAATATCATTCATCACAGAAGTGCATATGATATAATCAATGTGCGTGTGCGTGTATGTGTGTATATATATATATATATATATATATATATATATATATATATATATATATATATATATATATATATATATATATATATATATATATATATATATATATACCACATTAAATAAAGTATCATTCACCACAAGAGAAGGTATGTTAAAGTGCATATAATGTTCTTCCTTTGGTATCAGCAGCAAGATTGTATTCGTCGCCAGCTTGCTAAGCCTGTCGCGTAGCTTACAACATCTGTTATTACCCAGCGATCACCCATCTGAGTACTGACCAGGCCCAACCTTACTTAACTTCGAGAACTGAAGAGAACTGTTATCTCAACGTGATGTGCCCGTAAGCCAAAACTGGTGAGCGCTTCGTTTGATATTTGAAGTATGGATGACCAAAAATGACAAAACCTGTTATTATGATGCCAAAAGTATATTCCCAACATTAAAAACGCCGTCATATGATAGGAAACACTTTAGTATATTATATTACTACCATTCGTCCATACTTTGAATATTGCTGCCACCTCTGGTCTGGTGCTTCTGCTATATATTCAAAGATTCTTGGTAAAATCCAACGAAGAATCAGCAGTGTTATTGGTCCTGACCTAGCATCTCGGCTTCAGTCACTTTCCCACCGCCGAAATGTAGCTTCCCTTGCCTTTTCTGTAAATACTTGCAGGGTAATTGTTTTGATGAGGTCTTCACTATGGTACCAAGACTCTAAGCGCAATATTAGATTGGCCGCAAGGTCTCATCATTTTGCCGTTGAATTTAGATGGAACCAAAATGTTTATGCTAACTCAAACTTGCTGACCCTTAGGGATCTGACGAGAATCGGTGTTTCAACGGGATATACAAGAAGATATAGGTAATAATTTAAATTCGAATCCATCTAATCATTGGAAATCTTTGGTTATGGAACGAAAAAAAAATTGTGATGTTTCGTTACGAGAAAGAACTTCTTCAGGTTAATAATGATTCTATTCATGGAATAAGTTTTCTGTATAAAAAGGGCGAAAAGTTTGCGGTGAAATTTGCAACAAAATCTGTTGGGTTTACCAAATATATGTGTGTGAGTTCGGTTATATCAGACGTTAGTACAAGTATTTGCCCAAACCTTTTAAATAAAATAATTTTTAAAAATCAGTTAAGTAGAAGTCGAGAAAAAAAAAAAGGAAAAAATTATTATGGGGTTTTGGTGGATATGTTCAGTCTCTACAGGCTGACCCCTAACTCTGACGTCGTTGGTCAACAGGAGTGTTACTTTCGGAGCAACCATTTTTTTTTTCTTTTACGTTAAATTTTAATAACTTTATAGACTGTTCATTTCTTCATTAGTTTTTTTCCAAATTCCGGTCCTGGGTAAGACGATAAACGACGTCCAACAACAAGGCCTCTGATCATGAGGTTTTGAGGAGCGTTGAACCACCTCTTAATTGCCGGTGTTCCCTGGTCCACCCTGACCCGGGGTGGTAGCACCTGTTAGGGTCCCAGCTATAGGCAAATAGTTAACCTAAAAACTGGGGTAAATGCACTACAAAAGTATAAAAATGGGTTTTAATACCATCCATACATTTTTGAAAAAAAATATTACCAGCAATAAAAATCTTGACGGCATTAAATAACCCATTGAGGTGTTGATATGCCGTAAAACAAACCAAACCCCAAATATTACCAGCAATAAAAATCTTGACGGCATTAAATAACCCATTGAGGTTGATATACCGTAAAACAAACCAAACCCAAAATATTACCAGCAATAAAAATCTTGACGGCATTAAATAACCCATTGAGATGTTGATATGCTGTAAAACAAACCAAACCCAAAATATTACCAGCAATAAAAATCTTGACGGCATTAAATAACCCATTGAGATGTTGATATGCCGTAAAACAAACCAAACCAAACCAAATCAAAACCGTATGAAAATTGAGATGGATTAGAGTGGGGCCCTGTATCATACATTCAGGGAAGACTAAGAGATCTTTATGCCTTTATTTACTATAGGTAAATAGCAGTACAGACTATGTTCTATAGCCTTGGATGGCAACTGGTCTACCGCAGAAAGAAATGGCAACCTACTGCGGGAAAAAATCTGCCTCGTCAGTTATTTATCGAAAGATACATGATCCCCTAAGCGTGTATCACGTACGGCACATAACTGAATCGGAGAGCCAAGTTCGAATTCCAGTCGAATCCATTACAGTCCCTTACGTGCTAATACCCCTGGGAAATTCTAATCTATAGTTAAACAGCAGGACAGACTGACTTCTATAGCTTTCGATGGCAACTGGTCTACTGCAGAAAGAAATGGCAACCTACTGCGGGAAAAATCTGTCTCGAAAGATACATGATCACCTAAGCGTGTATCCACCTAGCACATAACTGGCTGATTATTACTAGTAATATGGAATTTTGTTATTGCCTGAAGCATTATTAATTTTTTAATTAGTATTTCTTTCATTTTTATTTTCACAAATCGTTTTAGTAACAATATAACCTTAAATTTTATTATTATTATTATTAGCTGCATTATTGTCAAATATTAGTTTTTTAAGTGTATTTCATTTTAATTCTAGTTGCTTTATTTTAGCTAGTATCATTAGTAACAGTACTGTATCGAATTTTATTTTTATTACAAGTTATTACTTCTTTAATCTTAATTTAATTTGATTCATTTACACAAATAAGTTTATTGCGGTTGGGGCAAGCTTGTTTGTAGGACCCGGGAAGGGCATTGTAAACCTCGCTATCTTATCAGCATTTACTTTATTCTACCTACATTTATATACGTTACAAATTAAATTAAGCACAACTGAATATTAACACTTTCACTGCTACTCATTTGCCCAGTGCTGCCCCCATCCGGCCAGCCATTTTTAAAGAAAATCCCAAATTTCAACCTACATATTTTATTACACAGAAAACTGGCACCAGTGTGTTTTACAGCATTCCATTTTCATGGATATACCTGGGAATGACTTACCAGATCAGTAATGGGTATACACATGATATCTTTTGAAGCATTGTCCTTTGTGATTTTACGATAGATGGCGCAACGGGACACTCATAACAGCGGTATGCAAAAAAACGTAGGTTTCCGTAGAAGATCTCCATAGTTAGCAGCGGAAGTGTTAAAGGATAAAAAATTGCGCGGATTTTGATGCCATTCTGGTGTGTGGGGGTCTTCTTTTTCTGTCCAAATCCGTGTATTAGTTTTGATTATTTAAAGACTCGATGAAACACTATACAAAATTCATAGTGTTGAATGAGTTCAAATTATTCACACTTTTAAAAATAAAAATCTCAAGTCGATGTTAAAAATTGCCACAAAATATTGTCGATCTATTTTGATATCTCTCTAATTTGTATTTAAATACATTGTATTTATTTTCGATTTTTTAGAAATCGTGCCTCAGGACAGAGGGGGCAGCCATTTTCTCAACTATTCAGGCCGGTGGAAGAAAATGCATAATTAAACTGTTTAATATATAAACGGAGTGCCGACTCAGATATGAGTATCCAGTAAAAATAATGTTTAAAGTGCTAAAAGAAATAAAAAAAAAAGAAAGTAATTCATTCAGAAGGAAAATCCTTGAGAGTGTCGCCATTGAATATTATCCAAATATTAATCTACGCCTAGGTTCTTTTCCCAATATCACCTTTCCTAACTGAATCACTACTCTCCCAAGCCAACGTATAAAACAAATATATCAAGAAATCAAAAGAAAACGGTTGAATCTGTCAACACAACAACACAAACAATATTTCTACATGTGAAAATATCCCCTTCAAACATAAAGTAATTGACGTAATTTGTCAGTTGAACAGATGAATATACAATAGCGTTTCTAAATTCTTCTAGTTGCTCACGACATTTTGTTTTTTGTTTGTAGATACTTTGTTTAGATTTATTGCGTAAAATACACAATTGTGTCACAAGGCCGAAAAGGTGGGGGTTGAGGCTGGTCTTCACTTACTATCCTATATCTAGCTAATCCGATTAACGACCCATTCATTCGTTACAATTGACACATTCACCACAAAACTCATCCATCATCTTTCAATCCACCATATACCATATTTATAGATACTTTGTCTCAATAAATTCATTTCGTTTTTTGCTTTGAAAAAGTCCACATTGGACGAAACGCGTCGGCTAAAACTACAGTTTTCCTATTGACTTTTTCCTTTATACATATATATATATTTACGAGTGGCCAGTTATATATATATATATATATATATATATAGCTGGCCACTCGTAAATATATATATATATATATATATATATATATATATATATATATATATATATATATATATATATATACCCTTAGGAAAGGTATGAATCATCTACTTCTCCCTCGAGCTATGGGTAAATAGCAGGATAGACTGGGTTCTATAGCCTTAGATGGCAACTGGTCTAGGAGAAGGACAACTCTGAATTCAAAACCTGCGGAGGGTCGTTTGGGGACCTTGTGGCACTTAGTGAACCAGGTCTCTGAATTCGGCCCTTCAAAAAGTGTGGATGGTCCTGCACGAAACCTTCACCACTATAATCAAATCTCATGTGCTGTTGTCGGGCTGTCGGTTTCCTAGGAACTGATCTGCTTGACCCTCATGCGTCGAATTCGACGGGTGAGTCGAATATATATATACATACACACACATACACACAGATACACACACATATATATATATATATACCTGAAGAAACACATACAGTGCACAAACATAATTGCATTTCTGTGGCGATTTGTAACATGTTTTTGTTTTTGTTGTAATTGTTAATAAATATTATATATATATATATATATATATATATATATATATATATATATATATATATATATATATTGTTGCAACCTAGAAAGGGTTACTGAATGAGGAATAACCAAAACGGAGGTTGGAAATTAAATCGTAATCTTTATAACATCAACAAAATACAATACTCGCCAGCACCGTGAGGTAGGTAAACCACTGCTAGTGGTGGATTACTTAGCATATTACCCCCACTTACAATAGTACCCAACATATTTATGAAGATAGGGACATATCCATTAGAGTTCATAGGTACGGTATATAACAATAGATAATGAAGAGTTAGATAGATATATAGCTTGATAGATAACGAAGACACGGAGATAGATAGATAGATAGATAGATAGATAGATAGATAGATGTTGTAACCTAGGAAAGGTTACTGAATGAGGAATAACCAAAACGGAGGTTGGAAATGTAATTTTTATAACAAAATAAAATACTCGCCAGCGCCGTGAAGTAGGTAAACCGCTGCTAGTGGCTGACTACTTAGGCAGCATATTATGTTTGTGTATAATAGCAGAGCTATATATATATATATATATATATATATATATATATATATATATATATATGCTATTATACATTGGCCCCTATTTTACTAGCACCAACACTCGATATTACTTATGATCGATTATTGTACACAATTAAGTTACAATAAATTTTGTATTTGATATGAATACTACCTTATGAAAATTGAGATGTGCTAGAGTGGAAGACTCGTGTCATAAATTCGGGGGGCGAGGGCTATCATAGTTTCGGTGGGAAGGCCACAAGACCCTTACGCCCACCCTGCTCGCAGATGTATGTTGTCCTCCTGTCACTATCTATCCGTTGATAAAAACACGATGAGAAAATAAATTTCATTGAATCATTGTTTAATAGTAAAAGAAGAAATATCTCAGATATATGCTGAGAGTCAAAAGACGGGAGAATTCTGTGTGGGACAGATTGTAATGAAATAAGTATGATGGGGAAAACTGCTCTGAATAAATCAAGTTATTAGACTGCAAACAAAGTTCTATCATTTTTAACATGGAAAAAAAAAGCTTCTTTAGCCATAATTGATCTGTTTTCATCAATTTCATATTTCCCATCATGATCGATAATATAATCCAACCTATTTGTCAACTGTTGGTCCCTCGGGCATAAAATTAGCTTTCAACGCAAAGAAACACTCAATATCGATTTTAACCTATTCACATTTTTAAAAAAATGTTACAATAATGTAAAAAGATGATCGACAGATGGAGCAAGGTCAGGAGTGTAAGGAGGAGGAACTTCTATATTTAGTGGCATAATCTTTTTCTGGGTGATTCGGGTTATATGTTGTCTTATAGCGCCTTTAACATTATTGGTAGGTGTAATTTTTTCTACAATGTTTCCAACTGACGACACTAATTTTCAGTATTAATCATTCATGCTTTGAAGATTGCTGCCACATATGATCTGGTGCTTCTGCTATATACATAGAGATCCCTGATAAAATTCAAAGAAGATTCTACAATGGTCATTGGTCCAGGTCTGGCATTTCGGCTTCAGTCTCTTTGCCACAGCTGTAATATACTTTCCTGTGCTTTTTTTATAAATACTTTCACGTTAATTGTTCCGAAGAACTTTCTTCTTTCGTCCTTAGACTTTACGAATTTAAGTGCAGTACTAGATCAGCATCAAGGTTTCAACATTTCACAGTTCAAATGTTTAGATGTAACCGTAAGTTCTATGCTAACAGTTTCTTCTATCGCACTTCTCGCTTGTGGAATTCTCTTCCAGATTCTTGCTTTCCAGTTCAATTTTAACGTGCAAAAATATAAACGCAATGTCGATCGTTATCTTCTGTCGTCTTAATTCCTGTTCTTTTATTTTTCTCTCTCATTAATTTCCTTTTTTATACACCCTTGTGCAAATTAAGTGAAACAAAACGAATTATTATTCACTTTTTACGTATTTTTTTTCCAATGAAACATGACCCAGTGCACATGTGACTACTTCGTATGTCCATTCCACGAAGTCGTTCCTTGCAGATTGACCACAGATTCTCGATTGGATTTAAATCAGAAGAATTTCCAGGCTAGACTGTAGTACTTTGATTTGGTCACTGGTAAGTTTTGCCCTTGTATTCGCACGCTCACTTGGAGTAACGTCCATCGCAGACAATGGTCTTAGGACAACTAATTGAGGGTCGAGAGAGTAGTGTCTGGGCGTGATACAAATCGGATGACGCAATATTTTTCAAGGCCAAACAAATTTCATCATACACCCCCAAAATAGATTCATATTGCTGCACACCACTGCAAATGAGCTAATCTGAGGAAAAAATAGAAATCAATTACACCCTGTCACTCCGGTGGGTCTAAAACTGACCCTATGGTGAAAGAAAGGAAACTAAAGGGGTTGTTTCAATTAATTTGCACAAGGGTGTATATTCTCAGTAACCCCCCACCCCCACTAGCGTCTTATTGGTTTTGTTGTCTTGCATGTGGTGAAATGGTTAAAAAAATATTTTGTTTTGGTTTAGAAATTTATGATAGATAAGACATTTCCTATCCCTTCAAACACAGAGTATAATTTTTGTGGGGTGGGAGTAATCTTGGTTTCGGGGTGTATTCTCTCTTTTCCTGTGATTGCTAACTCTTGTCGCTTCAGTTTGATTTGATTATAGAAAAGCCACTTTTCATCAGTGACGATGATTCTATCCACGAATGGCCCAGTAGCAAGTCGACACTTAAATGATGAAACAGAAACAACATTTTAACTAGGCTAGGAAGCAGTCGGATGATGAAGGTTTTACATGATCGAAGTGTGACTTATTTATCAAAATGTTTCGGCCCTCATCTATTTTTACCTTTCTGTATTCGGTAGCCTTCCAAAAATTCCATTGGAACCATTTATTTGACTCACAGACAGGGCCGGTGCATACTACCATACAGGTGGGGGTATCCTGATAGATGACCATTGTGACCATCGCAATTCTCCTTCCGCTACATATCCCGTGATAAAAAAAAACAAACACGGTGTAAAAGTTAATCAACTCCATGTTAAATAACACTATTCCATTTTAATTGGGTCTATTCTGGTTTTGAAAGTAAAAAGGTACAGTATCAATGAATCGATGTATAATAATAAGAGAACATTTCAAGAGAAATACAGTGTGTGAGAAGGCCGAAGAGTACAGTGGCCGAATTGATGTAATAACGAGAATAGAACAGAAAGAATTAGATTTAATGAATCAATGTATAGTAAATACGAAAACTCTATCGAGAAAAAATACTGACCGAATACGACTAATGATTCCATTTCCAGGTTTTGTAATCTCTCAATTTTAAAGAAAATCTCCCATTTTCTTGAGCCTAATCAGAATGAAACGCGAAAATGAATACCTCGAAATCCAGTAAGTCAATCCCCCAATTTTACGCAACAAAAAGAAAAATTAAAATTTTTCTTTCACCTCTCCTTTCCGTTCCTCTTTCTCTCTATATATCTTCTTGTTTCATTATCTCTCTCTCTCTCTCTCTCTCTCTCTCTCTCTTAATCTCTTTATTTCTGTCATTCTCTCTACCAACACTTCTCTCCCCATCCCGACTTTCTTGTTCTTTATTCTTCTCTATTCTTCATCACTGGCCTATTTCCTCCCCCCTCCCTCTCTCTCTCTCTCTCTCTCTCTCTCTCACACACACACACACACTTTTCTATCTACATAATCTCTCTCCCTAAATCTTCTCTCTTCTCATCTCAACCCAATCTCTATTTCCTCTTTTCCTTCTATTCGCCTCTTACCCCCTTCCTCTCTCAATTTCCTTTTTCCTTGTTTGGCCCTCCTTCTCTCGTCTCTTCTTTCTCCTCTTCTCTCTTGCCCATACTCTGCCTTCTTTCTCCCGTCCACTTTCTTTCCACGCTCCCTCTTTCTTACCCACCTTTTCTCTTTCTTTCTTTCTTTCTTTCTTTCTTTCTCATCAATTATAAAAGGAGAGAAAAATTAATAAGGAAAAGTTAAATTGCTTGTCATCTGGAGTCAACGTCATACTGAGAGCTGAATTATTGAATTAGTCAAGTTGATGACGTCAAAATAATCTTTCCCAGTTCGTTCTGAGAGCTGTAAACATAATTGGGCCATTCAGATTAATGAACGTAACACGATTACACTGATTCTTGGCGATACATTTCGATCGGTACCCTCTCAACCCAATAAGTGATGCTTTAAAAAAGGAAAAAAATACTCCCCTACTTTCGAATGATATCACATTTTCACTTGTAACTCCAAACGTACATAGTAAAAACGATACAACAATGATAATAACGACAACACCCAGACTAAGCTCGATCAAGCCCAAAGACCCCAACGATAGAATAAGCGGATGGCGATTACAACAGATCTAAACGGTTGAACCAGCGGATGGAGAGGGCTACGCATGACGGACATGCTACAGAAGGCGCCCTTCAAAATTATAACCGTATCAGCGGCAGTCGGTTGCATTTTCATAACTGGATTCTGTATGTCTCATTCTATATGTGCCATAGTGGAAGGTCATGAAATCAAGTGTGTGGGCCACTTCTTGGCAAGAATTATTATTTACTTAAATATTTGTATCTATAAAAGGAATGTATAAACATAAAA
The DNA here is from genome assembly GCA_963932145.1 of Acanthosepion lycidas. Taxonomy (NCBI): domain Eukaryota; kingdom Metazoa; phylum Mollusca; class Cephalopoda; order Sepiida; family Sepiidae; genus Acanthosepion; species Acanthosepion lycidas. The sequence continues at coordinate 89,548,282 of OZ010597.1, forward strand.
ATGTCTTCAAATAATTGTCGGACTTGTTGTAGGCGAACGAAAAGTTTTTCTTCCTCCGTATGAGTCCGAATACCCCGTCGCCAAGTGTTGTAGGCGAACGAAAAGTTTTTCTTCCTCCGTATGAGTCCGAATACCTCGTCGCCAAGTGTTGTAGGCGAACGAAAAAATTTTCTTCCTTCGTATGAGTCCGAATACCTCGTCGCCAAGTGTTGTAGTCGAACGAAAAGTTTTTCTTCCTCCGTGTGAGTTCGAATCTTCGTCGCCAAGTGTTGTAGGCGAACGAAAAGTTTTTCTTCCTCCGTATGAGTTCGAATCCTCGTCGCCAAGTGTTGTAGGCGAACGAAAAGTTTTTCTTCCTCCGTATGAATCCGAATACCTCGTCGCCAAGTGTTGTAGGCGAACGGAAAGTTTTTCTTCCTCCGTATGAGTCCGGATACCTCGTCGTCAAGTGATGTAGGCGAACAGAAAGTTTTTCTTCCTCCGTATGAATCCGAATACCTCGTCGTCAAGTGTTGTAGGCGAACGAAAAAATTTTCTTCCTCCGTATGAGTCCGAATACCTCGTCGTCAAGTGTTGTAGGCGAACGAAAAGTTTTTCTTCCTCCGTATGAATCCGAATACCTCGTCGCCAAGTGTTGTAGGCGAACGAAAAGTTTTTCTTCCTCGGTGTGAGTTCGAATCTTCGTCGCCAAGTGTTGTAGGCGAACGAAAAGTTTTTCTTCCTCCGTGTGAGTTCGAATCTTCGTCGCCAAGTGTTGTAGGCGAACGAAAAGTTTTTCTTCCTCCGTATGAGTTCGAATCTTCGTCGCCAAGTGTTGTAGGCGAACGAAAAGTTTTTCTTCCTCCGTATGAGTTCGAATCCTCGTCGCCAAGTGTTGTAGGCGAACGAAAAGTTTTTCTTCCTCCGTATGAGTCCGAATACCCCGTCGCCAAGTGTTGTAGGCGAACGAAAAGTTTTTCTTCCTCCGTATGAGTTCGAATCTTCGTCGTCAAGTGTTGTAGGCGAACGAAAAGTTTTTCTTCCTCCGTATGAATCCGAATACCTCGTCGCCAAGTGTTGTAGGCGAACGAAAAGTTTTTCTTCCTCGGTGTGAGTTCGAATCTTCGTCGCCAAGTGTTGTAGTCGAACGAAAAGTTTTTCTTCCTCGGTGTGAGTTCGAATCTTCGTCGCCAAGTGTTGTAGGCGAACGAAAAGTTTTTCTTCCTCCGTATGAGTTCGAATCTTCGTCGCCAAGTGTTGTAGGGGAATGAAAAGTTTTTCTTCCTCCGTGTGAGTTCGAATCTTCGTCGCCAAGTGTTGTAGGCGAACGAAAAGTTTTTCTTCCTCCGTATGAGTTCGAATCTTCGTCGCCAAGTGTTGTAGGCGAACGAAAAGTTTTTCTTCCTCCGTATGAGTTCGAATCCTCGTCGCCAAGTGTTGTAGGCGAACGAAAAGTTTTTCTTCCTCCGTATGAGTCCGAATACCCCGTCGCCAAGTGTTGTAGGCGAACGAAAAGTTTTTCTTCCTCCGTATGAGTCCGAATACCTCGTCGCCAAGTGTTGTAGGCGAACGAAAAAATTATCTTCCTTCGTATGAGTCCGAATACCTCGTCGCCAAGTGTTGTAGGCGAACGTAAAGTTTTTCTTTCTCCGTATGAGTCCGAATACCTCGTCGTCAAGTGATGTAGGCGAACGGAAAGTTTTTCTTCCTCCGTATGAATCCGAATACCTCGTTGTCAAGTGTTGTAGGCGAACGAAAAAATTTTCTTCCACCGTATGAGTCCGAATACCTCGTCGTCAAGTGTTGTAGGCGAACGAAAAAAATTTCTTCCTCCGTATGAGTCCGAATACCTCGTCGCCAAGTGTTGTAGGCAAACGGAAAGTTTTTCTTCCTCCGTTTGAGTTCGAATCTTCGTCGCCAAGTGTTGTAAGCGAACGAAAAAATTTTCTTCCTCCGTATGAGTACGAATACCTCGTCGCCAAGTGTTGTAGGCGAACGAAAAGTTTTTCTTCCTCCGTATGAATCCGAATACCTCGTCGCCAAGTGTTGTAGGCGAACGGAAAGTTTTTCTTCCTCCGTATGAGTCCGGATACCTCGTCGTCAAGTGATGTAGGCGAACAGAAAGTTTTTCTTCCTCCGTATGAATCCGAATACCTCGTCGTCAAGTGTTGTAGGCGAACGAAAAAATTTTCTTCCTCCGTATGAGTCCGAATACCTCGTCGTCAAGTGTTGTAGGCGAACGAAAAGTTTTTCTTCCTCCGTATGAATCCGAATACCTCGTCGCCAAGTGTTGTAGGCGAACGAAAAGTTTTTCTTCCTCGGTGTGAGTTCGAATCTTCGTCGCCAAGTGTTGTAGGCGAACGAAAAGTTTTTCTTCCTCCGTGTGAGTTCGAATCTTCGTCGCCAAGTGTTGTAGGCGAACGAAAAGTTTTTCTTCCTCCGTATGAGTTCGAATCTTCGTCGCCAAGTGTTGTAGGCGAACGAAAAGTTTTTCTTCCTCCGTATGAGTTCGAATCCTCGTCGCCAAGTGTTGTAGGCGAACGAAAAGTTTTTCTTCCTCCGTATGAGTCCGAATACCCCGTCGCCAAGTGTTGTAGGCGAACGAAAAGTTTTTCTTCCTCCGTATGAGTTCGAATCTTCGTCGTCAAGTGTTGTAGGCGAACGAAAAGTTTTTCTTCCTCCGTATGAATCCGAATACCTCGTCGCCAAGTGTTGTAGGCGAACGAAAAGTTTTTCTTCCTCGGTGTGAGTTCGAATCTTCGTCGCCAAGTGTTGTAGTCGAACGAAAAGTTTTTCTTCCTCGGTGTGAGTTCGAATCTTCGTCGCCAAGTGTTGTAGGCGAACGAAAAGTTTTTCTTCCTCCGTATGAGTTCGAATCTTCGTCGCCAAGTGTTGTAGGGGAATGAAAAGTTTTTCTTCCTCCGTGTGAGTTCGAATCTTCGTCGCCAAGTGTTGTAGGCGAACGAAAAGTTTTTCTTCCTCCGTATGAGTTCGAATCTTCGTCGCCAAGTGTTGTAGGCGAACGAAAAGTTTTTCTTCCTCCGTATGAGTTCGAATCCTCGTCGCCAAGTGTTGTAGGCGAACGAAAAGTTTTTCTTCCTCCGTATGAGTCCGAATACCCCGTCGCCAAGTGTTGTAGGCGAACGAAAAGTTTTTCTTCCTCCGTATGAGTCCGAATACCTCGTCGCCAAGTGTTGTAGGCGAACGAAAAAATTATCTTCCTTCGTATGAGTCCGAATACCTCGTCGCCAAGTGTTGTAGGCGAACGTAAAGTTTTTCTTTCTCCGTATGAGTCCGAATACCTCGTCGTCAAGTGATGTAGGCGAACGGAAAGTTTTTCTTCCTCCGTATGAATCCGAATACCTCGTTGTCAAGTGTTGTAGGCGAACGAAAAAATTTTCTTCCACCGTATGAGTCCGAATACCTCGTCGTCAAGTGTTGTAGGCGAACGAAAAAAATTTCTTCCTCCGTATGAGTCCGAATACCTCGTCGCCAAGTGTTGTAGGCAAACGGAAAGTTTTTCTTCCTCCGTTTGAGTTCGAATCTTCGTCGCCAAGTGTTGTAAGCGAACGAAAAAATTTTCTTCCTCCGTATGAGTACGAATACCTCGTCGCCAAGTGTTGTAGGCGAACGGAAAGTTTTTCTTCCCCCGTGTGAGTTCGAATCTTCGCCGCCAAGTGTTGTAGGCGAACGAAAAGTTTTTCTTCCTCCGTATGAATCCGAATACCTCGTCGTCAAGTGTTGTAGGCGAACGAAAAAATTTTCTTCCTCCGTATGAGTCCGAATACCTCGTCGTCAAGTGTTGTAGGCGAACGAAAAAATTTTCTTCCTCCGTATGAGTCCGAATACCTCGTCGCCAAGTGTTGTAGGCGAACGGAAAGTTTTTCTTCCTCCGTGTGAGTTCGAATCTTCGCCGCCAAGTGTTGTAGGCGAACGAAAAGTTTTTCTTCCTCCGTATGAATCCGAATACCTCGTCGTCAATTGTTGTAGGCGAACGAAAAAATTTTCTTCCTCCGTATGAGTTCGAATCCTCGTCGTCAACTGTTGTAGAGTTGTTTCACAGTGGAGGCTTGTATTTGTACTAAGTCGGTCCTAACATAGGTTCGTCGTACAAAACGTTATGAACTTGATATAATAGGTAATGACGCAATAATCTAGTTGTGGTGGCTGATACTTTAATATCCGACTAACGGTCGTCCGACATCGACTGACTGACCCACTCCATGAGCGACTCCTTCTACTCCTACTTATTATATGTGGGTGAGTCTATTAACTATAGAATAGGTGTGTTCCACTATAACAGTATTTAGAAATATGAACATCGGAGAGCCGTGTTCTAATTCCCGTTGGGTTCATTATATTCACTTACACGCAAATACCCTTGCGAGAGGTAGGAATCAGTTTGGGTAAATTAGCAAGATTGGTATTATAGCGGCTCGGATTTAGGAATCAAAGAGCCGTGTTCAAATTCCAGTCTTATCCATTACATTCACTTACGTGCTAATCCCCTTGGGAAAAGTATGAATCCTCTTCTTCTCTCTCCCCTCCATAATAGGTAAATATCTGGACAGACCGGCTTATATAGACTTGGATGGCAACTGGTCTAACGCAGAATGAAATGACAACCTATTCCAGAAAATGCCGCGTCAATCATATATCGAAAGATACATGATCGCCTAAGCGTGTATTACGCATGGCATATAAATGAGTTAAATTGACTTATGAGCTAATACCCTTGGGAAAGATATGAATCCTCATCTTCTCCGTCCCCCTCCTAGCCATGGGTAAATAGCAGGACAGACTGGGTTCTATAGCCTTGGATGGCAACTGGTCTGCCGCAAAAAAAAAATGGCAACCTACTACAACAAAATATCTGCCTCGTCAGTCATGTATCGAAAGATACATGATCGCCTAAGCTTGTATCACGCATGGCACATAACTGACTGGCTGATTATCTAAAAAAAAAATGCTTACAACAACAACAAAAATATTTTCCGGCTTTAAATAACCTGTAAATTGTTGATAAGCCGTAGAAACCGAATCAATCAATCTTCCTACGTAAGGCGTTGGATGTGCTTATAGCGTAGCGGTTATCGGCGCGGAAAGTGGGACTGAAGTGCTGTGATCAAATCCTAGTCGAAGCCGTTGCGTTCGCTTTCGCGGAAATACCCTTGGGGTTTTATCAGTCCCACCGTCCTCCCTCTTAGAAATATATAAATCAATCCCTTCTTTGAAAAGTTATGCCTCCATCCCTCCTTCTCTTGGAAAAAGTAGGAGTACATCTTTTCTCCCCACAAATATTGATACCATGTCTGGTCTGGTCTGGTGGTCCTAGTACTCATGTCTTGGTTCTTGACAAAATCCAAAGGATATGCAATGTAATTGTTGTATACTTTAAGAGGTAACAGACAGACAAAGATGGTACTCAAGTGAAGGAACAGCAACACGCGCGTAGATGAAAGAAGAGAGGATTATTGTAAAAGAAAATACACTACTGAAAGACAGGGAATCGGGTGACAGGCTAGTAATTTTCGAAGCAAGGATATTTACCTTACCTCCCCGCGAGGCAGGATGTGGCACAAGGCCGTTTTTAATGCGGGGTCAAAACCGATCCAGTAGTCTCGGGGAAAAATTCACCGTATACACGGGGTCGAGTAGCTGTCTACCACCTCAGACGAGACTCTGCTCTTCGGAAGAGCCTCGTCTTTGTTCCTCTCCGCCCGAAGGCAGAGAGTTCGACCTGTTACAAATTCATGACGGTCGTCTTCGAGTATAGAATCCAGAGGTTGGCAGTGAATATTTCGGAAACAGTAGGAAAGCGTAGTTCAGGTTCGCAGTGGATATCGTAGCAAATTAGCAGAGCGTAGTTCTTCCTTCTGTCATCTTCGCCTGTCAAGTTGGCACTGGTCCTTCCGTAGGGTAAACAAAGATGGCCGCCTTTATACACGACGGATACAATGTTCTGCGGCTTCTGATTGGTTAACCTTCTATTGGTGGACTATAAAGGGAGTTAAGTCATTTTCACTAACTCACTAGTTACATATATATATATATATATATACACAAAAACTGTAAGACGACCAGCACACCCGGAGACGAATCTCCAACTAATTACCAAAGCAAGGTTATTTACCTTACTTCCCCACGAGGCAAGATGTAGCACAAGGCCGTTTTTAATGCGGGGTTAAACTCCCCGTAGACACCGTAAAAACGGGGTCAGGTAGCTGTCTACCACCCCAGACAATACTCTGCCCTTCGGGTTCCTCTCTGCCCAAAGGCAGATAGTTCGACTAGTTTAGCTGGAGAAGAATCTCCAACTAGTTGCCGAAGCAAAGATATTTGCTAACCGCCCCACGCGGTCAGATGTGGCACAAGGCCGAATTTAAAGTGGGGTATCCGAGCCCGTAGGCTCGGGCAAAAATTCCCCGTAGACCCCATAAAAAACGGGGCCGGGTAGCTGTCTACCACCCCAGACGAGACTCTGCACTTCGGCATAGCTTCGTCTGGGTTCCTCTCCGTCCGAAGGCAGAGAGTTCGACCAGCTTAGCTGGAGATGAATCTCCAACTAGTTGCCGAAGCAAAACTTCCAAGTATATCTTGTGCTCATTATATATAGCTACTGATATAGTCAGTCCACATAGGCGATAGGGAGTGTGGGACATTCCATTACAACGGTAATCGATCCTGACTTGGCATCTCGACTTCAGTTACTTTCTCACAGACATGATGTGACTTCCCTCTGTCTTTTCTATAAATATTTTCATGGCAACTGTCAATTGAGGAGACACGTTGGAGTAACGGTTAGAAGCTTGGAATGAGGAATCGGACAGCCGAGTTCGAATTCCAGTCGAGTTCATTATATTTCCTTTCCGATGAATCGACCTCTTCTATCTATTGGTAAATAGCAGAAAGGAAAACTCAGAAATCAAACCCAGCCCGGTCAGGCTACCTTGTCATGGGATTAGTGATCGGGAAACCGTACTCTCCAGATCTAGTTGGTAACCAGTCTAGGCGAAGGACAAAATCTTCTATATGCCGTGTCCTTTCAGGACGTTGCTCTCCACAACTTCCTGTCTTTTGTAGACCTTATTAAATTTTGTCTTTTCGTTATCTCTCCTAATTCGTGTTCTGCTAATCTTTTACACAATCTAATTCTTCTTCTATATGCCGTATCCATTCAGGAAGTTGGCAATCATGGTTCTCCACAATTTCCTTTCCTTTTAGCTCTTAGTAAATTTTGTTTTTTTGCTATCTCTCCTAATCCGTGTTCTGCCAACAATTTACATAACTTAATTCTTCTTCTGCATGCCGTATACCTTTTGGAAGTTGGCAATCATGGCTCTCCACAATTTCCTGTCCTTGCAGCTCTTAGTAAATTTTATCATTTTTTTTTATCCTTCCGTGTTCTGCTATCCTTGTACACAAGCTGGTTAGGTGGTTTATGAGTCAAAAACCGATTAGTCATGGTGCTAGCGACCCTTCTCATTAAAGGCGACGAAAACCACAGCGACACCTGCCGCGGTGAGGTTGTGTTCCTATCCACCACACAGCAGTCTATGAGGTTAGCATAGATAATGCGTAAGAAGATCCTTGGCAAAGAGCACAGACTCTCTGGCTCTAGTAAGAAGTGCTGAGAAACGACATGTTGATCCTTGGAAAAGAGGACCGACTCCCTGACCACAGGAAGAAGTGCTTACCTTCTCTTTCTGTAGGAGTTCTTTTACTTTCCTCTGTCTGATATCAACACTGTGCTCCCAATGAATTCGCGTAGGGCTTCTAATTCTCTCACAATGGCCTCGCTGTATCGGTTGAAAAGTTCAGGGGTAAAAATGCATCTCTGTATTACACACTTTGTTATTTTTATGTATTCACTGAAGTCATTTCCTATCCGAATGCTGGTGGTTTACTGCCAGTATAGGTCCTGGATTATTCTAACACCCTTACCACATATGTCGGTAAATTTGCTTTTTAACGCCCGCGCTAAATATCCCTTAAAATTTTCCCAAATCGTCATAATTCCGTGCAAATGTACATGCTGAACTACAATTAACAATTAAATTATGAAAAAAAACTACCGTTTTGAAGTTATCGACAAGAAAAAAATCGGACTTCTTGTTGATCATTCGTCCTCCATTACTGCCGAACTGTTTCGTAATTTACTGTGGGATACATTTGTTCATTTTGGACAATTTACTTCTTTTACAGACTTTCGGTGCAAAAAAAAAATCACTACGCACTACCGTAAAGCAATGACAAATTAAAAGAACAAATAAAATAATAAATAAAGCTTCTTTTTTATTAGGTTGGTGCAAAAATAATGACGTAATAATGTCGTTTTTTGACGTTAAAAAATACGTCAAAAAACGACGTTATTACGTCATCATTTTTGCACCAACCTAATAAATTGAAAGCGGACAAATTGAAAAAAAAAACAAAAAAACATATTAAATAATATAATAAACACCTATTTCATTTCGAGCATTTTTTTTATTTTGTATGTTTACGGGTTAAGTTTAGGGTTAGATGTTAGGGTTAGGGGTTGTATTTGGCTTCTTTCTGTGTGGAAAAGGGGACAAATTAAAAAATAAATAAATATTAGGTTGGTGCAAAAATAATGACGTAATAACGTCGTTTTTTGACGTATTTTTTAACGTCAAAAAACGACATTATTACGTCATTATTTTTGCACCAACCTAATAATACAATCAACCCTTATTTCGTTTCTACTTTACCAAGTTTAAAATATAAAAAGTGCTTCACTGTATTATTTAATTTGTTATTCTACACAGAAAAAAAAAGTTTTATTGTATTATTGAATTTGTTTTTGTTTAAAGTTTTCTGTTATAAATAAAACTACACTTATGAAAAAAATGAGAGTAATGGCGGACGAATGACCAACAAGAAGTCCGTTTTTTTCTTGCCGATAACTCCAAAACGGTAGATTTCTTCATAATTTAATTGTTAATTCTAGGTCAGCACGTAATTATGACGATTTGGAAAAATTTTAAGAGATATTTAGTGGTTTCTCGTCGCCTTCTCGGCAATATTCTCCTAGGTTGGTTTCCACGCCATGTTTAGCCCATACCAAAAGGGAGAAGTGTATTTATCCAAAAGTGACCACTACTGAACTCTCCGCTTTACACACCAATGGCCGATACGCTACCCGCATATCCTGGCGGCAATGGTTGTTGGAATTCATTATGCAAATTTCTGTGCTTAATTTTTGACACGGCCCGACTTGCTGGTTTTAGTGCCTTAGGAAAATGCAAACAAAATTGATAAACGTCGATAGAAAAACAATTTCGTTATCAGTTTTTATACATTTCTTCTCTCACAAGACAAAAACAGATTGTGAGTTTCTAACATTTCCTATTTTTTCTTTCTTTTATTCTTTCTCCATTATAATGTTTTCTTGTTCTCATCTTCTCTCACACCCTTGCGTCTTAGCAGCTTTATTACCTTGTTTGTGGTGAAATAATTTAAAAAAAATCGTGACCGAGGGTTTGAGTGTGATGGACTTGTTCGGATATGTGATCCCGCCAGCAATAACTACGGTCTGCTTAGTATAGTTCCAGTATAAACCACAGGTGGGCTCTGTGGATACTGTAGAAAGACAAATATGCCTGATCCGGCGTCTGCAATAGGGATTAGCTAGCCACACGAGCAGACATACTTGGAAACGAGAGACCGGCTATAAAGCTTAGTCTGGCACAAGGCTATGGGAGTAATCCGTTTAGTGGAAATTGAACTCTGTGAGATATTTTCACTATTCTTAAAATTTGCAACGAAGAGCTGCCTTTTTTATTTTTTTGTTTGTTAGTTTTTTGTTTTGTTTTTTTTATAAAGAGAAAATAATTACTTTCTAGACAAAGGTAATTATTTCAAAGAAAGAGCGTATTTCGTGCTGCGTGGGGTGTTGAGGATTCGGTGCATGGAGAAAAAAATATACGTGTAATAAATTTAAAAAAAATTATCGCAGTGCAGAGAGATAATTCAGTTAGCAAGGATCGGAATTCGCCGCGTTGTCAGAAGATTTTTTTGTTACATCTTTCGTTCCATACCATCATGGCAGCCCTGCATCTTCAACATGAACAAGCAAATTTTAAATATCACCTGCTACCGGGAACAGAATATTGTCATCGAATAAAATTGAAACCATGTAACAAAAAAAAAAATAATTAAAAACATTTATCATTGCTCACTTGCATATTTAAACTTTTACAAACGAAATGCCATCTCTATATATGGTAAAGTCACCATTAGAAATTGCAGTTGAAAGTAAAATTTATTTTCGTAAATAAATTTAAATGAACGCGTTCACTGTTTTCTTGGATATTTGAACACTGACATAACGCCATCTTTCTTTTCGGTAGAGTTACCATTAGACAATTTATTTATTTTTTATTTTGATAAATAAATTTAAATTAATGCATTCATTGTTATCTTGGATATTTGAACACTTACATAACGCCATCTTTCTTTTCGGTAGAGTTACCATTAGACAATTTATTTATTTTTTATTTTGATAAATAAATTTAAATTAATGCATTCATTGTTATCTTGGATATTTGAACACTTACATAACGCCATCTTTCTTTTCGGTAGAGTTACCATTAGACAATTTATTTATTTTTTATTTTGATAAATAAATTTAAATTAATGCATTCATTGTTATCTTGGATATTTGAACACTTACATAACGCCATCTTTCTTTTCGGCATTTTTTTATAAATAAATTAAATGAACATATTAACCAAAATACCTTGAATATTCGAACATTTAAATATGCCATCCTTTTTTTAGTTGCCACAAATTTATTGTAACCCGCTGCCTTTGACAACGCTTTATCGTTTACACGTCTAACACGCAGATCACTTCTCAACTCACACACCACACGACCCCGACTTCGAACTTCTCCGTATTTTCCGCTTAGCCACGAGTCACTAGCTGTTCAATAATATCGACCTTACGGGTCCTCCGGTTTTAGTTCCCCTCAACGGTTGGGGCCGGTGTTTTATCTCGATAGGCTTGATTCGGGTTTCCCAAAATCCTGAACTGTTACGTGATATCAGTCCTCCTGCAAGGCAGTGAATGCTGGAAAATCTCTTCACAGATGAAGAAGTTACATGAGGCAACAGAAACATGGTTTTTACAGAAGGATGCTGGGAATTCCATATACGGATCGTATAAGGAACGATGAAAAGAAAATTGACACAAAAAGGACACTTATACTAAACACCAGAAAGAGACATTTGAAATTTCTAGGGCACATAATGAGGAAAGTGGGCTTAGAAAATTTGACACTCACAGGACACGATGACGGCAAGATGGGTAGAGGAAATCAACACATGACCTACCTAAGGAACTTGTGTAAATGATTGGCTGAACAGGGGTTAGGACAGAGAGCAAAAAATAAAACTAAGAAATTGAAAGGACAGGAAATTGTGAAGAGTCATGATCGCCAACGTTCTAAAGGGACATGATTTATAAAAGATAGAATTTTGAAGTTTAAAATAACCCAAGTACATTCTTTTAATGCAATACAAAATAAAGGGTATTTCATTAAGACGGATTATATATAAGGGTGTTTCATTAAGACGGATCAAAGTCAGCATTAAATAAATCAGTGTTATTGGTGAAAATTTATATATTTCTCTATTAGATCATGTTATTTAAGTCATGACAATTATGCGTGAAAAATAATATCACCCAAATGTTCGCCAAATCTGAAAGGAAAAGAAAAAAAACATGATTAGACTCTTCAACTTAATTCAAATTTAAAATCGGTCCAAGTTATTGGAACACCCTTTAACATATTGTAATTTATATCAGTTAAATATTCAAGTAGATTTTTTATTGTAGGTTGGTGCATAATTATCAGGCGTTTTATTAAACAATATTTTTTATGAAAAAAGAAACATAACAATTCAACAACAACATTTTTAAATGATTATTCCGTAGCGTATGATTATCGACACGTATTTTTATAACCTGAAAATAAAATAATATTTTTATTAAAAAAAATATAATCAAAACACCAATTTTTATTAACAAATAACACCTACAAAAACGCCTGATAATTATGCACCAATCCAATACTAATGTTCACCTAATATAAAGACCAAGAGCCACTTAATGTAAAGGGGTACTGTGCGCCTCTGAAATCATTTATCACATGATATATGTCATTATAGAGTGCAGTCTTTCTCTATGAATGTTTGAAATGCCAATATGCACATTTAATAAATTTCAAATACTAGGTTGTTTGGAAAATATCTGATTTTAGGATGAACTTTTATTCTTGAATTAATGTACTTAAAAAGTGTTTAAATCAGTCAAAATAGGGACCCTTAATGGTAAGGTCGGTATTATTCAATAAAACTAGTGGAGCTAACAACTCATGACTAAGAGAAAAAATAAGGAGAAGACGTTCGGAGTCGGGGGAGTGTGTTGTTTGGTTTGGTTTGGTTTATTTTACGGCATATCAACACCTCAATGGGTTATTTAATGCCGACAAGGTTTTTAGGATAGGTTCGTATGAATAGAACACGTATTCTTTGTAAGAAATAAGTTTGGTTTGGTTTATTTTCTTTTACGGCGTATCAACACCCCAATGGGTTATTTAATGCCGACAAGATTTTTAGGATAGGTTCGTATGAATAAAATATGTATTCTTTGTAAGAAATCAGTTTAATGAGTTTTATTTTGTTTTACGACATATCAACCTCAATAGGTTATTTAATGCTGACAAGGTTTTTAGTATAGGTTCGTATGAATAGAATACGTATTCTTTGTAAGAAATCAATTTGGTGTGGATTATTTTGTTTTACGGCATATCAATCTCAATGGGCTATTTAATGCCAACAAGATTTTTAGTATAGGTTTGTATGAATAAAATATGTATTATTTCTAAGGAATCAGTTTGGTTCGATTTATTTTGTTTTACGACATATAAGCTTCAATGGGTTATTTAATGCAGACAAGATTTTTAGGATAGGTTCGTATGAATAAAATATGTATTCTTTGTAAGAAATCAGTTTAATGAGTTTTATTTTGTTTTACGACATATCAACCTCAATAGGTTATTTAATGCTGACAAGGTTTTTAGGATAGGTTCGTATGAATAGAATATGTAATCTTTGTAAGAAATCAATTTGGTATGGATTATTTTGTTTTACGACATATCAACCTCAATAGGTTATTTAATGCTGACAAGGTTTTTAGTATAGGTTTGTACGAATAAAATATGTATTATTTGTAAGAAATCAGTTTGGTTCGATTTATTTTGTTTTACGACATATAAGCTTCAATGGGTTATTTAATGCAGACAAGATTTTTAGGATAGGTTCGTATGAATAAAATATGTATTCTTTGTAAGAAATCAGTTTAATGAGTTTTATTTTGTTTTACGACATATCAACCTCAATAGGTTATTTAATGCTGGCAAGGTTTTTAGGATAGGTTCGTATGAATAGAATATGTAATCTTTGTAAGAAATCAATTTGGTATGGATTATTTTGTTTTACGACATATCAACCTCAATAGGTTATTTAATGCTGACAAGGTTTTTAGTATAGGTTTGTATGAATAAAATAGGTATTATTTGTAAGAAATCAGTTTGGTTCGATTTATTTTGTTTTACGACATATCAACACCTCAATGGGTTATTTAATGCTTTTTATTGCTGGTAATAGTTTTTTTTTTTTTTCAAAAATGTATTATTGGTAATAATGTATTGCCGGTAATATTTTTTATAAAAATGTATTGATGGTATTAAAACCTATTTTTACACTTCCATATTGCTTTGGCCCCAGTTTGGGGGGGGTTATTTACCCATATCTGGGACCCGAACAGGTGCTACCACTCCGGGTTAGGGCGGACCTGGAAACACCAGCAATTGATTCCAAGCTCCTCAACACCTCCTGATCAGAGGCCTTGCTGTTAGATGTAGTTTCTCGTCTTACCCAGGACGCGGATGTAGTTTATCGTCATACCTAGGATGGAGAGTGTGCTGTGTGAGTTGAAAAGTGATAGGTGTGTTGTTAGACATCTCAACGATAAAGGGTTGTTAACGGCAGTGGGTTACAATAATTTCTTGTAGTAACTAAAAAAATAGATGGCATTGTGTAAGAGTTCAAATATCCAAGATATTGTGGTTAATTTCTGTCATCTAGCTACAAGTTTATTTATGACTTTACAATAAACACTAAAGGCTTGGGTGCCAAGAAATCTTTGAATATAGTTTCTGCATCTTCTTTGCAACGGAATGTCTTTTGGCTCAAATAACTCTCTCGCTGTTTGAAAAAGTGATAGTCAGTGGGCGAGAGATCTGTGGAATATGGTCGGTGTGTTTAAGATTCGTATCCCAAGTCGGTGAGCTTTTGCAATATCACCCTGGTAATATGTGACAGAGTATTGTCATGAACAGAATTGGACCACGTCGATTAACTAATGCTGGTCGCATTTGGCACTTGCATTTCTTCCAGTCCCTAGTAGTAAACATCGGCAATGAGGCTCTTGATAGATTTCAGAAAGCTGTAAAGGATGGTACCAATGGCAGACTAACAGACAGTCACCATAATCTTCTGTTGGTGTAGTTTTGGAAAGTGTTTGTGTCCTTCGTCAGAATCAAGCCATTGACTCGATCATTTACGATTGTCATAAAGAATCCATTTCTCATTATAAGTCACTATTCGACTTTCGCAGATGCGATATCGAACAGACTTGAAAACGTCGAACTCTTTAATTTTCACTGATTTCATGTGGAACCCATTTATCGAGTTCCTTCAACTTGACAATTCTCTTAAGATGGTCCGATATTATTGAAATGCTGACACCCATTTCTTTGATATTGTGACATGTTTCTTTTTGGTGTTTTTTTTTTTTTTTAATGCTGTTTTCAGATATTGGTTGTCAATTTCAGATGGACGTCCTTTACCATATTGATCTTCAAGACTCTTATCATCACAGCGGACATTCAGAAACCAGCGCCGATCTGTGGATCCCTCACCCCATGCTTTATTAATATTGGCGACAGTCTGCAGTAGTATTACTAAGTTTCATCTCTTTCAAAAAAAAAAAAAAAAAGTAAACGCCGCTCTTCTTTTTTATGTTCAAGATGCGGGTGTATAGTTAAATTGTGAAAGCGATTGATATAAAATTAAACTTCTGTTGGTGCAGTTTCGGTTTTGGAACGTGTTTGAGTTCTTCGTCAGGATCAAGCCATTGTTCCGATCGTTTACGATTGTCATAAAGAATCCATTTCTCATTACAAGTCACTATTCGACTTTCGCAGGTGTTATATCGAAAACGTCGAACTCTTTGATTTTCACGGATTTCACGTGGAACCCATTTATCGAGTTCCTTCAACTATAATAATAAATATCGCATTTGAATCACATCTCCGGCAGTGAAGGTCGTAATAGATTCCATAAAGCAGTAATGGTGCAGTTTAGGTTTTGGAAGTAGTTGAGATCAAGTCAATGAGCCGATCGTTTAAGATTGTCATAAAGGGTCCATTTCTCAGTAAAAGTCATTATTCGTTCAGGAAATGGATCATTCGAATTTCGCAGATATAGCATCGAACAGACTTCAAAACGTCGAACTCTTTCACTTTGCTGAGTTCACGTGGGACCGACCTATGGAGTTTCATCATCTTCACAATTCTTCAATTTCTATATTTTTGAATAAAAATATTTCTTTTCAAATTTATCCCTTTATAAAGTGATATATATATATATATATATATATATATATATATATATATATATATATATATATATATATATATCCACAGGCAGACTGTTTCGCTGTATCACAGCTCATCAATGTGTCTAAACGTCCGGTTACCTCTAGCTATGATCGAAACCCGACTGAATCGGGGATTCGCCCACTAAGCTGTTGGCGCACGGTAGGAATAAAGGTGAATTTAAGCGTATTTATTTTTAGATAAACACACAGTGCCTGAGAGAACTCGATTCGATTTACCGAAGAGTCTTATAATTAATATATTTACGTTGGTTTTTCTTTTGTGTGTAATAATTGAAGGGCAGGGTGCAAAATAACGATGTCCCAGCCGGTGCCGTACTAACTTGGTCCCGTTGACGTCTACTTGATCAAGAAGAATTATTCATTACCCAAATATGGGGGGGGGAGTCGACTTTTGACTTCACAGGCCGTTGATGATATTTACAGTATTTTTAAATTCGAATTATTTGTTTCGAATGTATGAAACAAAGAAACACAGCTACACACACACACACACACACACACACACACGTATTTGGATATTGAATAATTCTTTTTGATCAAGAATAGGTTTCCAAAATTCGCGATATTTGGTCAGATTTTAGGGAGCAGGTGCGACTGAGAATTTTTCCATCTGCCCTCATATAGAGTGACATGAAGCAATTATTCTGTTTCCGAAACATCCTAGTCCTGTAATCGACTATTTACTCTTTTGGCTTGAGATAAAATTCATTCAGTATGATACGTCGGAATACGCGCCTATTTTCGTATTCGTCGAGGAAAATACTTCGTCAAAGAGATTATTTGCTTATTTTTTTTAACTGGTATGTGAAATTTTTACTTGTGTAAACACAAGAAGGGTATCACTTTTTGAGGTTAGTCATTTTTAAACTTTTTTTTTTTCCATATTTCTCTCATCCATATCCCAGTGACCCAATAATCGCGCATAGTCGCCGAAATGATTTTGAAACAAAAACTGACCTAAAAAAAACATTCCAGTTCAAGAGAACCCGTCCTCCCTTCAAGCAGCACCCCCACTGCACTTAATCGGGTTACGGTCATTGCTGCAGGCGTCTTTTAAAGGAGTGTTCGTCCTGGGTATGACGATAAACTATATCCTGCAGCAAGGCCTCTGATCGGGAGGTTTTGAGTAACATGGAATTATCTTTTAATTACTGTCGTTCCCTGACCCGAGGTGATAGTACCTGTTAGGGTCCCAGCTATGGGCAAATAGTGACCCCCCCCAAAAAAAAAAAATAGGGAAAAACATTATGAAAGTATAGAAATACATTTTTGTAGTAAGAAAAAATACTATCAAGTGAAGAGATAAATTACCAACAATATATTTTTGAAATTAACAGGATCCCCCCCCCAAAAAAAAATTAAATTTCGACATTAAATGTCCCATAAGGAGTTGAGGTCTCTGATCGGGATATTGGAGGTTTTGAAGATCGTGGAACCACGTCTTAATTGCTGTTTTTTTTCCCCCAGGTACACCCTGACCCGGCGTGGAAGCACCTATTTCAGCGACCAGCTATGAACAAAGAGTTAACTCCCAGATATAAACAAAAAACTATGAAAGTATAAAAAAATATACATCTTTATATAAAAAAAAAATACCAACAATGCATATTTATAGTAAAATTACCAACAAAACAATTTTGAAAGCAAAATGACCTTCAATACAATTTTTTAGTAGAATTACCAACTATACATTTTATCGACAAATGACTAAGAATACATTTTATAGCAAAATGACCAACAATGCATTTTATCTCTAGTTGAATGTCTACAATGGTGATCAAATTTCGTTATTAAATAACCCACAGAGTTTGGTATGCCACTAAACAACATCCAACCACCCGAACCAAAACATTCTTTGAAGTTATTCCTTGCCAGCTGTTTGCATACTGGTTTATAAAAATTATTGTAAAAGTATGTACCACATTTCTGTATAATGGAATATACTAATATTACTAATTAATCCATATATGGGGGAGAATATGTGGATTCATGCCTTTCCCAGGGATATTTCTGTATAATGGAATATAATGAACCCAACAGGAACTGGAACTTAGCTCTCGGATTAACAATGCTGAGCCATTATCTGTTACGTCAACAACACATCCAAATTTACAACACTTGTTATTCCCAACTGGTCACTCATCTATGTACTGACCAGGCTCAACGTTGCTTAACCGCTGATTGTAGGAGAAGTGGTGGCCAAATATATAGATTGGCATGAAACAATTATTCTGTTTCCACAACATCCTTTGAAGTTGTTCCTTGCCAGCTGTTTGCATACTGGTTTTTAAAAGGTATTAATTTGTTAAAATTCCCTCAGCATTTCAGTAGCTCCGTATATATACCTACCTAAGTGTCATTTGGGCTTTTCTGTCACTAAATACATGCAGGTTTTGCGACTCCATCTGCATCGTTCTATAGGGATCTTGCCCCAGGGTCACAACAAAGATCAGAGAAAGACAACTGTAACTTGCTGGACATTGCATATGCCATCTAAAAAGAGGAGCATCAAAACTTGTACTGTGGTAACCTCTGGATGGGATACAAAACCAGGAAATACTGGTTTCATTCATTCTTTGATTACTTGTACCATGACACTGATGGATGATTGATTCATATATTATGGCTTATCAACTTTTCGGGTTATTTAAAGCCAGAAAATATTTTTTAGATTGTAAGTTGGGGGAGAATAGGTGGATTCATAGCTTTTCCAAGGGTATTTGCGCGTAAGTGCATATAACGCACCCAAACGAAATTGGAACTCAGCTTTCGGATTAACAATTCCGAGCCGTTATCAATGACATCACCCGCACATCCTAGCTTACAGCACCTGGTGTTCGACGAACGGTCACCCATCACGGTACTGATCAGGTTCGACATTGCTTAACTTCGGTAATTGTACGAGAACTTCTGTTGATGAACTCAGAACTAGTATGTAAGATCGAGAATATTGGAGAGAAACTGTCTATTCGGCTCAGATTGATGTCTGGTCTAACTAAAAGGGTGCAAGCTAAAAATCCGTTTAACGCCTTGTGACTAAGGGATCCGTCGTCCATGTTGCAATAAAAGGCGAACATTGAAAGAGATACTTTGATGTCTATGGCAAAAGTGTGGAGTCGGTCTAGTGCTAAGCTAGAGATAATTGGTCCAATCCAAAGAAGAATCTGCAATATTATTGGTCCTAACCTGGCATCTCGGCTTCAGTTCCTTTCACACCGTCGTAATCTAGCTTCTCTCTGCCTTTTCTATAAAAACTTTCATTGTAATTGTCCTGGTCAACTTCTCACGATAGTACCTAGACTTTAAGCGCAGGACTAGATTGTCAGTAAGGTCTCATTTTACAGTTGAAATGGCTATATATATGATGTAATGGAATAAACTGTCACCCCTATGAGTGACTACACTATAGGTAGGTAGTAACTACTTATAAGTATCTGTTAGTCAACGGACTACAAGGTCTAGTTGTGACATGTTCCAGCTAAACAGTCGATCTCTCTGCCGAAGGGCAGAGTCTCATTCGGGGAGGCAAACTACCCTTAAACCCGTTTATACGGGTTCAAAAGGGAATATTTTTTTTGGCCGAGCCTACGGACTCGGAGAACCCACGTTAAACCAGCCTTGTGCTACATGCAACCCTCGTGGGGAGGTAGCTAAATATACTAGCTGGGATCTGTTCCAGCTAGACATTCGAACTCTCTGCGTTCGGGCGGAGAGGAACCCGGACGAGGCTCCGCCGAAGGCAGTCTCTCGTTCGGGGAGGTAGACTGACCCTGAACCCGTTTATACGGGTTCAAAAGGGAATATTTTGGCCGAGCCTACGGGCTCGGAGAACCCACGTTAAACTGGCCTTGTGCCACATGCAACTCTCGTGGGTGGGAGGTAGCTAAATATGCTAACTGCGATCTGTTCCAGCTATGCTGTCGAACTCTCGTCCTTTAGGCAGAGAGGAACCCGGTCGGGACTATGCGGAAAGGCAAAGTCTCGTCCGGGGAGGTAGACAGACCCGAACTCGTTTATGCGGGTTCTATGTAGAATTTTTGGCCGAGCCTACGGGCTCGGATGACCCACGTTAAACTCGGCCTTGTGCCACATCTACCCTCATGGGAGGCTAGTAAATATTGACTAGCTGGGATCTGTTGAGTACGACTCAATTACGCGAGAACTACCGACCTTCCAATAGTAGCAATCACTACTGGATTGACTTGCGACGACCTTGTGCATAACTGTTACCTTTATTCTTATTGTACTGGTTTTTACAATAAACCTTTACTTATTCTATCCGCCGTGTTTTTCAAGTATATATTCCTATAAGGACGGAATTTAACAATATATATATCCGTAAGTTCTATTCTAACAGTTTCTTCTATCGCGCTTCTCGATTGTGGAGCTCTCTTCTGGCTTCTTGCTTTCCAATTTACTTTGATCTTCAAAAATTTAAATGCAATAGCAATCGTTATCTTCTGTCTTCTTAATTGTTATTCATTTATTTTCTTCTCTCCTTTTTTCTTCTATTTTTTTCATATTCTCTGACACTCAGTAACGCCTTGCGTCTTAGAGGCTTTATTGCCTTGCTTGGTGTGAAATAAATAAAAAAAAGATTTGGATAACCGAAAGTTAAATGGAATGTTGAATTATGGCTCGTATTTTTATTTTTTTTACTAATTTTCACCCAATACAGGGCCCAAGAGCCACTCAAGGCAGAGGGTTACTGTGTGGTGTTATATTAACGTAGGAAAGGACAGGCGTTAGGGATATAGAACTGAAGTAGACTTTAGAAGGAACCGGAAACTCACTCCTTAACATGAAACAAGGGATAAACCCCTACTCCTGTTCAAAAAACCTGGACGGGGTGTGAACCGCGCGATAAGCGAACCTATCAACTCCTATTGATAATTGAGTGGATATACGAATTTCACATACTCAGTCCCCCTATAAAAACTGTTCATATTCCATTTTGTGCTACTGTGGGGTTTTACCAGATCCCCCAACCCACAACTAAAAAAAAAAGACTCTGACCTTCAAGATTGTACATCCGAGGAAGGCCGGACAGCAAATCAACCGAACGTTTGCTGTCACAGTAAAAGAAGCAAATCAATTAGATCTCTGCTCTGAAAAAAATGATCCCGGCACGCTGTCTATATTTGTGGGGTGAAAAATTATCGGTAGGACTAATGCCCTTATCTTTGTTGTTATAATCACAATGATTAAGTCGTTATGCCCTCCACTGTCGAAGCAGTGTGCGCCTCCCGGATCTACCCTTGTGTAGAAACTGTCCGTTATTATCAGTGTCCCAAGCAATTTTGTCACTTTGCCTGTCACATTTTAATCGAAGAGGAGACATTTTCGGCAGATAAAGAACATCAGGTCTCATCTCAAAATTACGAAACCTACACGATACTGCTAATCTCCACAATTTGTCTCCCACGTGTATACATAATTGTTATGATGACCTAGCCCTAAACGTTTGATTCACACAATGCTGAGCACATGCAACGTGTCGGAGTTAACTCCCCTTTAATTGTCAAAATTGTTCACTAGGGAGCGCTCTCCCTACACTATAAATGCTAGGCGATTTCTTGCCTCGATCTCTTTTCCTTCATTTTCAGCGAACACATCTACAATGTAAGCTCTTGCAAAAGATTGTGTCTTCCCACTTGTGGGAGACGCCATGAACACTATACACACATACACGTACGTACGAACATTCACCAAAATACAAACTCTTTACGTTCACACACAAACACAAATGTTAATGTCTATGTCCATAGTAAATTTTGTTGTTTAATACATATACTTGTTTACATATATATATATAGATATATTAGGTTGGTGCAAAAATAATGACGTAATAATGTCGTTTTTGAGGTTAAAAAATACGTCAAAAAACGACATTATTACGTCATTATTTTAGCACCAACCTAATATATATATCGGACTTGTTTGTTTTCATTACATTTCATTATGGTGGATTCAATCTCTGAGTCCGACATGTTCTTGTTGTGGACCTTCTTCTAGCAGGAATAAACGCACGTGTTCCTAATTTAACAAAACGCAAACCCGCGGTCCGCCACAAGCGTACTTGCTTTTTTCGAATCCAAGTTTTTAACCACAGAGCCACAAACGGGCTTCCACATATGAAGCACTCGATCAGATAATTGACTGATATATCGGTTTCCTTCCTCCTGCAAAAAAAAAAAAAAAGCCTGGTCGGAAATTGTTTTCTTGGGACGAAATTACCATCCGGTTGTAAAAACGTGTCTATTTTGTTTCTCCTTTTGTTTTGTCGATTACAAATGTAGGTATATGTAGGTATATATTTACATATGTAGGTATTACGAAAGGAAGATCATTCATCGTTCATTAGTTACACCACGCAATTACAGGAAATACGAGCGAGGAAAACAATTTTTGAGACTCACATGAAAAAAAAAAATCATGATCAATCTTTTATAGATAATATCTGTATGCATTCTCGACTTTTCGTTTCAGTCAGTATCGACCTTCAGAAGATAATGAGCAGTATCCGATTTGTTTAATATTTTCTCCCCCTTTTCTTCTTTGGATTAATATTGATTACAATATTTTAATTAATCTATTCTCGTCTTATCTATCTATTTTAAACACACATTCATACAAGAGTGAAAATCATTTCGGGTTTTCTAAAACCCGAAATGTTTTTGTTTTGTTTTTTTTCAGTTTTATACGAAACGAAAACCTTTGCTAATGAAAAGTCCTTTCTAATTTAAGCAATCACAGTAGTAAATTACAAATGACTTTTTTGGCAAAGGTTTTCGTTTTCCGACAGATTTTATCACTTTAAACGTTATTTTTAATGAAGTTGACCCTCCGGTTATTTTAAACAATACATTAAACAAAAAATTAAGCGAGCCTCGAATTAGTCCAGAAATTAAGTATATTTTAAGCATGAAGCAAGTCTCAGATTAGTACAACAATTAAGCTATCCTGAAACCAAATATGGCAGCAGTACATTTCCAGTTTGATCTGCCTGTTGTAAAGGTAGAGTGACCTACTAGAGTAGTACAGAGAATGGAGCAATTTCTTTTTATACCACTAGCCATACATAAAATTATATACAACAATTAGAAACTATAACACATGTATATAAAAACAAGCTGTGTGAAAATGTCTAAGAGACATAGGTTCTTGTGAGAATTTCCAACAGATATTCGAGCTGCCGGAAGATTATTCTATATTTCTGCAGAAGGCATATTTATGTTTCCCTAAGGGAATTCGAGCGGGCCGGATTTATCTTGTATGTCTCTAGCGAGGATATATTTCCCAACGGCGCCATACGTTTATGCGCTGGCCTGGGTAAAAAAAAAAAAAAAAAAAAAAAAAAAACTTGTCTCGCCCGTGCTAAAAAAAGCAACTTGCTCCTGATGACTTCCGTCTGTTAACTGAACGATGAACGACATTTGTCAGTCTCTGAACTGACGTCACTAATCGGCCGCTCCGTGACCCACGTGACTTCATCTCATCCAATCGGGGATAATTGTCTTTTGCCGCCCTAGAATTCCTGTTTCCAGGTCATAGTTTCTGTTTTTGGAAAGGTTCATGTTGGGTCCTGTTTCTTAGAACACTTGGTAGAAGATGGTCAGTAAAATGGACTTATAAATCATAGTAGTTCTATCCTCATTGGGTACTTCCTACTTATGTCTTTGTAGCAAAACTAAGCGACATTACAAGTATTCAGTATTGATAAAATTATATGGGATGTGTTTCAATGGCTGTTGGGATGCGTCTAGTGTGATAGTCTGTAGTAGTAGTGCTTGTCGCTTCTCGCTTTCAGTTACCGCTGCTGGCTAGCAGCAATGCGGAAAGGGGAGCCGAGTGCGTAAGTCTTCCCCTGCCAGTATATAGCTTCTCCATCAGCAAGCCCTATGTAGTACCTCCTCGTGGCGACACATGGTAACCGAGCACCTTGCTGACTCTGGCTAAACTACAGGGGACTGGGGAGGAGTTTGGCCCCCTTAACATGTGGTGTGCGGACACGCTCTGGTGCCCATGAACCAAACCCCAGCTATGGGTTAAATAGCTCCACTGCCTTGTGGAAATCTTCGGGAGAAGGAAAGGCCGAGGAGTAAACCCTACACAAATCCGGAGTGGAGCCCATAAGGCGGATGGACGGCACCGGCAACTCCCGCAGCCGCGCTGGTATCAAACTGTTTTGGTTTATCCTCTCCTTTGGTCTCTGCTAGCAAGGCCGAGGTGGGTGGGGGACTAGACGTCCGGGCAGATCTAGTTCCCCATATATCCCGCCCAGGCTTGTAGCGCACTGGAGAGGACACTGCAGCGACGTCGCAAGACATCAGCACAACACAGGAAGTGACAGTTACCGGTCAAAAGCCAAACTCGATTGGCGTAGGCTACGGGCGCCTGGGGTCACCTCCGTCGGTGGGAGAGATCATCGCGTCTCACTGGACAGCTACCGCCCGACTCAAGCTGGGCAGACCCCAGCCAGTAAGGTGCTGTTCCACCACAGCTTGAAAAAAAAAAAAAAAAAAAAGAAGAAGCGCTACTCTATCGTCTCCCGATACGGACGGATGCCGACGACGATATGGGATGTCAAAAATTGTGATTGGAACAAGTTAATTGATTAATAGATAACACACGAAATTGTCGTTAAAAAGGTTAATTTTATATTTATTTGTTGGCGTTTTATTCATCCAGCTTTCGTTCATTTTCTATTCGATTAAAATTGCGCATGCGCATTGTAAAATAAGCGACCTAAGTCGGATTGATTGACTTAGAAAGCACAATCGAACACTCTTTCAGTTTAAGTATAGAAAATTATTTATTTATGTGTCAAACGATGTCTTAAAAAATAAATTCTGGAATACAGTGAAGTCTCTTATTTTTATCCCCAACGAAAGAAGGAAAGAAAAGAGCTGTATATTCAAGCCAAGAATGTTTTCAAATTAATCCGTTGACATGAAGTGGAGAGATTATATTGAATCAATTTCTAAGTCAGCTACTAGGAAAGTTAATTCACTGTGTTTTGCAAGACACTTTTTCTCACCAGAATCTATTTTACATATTTATAAATCTACCATTCGTGTTTGCTTTGAATATTGCTGCCACATATGGTCTGGTGCTATTGGTATATATTTAGAGATTCTTGATAAACTCCAAAGAAGAATCTGCAATGTTATTGGTTCTGGCCTGGCATCCAGGCTTCAGTCACTTTCCCACTGCCGTAATGAAGCTTCCCTCTGCCTTTTCTATAAATACTTTCATGATATTTGTTCTGATGAATTTACTAGATTGGCAGCAATGTCCCATCTTTTTAGATTTGAAATGTCCAG
Source organism: Acanthosepion lycidas (assembly GCA_963932145.1). Taxonomy (NCBI): domain Eukaryota; kingdom Metazoa; phylum Mollusca; class Cephalopoda; order Sepiida; family Sepiidae; genus Acanthosepion; species Acanthosepion lycidas. The sequence goes on from OZ010597.1 coordinate 89,573,358, forward strand.
ATGTAACCGTAAGTCCTATGTGAACAGTTTCTTCTGTAAAGGCTCTGTAAACTCGTCATTGTAAAGTTTTGGGCGAAGGGGCGTACAAATAAATACACTCCTTTAGTCGGTTTGTTTAACGGCATATCAACATCCTTATGGGTCATTTAATGCCGAATTTTAATTTCGTTGGAAGCTTTAATTTGATTTGTTTGTTTAACGGAATATCAACATCCTTATGGGTCATTTAGGCCGAAATATAATTTCCTTGGGAGCTTTGATTTGATTGTTTAACGGCATATCAACATCCTTATGGGTTATTTAATGCCGAATTTTCCTGGGTGCTTTGATTTGTTTCTTTAACAGCATATCAACTCCTTATGGGTCATTTAATGTCGAAATTTAATTTTTTTTTGGGGGGGGGGACCCAGTTAATTTCAAAAATATATTGTTGGTAATTTTTCTCTTCACTTGATAGTATTTTTTCTTACTACAAAAATGTATTTCTATACTTTCATCATGTTTTGCCCTATTTTAGGGGTTCACTATTTGCCTATATTTGGGACCCTAACAGGTGCTACCACCCGGGTCAAAGTGGATCTGGGAACGACAGTAATTAAAAGATAATTCCATTATTCCTCAAAACCTCCGGATCAGAGGCCTTGCTGCCGGATATAGTTTATCGTCATACCCAGGACGAACACTCATTTAGGAGACGCCTGCAGCAATGACCGTGACCCGATTAAGTGCAGTGGGGGTGCTGCCTGAAGGGAGGACGGGTTCTCTTGAACTGGAATGTTTTTTTTAGGTCAGTTTTTGTTTCAAAATCATTTCGGCGACTATGCGCGATTATTGGGTCACTGGGATATGGATGAGAGAAATATGAAAAAAAAAAAAGTTTAAAAATGACTAACCTCAAAAAGTGATATCCTTCTTGTGTTTACACAAGTAAAAATTTCACATACCAGTTAAAAAAAATAAGCAAATAATCTCTTTGACGAAGTATTTCCCTCGACGAATACGAAAATAGGCGCGTATTCCGACGTGTCATACTGACGTCATTTTATCTCAAGTCAAAAGAGTAAATGGTCGATTACAGGACTAGGATGTTTCGGAAACAGAATAATTGCTTCATGTCACTCTATATGAGGGCAGATGGAAAAATTCTCAGTCGCACCTGCTCCCTAAAATCTGACCAAATATCGCGAATTTTGGAAACCTATTCTTGATCAAAAAGAATTATTCAATATCCAAATACGTGTGTGTGTGTGTGTGTGTGTGTGTGTGTGTGTGTGTGTGTGTGTGTGTGTGTGTGTAGCTGTGTTTCTTTGTTTAATACATTCGAAACAAATAATTCGAATTTAAAAATACTGTAAATATCATCAACGGCCTGTGAAGTCGAAAGTTGAACCCCCCACCCCCAATATTTGGGTAATGAATAATTCTTCTTGATCAAGTAGACGTCAACGGGACCAAGTTAGCACGGCACCGGCTGGGACATCGTTATTTTGCACACTGCCCTTCAATTATTACACAGAAAACAAAAACCAACGTAAATATATTAATTATAAAACTCTTCGGTAAATCGAATCGAGTTCTCTCACTCACTGTGTGTTAATGTACAAATAAATACCCTTAAATTCACCTTAAATCCACGCCGTGTGCCATGTACTGTAACTAATCCTTCTTGTGTTTACACAAGTAAAAATTTCACATACCAGTTAAAAAAAAAAATAAACAAATAATCTCTTTGACGAAGTATTTTCCTCGACGAATACGAAAATAGGCGCGTACTCTGACGTGTCATACTGACGTCATTTTATCTCAAGTCAAAAGAGTAAATAGTCGATTACTGTGGGTGCTGATCACACGTTTTTCTTTTTCTTTTTAAAAGCACTCAGTGTTTTTGTTATTCGCCTTTGATAAGGGCACATTGATTTTTCATAAACTTTGGTCAATATGCGTGACAAGTTTTAACGTTAAACAAAACAAGACATTGATTGCTGAGACTTATGTTTTGCTGGCGTTTTTGTCATTTTAATCCAGCTACCTTAATCTTCAATGGGAAAACAAACAGCCTCTATTTTAAAAATCATCTGTCGAACCGCAAAGAAAGAAAAAAAAAATCAGATCAAAAAAATTCTTCTTTTAAAAAAGGCGTCTGGCAATGACGAGACAGTTAATTTCTAAATATGATTAAAAATAAATAACACTGAAACCGATCATTAACGCCTAACAAAACACGTAGTCCAATAAATTACCGGAGTTTAACATATTCAAAGACGAGTAAATTCTTGTTATTAAATCAATACATTTTTAAATACAGTTAGGACTGATAACTTTGTCAAGTTATAAAGGCATAATAAATATATATATTATGAAATGAACAAAGTCCGACAATTATTTTAAGACATTTTTATGTTTAACGTTCTTTTTATAGATACAAGTATTTAAGTAAATGCTCTGTTTATAATAAACAGTATTAAACATTTACCGGCCTGAATGTCCGAGAAATTTTCACAGAAAATATTCGTCCTCCGACAGGATTCGAACCTGTATCCTATACGGAACCGTCATTTAGCTTGACGTGCCTTTACCGATTTGGCCACAGAGGCGCCTTCGGTTGAAGTTCAAATACAGTAAATTCAACCTTGCTAACCGAACGCGCCTCTGTGGCCAAATCGGTGAAGGCACGTCAAACTAAATGACGGTTCCGTATAGGATACAGGTTCGAATCCAGTCGGAGGACGAATATTTTCTGTTGTTTAATACTGTTTATTATAAACAGAGCATTTACTTAAATATTTGTATCTATAAAAAGAATGTATAAACATAAAAATGTCTTAAAATATATATATAGTCATCCACAGACAGACTGTTTCGCTGTATCACGGCTCTTCAGTGTTACTAGACGTCCGATTGCTTCAAGGCGGGATCGAAACCCGACTGATTTGGCATGAGTCAGAGACCCTACCTCTAGGCTATCGTCACAGAGAAAGGGAAATTTTAACGTTTTCTATACAAAATACGCTAGTGGCCCGGAGAGCTCAATTCAGTTGAAGAGCAATGCGTTAATAGCAGTAGGAATCGATTTGTCATCAGTCATATATAAATATATGTGTGTGTCTGTGTGTTTCTGTGTGCGTGTGAACATTGAAGTCAACACTCAGAGACGACAGACTGTTTCATGCTAAGCGCAATATCCCATATTTTATGCCAGACTTCCTCAACCCTAGACTAACTGCCTCGGAGGTAATTTAGAATTTTTTGCTGTATAATATATATGCTCTCTTATAATAAATATATTGAGCTCTCTCTGTGGATCAGTTTTAATATCTGATATTACTAGTATCCACCTGGATTATAAATCAACGGATCTATTACCTGTACTCTCTCTCTCTCTCTCTCTCTCTAGTTTTAAGGTGTGCTATAATTATGGAATAAAGTGCTCAATATCTGAGATAGAGCGTATGTAAATATAAATATAAAAGTGAACATTGAAGTCAACACTCAGAGGCGACAGGCTGTTCCATGCATGCGGCCTGACGAGTACGTTCAGCATGGAACAGCTCTGAGTGTTGACTTCAATGTTCATTCATATATATATATATATATATATATATATATATATATATGCACAAGTACAGGGTTGGTACAGATGGAATAAAATTCCGATAACCAAAAACACTATTCTTAAAAGAGTGCTCTATACCTCTTAGACCAAATAATATTTATTCGAAATTATAACATAAGCATGTTATAACATCACTATAAAAATAGCCATTTTGTTTCGACACTTCTTGTGTCTTATCAAGTGATGGTGTTTATTGCAAAATAAAGGGTTTTAAGAGTTCGAAAACCAACAAAACCCCATTCAGTAGATATAAAAAAATAAAGATAAAAAATTAAAAACGGAAGATATTATTAAAAAATGAAGATAGTCCGGTGTCGTTCATGTCATGATACAGGGAGTGGTTTCCGGTTTGAAATGAAAGTTATCCGTCTGTTAGTCTAGGATGGTATATAAAGAAAGACGAGGTAGGAGGGCAAGAGGGAGGAGGAGAAGGAGGAGAAGAGTAGTAGTCGTAGTTGTTGTGGTTGATGATGATGATGACGATGATGATGATGATGATGATGATGATGATGATTTGCCAGCGGAAGTCAAATATATATTTGTGTTACAGGTTCTAGGTCATTTACGATTTTACAAATTTCTTCTGATCACTTTTTGGAATTAACGATAGCCAAAAAATTTAATTTTACATACACACACAAACACACACGAACACACACACACATACACACACACACAAAAACATATTAACTTAATCTTTTTAAAAAAGAATTTTGTCTCATAAAACATGGGACTTGCTTACATGTTCTGAGGACCCCAGTTTTTTTAAATAAAATATAAGAAAAAAAATAGAAGGAATTAGCGTTCATCTCTAAATAAAAATAAGCAATTTCGGACAACTGTGTATATACATTCTTTAATAATAATAATAATAATAATAATAATAATAATAATAATAATAATAATAATAATAATAATCACGCACAAACACACACAGAAAAAAAGCAACTTTGCAATGAAATTTGCATATATAAAAGAAAAAGAGAAATATAAACAGTCAATTGTTGATACCCCCTGACGAGTGGATGGAGTGATTGTTGGAGGGCTAGTCTATGAAACTCTAACGTCGAGATGCTGAAGGTAACACCAATTAGCTAAATGATAAACTTTATCTTTGTATTAATTCTCTCTCTCTCTCTCTCTCTCTCTCTCTCGATATATATATATATATATATATATATATATATAAATATATATGTGTGTGTGTGTATTATATATATATATATATATATATATATATATATATACATATATATATATATATATATATATGTGTGTGTGTGTGTGTCATTTGCAAACTACTGTTTCACTGTATCACAGGTCCTCAGTGAGACTAGACGTTGGAAAGCCTCAACCCAGGACTGAAACCCAACCGATTTGTTGTCAGTCGGAGTTTCTACTCCTAAGACATCAGCACTCGACAGAGAGAAACTGCTAATTCTAGCGTATTGTTTTAACGAATGTAAACAAAATATATGAAAAAGAAGTTGAAAATGCAATATTTGTACTCTTTCTGATTGATCGAACGTTAATTGCAACTTTTATAATTTCAGTGTATTAAGAATTTCAAACTGGACATTTGCAAATTAAAATTAGCATTTGTTAACTCAGAAAGAGTATAAATTTGAAATCTGATAATAAGTTCAATAGATTTATAAGACATTTGGCCCTGACGAGCGTTCCGATGCGAAACTCTTGAGTCGGCTAACCAGATGTCTCTTCAATTTTTATTAATTTACTGATATATAATTATATATATATAATTGGGCCTTCATCTCAATATATAGGGAAGATTAGATGCGATAAGCAACAATAAACTACAGAAGAACTCAAAATTGATTGCTACATTAAAGTATTGTATTATTGTATTAATACCTTTTAAAACTCTCCTGGCTGCCGTTTGATCTGGGTTTTCATTTGCACCTGACTTTCTTTTCCTCGCTGCAGCCTTGGCTATTTTGATTGCAATTTGGTCCTCTGTTGGTGGAGATTTCTTTTTGCGGGTTATACTGCTGCCGTATGCGATAGGCAACAATAAACTACAGAAGAACTCAAAATTGATCGCTGCATTTAAGTATTGCATGAATATTTAAGCTTACCTTAACTATCAACCAGATCGTTAATCATTACTCCACTTCGAAAATCCCTGTGACGACGGGGTTGCTGTGTAATTGCCTATTATCTGGGCAGTAATAATTATTTTGTTTTGATAATTCACAAGCTAATCTTTCCGAGTAAGTAACTCCCATCCTCACTAGGAGAAGCATACTTTTGTCGGAAAGTAGAAAACGATTGTCTCTCTTTTGACAGGACGAATGTCTCGATCTCTGAATAAAACCTTGAGGGTCACGTGCCAACCAGTTGGTGAGGTTAGTTTAGCTCACGGCAGAGGTAGATGTAGCAGCCAGTTACTGTTCGATGATCGACAGAATACAATGCGCCCTGATTAGGAAAATAAATCATAATCAGAGCTGCAGGTCTCCACCCGCCGTTTTTTTTTTTTTTTATTCGTACCCCTCACATACCGATTGTTCTTTTCACAGGTGTCTTAATTTTTCTGTGTGGGGCAAAATGATAACGAATATATATATATACAGAAGGCTCTCGGATTACGTCGGATCCGACGTACAGCGTTTCGTGGTTACGGCGCCATCTCCCATAATATAATACGTCGTCAAGCGGCGCTATGTATGGAAGACAGTGTTGTTTCTTCACCGACTGTACGCCATATTGGAATGTGATACATTCGCTATCTCTCGTTTGTGTCGTATTTTTTTGGGGGGGACTTTTTGCATTTCATTATGGCTCCCAAGCGTAAGGCAAACTCGTGGGTGCTTATGCAGGTGAGTTCCGACCTACATCGAAAATCAGGTTACGTCGCGCCGTAGGAACGGATCTCTGACGTAAGTCGAGCACCCCCTGTATTCATACATTACTTATTTGTATATTTCTGTGTTGTATATAAAATATTTTCAGGGATAACGTATTTTTTTAATTGAATTCCATTCATTTACTTTTTAATTAGTCCTTCCTTGCGTATTAGTATATCACGGATATACTAATGCCTGTAGCAACACTTAGTGTGAAGCGGAACAGGATATGTCTTCCTCCTTTCCAAGAACCTCATTACTTGTAAAGCAGCGTTAGTAATTAATTATTCATAGTCACTATTAGTACAGTATAGTAAACTTTCAATAATTGAGGTGTTGAGTTTAACAAATATAAATTGGCAACCTTGGTAAGGAGAAGTCGGAAGAACGTAGATGTTTTCTTTTTCCCTAGAAATAAAACATGCTAGCAAAAGTGGTGTTATCTGCCTTTTCTCCGACCCTGGGGAGGAAAGCTAAATGAAAAAGAAAAGAAAATAGCTGCCTTTACTTACAAGTCAGACACTTTATGTTGTAAGAGACTGTGTCTACCAACATGTGCGGGAAGCATCATCTCTTCACGGCTACCCCAAATCCAGACTAATCTACACTGGCTGGCCAAAAGGGCAGCTCACAAGCCTATGGCGACATTTTCCCTTAGGGAAATATGTCTTCACCAGAAATAGAAACTCTGGCTAGCAGTTGGGAAATATCCATGAATCACTGTTTTCCGTTTGAGAAACATGTCTTTGCTACTGCCATACAAAATGAATCTGTCCCACTCGAATCCCCATTGGAAAACTTAAATATGGTTTCTCCGAAAACATGGAAGATTCCTCCGGCAGCTCGAATTCCCGTTGGGAATGATCACAACATTTAATTTAATTGGCTAGATGTAACCGCAACTTTTATGTTAACGGTTTCTCACTTATGGAACTCTGTTCCGGCTTCTTGTATTCCATCCAACTTTGATCTTCAAAAATTTTAATGCAATATCAATCGTTATCTACTGTCCTTCCATTACTTTTCTATTGTTCTCGCTCCGCAATAATGCGTCTGTTTTCTAAATCTCTCATACCAGGCCCCCCGCCCTTGAATCTAAGCAGCTTTTCTACCTTAGATTGGATGAATTTTTTTCATACTAATCTTTGGCCAATACAAGGACCAAGAGTCTCTCAAGGTAGAGGGTTACTGTGTGGAGTTGTATTAGCACAAGAAAGGACAAGCGTTAGAAGTATAGAATTGTAGTAGACTTTAGAAGGAGGCGGAAACCCAATCCTCAACAAGAAAACAAGGGATAAAGCTCCACTCCTGCTGAAAAAACTAGGAAGGAGTGTGAACCGGTCGATATGCAAACCTACCTACTAGTACCGAGGAAAAATCAATAGTAAAAAAACATTTAAATGTTTTAGGAGAGGCTAGAAGTAGAGAGTTGAAGTAGACTTTAGAAGGAACTGGAAACCCAATCCTCAACAGGAAACAACGGAATAAACCTTTCCTCCCGTTCAAAAAACCAAGGAGGAGTGTGAACCAGGCGACATGCAAACCTATCTACTCGTACTGAGGAAAAATAAACAGTAAATAACATTTCAGAGTTTTAGGAGACGTTGGACGTATAGAGTTGAAGTAGACTTTAGAAGGAGGCGGAAACCCAATCCTCAACAGGAAAACAAAGGATAAAACTCCACTCCTGCTGAAAAGACTAGGGAGGAGTGTGAACCGGGCGATATGAAACCCTACCTACTCGTACCGAGGAAAAGTCAATAGTAAAAAACATTTAAGTGTTTTAGGAGAGGCTAGAAGTATAGAGTTGAAGTAGACTTTAGAAGGAACCGGAAACCCAATCCTCAACAGGAAAACAAGGGATAAACCTCTACTCTCGTTCCAAAGACTCTGGAGGAGTGCGATATCGGAGGATTACCGAAATTATCTATTGCTATTGGTATCAATTAAAAAAAAAGTAAAATAAACTTTAATTTTTAATTATAGGAAAATATTTTCTCCAAAGGAGAAAAAAAACTGATTTATTTCATTTCTAAGGCAGATACTTATGTGTTATAGTTTATTTTTTCTTTTACTAAAAATGGTTGAGGTGCCTTCAACATTAAACCGATGGTACCTTCTTGATATAGTACCTCGCTTAAATTCATAATGTTCCAGGTAGCATACCAAAGAATTCATCCGAACAATTGCCATGAAAATATTTATAGAAAAGACACAAGGAAGCAACTTTACGACGGTCGGGAAGGGATTTAAGCCGAAATGCCAGATCAGGACCAATAATATTGTTGATTCGTCTTTAGATTTTCGCAAGAATCACTAAATATAAAACAGGGTCACCGGACGATGTGTGGCAGCAATATTCGAGGCATAGACTTATAGATATGTAAGATAGATTCAGAATTGGTTTGTTTTAAGGCATATCAACATCTCAATGGGTTATTTTATGCCGACATCATTTTTATTGCTGGTAATATTTTTTTTTCAAAATTGTATTGCTGGAAATATTTTTTTTTAAAAGCATTTCTGGTATTAAAACCTATTTTTTCACTTTCATAGTGTTTTGACTCCAGTTTGGGATTAACTATTTAGCTAGGACCCTAACAGATACTACCACCCTAGGTCAGGGTGGACCTGGGAACAACAGTAATTAAGAGGTGGGTCCATGCTTCTCAAAATCTTCTGATCAGAGGCCTTGCTGTTGGACGTAGTTTATCTTACCCAGGACGCGGATGTAGTTTATCGTCTTACTCAGAACGTGGATGTAGTTTATCGTCTTACCCAGGACACGGATGTAGTTTATCGTCATACCCAGGACGCGATATATTCAGGAGAAAAATATTGTCTAGAACGACACAGTGAACCAACTTTCTTAGCAGCTGACCTAGCAATGGATTCAACAGAGTCTTTGAACTTCATGAAAGCCGAGAACGTTAGCCCTAGAATGCGCAATGAGTCACTTTCCTGGAAGTTAGCATCAGCCATGCTAATGGAAGAATGGAATGGTCTCTCAGATGATTAACTGAGAGAAGTTTGGTTCTGGGGGGTTAACATTCTTTTGCCACAGTTAATGATGGTGTTGAGGTCATTTTGAACAGAAGCTGCCATTTTGATCTTGTCGGACTGATCAGTTTTACTATTAAAGCAGGAGTAAATGATTGAGTCGTCAGCGTAGATGTCAACTTGAGTGCTGACGTCGTCGGGAAGGTCGTTATTGAAGATTATAGACAGCGTAGGATCAAGGATGGAGCCCATGGGATACCAGTGTCAGTATGAAAAGATCTAAAAATGACTCAGGCTACACTAATTCTGTCCCCTAGTTGGATGTAGTTTTAGATCATACCCAAAACAACTCATTTTGTGAAGCAATTATCTTACTTCTCCTGGAGGATAGTATCAGCTATCCCGATGGAAAACAGAATGGGGTCTCTCAGATGATTAATAGAGAGCAATTTTGTTTTGGATGCGTCGTCGATCTGATCAAACTCTCTATTTATAGTATTATTACTGACGACAGTGTGATTAACACAAGCTGCTACATCTGATTTATTGATATGAAAATACAACAAATATTTTTTTTTTAATAAAAATATATTCAGAGAAAACATTCTTATGAATATTTCCTGTTTCTAAAGTAAAAGATATTTACACGTATGGTCTTCCATAGTGAACATCTCCAATGATTTAAAATACTGAAAATGTGACCTGAAATGAAAGGTTACAAAATTCCGGAAACATTGTACTTAATAATTGTTATAAATGTGATATGCTTAGTGGAGTAGCGTGGGCAGAGCCAGAGGGCTGATTACCCTCGGGCAATACATTTTTAGGGATACAAAAAAAAAAAAAAAATTACTAGAATTTGTAACAGCTCATGGCTAAGGAGAAATATGCCCATTTTTTTTTTTTTTTTTTTTTTACTCAAACCAACGGCGATTGGTTGAAAATTATTTCTATATCACGAGATTTATTTTTATTTTTTTTAAGGCGTAACGCTTATAAAAAATTAAATTTTAATTTAGATATTATTCTGGGCGTATTTTTTTTAATTTTATTTTTTATCCTGGAGCTTGCTAAATGCTTCTACTGGGTTAAAATGTGAATCGTCTTGTGATCTCGCAATAACAAATTCGAGCTCAAAGACAGTAATCGTGGGACTCTTGCCCTCTTCCGTACTGCACAGTTTTAAAAACCATTTGCGTTATATCATGGAGTACATATTGTCACGGTGTTGGGTAGATTGTCTTAGAGAATAGTATTATAGTAATAAGCAAATAAAAGACTGTACAGCGGCCTGGGTATGACGATAAACTACGTCCGCGTCCTGGGTAAGACGATAAACAACGCCCAACAGCAAGGCCTCTGATCAGGAGGTTTTGAGAAGTATGGAACCATCTCTTAATTGCTGGTGTTCCCAGGTCCACCCTGACCCAGGGTGGTAGCACCTGTCAGGGTCCCAGCTATGGACAAATAGTTAACTCTGAAACTGGAGTCAAAACACTATGAAAGTGTAAAAACAGGTTTTAATACCAGAAAAACTTTGTAAACAAAAAATTATGGTAGCACTTGTTAGGGTCCCAGCTATGGGCAAATAGTTAACACTCAGACTACATCCGCGTCCTGGGTATGACGATAAACTACGTCCAACAGCAAGGCCTCTGATAATATGTTTTTGAAAAAATAATGTTGCCAGCAATACGTTTTTGAAAAAATAATATTGCCAGCTATACGTTTTTGAAAAAATAAATTTACCAGCTATACATGTTTGAGAAAAAATATTAACAGAAATAGATTTTTGCCAAAGCAAAAATATTACCAGGAAAAAAAGTTGTCGGCATTAAATGACCCATTGAGGTTGATATGCCGTAAAACAAAACAAACCAAGCCAAACCAAAAGGCTGTACACGCAAGTGTATATTTCTTAAAAAATCAATAAACCTGTAGAGGACCGCGTGGGTTTGAGTGTTGTTGAATTAAGAACACATGGTGTTTATTCCTGCTAGAAGAAGGTCCAACTACAAGAAAATGCCGGACTCAAGTTGAGTCCAACCGAAGATGTAAAGAAAACAAACAAGACCGATATATACATGTCAACAAATAAATGTATTAAACAAGATTTACAAGTGACAAAGACATCAACATTTGTGTTTGTGTGTGAACGTGTGAGTTTGTATTTTGGTGAATGTTCGTACGTACGTACGTGTATGCGCGTTTCATGGCGTTTCCCCACAAGTCGGCAAAAACGCTTATCTACGCGAGAGATCACATTTTTAAATGTGTCTGCTGAAATGCAAAGTAGAAAGAGAACGAAGCAAGAAGTCGCACAGTATTTATAGTGTAGGGGGAGCGACCCCTAGTGAACAATTAGGAAATTAAGGAGGAGCTAACTCCGACAAACCAACGTCGATTGGTTGAAAATTATTTTTAAATATGATCTTATTTGGGGCGTTTTTTTTTGTTTTTTTTTTATCCTGGATTTAGCTAGACTTTTTAACAAGCTTCTGATTGAAATGTTTACACGCTAGCTTCATTTTTAAAATGTGAATACTAATACAATTGCCCTTTAAGAGAGACTTAACTCAGTTTAACTACTGGAAACTACAGGGTGTTCAAAAAGTTTCATTACCATTGATAACCTTGTAAATTTTATATTTATTTACCAAATGAAATTATTTTTCTGTATGACACAATATATTAAGAAATTTCATTGGTTGAATTATGGAAGATGATGTCATACAAATTTTCCCTGGTTGCTATTTCATAAGTGTATGTTTTCTGCCAGTTGTCGCGTGACTTTTGGAACACCCTGTACTTAGAGCTCATTGATAAAAATGATTTGTAAAAAAAAAAAAAAAAAAATTGAATATAAAGAATATACATACAGGGAATATGTAGCGTGGAGACACGGCTTAGGCTTGCCAATCGCTCTTTACAGTCGGGGACTAAATGGTTAAAATTTATGCTGAAGCCGTAGTTTGCCGTTCAATAACCCAAGCAATACCTTCTTTTGCGGGGGACCTATGGTCATTACCTGGCGTTTGGGGCATCTCCGAATAAGGGAGAGCCAAGGGAACTTGAGAAGGTTTGGTCCCGAGTTCATGGGCTATCACTTTAAACTTGACCTTGTCTTTGTGTTACATCCCTTTGGGCGTGCAGATAAATAGGTACCGTATTTTCCGGCGTGGAAGACTCACCCTAATTTTGGAAAGAAATTTCTAAGAGAAAAAAAGTCATTCTGATACAACACATTCACCAAGCGTCTCTCGCATACTGGTGCCACGCATTGTTTACATTAATCACTGGTTCGATTTTGTTTGTATGGCAATAACATACTAGTCAAGGGCAGAAAGGCTCCTGCTTTTTAAACATTAAGTGCATTTTAAGCTTGTGGCTCGACTCCAGGAAGGTTTATAGTCTTAGAAATACCTGTAACAGCTAAGTACTGAGGTTACATCATGTAAAAGGCTGAATTAGATAGCTAACATTATAGTGTAATGACTCAACATACAAATCCACGTCCCTATCAGTCAAGCCAGTTAGGTGACATCCAAGCTTACTTGAGCCTGGGCGTTGCCCTACATTCGTCATGGAAGACGCACATGTATTTTGTATTTTTCAGGGTATTTTTGTTAGGGTAGTCTTGTAAGCCGGAAAATACGGTACTAAATTCGGTTCTGACTGGTTGCCTGCTGAACTCATTTAATTTTAGTTAACCTATTAATTTTTTTTTTTAATGCTATGTCTCTTGAGTACGTAGACGATCATGGCTTTCCAAACGTTACCTTGCTTTATTATCTGAGAATTGCTGTGGATTCTTAGGGAAGATACTCAAGTTGTTTCCTGTTGCCTTCTCCACAGTTTAGAATTAAAAGTGTTTTGCTGCTGGTTTTGACTGGTTGCTACGCAAGGCTAAAAAGCCCATAGCTAGGGTGGAAGGAGAAGAGGAGAAGTCACGTCTTTCTCCAAGGTCATGTGTGCGAAAGTAAACGCAATAGATAGAATAACCCGGAATTTGAACTTGGTTTACCGATTCCACTGTCTGTGTCGATATCCGTTACTGTCGCACACAACCACTACTCTATCGTCTAAAACTCCATAGAAATCTCATAGAGACTGTGTGTCTAACTAAAACCAAAAGGAAAATAGAAAATAGAGACGCCGAGAGCAATAGTCAGCGAAATGATCCGCAGATCATTTAATTGCTATTCACTAGAAAGTTCGATCCTTAGTGGGGGTAGATAGATTTTCGTTTTTTTTTTTTTTTGTTGTTTTTTTGTTGTCATTTTTAGATTAGTGAAAAAAAACAAAGTTTTAATTTCATAGAATTTACTCACTGTTACAAATAAAGTTGAGAGTGTTTTACTGTTTCCATGTGGAGAAGTGGTTAGTTTTTTTTTTTGTTTTTTGTTTTTTGTCTGACAGATCATCGTAAAATTCGATATCTTCATTTGAAACATTTCTCTCTAGTCCCATTAATTAAGAGAAAGAAAGAAAGAAAGAAAGAAAGAAAGAAAGAAAGAAAAGCTAAGCTAAGCTCCCTAAACTTATTCCGGACAGTTGTGGACAATGTTTGTAACATTTCTTTTTTTTTTCTTTTTTTTTATAGATAGATTTGTGTGTGTGTTCAAACGTTATCTGTTTTTAACAGCAGTCAGGGGGTTTGTAAACAATAGCTTCCTTATATTCAGAGGGGAAATAAGTTCATTTTTTTTTTTTTTTCTTTCTTTCTTTCTTTCTTTCTTTCTTTCTTTCTTTTTTTCCGATGAAATATTGGAGGTGGGGTGGAAATAGAAGTAAGAGATCACGTGGTCGAATTAACGGACCAATCGGATTGCTTCTTTTGGAGAAAGTAGGCTTACCTGCCGAGACGGCCTGAATTATGGCGCGTGATAGAGAGAGAAGGAGAAAGTCTCAACAACAACAGTTTTTATTTATAAATGATTTTCTAAATAGTTGTCAAAGGCGGTGATCTCGGAATTATTTCTTATATCGGGACGCGTGTTTTTAGTGTTCTTGTATTTAGTACATTATTTTTTTTTCTTTCGTCCCCTGGGAAAAAAAAAACAAAAAACAAAAAAAAAAAAAACAAAAGTTGTACAACTGACTGTAATAGTCATCATCATCGACTACTACAAACTGAGATGGCCTTCCTAATTATGACTGCAACAACCGGCGATGATGATGCTGCTGCTTCTACTAAACGTGAACTATCTCCAGAGAATCATCTTCCCGCAACTGTGTATGTAGTTCTATTTCAAAACTACGTTATTCTAAAAGTACGTGTTCTCTTTTTTTTTTTTTCTGGTTTCAATATTACAATGTTTATTTTTCTGTACCACAGTTTATTTTCCGCTCTTCATCGACCAGCAAGTGCGAGTAATTAAATTTCTGTACTTTGTTTTTAAATGTTTTAAATTCTTAAAAACAAGGAAGTTGAGAGGAAAAAAACAAAAATATATATATCCAAACTCATAATTGCTTCTTGCCAATCGTGACTTCAGTATTTCATTTTTACTTTTTGTTCTCAACTACCCAAGAAAAAAAATGTACGTATCTATTTTTAAAATTTACTACTAAAATTAAATTAAAAAAAAAAAAAAATAGTCATGTCTTTGAATAAAAATAAAATGAAAACGCAAAGTTTAATTAACGAAAACTTTGGCAACGTTGTTTTCTTTACTAAATTTCAAATTCGGATTTTTTTTTTTTTTTTTTTTTTTTTTTTATTTTCTGCTTGGAATTCTTTTTTTCTCTCCCAATTAAAATCGCTAAAAAAAAAAAAAACACACACACAAACTTTTCTTTTTCTTCGAGGTATTTCTATTCATTAAGATTAAGGAAGAATGTAGATTTCATTAAAGAATAAAAATTTTACTAAGATAATTCCAATACCAAAAAAAAAAACCCGTTTTTAAAAGAAATTTGATTAGCCTCCCTCCACATAACCGATTCTCTTGGAGACTACACTTTTTCACACATGAACATGAAGCTGTTTTCCACTTCAGAAAAGTACTTACAATTAACTTCTTCCTTTTTTTTTTTTTTTTTTTTTTTTAAATGCCATGATTTAATTGACCGTTTAATTCCGAATTATAACATTCAAATTAAAATGCCATTTTTCTTTTTCTTTCCTTCCTTTAATAGAAACTAAGTATATAATTATTATTTTTTTATTCATGCCAAACGACTACTTATTCACATACTACGTACAATTAGCATTCTTTTTCTTCCGATGTCTTGTGAGAGTAGCAGGAAAGAAAAAAACATTCCAAGTGGATTTTAAAAGGAGGAATTTATCAAAATTCGGTCGAATAAGTTGTTTTCCCAACAAACTTAGGCATTTTTTCTTTTTTTTCTTTTCTTTATTTAACGTTTAATTATCTAACTTATTCTTTTCATTTTTAATTTTAATTAATAAATTCTACTTACAGATCTTCGGTTATCACAGAATCGGTAACTTTTTTCTGTCCGTATTACTATTATGTAAATTTTCTTAGCTGACTTTTTTTAGTTCAAGGCCCCAAATGTGGGGAGGTCGTTTACTACAGTTAAGTGCTCGTTTTTTGTTTTGTTTTTATTATTTTCTTGTTTTTTACAGTTTCTTTTTATTATTGACACGTTAGTCAATTGGTATTTATAGTAGAAAGCTCTGTCAAAGTGATTTTTTTTTTTCTCTCTTTCGGGAAGTCTGTTTATAAACGGTTTCCCTTGGTTAACAGTAACACTTTAAAACTAAACACTAGAAATTGATTTCTCTTATCACATGGGTGGGTGATTTCCAGTACTTCCGTCTTTTTAATTTCACTTTTTATTTATTTAAATTTTAATTAAAATTACTTCCCCACCTCCAATCGCTTTAAGTTCGTTGTCTTTCTAAATTGATACTATTGCAAGAGCTTTATTCTTCACACTTTAGGTTTCCTCACGCTTTTATTTTAAGTTTTCCCCCTCCTCTCTGACTAAGTTTGTTTTACTTTCTTGTTACCTTTCATTTCGATTTTTTTCTATAAGCAAAGCTGCTTACAAAACAATTATAAACTTCTTAAAATGTAACAAAATCTAAACGTTGGGATTTAAGAGGAAAAAGAAAAAGCCACAATAGCAGAGCAATTTAAAAAAAAAAAAAAAAAAAAAAAAAATTCCCCGCCCACAAAAATATTTTAAAAATACTTGAAATGAAATCAAACTCTTTAAATTTTACGTTTTATTTTTTCAATAAACACCTGTCTAAGTTTATATTTTCAGTTTTTTAAATTAAAAATGTTAATTCTACAAATGATAAACAATGAATTTACAATATACAATCAACGAATAATTTTTTTTATAGTTCATAACTTTTCATAAACAGTAAAATTTTAAAAGCTAGTATATTTTTTATTTCTTCGTCATCAGAGATTTTTTTTATTTTGTGTATGTGTGCATATGAAACTTAAGTTGATGAATAGAACAAAAATCAATATTCAATGAAACTAACATCTACTCACTAAAAATCGATATCTAAATCTGCCACAAAGTTGTCATTGATCAATAGTAGTAAGGATAAGGTATGCGAGTTCAAATTGTCGACGGAATCTTCTTATATAACGAATGGTTGTAGAATTGTACAGGGGGCGGCGGGAGAACCCTGAGCCATGTTAAGTGATTAACTTAAGCACACAAAATGAATGCATCGTTCTCTTTGGTTTGAAGGAATATTAAAAAATTAAATCAACCAATCACGCTACCAAGGTTTCAACCTTTCAGTATCCTCAGGTAATATAGGCCAAGTGATTTCCTACTGTTTCATTCACACACACACACACACACACACACACACACACACACACACACACACACACGTGTGTGTGGTACTTATTGGAAAGTGCTCAATATGAGTGAACCTGGGTTTCATGCTTTTGTGATCATCAAACTGATAGCAAAAAGGTCAAACCCAGGTTCACAAACTTGTATCCATACAATTCAATATGTTAGCTCTATCACTCTTATATTGAGCACTTTCCAATAAGTACCACACAATACAAACATTATATATATATATATATATATATATATATATATATTAGTTTATTTTTTTTTTTTTTTTTTTTTTTTTTCTCTCTCTCTCATATAAATGATTCATAATTTAAATTTTTTTTTTTTTTTTTTTTTTTTTTTTTTTTTTTTTTTTTTACTTCCAGATTGATGGCGAATAAAACTGAATTCTTTATTTGGAAACCGTTGTTGAAGAACTACTTACCCTAGGTTTGATTACAGTTAAAAGAAAAATATATATCCTTGTTTATCTTCTAATCTTTGAAAAAGGCTGCTTTTTTTTTTTTTTTTTTTTAATTACATGCTTACTTATTGAGTTACCTTACTAATAACACTGAAGTCAGTGTTTTATTAGTTTGTGTACTGTAGAGGAAGTAACACACTAAGTGTTAGAGAAATAAAGACTGAACTGCGGCATGTCTGATCCAGTTTGTATGACAAACTCTTCAGAAACTCATACCGCTAATCCTGGCGACGTGGAAAAGATGTTGTTACCTGACCCTAGCCCTAGTGGTGATGAGGAACGGGTGGAAAGATGGCTAGACGAACACCCGGACTTTGTTCACAACTATTTTCTACGCAAAGCCAAGCGATACACGGTCGATGAATGGCTGGTTTTGCACTCTGTTTACCCTCTTCAACAAGAGCCATCTATTTCTCTGACTGCAGGTCAGTTAGAGGCTTCGTCATCAACATCACTGTCTAACTCTGGTGCCAACACCCCTGTGAGAAAGATATCAGCCCAGGAATTCGACCGAGGCAGTGTGCTGAATCCAATGGTTTCCACAGTGGGTGGCACACCGACCTTTCTTGGCCCAGTTTCACCATCTGGCCAACCCAGCTCTACCCTGACGGGAGGTGTCACATCAGCTCCTAAACTATCAATCCGTCGAAGGTCACGTAGTGAACTGCAAGCCTTAGATGAAAAGGAACTGATGTATGAACTTGTCAAAGACACAGCTGAAGAACTGGATGTTGCTGTTCTTTGTTTTAAAATTCTACAGAATGTGAGTGTTTTATTAAATGCTGATTGCTGCTCACTCTTCCTGGTTCAATATAATTACTCTGGAGAAAAAATTTTAGTTTCTAAACTCTTTGATGTCAACTCCCGATCAACATTTGAAGAGTGCCTGAAACAAATGGAGGAGATTAATATTCCCTGGGGTACTGGAATTATTGGTCATGTTGCAAAAACTGGTGAATCTTTAAATATTCCTGATGCATATCAGGTAAGTCCTTTTTTTTTTTTTTTTTTTTGTTGCATAAATGTGCCTGAGCAGGTCTGTGCAGTAGGGATTAGCTAGCCACCTTAGCATACAAGGTACATTTTTTTTTTTTTTTTTTTTTTTTTTTTTTTTTCTTAAAAAGTCCAAATATTCCAAAAACGGCATTTAAAATTTACAGAAACCAACTGTTTAAGAGATATTAACAATCTTTGATCTTATTTTTGTCTCTACTACAGCCCGTCAGACATTTGGTCATTTCTCTTAATAGCAACAAATGATTTGTCTTTAAGACTTTTCAATTTTGGTCTTTTTTCTGTGTAAAAGAGGAAGAGAATGAATAAATGATAATACTGACAAGTACAGCCCAACCTTTACGAAGGGCTTTATCTAAGTAAATTTTTTTTTTTTTTTTTTTTTTTTTTTTTTGTCAGTGGAAAGTGTCATGATGCCATTTCTAACCTTAGGTCCCTGGATGGGACCTGGAACGAAATGTGTAAACACCAGAAATCAAAGAAAATAAATAAATAAATAATAATGAATAAATTAAATAAATAAAAAATAAAGCATAATTATTATTACAAAAATAATATTAAAAATGTGTGGAAATCTACTGCAATCTTATTTGGGACCTGGGTACAGTACGGCCACCCTTGCGGTACTGCACAAAAGTTTACCCATTTCCTGAATAATTAAAAATAAAAAACACACGAGTGCCTTTAGATTTCTGACTGCTGTGGCCAAGCTGTACTTGGGATCCAAATAAGATTGTCAATATTCTCCTAAAAGTTTGACTTCCCACTATTTTTGTACTAATACTGTTTTTTCTTTTTGTATGAACCTTCACTTTTATACTGAAAAAGCCCCCAAACTTAATAAAAACAAAGTTTTAAAGTTAAATCATTTGTTATTAAGAGAAAAGACCAAATGTTGGCTGGGTTGTAGCCGAGACAAAAATAAGACCAACTTAGATTGTCAATATCTCCTAAATGATAGGTTTCAGCAAATTTTTAATATTGTTTTTTAGAATATTCAGTTTTTTTTTTTTTTTTTTTTTTTCCTTGTCACCTGAAATGATCCTTCTTCTTTAAATTAGTCTCTGGGTCGTAATCTGCAATTTTTACCCAAATGATTACTGTGTAACCAAAGAATTGCCCAAAGTCTTAGACTTAGGTGATTTTTGACTAGGCCATTGAATATAGGTTATCTGTTTGTGACCAACACCTAAACACACCTGTTTGATAGAAATCTCCTGATAAAGTGACAATAAAAAAATATATCAGGACCAGTGCAAGTGTCACGTGCCTAACTCCGAATCTGATACGGGGAGGCGGGGGCACTCCCACTCAACTACATCTCTATTTTCATAAGTTAGTATTCATATAAAACAAATATATTTATTTATTTTTATCTTTTTATTTATTTTTTTTTTTTTTTTTTTTTTTTTTTTAACCTACAAATATGTACAATAATGGATCATATGCAATATAGGGGAACAATTCAATTAGAAAAATTGAATATATATATCTAAGACATGTCAGAGATGATTCGATCTTAAATAAATCAAGTGTTTTGTGACAATTTTTAAAATCTCGCTTTTCATAAGGTAGTATTTATATAATAAACAAATATTATTCTAACCTAATTATGTACAATAATGGATCATATGCAATGCAGGGAAACAATTCAACTAGCAAAATTGAAAATAAATACAACATATCTAAATGCAAATTAGAGACCTGTAATATCAGATCTTTCCATCTTAAATAAATCAATATTTTGTGGCAATTTTTAACAAACTTGAGTGTTTGTTTGTTTGTTTTGTGTTTTTTTTTTTTTTTTTTTTTTTTTTTTTTTTTTTTTTTGAGACTTATCCTGAGCAACACAGATTTGGGATGATGAAAAAAGAAAAAAATCCCAGAATGACATCAAAATCCACAAAAACTTTTCATCCTATACTAGCCAGTTGAGATTTAATTTATAATGTATGTAAACGTAGGTAGAAAAAAAGCAGATGTTAAGATGGCCTGGGCCCCACCCAATCAGATTAGTACACAGGGGATGCAAGTACACACAGGCCCTGTATACAGACGTCTGGTACATTAACAGTTTTACTATTGTAAGAAATGTAAATGGTACCAAAACACAAAAGTATTTATCATAATTCTGATACTATTAATTAAATAGTAGATACCAATTTAAAAAAATGTTTTCCTGGTATCATTAGTGACTCTGTCTGTGTTACCTCTTTATGTAAAACTGCTTTCGTTTAAACTTTTGTTAAAAGTGGGAGAGTCAGTATTTTAATAGCTATAAAATAGCTATGATTGGGGGGGGGGAGATACAATTAATAGATCCAAATTAATTTTCATTTATATTTGAACTAATATCCTCATCTTCATTGTTATCAAAATTTCAGCTGTTGCACTCACTGGCCACCTTCAGGCGTCTGTCAATCCAGCTGATCTTCAAGGAATTTCAAACGGCACTCTTTATCTATTTTATGGGGGTAGATTATTCTTCTTTTGTCTATGGATGTCTTGTTTCTTTAGAGCTTCTCTGTTATTACTTCCTACCCACCTTGGGGATTGAACTCTCAGTTACTCTCACCAAATTCATGAACCTGCACTTCAAATCCACAAGGCAATACTGAATCTCTCTTCTAAAATGAATTTCTATTATTTAAAAAAAAAAAAAAAAAAAAAAAAAAAAATCTTATTTAGATAAAAGTAGTAATACTTGTAACTGTGCCAAATATTGTAAGGTGTTGATAATTTATTTTGCGTTCAAATGCGCTCAAACTATAAAAACAAAGTAGCTATAAAAAAAAAAATATAAACATAAAACCTAGATAAGCATCTAGAATTCGTTATCTACTATAAAAAAAAAAAAAAAATCTTGCTCATTAATAAGACCTCATTTAGATAAAATCATCTAAATAAACCAGTGTTGTTTACAAATATTGGAGACTCTCAAAACAATTTTGTATAGGATATACAACCATAACTCTTTCTTGTGGACCCACTTAGCATAATTCTGACCAAAGTGCAATGCACCAACACCTAAATACAGGAACCTGAAAGTTAGTTGCAAAAAAGCGGTTTTACATTACGCTAACACAATATGCATCAAAATAAATTTAGTCAATAAATCAATAAAATTGCTTTTTCTGTAATAATTTTAAAAATGCATTTAATTTTTCAAAGTCCACATTATTCATTCATGTCAAGTTTTAAACTGAAATAATATTGCATCCATGTGGCACGACAGACCTTCAAGATTTCAAAATCATTGGAAAGATTAAAACCGATTGAAGGGGTTTTGAATTTCATTTAGTTTCTCTGATTCTTGATAATTGAAATCAAATGAAAACTTGAAACATTTGACAACAATCAGAAGAATTGTAGACAGTTCTTCCATCTCTTTAACACCTAAGATCGAGAAATTAATCTGTCAGCATGACAAATTGATAAGACACACTGTGTGTGAGAGTTGTATCTCATAGAAAATCATCTTTTAAGCCAGGCATGCTTTACTATCTGGCCATGAAGGTCTATACAGCAAAACAAGGTTCAGTTAACCTTTTTATAAAATGTCTCTCACTCGGACTTCCTGCTGTCTGCCATATATGCTTGAGTATAATGCGAGTTTTTATGATTTTTTTTTTTTTTTTTTTTTGAAGCGGTTAAAAAATCATGCATTTTGGGTGACTGGTTGCACTATACACGGGTAAATTTTTCTTTTGGAGTTGTTAAGTCATGCAGAAAAAAAAATCAGGGGTCAAATTATACATGAATAAAATTATATGAACTATATTTTCATTCTTAAAATGTGAAGTGATTTAAGCATTTAAAGGAATTGTTTATTTTACATGTTTAAGTAGACATTATCCACCCCGCCAAGCATCAAAGTAATGTCTGCCTCAAAGATAGTTCAGTTTCAATCCTTGAAAGAGCTGGATTTTGTTGGTTTTGGCCAGTGGACATTAACTTCACTATTTCAAGTGGATGGGGTGTGGAAAGAAAATAGACTTGTTTGAGTGAACAAGTATATCAACTAAAGATAGAATGTTTGATGTTAGGCTAATAATACAAGATTAAAATCCAATAAATGCTTTTTTTTTTTTTTTTTTTTTTTTTTTTTCTAAACTTCATGAAAGCCACTTAAGCTAAGTGCGCCTTATGAATTGGGGCATATAGGGTTTGGTTCCTGTTCATGAGGCATGTTTGAACTTATTCTCTTGGACAGTTGAGAGAGAGATATATATATATATATATATATATATGTGTGTGTATGTATTTCTGTGTTTGATATAGAATCCTGACCAGGCTTTTAAGAAATTTGACAAATGGAAAATGTTTCATTAAAACTAGATTTGATTGTGTTTTTTTTTTTTTTTTTTTTTTTTTTTTGTATTGAATTAAAGGTAAATCCTCATCTCATTTTTAGAATGGCTCAAAAGCAAGATTCCTGTACCCTTTTCTGAAATGAACATTAGGCAAATCCTCATCCAATCTCAAAAAGCACCTCCAATTTGGGCAGGAATTGGCTGGTTAACTAAAACAAAACTTCTCTCTATTACTCACCAAAAGGAACCATCCCTGTCACCCATCAGTATGTCTAATGCTCAACTCCATGAGAGCACCTCTTTGCAACTGCTTGTTATCACTGTTCACTGACCTGAGATGGAACAATTACATTGACTCGGTTGCTTCATCCACTGCAAGCAAAGTTGGTTCCCTGTGTTGCGCCAAAAAGTTTTTCTAGCCTGAGTCCATCCTTCAAATCTATAAATCGGCCATTCGCCCTTGCATGGGATACTGCTGCTATATATGTTCTGGTGGCCCCCACTGTTTGCCTTAAGGTCCTCGACAAGATCCAGAGATGGATAAGCAATGTGGTTGGTCTTGATCTGGTGTCTCGTCTTCAGTCGCTCTCTCACAGACATACTGTCACTTCCCTCTGTCTTTTTTACAAATACTTTTATGGTAACTGCTCCAACAAGCTACTTTCACTAGTTCCCAGACTGCATGAATTTAAGTGTGCTACTAGGCTGGCATTATGGTCCCACCCTATCTAAACAGTTAAATGTGGCTCTCTTCTACTCTCATCTGTGGAATTCCTTTCCTATTACTTACTATTAGTCTCAAAAAAAAAAAAAAAAAAAAATAGATCCTCAATACACCATTTAGTAAATTGAACATGCAGTGAAAGTTAATACTATAAACAGATGAAGATATTTTACCTTCTATACTTCCTGGTTTTTAACCCTGAGGTCTTGTCATATAGCCAGGCAAAGGATAATTTGCCTGGCTACCTGATTAGGCCACATGGTTGAAACACAGGGAGTAAAAAAGGTAAAATATTTTTGTGGGATTTGGAGATAATTTACTGTTACAAATTCTACTAATTAACCCATAGCTAGGGGAGATGAGGTGGATTCATACCCTTTCCCAGGGGTAATTGCGTGTAAATAAATATAATGGGCCTGACTGGAATTGCTAATCCCCTTGGGAAAGATATAAATCAGCTCTTCTCCCACCATCTCAGCTATGCATATAACAGCAGGACAGACTGGATCTTATAGCCTTATAGTGGCAACTGATCTAGGAGAAGGAAGCTTTGAATTCAAACGGGATTGCACTATCCTCAAAGTGTGTATACATGTGGTTATGTACCACTTGTAAATCCAAATTCTCACTGAAACTCCTATGAATTTGCACATCCGACTGGATGACTTCTGCTATGGTTGCTCAGTGTTTGTTTGACGGAAACGGCTTAACTGAGTAGATAGATGCCACAACAGTATTCAGATCCTCTGCTGTTTAAGAACACAGAAGTGATTGACTTGTGTATATATATATATATATATATATATATATATATATATATATATATATATATATATATATATATGAGAGAGACAGACACAGTATAATCTTCTGGTGACCCCCCCCCCCCCAAAAAAAAATCCATAAAATTTCAGGGATAAGAATAAGAGAAAAAAAAATTGGCCTTTTGGAAATTTAGTGAGCCCCAACTATAGTTTCTTAGTAGGTCATAGTGTTAACCCTTTGCCTTTCCAGGGCATTTTCGTGTGTACTATCCAAACGTTCACGGCTGTCTTCAGATTTATAACTATTGCACAGCAATAAAAATATACGAAACATAAGTTATTTACACTAAGCTCCGTGCATCACATGTGATGCAAAGATTATAATCTTTTCAATAAAGTGTAAAAATAGATGGCTTTCATTTGAGACCTTACATTATCAGTCGAACGTCCTCTAGTCATATATGAAGCACAAAATATTAGATTCGGCCTTTCCTCAGACATCCTGCTCAATAGTAGACTCTTTTCTTAAGTGTCCTTTTTTTTTTTTTTTTTTTTTTTTTTTTTTTTTTCCCACTCTTTAAAAATCATGGCTTGTGTGCACCACATTAAACTGTAGGCCTCCAGTCCTTTTAATAAGTTCAAAATAACCAGTATTTACACTTGATCTCGGTTCAATCAAGAATCTATATTTTCTGAAAATATTGACAAAAAAAAAAAAAAAAAAAAAAAACTTAATTAAATTAATAAATAGGGTGTGTAATAATAAAAAATCATGGAGCAATGAATAGCGGCTCGGATTGAGGAACTGTAGAGCCAAGTTCGAATTCTACTCGCTACATTCACTTGCGTGCTAATGCACTTGAGAAAGGTATGAATCCTCTTCTTCTCCCTCCAGCTATGGGTAAATAGCGGGACAGACTGGGGTCTATAACCTTGGATGGCAACTCGTCTACCGCAGAAAGAAATGGCAACCTACTGCGGGGGGGGGGAATCTGCCTCGTCAGTCGTGTATAGAAAGATGGATGATTGCCCAAATGTGACTGACTGAGTTTATTAATAAAGCTTGTATTAATTCCTGACAATCCCTTTTTAGTTTTTATTTTTAATTCATTTCTAATGTAAAAAACAAAACAAAACACCTATGTTGTAGATTTTACAACCCTAGTCTGTTAATGTAAGAGGAGTAACAGATAGTGGCTCATATTGTGGAATCAGAGAGCTGAGTTCAAATTCCAGTCAAATCCATTACATTCACTTATGTGCTAATACCCTTGGGAAAGGTGTGAATCCTCTGCTTCTCTTAGCTATGGGTAAAATAGGTTCTGTAGCCTTGGATGGCAACTTGTCTACTGTAGAAAGAAATGACAACCTACTGCGGAAGGCGGAGATCTGCCTTCTCGGTCATGTATTGAAAGATACATGATTGCCCAAGTGTGTATCACGCATGGCACATAACTGACTGAACAATCAAATTGGATGTGTTGACATTTGGTCTCTTATTAAAAAAGTGAATTTAATTACGCAAAGTTTCCTCAAAAAGAAAATGAAGTAATCTCCTTTGAAGCAGTTTAGAAATGTGACACTTGTTAACCAGTGACGCTTCCGACTTTCACATATCTGATACAATAAAATATGTTTTTTGCAGCCATGCAAATAGTACCCCCAAAAAAATTATCGAATGAACTAGAGGTATATGAATGAAACATTGCACAAATTCAAATAAAAACAAAATGGAGATCGTCATGCCTAATTAGCACCAAAATAAATAGGTGTTGATTTTTAGCACTTAAACAAAACGTTCTTATCACTTTAAGTTTACAAATCGTCACCAAGATGTTTTAGTCTGAAAAATAATCAACTAAATATGGTTTTAATTGACTAGGTTAATTTTCTCCTCAATCACTATGAAGCATTTAGCACAACAATGAAACGGGGGTGGGGGGAAATATGTTGAAAGATCAAATTATGAAGTCATGTCTGTGGCCAATTACCACAGCACAATGTTTAAAAACAAAATACGAAAAAAAAAGTTGTCTTCTAAAAGATGCCTAGGTTTATCACTCCACAGTGGAAGGAGGGTTAAATGCAAAATGTAAGACTCTCTTGAAATTATTTATTTATTTTAATGTTCAGCATTTTTTTTTTTTGTCACAGCCAAAAGGAGAAAAAAAAACCCCTAACAACTCGTCTAAAAGTGAAAGGATCCAGTGCAGGGTCAAATACACAATTTTGGGCCGATAACCAAATGACACTCTTATACAAATTAATAAGACAACTAGACAATACATAAAACATTTAGATATAAGAATGTATGGGAAGATGTGTGCTATATATTTCTGTGTGGTAAGATGCATGCGTTATCTTATGAGGGCAAAAGGGGGGGAAAATAAAAACTTAGCTTCAGTTTTTCTTCTGAAATAAAATAAGTTTTTCTCTTTCCCTTATGTTTCTCTTTGTCCCTTTTAATTTCAAACCAGTCTGTTCATTGCAGTATCAGTGTCCCTTGATTCATTCTTTCTTTAAGGTTGCGTTCATTATCCCGTCATTTAGTTTCAGCACTGCAGAAATCATACACTTGTTTAGGAATATTTGACAGTGTAGATTTCAGGTTTCGGATCCTTCATCCAGTTAAGTATATCATGTGCATATATATTTTTTTTTTTTTTTAAGTGCCTCCTGTTTCACCATTCACCTATGATGTTAACGTAAGCTACATAGTTAAGTTGAATTAGTCTGGTTGTATGGTATCTCTTGTCTTTGTTTAATTCTGTTGGAGTTTGATGTGAGTTGGGGTTGTCATTCCTCCTCTTCAATTCAGAAAGTCAATTCACTTGAGAATTTAATGTACACTTTATTTCCTTAGATTTGTTACCCAACTGAGTTCTATCAATCTTTCCCACTCAATTGTTTGTATCTGGTCACATGAATTGTCATGTAGGAGAATCTATTTTTAGCTTTGGATCTTTGTGGTCATCAGTCTGACCTAATTGTCTTTGTGTTCAGTAACTGCTATTACATACCAAAAGAGAGAAGGAGGAGTATTCACATATTATTAGAGAGATGGGAAAGAGATGAGTTGCTAAGTGTAAGATTTTGTATGGGTATGAGTTGCATAAAGCTGTAATATGTATTATTAACAAGGTCATAGTTTTCAGCTTTTTCTGCTTGACTGTTTTCCATTTGGCCCGTTCCAATTCAAAAGGGAACTTTTAGGTTCCAGCTTGACCATAAGAAACTGTTCTTTGATGTTCCAATGACAGCCTGTTCCAGTGTGGATGAGGTTTGGAGCAGAGGACCCTTGTCCAGTGAGCAGTACAGACAGACAAGGTGGTGGCCACTTGGGGAAATCTTTTTGGTGATACTTTGTCACCAATGCCCAAAACTGGCATAAAAATGTCTTTGTGGTAGTGCTGTGCTTTGACAACTTTTTTCAGCAGGTGCCACTCCAGTCGAGATTGAACAGCAGTGATGTGAGGGATTGGATAGTCATCTGGTAATCTTGCCCATCTTCAGAGATACCCAAAATTTCACTCGATTTAGTACGAGCTCATTTTGGTGGAGGCCAAAAAATTTGTTCATTGACAAGCAAATGCTAATCCTCATTTGGAAACTACTTTAATACCTTATGATGCAGTGTCACATTCCTTTGCTCTGGGATCACACTCAATATTAGCAATGCCCACAGCAATCGAACTGAACAAAAAATTATGATGATGAATGTATTGTTCAAACTGAGTGTATATTTGTGTGAAGCAGTATTGAGGTTGCTATTATTTGAGTGCAACATTGTGATCCAGTGATAAATTGGATCAGTGGGATATTTGTTATTAACTCGTATTGCTCAGAGACGCATGTTTTCATGAAAACTCTGCACAATCTATCAATGGGATTGTGCTCATTTTGATTTTATTCAGGAAAGAACAAAAGTATGAATCAATAATTTATTTACAATTTTAAAGATTTCAAAAATTTTATTGCGTCCTGTTTGAAAATGAACCCAATTTAGGGAGATTTTTCAATCCCAGTTGCACTCAATTTGAGCTGCATCATAAAAAAAAATATAATTATTTACTGTTTAAGGATTTCTTAATTCTATCACTTGTAATAATCACTAAACTAGTTAAATTTTGAAAATTATCAAATATTGATTCTCCATATTAAAGATGCACCAAATTTCACTCAGTTTAGTACAAGCTCATTTTGAAGAAAGCCAAAACTTTGCTCATCAACTGGCAAATGCTGATCCTCATTCACAAACTGCTACTAATACCTACTACTTATGATGTAAACTCGCATTCCTTTTGATTCAGGATCATGTTTGGTATCCTTTTTGTTCCGGGATCATACTCAATATGAACAATGTCCAACTGAACAAAGAAAGTTATACTGATGATGTGTGTTCAAATTTTGTGTACATTTGTGTGAAGCAGTATTGAGGTTGCTATTATCTGAGTGCAGCATTGTGATCCAGTGATAAATTTGATCAATGAGGTATTTGCTATTAACCCATATTGCCGAGTTCTGTTTCGGAGAAAGAAATAATACATCTTGTGTGTATTGATGCTGCAGCTGGAACTCAAATGCAATGTGGTCATGAGTATGGGTTTGCAACTAAACATCCGAAACCACATGCGATCAATTGCTTGGCATTCCGACAAACGACTTTGTGAACAAGATTTAGGTAAATTCAGTCACTTAGCAGTTGTGAAATTCAGAAATGAATCTTTTAAGGCAAAGGGAGTATGGAAAGATATGACCCTCTATCAAGCAGATCAGACAGCAATTTAGTCCATAACAAAAAGAATCCATACTATTTTAGAAGACAGAAAACAAATGGACACACAATCAGAAAATTCTTTTGCAAGAAAGAGTGATAAAGAAACTAAGAGCAGGATTAAATCATGAAGTTATTTAAAGCTTGCAAATCATGGGGTGGCCTTGCTCAACTGTTGCTCAAATTGAAGCAAATCTCATCCAGATAATTTTGAAAAGATAGTTATGACTGAATTTGCTTATTATTGGCAAATACCTGACATGATTGCAACACCTGAATTGTTTTGACTTCGTGAAGTGACTCATGAGGAAAAATGAGAATTTGTGTACTGCTACATGATGAACGCCGAGTGGCAACCTCCAGATCTTCAAGTTCCGTGGACATACCTTCAATCAGTGATATTTTGAAAGCATTGGAAATACCCGTCAACACCAAAATTTTGATTGGGAGCCAACAACAATATTAGATTGATGTAAATGAAATGTGTGTGGTGGTCTGGAACTAGCAAAAGCTTGTCACATGGTACACTGGCTACGTTAATAAATTGCTGGATAATAATCTCGTTGAAGTTGAGCACATGCAAAGAGTAATAAAAGATAAGGACAATTATTGACGATACCCAACTAACACTGATATTCAGCAAGTCGCTTCTGATCAAATCATTCCTTGCAGAATAGGAGTGGGACATTGATCATTGAAGTTGTGGCAGACTTCACCACATTAATTTAACTTAGATTAGGAAACCAAACTGACTTGAAGAAAAAGAGGATAATCCAAAGACATCATTACACATAAAATTTGTATCTAACAAGATGTACAAACAACGATATGAGAGAAAGGCATGCATTGAGTAAAACAAGAGTTGTCTCACTTTAACTATTGTGTTCCAAAGTTCACTGAAAGAAAGAAGGTTGTGATAGTTTCTTGTAATAAATGTTTTCAACAGTTTTGCTGTGTAAGGAAAGTGTGAGTGTAGGGAATATTCAGCATGTGAGTGGTGGTGTGAGTGAGAAGATGGTACATGGTTTCAACTGTCTCATCGACTCCAAAGCGCTGCATGGAAAGAAGCATTCTTCACATGCAGACAAACTGATTGGTTGGCATTGACCAATCAGCAAGCGAATTTTGGAGACTCAAGAAAACTTCTGGGATCCGATTCTCCCAAAAGTGCACGAAATGAATTACATGAAAATATTGCGATTATAAAATTGTCACATAGCTGCGATTTATAAATTGTCCATTACACAGTAGTATTGATTTATTATCCAATGAATGCTTGCTGTTGTATAATTTTAATTTGTAAGTATATATGTATGATGATCATCATCATCACAAAGTTTCTCTGCAACTGAAAAACTATTGACGATGCCTTTCAAAAGTTAATTGATATATAAACTGAGGTGATGTTTACACTTAATATACTTTCACATACCTTATTATATTTTTGGTCCGAGTTGGTTTTTGTAACCTCTATTATTAATCAACTCTACTGGTAAAATGGTTTTTCCATTTCTTTTGAAACTAGACAAAATTTTCTTGAAGTTTTTCATGAAAGAACACTTACAAAATCACCTCCAATATTTTTTTTTTTTTTTTTTTTTTTTTTTTTTTTTATTTTCATTTGTGCTTGCATAATTTTGTGGTTACATTTGCAGTAAACTCTGAAAAATTTGAAATTGGGCTCATTTTAAGTATAGTTTTGTGCCTTTGTTGATTCATTGGACTTCAAAAGCACTTGAGCTGATCCTTTTGTGTCAGGTAATGCAACAAAATTATATAAATAAATTCATCATGGATTTCTATGTCCCTCATACATAAGACACCATTCAGCTGATATGGAGGTAATTTTTTGGCTATTTCTGTTTTTTTTTTAATATTTGTTTTAACCTCTGACATATATCACCTCATCCAATATGCAATACATGGTCTTATTTTCTGGGTTTCTACCAATTTTATTGACTTTTAATAGCTGTTTGGAGACCTTTTCTTGACAAAACGTGTGATTTGCTCATTTTAGGACGGTTTTTGGCAGTTCTATGGATAAATTCAGTTTTTAGGCTGGCTACTGATTGACATTTGATTTTTATCACTTTTAAGCCATTTTTCTGTCAATTTAGAATACAAGAAAGTGAAAAAATCACAGTAACTGAAATCTGAGGGTACACTCAAATCTTCTCTCGTACGTCCCACATCTAATAATATTCTGACAGGGGTTATGACCTCTATCATTAGAGCCCTTTTTTTTCATCTCTTCCTTTTACCATTGGTTCTTTGATATCCTCGGATGTTTCAGTGAAATATATCATCAGGCTGTCGATTGTCTTGCGTACATTCTGAAGATCATTGTAGTATGATAGCAATCAAATTGAATGCGACTCTTAAGTGAACAGGCTTAAACAGTTTTCCCATATTTTTTTTGGTGGCTGGAGGTGGGTTCATCTGGAGCTAGAATAGAACTAATAAAACGAGTCGGTATCTGCTATTGACTCCGTTGCTTGGGATGTGCACAAGGCCAGGAAGTGAGCAGCACATTCACCATGTGGCGGTTGGACCTCAGCAGCCTGCCTTTGGTTTTCCCCGTCAAAAAAATATATTTGAAACCAAAAAAATAAATTTAGAATGGACGGACATAGTCAGAAATTCTATAAATTACACGCAATAATACAAAGATGTAATGGATAGCGGCTTAGATTGAGGAATGGGAGAGCCAAGTTTGAATTCCATTCGAATCCATTACATTCACTTACATGCTAATACCCTTGGGAAGAGTATAAATCTTCTCCCACCAGTTATGAGTAAATAGCAGGACAAACTGTATTCTATAGCCTTTGATAGCAACTGGTCTACTGCAGGGGGAAACAATCTGCCTTGTTAGTTATGTATTGTAAGATACATGATTACCTAAGCATATATCACACATGGCACATAACTAACTGACCAATTAATAAAGGTATTGCTTAGATTGTGGTATGGTGACTGTGGACTGACTGTCCAACTTCATTTTACCACATTCTAATTGACTGCTTGATTGGTTTAGTTTTTATGGCTTATCAACCCTTTGTTGGTTATTTAAAGCCAGGGAATATCTTTGAGATTGTAAGTTTATTTTTTTATTTTTTTTATTTTATTAAATAATAATGGTTTAGTGATACAAGTCTTAATAATCAACTTGGCTGGGAAAAGAAAAGGTAGATCGATACCTTTCTCAACGATATTTGCATATAAATGAATGAAACTAACCCAATGGGGAACTGGAACTGTTTTCTGATTAACAATTCCAAGCCAGTATCCATTACACCACCTGCACATCCAAGCTGACATCACCTGGTATTCTCAAACGGTTACCCATCTAATAACTGGTCAGGCTTAATGTGGCTTAATTTGTATGATCGTACAAGGACCTGTGTTTCTATGTGATATAGCCATAAGCCATACTTTGTTCTAAGTCTCTTTTTGCAGAGCAGGAATATTGGGAAGTGCTTTACTTAAAATATGATGACTGGGGTTGGGGTGCTGAAAATTGGTGCATTTGTTTGATTTATGCAAGGATGTGCTTATTTTGCTATATTCAGTACAAATGTCCAGGAAGTTTTCATCAAGAAAATGGAAGCCATTTGCATCTTGTGAGCCACTGCTTAAAAAAAAAAAAAAAATTTTTTTTTTTTTTTTTTTTTTTTTTTCTTCTCCTTGATGAGGGGGTTTGCAGCTCTTCTACACTTCTCGCGTTTAGTAAAAGAGACGTAGGTACAGGTTGTGTTGATTTTGCTCTCGGATGACTGAACAGGTGCTAGAAGTGGTGCAGGGCTAGAAAAGGTGGGAGGTGCAGCTGAGTAGACTTCTAGCTAGCAATGTTTCTGTTTCCTTTTGTTTTTTTGTTTTTTTCCTGATTCTTTGGTGGCATTCTTATGAATTTTCATCTACAAAATTTTCACTCTGGTCTTGTTTAAAAATGTGTTCCAACTGAATTTGAACATCACAAAGTTATGGCAGTTCAAAGAAATTTTGTTGCGGTTAAATTTAAAAGGTGTAGGTTGGGATGAGTATTTTTCTTTTTCTCATGTCTGTAAAGCAAGGTGACTTAAGTCATGTAAAAGAAAAAAAAAATCATTTTTCTATTCAAGAAAAATTCCTTCTGGTTGGAAACATTTCTGTTGAAATTGACAAGTTTATGAAAATCACAGAAAATTGAATTATAGCATTTTTTTTATTATATTATATATTATATATTATATTTTATATTATACTATATTATATTATATATTATATATTGTATATTATATATTGTATATTATATTGTTATTATATTATTATTATATTTTATATTTTATTATTATATATTTTATGTTATATTATCACAGACAATCATAACAAACTTCTGCTTGTTACTTAAAATTAGGTACCGTCACTGGAAACTGGAAAAAACAAAGTATACCATGGCAAAAAATAAAATTAAAAAAAAAATTGGCCCAAGCATGATCAAAACAGTTTTGTCAAAATCTTGTTAAGAGGAAAGATCATTATATTTTCCAATTCTTTTTAGAATGTTTAACATTTTGGTTAAAAAATCTTTTTTTGATTCAGTGGATAGACTATAAATTAGCATAGCAAATTTTACTGTCTCTTTTGCCGTGGGAAATGCATTGGAAATTCTTGGAAAAATCAAATAGTTGTCAGATTTTAATGAAACTTTCAGGACTCCCTTACAAATGAATGAAATTATTTTAGAATTTTTTTTTCTTCTTTCTTTCTCTAGGAAATTTTTTTTTTTTTTTTTTTTTTTTTTTTTACATCTGTTACGCTCCAGTAAATTAATTCTCTGAAAATTTGAGAAATTTAATGGTGTTAAGTTAAAAGCAGAACTCCTTGGAGAATTCAAATCAATTTGTATCTGTCTATATTTCTGAGATGAGGTATTATGTACACTATTTACATTATTTCGACTATTGTCCTCATCTTTTTCGCCATATTTATCCCAATATTTTGGCTATTGTCTGCTCCAGCCTTCTTCAGGTGGTTGGAATGTTGAACCAAACCCTTTATTTTGCTCACTGGGGTAGACAGTTGTAGTTCCACGTGCCATGTCTGATGGATGTCAGTTATCAGTGATCGCCTGCTTCATTCACTCTCCAAGTTCCCCACTACTTTAACCAGGAATTGAGTTGTGAGTTCAATACCTGGTTAAGGCGGTGAAGAACTTGGAGAAGGGAATTAACAGGAGATAACTGATAACTGACATCCATTAGGCACGGCACGTGAAACTAGAACAGAAGGCCAGAGCGTACAACGGCTGAAACGTAATAAATATGGTGACAAAGATTCAACCAATAGTGTAAATTTGAAGCGAGTTTAAAAGAGGAATGCTGATTGACACGGAGTGGAAATATGTTAAAATGCTTAAAGCAGGGTAATCGATATATAACGTAATATACAGCATATGAAAGTGAAATTTGTATAATATATGTATCCAGAATTAAAATATTTTAAGAGAAATTTCTTCCTTTTACTACAGGCGAGCATGAATTCATTTTGTTTATTAAGCAGATTTAAATTATTTTTGAGGATGAATCAATATATAACACACACACACACACACACATATATATATATATATATATATATATATATATATATATATATATATATATAATATATTTTCTACCAGTCACTGTTAATCTAAAAATAAATATGCTTAAATTCCCCTTCATCCCTGCTGTGCAGCAACTGCCTAGGAGTAGAATCTCTGACTGATACTAATTCAGCCGGGTTTCGATCCTAGCTAGAGACAACCAGATGTCTCGCTACATTGATGAGCTGTGATATTGTGAAACGGTCTGTCTGTGGATGACAAATATATAATCTGAAATAAGATATATTTGTCTATGTCTAACCATTACAAGTCTCACGAGGAAAGGAACAGGATGTAGCAGAACCCCACCCAAATTTTTTTTTTTTTTTTTTTTTCCAGGAGTTTGTGAATTGACAAAACAGCAAATAATGAAAGCCAAAGACATCCTGGTTTAAAAATACAAAAAAAAAAAAAAAAAAAAATTCTTCTTCCAAAATTATTTATCAAAAATTTGGCAAACATGGACCTTCATGATTGCAAAAGATGGAGTGTCAAAAATGACTCCCTTCCCCACTTGAGGCACAGTGGAATAATGGATAGCAGCTTGGATTGAGGAATTGGAGAGCAGAGTTCGAATTCCAGTCGGATCCATTACATTCCTTTACATTCTAATACCCTTGGGAAAGGTATGAATCCTCTTCTTCTTCCTCCAGCTATGGGTAAATAGCAGGACAGACTGGGTTCTATAGCCTTGGATGGCAACTCATCTAGGAAAAGGAAAACTCTGAATTCAAAACCTGTGGAGGGTCGTTTGGGGATCTTGTGGCACATAGTGCACCAGGTCTCTGTATTCGGCCCTTCAAAAAGTGTGGATGGTCCTGCACGAAACCATCACCACTATAATCAAATCTCATGTGCTATACATGCGGGTTTGGGGACCGCTTGTGAATTCCAAATTCCCATGAAACTCCAATATTGGGTGAATGCCGTTACAAGAACAAGAGAACCCTCCCCCACCATGACACTTTTTTTTTTTTTTTTTTTTTTTTTAACTTTACTCTTCAGCAATGTTTATTGTTTTATTAGAATTGTAATAAAACCTAAACATCTGAAAGTAAATTTATACATTT
Source organism: Acanthosepion lycidas (assembly GCA_963932145.1). Lineage (NCBI taxonomy): Eukaryota > Metazoa > Mollusca > Cephalopoda > Sepiida > Sepiidae > Acanthosepion > Acanthosepion lycidas. Next base: position 89,609,398 of record OZ010597.1, read on the forward strand.
TCATTGTTCTTGAGTGACAGCAAAAATAAGACTATTTATTAGATTGTTTATTTACATTATTTTTTAGAGTATTGGAATGGTTGGCAAAACATTGCCGATTCAAACTTTATAAAATGGTAAAGAAGGATTTCGTTAGAATTGGTTCATGTGTTTTAATAATTTAGTAAATGTTTATAAATTTATGAATGAAAAATACTGTTTTCATATTTTTCTTTTATGAATTGGTAAACTATAAATATTGCATTAGTTTTAATAAACTTGTATCAGTTTTTTTTTTTTTTTTTTTTTTGGAATCTAGTAAATATGAAATTATTCTTGTAAATAAACACTTGTAAACTCTCAAGAATAAAAAAAATGTATAAATTCACTTTCCTATATTTAGGTTTTATAATAATCACTTTTTGAAACAAAACTTGCCAAGAAGTGTAGGTAGTTAAAATAATAGCAGTGTCAAAGAAAAAGCATTGTCTTTTGTTTTTTGTCTCTCCTTTTTATTTTTATTTTTTTATTTTTTTATTTTTTTGGGGGGTGGGGGTGTCTATTACACTCTCTAAACCTTCTCCTTCATTTTCACTATATATATATATATATATATATATAATCACACACACACACACACACATACATATCTAATATATATATATATATATATATATATATATAATCCATGTGGTTTGTACTATTTATCACAAGAAACCATTTCTCCTAGTGAAGAGTTCTGATTTGACTTTTACTAAGGAAAAGTGTGACTTTGGTATATTTGCCTAAAGACAGCCGTGGAGACTTAATAACCCTAGCTACCCAAACACCAGTTTGAACCACACATGATGATGGGACACTCCTACACATTGGTCAATGGCATGTTTAGGCAAATAAGCAGACCTAACCATTGCTACCTGTATACACCTCACACCATTTTGTAACCCTAACCATTCTGAACAGTGCCTTGTTGACAACTGGTATCCATCAACTTATGGTTGTTCTATGCCACACGTAAGCCCTACCATCATCCTAAAACAACAGGAAATGTGATTTGTTGGTGCACATCATGCTACCAACCCTTCAGAGCTTGTTTAGTAACGCCATGATGTCCGATCTTGTGGTATTAGCATGGGTACAATGGGTTTTGGCTAGATGGAGTGTTTCAAACTATTTACATTGTTTGAACTTTGTCCACATCTTTGTCACATTTACAACATTTAGGATGTGTTCCTGGGTATAACGATAAGCTACATCTGGTAGCATGGCCTCTGAGTGGGGAAATTGGTTGTCTTGAGGAGCATGAAACTACCTCTTAATTGCTGTGGTTCCCCGGTTCACCCAGATCCAAGGTGGTCGCATCTGTTACAGTCTCAGCTATATGCAAATAGTGCCCCCTCCCCCAAACAAAAACAAAATCCTATGAAAGTTTATAGTGAAACTAGCAGTAAATACTCTGACTTTCATTACTCGGAATTTTTGCTATTCAGTTGGAGCAGTTTAAGTTTAAAGTCAGCCAACCTGAAAAATATTAGTAACGACATTTGGCCCCCCCCCCAATAGGGGGGCTATTTGAAGGTGGGGCTGAAAAGGGAACTGTATAATATATAATATTGTAATAGTTTAAACTTTTATTTTTTTTTTTTATTTTTTATATTTTTTTTTTTTTTTTTTTTGCTACTTGGGATATTTCTATATGATGTGGTTGAAATATATCTTCAGGTACGAGAGGGTGTAATCATTGATTTCATTACCATTCCAAACATCATCTGTTTCTGACCTTGACCTTTGAACTGCTTCATTCGTTACTGTCTTTGTAGGCTTTTTCTTGTAGCCACTTGGCAGCGATTTTCTTTTTCTTTTTTTTTTTTTTTTTTTTTTTTTTTTTTATGATGATTCTGTATTTGTGCCAGAAGCTACTCGATACCTGATTGAATTCCAAATAGGCCTCGACAGTGATCATCAAATCCTGTTCCTTTGTCAGCCAAGTCCTCGTTTCATTTGTCAGAACTTGAGCAACAGACTTGCTCAATCTACCATCTTATTTACTGTATTCACTTGGCAAATTTTGTCTTTTTATTAATCTATGGAGTTAATTAAATCTCCTTTTGAAGGAAATGAGTTGGTAGTAAGTCGGAAATAAGAATGTCGGTCTTCCAAGAGATTTTGAATTTGCAACTTGAGTCTTCAAAGGATTCTCTTCAAAATGGTCTTTTAATTTATTTATTTATTTTTTTTTTGTATAGGTTGTCTTATTTTATTTTCATTCAACAATTCTCTTACTTCTGAAAACAAAGGCTTTATCTTGTTTAAAATGAATTCTTCTATTTAATTGTATTAATTTTGGCACGGGATTTTATTTGTGTTTCCCCCCCCCCCCCAGCAAAATTAAGTTTTCTGTATTTTTCGTAAATTTGTAAATAGAATTACTTCTCAGAAGTCAATTATGTCACTGTCGAACCTTTTACAAGATAAGTTAGCAAATGAAACGTCTAATGACACTTATTAAGTCTACGCTGATGCCTAAAATTTTTTTCCATTTATCTAGAGGCAAATGAAATTTGTATTATCTAAATTACACTTGTTCAGAATTTTTTAAAATTATTTTCCTCTTGCA
>OZ010597.1:89616993-89671993 GCA_963932145.1 Acanthosepion lycidas
AGAGCAGAAATTTTTGTTTCAGATTTCTCAAACATTCAAGACAGTAGATAAAAATAAATAAATGTACTGTTTAATAAATAAACAGAGCATCTACTCAAATATGAGTGTCCACTACAAATAACATTTAAAGTTATATATAGTGATCTGAAAAAAAAAACCCCAACAAGATGACTACTCAAAACAGGAGGGACTAAGAAAATTGAAATCACAAAGGGAGGTGGGTAACCTGGGAATATGAGAACGAGTTTAAAAAGAAAGCAGTTAGAGATTTAAAAGAAACTTTGAAAGCAAGGCAGAGATTCAATTGTTGAGATTGAGTTGCAAACATCAGCAAACTTAATCCCTCTTAATCATGACCATTTGCTTTTTGATTAAGCATAAATAGACAGGATGTCCAAAATATGTACCCACTTTAACAATGGCTCTGGTTGTAAAGCAGTCACATCCTGTGTCCTGTAAGGCAATGAATTTTTTTTTTCTCTCTATTACCTAAGCAATAGATGGAGACAATACATCTTAGTAGAGAGAAATGATTTCATGCCTTTTTGAGTGTCCTGGGTACAACAAACTACATCCGCATCCTGGGAAAGACTAAACTACGTCCAACATCAAGGCCTCGGATAATACGTTTTTGAAAAAATGTTACCAGCTATACGTTTTTTGAGGAGAATAATATTACCAGAAATAGATTTTTGAGGAGAATAATATTACCAGAAATAGATTTTTGAGGAGAATAATATTACCAGAAATAGATTTTTGAGGAGAATAATATTAACAGAAATAGATTTTTGACAAAACAAAAATATTACCAGGAAAAAAAAAAAAATTGTTGGCATTAAATGACCCATTGAGGTTGATATGCCATGAAACATGCCTTTTTGAAAAGCATAATGCAGTGTGAATGGAAACTATTTGGATTTAAGTTCAAAATTGCTTTGCTGATTCTGTTCTCCATGCTGTTAAATCTGACTCTGCATGCCACCCCTAGACCTGTTACCTGCAAACTAAACTCTTGCTTTATAAAGAATTATTGTTCTCTTTAAATAATTTTAGATGTCTGCGAGTGCAGCAAGACAGATTGCGTCATTGAAAGTTACAGGCATCGCATAAACTCTTTCTAATTGGCATGTAATTCCTTTTAATGACAGGTGGCTGTAAATCTGTCTACAAAGATGTTTGTTTATTTTTCATCTCATGTCTGACGAGATGTCTGGTCCCTGGCAGTTGAAAGTTGGTCGATAAAACTGCGGAGGGGCAGCCGAGATAGGTGAGGCATATCTCGGAGGTGACCGGCACCTTGTCTGCAGGGAAAGAGGCTTCAGTGTTGCAAGCCTATTTCTGTTTCTATGGCAAATGTTCAAATGAGTTGCCTTTTTTTTTTTTAGCTCCACCAGTTCAGACCTTTCTTTTTATGTGCCATATCCCTTCAGGATATAGGCGATCATGGCTCTCCACCTCTTTCTTTCCCTTGCAGCTCTCGGCAAGTTCTTTCCTTCTGCTTCCAACCCCCAGACCACGTTATGTTATCCACTTGCTTAAGCCTGCCAGGTATGTCGCACATTGTTTTCCCTTGTCCCTCTATTCGACCTGTGAGTATCAGATTCTCCAGGCCCTCCTTCCTCATTATGTGTCCCAGAAACTTCAGCTGCCTCTTCCTGATATTAAGTATAAGCCTCCTCCTTGTTTGCATCCTCTCTAAGATCTCCAGTATCTGTCTATATTTCTCAAGGACACATGGTACAGTGGATAAAGGTGTTAGTTAGATTCAGTGACAGGACCCAAAGAGTGTGAGTTCAATACCTGGTTAAGGCGGAGGAGAACTTTGAGAGGGGAATTAACAGGAGATAACTGACTTCCATTAGACATGGCACGCATAACTAGAACAGTCTACCATAGTGAGCGAAATAAAGGGTTCAGTTAGACATCCCAACCACCTGAAGAAGGCCAGAGCGTACAACAGCTGAAACGGGATAAACATGGCAGCAAAAATGAGGACAATAGTCCGAATGATGTAAATAGTGCCTCTAAGACCTCATTGTTGTTCACATGCTTGGTCCATGATATCCTCAGCATCCTTCTGTAGAACCACATCTCTTGTCTTGTCTCTTCTTTGAGGAAATTGTCTGACACTCGTTGCCGTAAAGTTACTGCTAGGATTTACCTTGGTACTTTCACAGTTAAATCACCCTTCTTTTCTCCATATTCTAGATGTAAGGAGCAAAGTCCCACTCATTTTAACCCCCTACGAATAACTGCTACTTCAAGGAATAGGGTCCTATATGGATGCTTCCCCGAACTCTACAATTTTAACCTTTTCCAGTCAAAGATCATTCCTGATATTTTTCCCTTTCTCCGACCTATATGCTAAACCCGCAGATTCTGGATAGCCATGTAAAAGGGGTATTTCTGGAGGCACTGTCGAGTAATTGATAGTGGCTCACATTGAAGAATTGGAGAGCCAATTTTGAGTTCCACTCTAGCACATTGCATTTATGAGCAAGCACCGTCAAAATCCATCACTCCTATCTCTGCTATGGGTACATCCAGCAGCAAGGCCTCTGATTGGGAGGTTTTGAAGATTTTTTTTTTTTTTTTTTAATTGCGGTTGTTCCCAGGTCCACCCTGACCCAGGGTGGTAGCACCTGTTAGGGTCCCAGCTATGGTCAAATAGTGAACCTCCCAAACTGTGGACAAAACATGAAAATGTAAAAACTGGAAAAAAATTACCAGCAATATACACACACACACACATATATATATATATATATATATATATATATATATATATATATATATATATATATATATATATATATATATATAAAATGATTACCAGCAATACATTATTGGGGAAATAAAATTTTGGCATTAAATAACACTTAAGGAAGTCATATGCCGTTAACGAAACCAGCTATGGGTAAATAGCAGGACAGACTGGGTTTGATGGCAACAGGTCTAGGAGAAAGGCAACTCTGAATTCAAAACCTGCATGGTTGTTGATTAAACAGATTCCTCCACCAGACCCAGGTCTGGTGAGGAAGGTAAGTGGGACCCCAGCCACACAAAGAACGAGTTCTTAAAGGGTGGGTGAACTTCTCAGTCAATGACCATCAACCCCAACTATAGATTAAATGGCCTTGCTAACCTACATTCCTGAAGACATGGTCAATCGGGGAATGGGGGTCCTCAAATGGAAGTGAGGTGGCCCTGGATTTGACCAGATGTTGTGAATGATATTAGGTTGGTGCAAAAATAATGTCGTTTTCTCACATATGTTACTATGTGAGAAAACGACATTATTTTTGCACCAACCTAATATCATTAGTAGCTTACATGGTATCCATGGTACAATTTCAAAGCAACTGTCCTGGGTACGATGATAAACTATGTCCAGCAGAACGGCCTCTGATCAGGTTTTAAGGAGTATAGCACCACCTCTTAATTGCTGATGTTATCAGGTCCACCTTCACCTCACTCGATAACATAAATCATATTTTTATTACTTCCCAAAAAATTAGATTTTGGCATTTAAATGAGCTCTAAAGGATTTGATATGCTATTAAAGACAAATCAGTCTGGTCAATATAGGGTTTGAGTTGTTGATGGGGTTCAGGTTAAGATTGGAGGTTTTGAGGACTGTAGAACCACCTCTTAATTGCTGTTGTTCCCAGGTCCACCCTGACCTGGGGTGGGTGGCATCTGTTAGGGTCTCAGCTAACCCCCCCCCCAAAAAAAAATTTAAAAAATACATTTTTTATAATAAAATTACCAACAAATATATATATATATATATATATATATATATATATATATATATATATCTCCTATAAAAACATAACTTTTCCCTGAAAGCATAAAAATTCCGTACAAGATATCCAGGTGAAAGCCTAAAATAACTTTTAGAGGTTGATAAGTCACTAAACAAGATCAGCCAACCAACTAAACTTGATGAAAACTGTTCTTAAATTCTTTTGACTTTTATATCCACTGATCAAAAAATTTACTTTTGACTTTTTTTTTTTTAATAAAGCTAAGAGAATTGATTCTGATGGCTTAGCCTGTCTATTTCTGAGATGAGGTATTATGTACACTATTTACATTATTTGGACTATTGTCCTCATCTTTTTCACCATATTTATCACAACATTTCGGCTGTTATACGTTCCGGTCTACTTCAGGTGGTTGGAATGTTGAACTGAACCCTTTATTTCGCTCACTAGGGTAGACAGTTCTAGTTCCTTCAGGTGGTTGGAATGTTGAACTGAACCCTTTATTTCGCTCACTAGGGTAGACAGTTCTAGTTCCTTCAGGTGGTTGGAATGTTGAACTGAACCCTTTATTTCGCTCACTAGGGTAGACAGTTCTAGTTCCACGTGCCATGTCTGATGGATGTCAGTTATCAGTTGTCTCCTGTTAATTTTCTCTCTGAAAGTTCTCCACTGCCATGTGTCCTCAAGGACATACAATCACTGAAGTTAAGGGCATTTGGCACAGTGGATAAAGGAGTTGGTTAGATCCAGTGACAGGACCCAAAGAGTGTGAGTTCAATACCCAGTTAAGGCAGTGGAGAACTTTCAGAGAGAAATTAACAGGAGATAACTGATAACTGACATTCATTAGACATGGCATGTGGAACTAGAACAGTCTACCCCAGTGAGCAAAATAAAGGGTTCAGTTGGACATTCCAACTACCTGAAGAAGGTCTGAGCATACAACGGCCAAAACGTTGTGATAAATATGGCGGAAAACATGAGGACAATTGTCTGATGGCCTAGACTAAAATATTGGCATGTAAAAGTTTTTTTTTTTTTTTTGTTTTATTTATATATAAAACAAAAAACAAATTCCCAGCACCAGTCAGTCTTGCTGTTAGACTATACATTTCGTAAACTGAATATTGCATACTGATCTGTATATTTGATCATTTATTATAATACCACGGTATCAGTTATATGCTTAAGCATGATTTCATATAGTCAGTCAGTTATATTCCATGTGTGATACAAGCTTAGGTGATCATGTATCTTTTTATACATAACTGATGAGGCAGATTCCCCCGCCCCTCAGTAGGTTGCCATTTCTTCCTGTGGTAGACAAGTTGCCATCCAAGGTTATAGAACCCTATCTGTTCTGCTATTTACCCATAGCTGGTTGGGAAAAGATGAGGTTTCATACCTTTCCCAAGGGTATTAGCACTTAAGTGAATGCAATGGATCCAAGTGGAATTCAAACTTAGCTCTCCAATTTTTTGCTCCTCTGACCATTAAAATAATTTTTTCTTTTAAGAGCCTGCCACTAGAAGCTGCCTCACACTTGCCATTAGCAATGGTTAATTAAATACTGAAGGCTTGCTAAGTTTAGCTTGTATAGATAACCAATATTAAAATGTGTCTGCTCTTTGTTAATAGAAACTCTCTTGTAATTACTCTAACGTTAATCAAAGACTACTACGATTAATTTTATACAATGCCTATTCCATAATAATAATTATTTTTGCATAACTCCCTCTTGAATATCTGAACAATGACTTGGCTGCGTTAAAGTCCGTCAATATTTTTAAAGCATGTTTGCTTAAAGCGGACTGTTTAAAGTTTAGCTAAAATTGAAATGTTCCAAGTGACATTATCACCTCGCTTGGGATGAATTGATTTAAAATAAAAATATATGGTGTGTGTCTGTGTATGTGTGTGTGTATATATATATATATATATATATATATATATATATATATATATATATATATATAAACTCCATCTTCTGTTCTATAGGTCATGAAATCCCCTCAATAGATGAAAACATTTTTGATCTACTTTCACATGTCATACATAATGGAGTTCAGTTTTGTATCTGAAACGTAAACAAATACTGAAGGCACATTTTACTTACATGAGATTTTTCAGTTATTCAGGCTGGTTGACAAAATAATTTACTGTTTCAAATAAATGGAATGTCTACTCGTATATGTATGCTGACTTGTATACATATATATATATATATATATATATATATATATATATATAATTATATATCTCATGCAGTTTAGCTCTTTCATTCTGACCAGATGATGCCGACCTAGCAAACAGATATTAACTGTTTTAATAATAAATTAAAAAAAAACAGACTTCTATTTCATTCTGACTTGAAGATGCCTACTTAAGATGAAACAAGTTGTCAGAAAATTGGGGGCGGGGAGTGGGGCTGAAAAGGGAACTGTATAATATTAATAATAATGATACTATTGTAATAATTGAAAGTATTTCTTTTTTATTAAAGTTTTTAAGATATATATCCAAGGACAGAGTAAATAGTAAAACATTTCTGAGAGTTATAATGGACAGAAAGTAGTGGAGAGCCATTGTTGCCAACAACTTGAACTCGGAACCGGCACTGAAGAATTATCTATCAAACAAAGAAAATTTCATCAAAATTGGATGAAAACTGGAAATGCATAAACATCTGCTCACACACGCACACAACGTATGCATCACTACAAAAATAGCCATTTTGTTTCAACACTAGTGGTATCAAGTGATGGTGTTGATTGCAAAATAAAGGGTTTTTTAAGAGTTCAAAAACCCATCAAACTTGGAGATAGAGAGATATATATATATATATATATATATATATATATATACATACACACACACACACACACACCGAGAGAGAGAGAGATATATATATATATATATATATATATATATATATATATATATATATGCACGTACCTATATATATATCACATTAAGTGCTGGTGTTGCTAAAATAATGTTCAATACAATATCACAGCTATAATTTATATATTAATAAATGCACCCCCCCACACACACACACTGGTAATTCAACTTTTAGTTTCATGCACAAAAAACAAAACAATCCCCATATAAAATATGAACTGCCTCATTCTTACAATCATCAGATTTATATTTAACAAAATTTAAATTATGTAATTTAACTCAGCACCTGAGAATTGCGTTGTGCAAAGAACTCCAAGACGCGATACTGGTTAGGGTAAACTTTTTGTTTTTTCGCCTCTTTAAAAGTGCTAAGTTTTCACACAAAATCACTTGAATTTGTCTTAGGTTCTCAGCTCACTTATAGCTTCAACATTTTCTATATATTGGAAGTGGCATTATTTTTCTTTATGTAAATAGCTCTTTAATGGTCTTTGAAAACTTTGATAACATTTTATTTAAGCTTTTAAATAGCTTACCATTAAGAGCCATAAATTATCTTGGCAAAGAGCGAAGCCATTTTTTTTTTTTTTTTTTTTTTTCTTTTTTCTTTTTTAACCATCTTTGTATATTAATGCGTGTATGAGTAAACACATTCTAAGCGTTTTATATTTGTAACTCTGTTTCTCAATGAGCCAATTTGTTTTGCTATAGAAGACTCCTTTCATATAAACTTAAATCTCTATTTATATTTGTTTTTTGAAACTTTCTTAAAACACTTAGCTTGCCTGGGCTGTCAAATGAGGTCAAAAATAAAATGTTTTAACTCCTTACAATTATTACGCTTTTACGTGCAAGTATCTAAATATGCTTCTTGCGTTTATTTAAGATTTCGTAATTTGGGAGAATCAGTTTATTACTTAAAATGGGGGAGCAGTCACTTTCCTATTATTATGTACAGCAAAATCTTACATTAATACTAGTTTATCCATGTTATTAAAAAGATGGAAGATATAAAATATAGTTAATTAGGGTACTATTACTGTGTTTTCAGTGTCTTACAGGAGTAAATGTTTCTCTTATTTTTTTTATTTACAGTGTTTGGACTGTTCTCATTTTTGTTGCCATATACACAACGTTTCGGGCATAGCATACTCCAGCTTTCTTCAGATGATTGGAATTGCGAACTGAACCCTTTCATTTTTGTCTCCCAGGGTGGATTGTTCCAGTTCCACTTGCCATGCCTCTTCCAGATGGCTCGGCATTAGTTATCTCCCTTTAATCCAATTGTCCAAGTTTTTATTCACCTCGGCTGTGTTGAGCGAAAGCAAGATAAGACATCTGGAAGAGGCATAGCATGTGGAACTAGAACAATCTACCCAGGTGGACGAAAAGAATGGTTTCAGTTCACAATTCCAATCATCTGAAGAAGGCCCGAGCATACAATAGCCGTAATGTCATGAATATGCCAACAGATTCTGACAGCTGTCTGAATAGTGTAAATAATTACAATACTTCATCTCGGAAATATAGACAGCTCTTATTTCCTGTTTAGGAGAGGGAGGTCCTGGTCTATATTTCTAATGTCTCTGCCTAAACTGTGAAATTTTATTTACTATTTTGTTTACCTCTATAGGAGTAGTTTCATCTATCGCCTGGTTCAAACTGCAGGATTGTTTGCTGAAGTCTTCTCATTCTCTATCACTCCCAATAGCCTGTTGTGGCTTTGTCACCTTGCTTGGGGAGAATTGAAGAAAATATATACTAATCGAATTGCCCAAGCTTTGCTGCATGTCACACTTTTGTAAGAAAATGATGATTGATTTTTAAATAAAGTTACAATTTGTGGAGAAAAATGATGCATTTCAGTATTAATCAATGATCTTGCCAATGAGACCTCTATCTTCTGACGCCTTTGATCAAAATGAAGCGGACTTATTTAAGTAACATGGGTAATGTAGTTTCAGAATATACATGGTTATGAGGTGTGAGTCTATCTCAAATCTGAAGTAGTTTGATAACAGAGGCTACAACTTTATATATATATACAGTGTAACCCGGATATGAGAGATTTTCTCTGGTCCCAAATTAGAGCCTGTGTTAATGTGTATAAATTAAACCAAACCCGGATATAAGAGACTTCTTATATCCGGGTTACACTATATATATATATATATATATATATATATATATATATATATATATATATATATATATATATATATATATATATATATATATATATAATAAAAAAAATAAAATAAAGCGTGTGAGCTCCCTTTATTGAGTCTTCCACTTTTCAAGAAATGAGTTGTTTTGGGTATGATCTAAAACTACATCCAACTAGGGGACAGAATTAGTGTAGCCTGAGCCATTTTTTAAATCCTTTCGTACTGACACGGGTATACCCTGGGCTCCATCCTTGGTCCTACGTTGTTTATAATCTTCAATAACGACCTTCCTGACGACATCAGCTCCCAACTTGACATCTACGCTGACGACATGATCACTTACTCCTGCTTTAATAGTAAAACTGATCAGTCCGACAAGGTCAAATAGGCAGTTGCTGTCCAAAATGACCTCTGGCCAACATTAACTGAGGGAAAAGATAGCTTGTCAGTTTTACCCCCCCCCCTCCAAAACCCAACTTCTCTCAGTTAATCATCTGAAAGACCCTTCTCTTCCATTAGCATGACTGATGCTAACCTCCAAGAAAATTGACTTGTTGCACCTTCTCAGGCTAATATTCTTAGCTGACATAAAGTGGAAATCCTGTATTGAATTCCCCATTACTAGGTCGGCTGCTAAGAAAGTTATTTCACCGTGTCATGCGAGACAATTTTTCTCTCCAGAATTTATCTTGCATATCTATAAGTCTACCATTCCTCTATGCAAAGAATATTGCTGCCATTTGTGTGTAAGGGAATTTGGACTTGGCTCTTTGAGTTCTCACTCCAAGTCGATAGCCATTACACCACAATGTACATACTTTTTTTTAGTGATCTTCATAAACAATTGGAAGCAGGTTGGATTAATGGATTGCAGCTTCAATTGAGGAATCTGAGAGCCGAGTTCGAATTTCACTTGAGTCCATGACATTCACTCACAGGCTAATACTGTTTACAAAAGTCATGAATCCATCACTTTTCCCAAGAAAATTAAATTTCAGCATTTAATCACCCATAAGGTGTTGATGTGCATTTTAAACAAATCAATCACTCACACTGGAGACGCCATAATACCATGCTTTCTTCATTTAGTCCTAACTTGTTCCATAATTACAATTTTTTTTTTTTTTTTTTTTTTTTTTTTTATTGGAGGTGGGTGGGTGGGTATGAAAATCCATTTTCCCCTACCATTCTTTACAAAAAAAAAAAAAAAAAAATTAGTCGGTATTAGACTCTACTCTAATCCTTCTTTCCTAGGTAAGATGATAAACTACATCTGACAGCAAGGCCTCTGATCATGAGGTTTTGAGGACCATTGAACCACCTCTTAATTGCTCGTGTTCCCAGGTCTACCCAGACCTGGGGTGGCAACTATGGACAAATAGTTAACCCCTAAAATGGGTGTCAAAACTTGTTTATAAAAAAAAAAAAAAAAAAAAAATAGGTTTTAATACCAGTAATACATTTTTGTAAAAAAAATAATTATTACCTGCAATAAATTTTTGAAGAAAAAATAATTATCATCAATACGCTATTACAAGCAATACATTTTTGGAAAAAATATTACCAGGAAATACTCTTTGGAAAAAAAATATTACCAGCATTAAATAACCCATTGAGGTTGATATGCTGTAAACCAAACCACTCCAATCCTTATTGGGGCAGAAGTGAAAAAATGGAGAATTCAGAAATTAAATTGAGTCCCTGGCTATTGGCCATATCATCCAACCACCATTAAACCTGGTATATAGATGGGTGATTGCTTGGAAATAGCAGTTACTGTAAGCTTGGATGTGCCAGTGGTATAACTGATTAATTTTCTGAATGAGAAATCAGTTTTTTAAATTCATGCATGCAAATACACTTGGGGGAAAAGTATGAACCCCCCTCTTCTGCTCCTGGCTTTGGGTTAAATAGTAAGACATGTATCAAAGTCATTATTATTTCCAAAAACACTTATAATCCAAAAATGTTTTTGCTTTAAATAACTTCAAGAGTTAGGCCATAAAAGACCTGAAATCAATCAAATTAAATCCTTCACGTGGTTATTCGTTCACTCAGGCACAATAACAAGTTGAAAAGAATCCCACGTCTACACGATAAATGGAGTCGGTCACCTAATGGGGTAGAAGCTGGGGAATTAGACTGAAGTAAAAGAGGATAAATAGGGGCCAGATGATTTATGTGCCATGTTTCTACAGAACATTGGCAATCCTTTGTAGTTTTTAATATATCTCTTCTAAACATTGTTCTGCTATCTATTAGTTTGGTGCAAAAATAATGACGTAATAATACGTCAAAAAACGACATTGTCATTATTTTTGCACCAACCTAATATTTACTCAAGCTTGCTATGTAGGTTGTTTTCTTTCTGTCCCTCTTGCCTTCAATATGTCTTGTGAGTATCAAACTTTCCAAGCCATCTTTCCTCATGCTTGTTGATAACATATTCTGTCCATGGTATTCTCGGCATTCTTCCGTAGAACCACATTTGTTATTTAAATGTTTTTCTTAAGTCTGTCATTATTATATCTGATCTATTCTATGTGCTTTGTCTTTTCAGGATGTTGGTGATCATGGCTCTCCACAATTTCCTATCCTTTGTCACTCTTAATAACTCTTCTCATTCTGCCTTCTCTGCCACATGAGTTTATATCCTCTAAATAAGCAACTTGGTTTGGGCAATGCCAGTTATCCATGCTAGTAAAATAATAGTGAAAATGATTCATTTGATAATTATAATGTTATTAACTTTATATTAAAAACAAATTCTATTTTCACTTGGTGATATTTAAGTTTTGTACACCATAAAAAAATTTTTAATAGTATTTTTATTTAGAGCAAGGGAAGAGACTTAGTCTGTGCAATACCAATTATGATTGCTAGTAACATAATAATTCTAGTGATTGATTTGAATTTTTATGCCTTATCAACCCTTTGCAGGTTATTTAAAGCCAGAAAACTTTTTTAGATTACAAGATTTTTGAGATAATGATACCTTTGTGATTCCTTGCAAATCCTCGTCGCCACTTTTGTAATGTTGGACGGCTTTGCTCGTCACTTTTGCTTCCTAAAATGCTTGTTATATTCAGGACTTTGTAGTAATAACCCCCTTCCAATAATATTTGCACTAGTAATAATTGTTCAAGTAGTAATTGCCAAATAGTATAATGTTCGGGGAAGAATTGTAATCACTATTAGAATAGAGAAGGTGAACAGATAGCAATAGTAGATAGATAAAAGTGAATGCTCATCACTTGGTTAACACACTACTTTATTCACTTCCCTATGGTTCACATGATCTACTTAATAATGGAATCACCCGTGTTATTCACTGACAATCTAGTTTCAAACCAGTGTTGGCAACGACACTTACACTCGGGAAGGTTGCTGAATAGAATAATCACACGAAGGTTGGTAATGAACGATAATACTTAGAACAACAACACATATAAGATTCGCCAGTGGTGTGTAAAGCAGCAGTCAACTGCTGTGAATTCCACAATGAATTGCGAAAAACACATTCTTACAAAAATGAAATAATTGTCAGATTTTAATGAAATTTTCAGGAGTTATGCACAAATGAATGAAATTATTTTTTTAAATCTTTTGTTTTAGAAAATCATTGCTAAATTTTTTTTTTTTTTTTTTTTTTTTTTTTTACAACTGTTATCCTCAGTTATTTTTTTATGAAATTTTAAGAAATTAAAATTTCTGGGATTTTGTATTTATACTAATTAAAAGCAGAACTCCTTGGAGAATTTAATTCATCAATTTGTTTTTGTTAAAGAGAAACCTCATTTACTGAAAATATGCTCTGAAACATAAAATATAAATACATCAAAACTATCTAATTTAGTTAGAAAAGCTTTAAATTGCTTTTATCAGTAGGATATATTAAGGACACTATTTTCTGAAGAAAAAACATTTTTCAATGAATAATGAATTTTTACAATTTTCATTTTTTTTTTTTTTTTTTTTTTTTTTTTTAAATCAGGAAAATTTATTAAATTTTAAATCTTTGAAAATTCAGTATTTCGGCAGTTCTGACATTAAGTGAAAACTATATTTAGTAATAAATGGAAAAACCTTAATGCAAATAATCAAACCCCAGTATTTTTAAAAATAATTTTGAATTTTTTTTTTATTAGTGTATAAACATGCTGTTTTTTTCTAAGTACAAGCAACCATACATGACATCAGAAAATAAGTGTAATGACTATAGTAAATTTAAAGCCAAAATTTCTAAAATTCAATAATCCATTAGATTATAGAGAATATTTTTCTAAATTTTGAAAATCACTGAGTACTTAAGAATTAAATAAAAAAAAAAAAAAAAAAAAGGCTTTTGTGTCATTTTCTTCAATTATGTTTTACTGATAATCTCTATAGAACCTGTCATCACAATGACAAAAAATTGTGATGTCCCCTCGGTGTCGCTGCACCAAATGTGGCATCTGCCTAGCTGCGTCCGTCGTGCTATCCTGTCCTGTGACGACCAACTGGCTTGGTATTGGTCACGGCACCAAATGTGACGTTCTAACCTTTTGGTGATTCAAATGGGAATCTGGTTAGATTCGGTATCAGCCTTGTCGTTCACAGCTCGCTTCCAACGTCTGGTTACCGAAGTAACTGCTTTGATTTCCAGTCTAACCTACCCACGTTGTGAATTGATCTTAAGCAGACAAAATCAATCAGTCACCAGGCCGTAATGCAAGTCGAGTTCGAATAAGGGTGATATCGCACAAGTATATGTAAAAGAAAATAAAATAATAACTCAAAGTTCAAATTTGTCAAAAAAGGATAACAATATTTTATATATGGTTGCTGAATACAGGACTGTGTCTACTTCCCAACCCGCTATATGGATTCGTGACACTTTGTGTTTGTTAGGCGAGTCTTAACATCTTAAGTTGTTTGTTCTTTAAGAAGCTGGTTCTTGGTGTATCTTCAGGTGATATTTGTAAAACTTGTTTTGGTGGTGTTAGTCTAAGTCGTTCTTCAAAAATAAATTGTTCTTGGTTAGAAATTGAGTTCGGAATTTGCGCGAATCTTAGTCAGCTTCTTCGAGGAAGTTGCGAGAACTGGGGTGAGCTTGTCAGGGTTTGAGGTTCCTTGATAATTCTAAACCCACAATCCACTTCTTTGTTTTCGGTCAGGAAAATTTTATTATTTTCCATTTTTGGAAGTCTTTCGTCTTCCCACCTTCTTCTGTTCTCATATTGGTATCTCACCGATACCCTCAGAGGGTGTCAACGGGTTTCCCCTCTCTCTCTCTCTCTGTGGCATCTCGCACCTATCCCTTCAGTGGGGCGCAACAGGCCTTCCCTCCTTCTTCACATGATTACCTCTGCCTAACGCTCATGCCACCATTCAGCCAATGGGCGCTCAGCAGCGTGGGTGTGGCCAGACTAGCCTTGGTTTAAAAAATCTTGCCCAAAGAAAAAAAAAAAAAAATTATCTTATCTTGCTTTTTTTTTTTTTTTTTTTTTTTTTTTTTTTTTTTCCTTACGTTTTTTTTTCTTTTCCTTTTCTTTCTTCTCTTCAAGGAGACCTCACACCCTAGACTCTTTATCTTAACCGGATCACCTGGAATTCGTCGACCAGCTTTTCGCCAGCCTCAAGTGGGTGGTCATATGATGAGATCGCATTCTGGTGTTAATTAAAAAATAATTTTCTTATCATAGCCAGACCCTGGTACAAAACAGATGCCTTTTTCAAAAGATCTTCATAGATAGCCAAGGCTCAGTCTTTTGTTTTTTGTAATTCTGCGCTTGATCCAATGGACATTTTCTGCGACCTAAATAATTTTTATCTATTTAGAATTCTGCCCTGTAGGTCATTTGACCTGCCTGGAATTTTCACCTGCCCCGTAACATAAATCAGATTAAATCCAGTATCTTCCTTTCTTGATAATGGAAATAAAAAATTTGACCACTTTTCTTTGTCAGAAAAATAACACCGCTTAGTGTTCTTTTTGTGATGGAAGCCATCACCTAAATTTAATTCTCGCCTTTTTTTTTTTTTTTAGCAAGCCAAATAGTGTTACACATGTCAACACATCTACTGTCAGTTAAGAACACAGTTACTGTTGGGTTAAAAAATGCATTTCTGTGATATTTTAAACTTTAAGTAATATTTGTTTCAAATCAGAATAATTATACTTTAAACAAGCTAATGTTTCTCAAATAAAGCTTCAGAAAAGTATATTTTATTTCTGGAAGAATTTTTAATAGAATTACATTACGATAAGATTATTTAAATAAAGAAAAAAAAAAAAGTAGGGTCTGTTTTAGCAATAAAAAAAATAATAAAAAAATTCTTTCCACTCAAATTAGTTTTTGAAATACAACACTATTTTGGTTATTGGCAGTATTAAATTTAATCAATTAGCTTGAAATAAAAACTTCAGAAAAGATTTAATTTTAAAACTTAAATCTTTTTTTTTTTTTTTTGTGGAGGTCCCTTTATTAAATCTGAGCTCAGTGTTTACTCGGATTTTTTTTTTTTTTTTTTTTTTTTTTTTTGTTTTATCTTCCTTTGTTATTTGTTAAATCTCCCGACTCTAATAGAAATGCTTCTAAAATCTTGACAAGTCTCAATTTGTTCTTATTTCCACCCTCCACCCACCCAACGTGTTTTTGGTTTTTTTATGTCTAACAAGTAACGCTTGCATTGCAAAAGGTTAAAGTAACCTTTTCAATAAGTGAGATTTTGAACTTTAAATTTGAACAATGCTCAGATGAGCCATTGACGTTTTTCATGATTCCCTTCTTCATCAGACGATGTGGACATGAATTTACTTGGTCTTCCCCTACGACTTTTGACTTTTTCTTTTATTTTTCCTTTCTTTTTTTTTTTCTTTATCATGACTGTTAGTGAAGCCTCTGAATACCCGGAGTATAGATTTCTTCAAAAGAACAAGAAATCTTACCTTGTAATAGTGAGGGGGGGGGGGACTTCTCTCTCTCTCCCTTTTTTTTTTTTTTTTTTTTTTTTTTTTTTTTTTCAGTGGGTGGGATTCTTTTTCTAATGAACCTTGGTAAAACAAATTAACTTTTTCATACATTGTGTGTGTGTGTGTATAGACATATAAATTTTCAAGAGGATAGAATCCAGCTAGAACTCAGTGTCCAGGACAGAGTAAGAATATAATATAAAAGGCTCAAACACACGAATTTGTAGGTCTGATAAATTGGATTGTGATTACAATTCCAATGTAATAAATTATAACCATGGAATATTAGTGTTTGAGCCTTATATATATAATGTATGTATGTATGATTCCATCGCTACATAAGAGTTCTCATGTTTCAAAACAAGAGCCGAAAACTTCAATATAATTATTTGAATTAAAGTACCAAGCTCTGTTCCATCTTCAAGCGAAATTTTTTTTCTTTGGAATAACTAATTCCTGAAAATTACGCGTTTTAATAGTATATTCATTATTAAAATTACTATGGTAACAGCTAGAGCAATTATTTAAAAAAAAAAAAAAGAAAAAAAAAAGGCATATGGGTTAATAATTTGTATCAATATCTCGGTTACATATACATATATATATATATATATATATATATATATAAATCATTTGCATACATGCCCGTTTTGCTGTATCACAGCTCATCAGTGCAACTAGGCAACTGAATAATTCAAGCCAGGATCAAAACCCGACCAATTTGATATCAGTTGGAATTTCTACCCCTAAGCCATCAGCACTTCAACAGAGAGAAAGATGAATTCTAGCGTATTGTTTTTATGAAGGTAAACAAATGCCCAACAACCAGAGTGCTCTATTGATTAATGAAGAGTGATGAGTTAGTAGCTGTCAGCTTCATTTTATAGAATTCGCCCATATCTCAACAGTGCTCAACTGAAAGTTTTTCAAGAGTTTATATATATATATATATATATATATATAATCTTGAAAAACAGTCTTTTCTACAAGTATTTTCACAGCAACTGCTGCAACAAACTACTTTCACTGATTCCCAAAGCATGTATTTAAGCATGCTATTAGGTTGGCATCTCGGTCCCACCCTTTCACTGTTGAAACGATTAAATGTAGCCGTCTCTTTTACTCCAACATCTTCTTTGATTACACATTCCGACAGTGGAACTCTCTTCTTTCTACTTACTTTTCTGGTAGCTATAATCTTCAAAGACTCAAATGTAATCTCAATCCTTGACCCTTATCCCCGTCCTTCTCTATATCCTTTCCTCAAACACCCCTCCTTACTCTTTATCTCACTCTCTGTAACCCCTTGCATGCTAGTGGCACTTACCCCCCCCCCCCCTTGCTTGGGGTGATATGCTTAAAAAGAAAATGTTTCCTCTCCTCTTCAATTTAATCTGATTATTAAAGTAGCCATTCTTCTATATTATTCTACCTCTGTCCCATAATGATTGTTCCATTTAGTCTATGAAATTTGTATGTAAATTGAACCATCATTATGGGACAGAGATGGGGACTCCCTTCCTCCTACTTGCTTCCCTGATGGCTATAATCTTCAAATATTCAAATGTAATGTTGATCGACATCTTCTGATGCCTTGATCCTGATCACCGTCCTTCTCTTTATTCTTTCTTCAAACACCTCTTTACTCTTGCTCTCACTCTCTGTAACCCCTTGTGTGCTAGTGGCACTCAAACCCTGATCAGAGGCCTTGCTGTTGGATTTAGTTTATCTTACCCAGGATGCGGATGTAGTTTATCATCATGCCCAGGACATCACATTTTTTTTTATTCTGTTTTAATGTACCTAAGTCATATACAGATTTTTAACCAATTAAAGGAGTGAAGGTGGTGGAGAGACGGAGCCTGTACTGTGGGGGTGGTTTTGTTTGATCAAAATGTACAATCAGGGCGGAGTCAAACTAGTGAATTCATCTACAGTCAGATAATATTTTGATTCTATTTGCCTGCTTGAAGATTTTAAATTAAGCATTTTTAATCTGCAGCACAGTGGAAAATATACATAGAAGAAAATACAGGGATGCACAAATATTGTGGACCAATAAATGGAGCCTCGGAAGGTGAGGCTAAGTAATTTTTTATAAATATACTAGTCAAACTGAATTACTGAGAGGAGGAGTTATTATTTACACTATTTATATACACCTGATGAAGGCTGGAGAATACAACAGCCGAAATATTGTGATAATGAAAAATGAGGGCAATAGTCTTCATGTAAATAATACAAGTCAGAGTTGCTAAGTTAAAAATAAAAGGTGGCGGGTAGGTATATATATATATATATATATATATATATATATATATTAGCCATTTCCTAAACTATAGACAATTGCTTTCTCAATTCCAAGATTAAAAATAGCTTCAAGTGAATGAAGCTGTTAGGTCTTAGTGCAGACCATCCTTTTACAAACCATGTGGACTGATCTGAGAAATGGTTGATGGTCAGAACAAAACTGTGCAACACTGGAAATGGCAGCTGAATGAAACAGTGCATGATATGTATGGTAAACCAGTCTCCAAGATATGTGCTATGAAATGACATGACAAAATTGACCAAGTATAGAAGGTTTAACTGTTGGGGGGGATTTTTTTTTTTTTTTTTTTTTTTTTTTTTTTTTTTTTAAAAGTGACAAAAGGAGAAACAAAAAAATGAAAGATAGTTTCCAAAAAGCTAAAAAGCAAAAAAAGAAGAAAAAATAAAGACACCTTCCCAAAAACCAAAAAGAAAAAAAAAAAAAAAGATGCTTTCTAAAAAGGTGGTTGGAATGTCGAACTGAACCCTTTATTCCGCTCACTGGGGTAGACTGTTCTAGTTCCACATGCCATGTCTAATGGATGTCAGTTATCAGTTATCTCCTGTTAGTGGAGAACTTGGAGAGGTCAATTATCTTAACTAGGTATTGAACTCACAACTCTTTGGGTCCTGTCACTGGATCTAACTAATGCCTTTATCCACTGTGCCAGACTAGAACAGTCTACCCTAGTGAGCAAAATAAAGGGTTCGGTTTGACATTCCAACCACCTGAAGAAGGCCGGGGCATACAACGGCCGAAACATAATAAATATGGCGACAAAGATGAGGACAATAGTCTAAATAATGTACTTAATACCTCATCTCAGAAATATAGGCAGATACTTACGTAAAAAAAACTTGGATAAAAAAAACAAAAAACAAAACGTGTCACTTGCATGATACATAGGAAAATGTGTAATTTTTGATGGACTAAATTTAATAACAATCTGGAGCATAGATTTTATGGCCAGACAAGATCATAGCAAGTGTCTTGTTGTTAGCACATATTAACCAGCGCATTTGTGACCCTCTCTTTGCAGACTCAAACTACCCCCCCACACACACACACACACTTTGATATTTATTGTCCAGAAATGGAGGATCTACGTCAAGAAAACGAGCCCTATTTGCGGCTTGGTTACAATTATCAGGTGAAAGAGAGAAATCAATATCTCCCTTTCTCTTATTTTGAAACATGAGCTCCACAATAGAGGCATTTAAGACAAGCTTCAAATAACTGACTTTCTAGTGACAACAACAATCGTGCTTAATAATGGTGAGACTTTATATAGCATGAAAAGAAAGAAAAACAAAACACAAACCTTCTGTATAGATAATTAAGTTACTATTCATATGTGATATACAGTGTGCAACAGCGAAATTGTCTGAATCACATAACAGCACGCGAGATTTGTCCATCTCAAAAAATGTTTAATATCTAAAAGAAAAAAAAATAAACTAATTGACTTTTTTTTTTTTTTTTTTTTTTTTTTTTTTTTTTGTTCAAGGTTTTCAGATAAGACGTTTAGCCATCTTGAAACCATTTGTTGTAAAAATCACTGAAACCCCTTTGAGTTATTCAGCTACAAAGAGAACAGGTTAAAATCCTTTTGCGACAGCTGCACTGTCTTCCCAACTGAGCAATGGTGAGAGGAAAACGATCATTCAGGCCTTCAGTAATGGTACCCGCATTCATACTCTGGCTTCCATCTTCAAAGTTCATTCAAGAACCATGAAGAGATTGACAGATAAGTTTAAAAAAGATGGAACAATAGAGGAAAATTGGATCTGGAAGTCAACTTAGAGCTAAATATATTCTTTTTGTTCCAAGTAGAGTCCAATAGTGTTATAAAAACTTTGGAGAATTCCAGTAAGATATCTTTAATCATTTCTAAGATACAACAGTTCAAAGCTGAATTGAACAAATGGATAATTTTGCTGTTACACCCGGTACATGCACTCTTATAAATGCTTGTGTATGTATGACATGTAGTGTGGTTTTTTTTTATATAATACACACACACACACACACACACACACACACACACACACACACACACACCCACCCATAAACCGGTTAGGCTCCTTCTAAAAGCAGTTCATGATGCAAAACAATGTGCTAACAATATTATCAATTACACGCATTTCAATTTGTATTTGTAATACAAGTTATTGTAATAATTATTATCTCACATTATACAAGTCTACTTAGATCAAACACAAGAAAACGTTTCGTTTTTAGAGAACGGAATTGCAAACTGATATCACACTAAAGGTCTTTCTATTCAAGTAATAGTAGCGGCAGGATGACAATTTATACCAATTTTTATTATTTACCATATAACTTTCAAAGGTGGAAGCTATTCCAAAATCAAAACAAACATCAATTGTCTGCTTAGAGAGATTCATAATTATTGAAATATATTATGATGGTCTCCTTTTTGTACACTTAGTTTCATTTTTTTTTTTTTTTTCTTTTTTTTTTTTTTTTTTTTTTTTTTTTTTCCTAGATATTTTTTTCTTTTTTATTAGATACTTGTTTGTTTCTCGCATTTATTTCAAAATACATAATGGCAGCAAATCAATATGCATATATTTATTTATTATCAGTCATGTGACAATTTGCCAGCCATAAAGATTACGTTTTACAAAGACACGCCCACTTAGCTTCTTCACCTAGCAAGAAGTTGCCAAACATCCAAGATATAAAAACAGTTCTAACTTAGTGATGGGAATTGTATAAATATGTTGTTATGCATATTTAAATTTATTAAATAATGTTGTTATAATGTATTATGAAAGTTCATTATTTTTCATACACATAACAGCTGCAATATAAGATGCAAGTGTGTTTTATATATGTGTATTGATATAAGAACGTGTATTGAAAAGAAATACTGAACTTTCTATTAAAAATGCTGAGAACAAAAAGAACAGCCCTAGCTCAAGAACCCCTTGTCTAATTAAATTTGGCACTGCACTTGGCATTGGTTCAAGGTACAATATGCTCCTAAATTGATTGAGGTATTATGCAGTGTTTAAGTTGTATCTCAGGAACAGACATACATGCAATATTAGAGTTTTAGTTTTATATATAAAAGGAACAAATAGGAACCATTTATGAATTTAACATGTTTTGCTTTTATGATTACTTGCATTATTTACATTATTCAGACTGTTATCTTCATCTTCAATACCGTATTCACAACGTTTCAGCTGTTGTATGCTCTAGCCTTCTTCAGGTGATTGGAATTTTGGACCAAACACTTTATTTATCTCTCAGGGTAGATTGTTCTACTTCCACATTTTATGCCTCTTCCGGATGTCTTGGTTATTCCTAAAGGACACGTGGCCCTGTGAATAAAGATGTTGGTTAGATCAAGTGACTAGACCCAAAGAGTTGTGAGTTTAATACCAGGCCACAGCAGAGGTGAACCGAAACTTTGTTGAGTTAAAGGGGAAATAAGACATCTGGAAGAGGCATGGCACATGGAACAAGAACAATCTACCCCTGTGGATAAAATAAAGGGTTTGGTTCAAAACTTCTAATCACCTGAAGGCCGGAGCATACAGTGGCTGAAATGTTGTGAAGATTTTTCTTTTATTTAAGGTTTCATCAGAAAATGAAATAAATTTCTGATGTAGCTTAAATAAAGTGAAACATTAAATTTACAAATGGTTTGTTTCTTATCCTATCAGTCTGCCTAATTCTAATATAAAATCAAATAAATATAAATATATATAAATGCAAGTGTTCACATATGATTATCCTAAGAAAAACAGTGCTCAATGCTAAAAACAGAGCTAAGTAATAAAATTAATTTTTTTTTTCCTTGCAAGTAAAACTGCCATTTTCACTAAAGAAGATCACACATGTAAGCGTCTGCCTTAGTTGGGAAGGAGTGATATTTTTTTTATTTGGAGATAAGAATTTTTTTCTTTTTTTTCTAAAATTTGATAATATTACAGGAAATTTTAATGATGACACTGATTAGCATATACTGCTGCATCTGATTTATTCATTTCAAAATACAAAAAAAATCTCTTAAAAAAATTTCTTCAGAGAGAAAAAAAATATTAATATGAACCTTTCTTATTTCTAAACACACGTATAATTTCCCTTCATGAAATCCACCAATGTTTTAAAATGCTGAGAATGTTGTGACGTGTTTCTGTTCAGCTGTATGCGAATACTCTGGCACTTATGTTCTATAGGTTTGTCTCAATATTAGGGGCCATGATCAACATCAACAAAGAATGACAAATGCTTTTGAAGGTACTTGTTTGGTTGGAAAGTAGCCAAAAAAAAAAACTAAGATTTATTACTTAGTTGTGGCCATGGAAAACAGACTACTACACGCTCACTATCTGATCATTTTTCTGACACCTTCAGTCACTGTTAGTCATTATATATATACTGGCTTGGAGACCCAGCATCCTTTTCCATTCACTCGCATTCCACCAATGGGAAGACAGTTTTTGGGTCGTCAGTTATTTTTTTTTTTTTTTTTTTCTCCCCCAAAAGAACCCAACTTTTACAGCTATCTAAAATCACTAAAATAACTGATTTAAAGTTGAGGTGGAGACAGGAATCCTGAAAAATCCTGGTCATTAAATTGACTTAAATGGAAAGGTCTTTCTGTTGATGTGTGAGAAATTGTATTGCTACATTAACTTTGATAAAAGCTTACAAAATTCTACAAACATCATACTTAATCATTGCTATGTATGTGGTTTAATTGAACTGTACCCATGATGCACAGTGAGTATGTGGACAAGAGGTTAGAACATTCACTTTCTGGCCATGAGACCCGGGTTCGAATCTCACCATGGTTGATTTGTCAGTAAGACTTCCTGATGTTATCAGACTGGAGGGGGGGGTCGATCCTAGTATGCAGCACCTTTAGAAAGTGCCGGAAAAACCATACCAGGGGTTGACCCAAGCCTTGTGAGTGAAATTGGGTAGATGGAACCCTTGGGGGCTGTCGACAGCTGTGCTAGCATGAAGCAACAAGTCATTGTGACCAAGGGCTTGTACGTGCTGGCCTTGTTCAAATTGTTGATCATGCTAGATACATGCTCTCTCACAGAAACTGTAACTAAGGTCAGCTCTGCATAGTTGCAGTATAAACCACAGGTGGACTCTGTGGGTGTGTAGAATAAACACAAATGTGCCTGAGCAAGTGTCTGCAATAGGGACTGGCTAGTCGCCCTAGTAGATGGGTATCCTCAAATATGAGTGGCCAGCTATACACCTACAATGCAACAGACGGGAGAGAGGTTCAGTTCAGTGATACATGACTGACAAGGCAGAAGTTTCTTTTTTCCACTCTGCAGTAGGTTGCTATTTCTTTCTGCGATCAAATGGTTGTGAACCAAGGCTAAAGAACCCGGTCTGCCCTGAGTTGGGTGGGGGGAGAAGAGATGGCTTCATACCAAGGGTATTTGTGTGTAAGTGAATCTAACTCGACTGGAATTTCGAACTGCTCCTCTCAAATTTCTCATTCCAAGACGATATCCGTTACATCATGATGTACATCCTCTAAAAGAAGGTTACTCAAGTATTTAATAATTTCCCTTTGACACCAGCTTCTCTCAACTGCTTTGTATGAGAGACAATGTGAGAGAACAAGTGAGAATGAAAGCAAACAAAATTTTAAATATTATTTTCCTCAGTAAATTGGGTGCATCATACAGAAGGCCAAACAGGCCACATGTGGCCTGTAGATCACATTTCCCATGACTGGTATAAAGTGATGGTTAGCAATTTGGTTTGACTCTTGCAACAAGAAATTCTTAAGGCAATGCCCTGTTATTGTGGCCTTGTACCATTGTATGTTTGCCATGTGGCAAGTGTTAACCTGCTGGTTTAGCAGAGTCTTAAGTTTCCCCATGACAACCACACCACTTGTACAAGATTTCACTCAATAAATTCCAAGGATACCTTGACATCAGATGACAAATTAACAGACCATGACTAGTGAGTATAATCTGTAACAGGTGCTTGTTACTTTTTACCGAGTTAAGGTTGGGTATATTGCCATTGTGTAATGGTTAACACATTTGATCATAGAGCACTATTACCGAGTTGGAGCATCATCAAGAAGGTGCTCTACATATTTGACCTTTTTGCCAGAATAACATAAACATAGTGGGTTTTGTTTCTCTCCCTCTCTTTTATTTTCTTTGTTTTTTTCCTCTCTCTCTCTCTTTTATTTTCTTTGTTTTTTTTCCTCTCTCTCTCTCTCTCTTATTTTCTTTGTCTTTTCCTCTCTCTCTCTTTTATTTTCTTTGTCTTTTCCTCTCTCTCTCTCGTGTGGTGTAATTAGAAATCTGAGTTCAAATCCCCTTGGGAAAGGTATGAATCCGTCTACTCCCCCTAGCTATAGTTTGAATAGCAGGACAGACTAGTTTCTAAAGCAACAAGAACAATCTACCCTGGTTGATGAAATAAAGTGTTTGGTTCAAAATTCCAATCTCCTGAAGAAAGCAGGAGTGTGCAATGGCTGAAACGTGAATATGGCAATAAAGATCAGGATAACAATCTAAGTAATGTAAATAATCATAATGCCTCGTATTTATAGACAGATCCTTTCTTATATTAATTTTTTTTTTTATGTGCTATGGGTGACCATGACTCTCCTCAACTTCCAGTCCCTTGTATCTCTAGCTCTACATTACCCAGATAGTTGATCTTCTGTATCAGTTTGATTCTGACATCTTCAGTTTGTAGCTTGCACTAGGTGTTGTTCTACAAAATAGGCTTTTCTTCTTGCCTTATCTGAAGGTCTTTAGGTTTCACTTTTAAGTGTTTTTTTTTTTTTTTTTTATAAATATATTCATTCTGTACAAGTCCCAAGAGCCACTCCAGGTAGATGATTACGGAGAAAGGGGCCCAATTTATGGGGATATATGGGGGAAGATAACAATTGAGCCTAGGCTTGAACATAAGATTTCTGTGATCAGGGAAGCATCCTCTTCGTTCCACAAAGCAGCCATTTCATAAGAAGCTGTTCGTGTGGAACTTGCTCTTCATGAATGAAATACAAAGGGGAATAACGTTGATTTTGCTACAATGCATTGTGGTATTGACAGGGTCTTAGCCATGAAGGTTACAACTAGCAAAACTAAGGAATGTACTTCATCTGCCATCAAAGCCATGACATCTGCAATATATTTGGATTATTTTCACTAATAATAAATCCTTGTTTGTCTTCTAGTTCTTGATTTAGTAATTTTTTTTTTTTTTTTTTTTTTTTTTTTTGTCATGTTTTATTCATACAACATTAATATAATTGATCAATCTATATTGATAAGTTGGTTCTGGCTGGCTTCTCACTCTGTAGTGAAATGCCTGTGGCTGATGTAGAAGTTTTTTTATTTTTCTATTGTTGGGGTTTTTGTTAGTTGTTTTTTGTTTGTGTTGTTGTTTTGGTGGTGGTGGTGGTGTGTTGTTTTGGTGGTGGTGGTGTTTTGTTGTAGTTGTGTTGTTGGTGGTGGTGTTTTGTTGTAGTTGTGTTGTTGGTGGTGGTGTTTTCTTGCCGTTTCTTTTGATGTCGTTTTTTTTAGTTTTTTAGTTTTTTTTTTTTTTTTTTTTTTTTGTCCCACAAAATATTCGTACCCATTCATGATATTCTTAATCATTAAAATATTTTTCTTGTCTGCCTTTGTCCTAATGATACTTTGTTAGTTTTTATTTCTCTTTCTTTCCTATCATGAAAGAATGGTTTTGATTGTATTCTTTGGAGAATTTTTCAATTACTCGAAATTATTGACCAGACAGAGTTCTACAGGGAGCAAAAATGAGTGATAATCACAAGTTGACAAGTCTGGTGAATACAGCACATGTCTCGGAAATGCCTGTCTGAAATACTTTCATTTGCTGAGTCATGCTTGCAACTTGAGATTGGTACTGTTATATCGTTAAATCAATAGTCATCTCTGCTAAGAAAAATTCTTTAAGTATTTTTCTGAGCTTACAGAATTTTATTATTACAGTAAAAAAAATCAAAAAAAAATCCAAAGCACTATGGAAAGGAAACAGAAAAACAAATGTATCTGCCATAAAGCAGAATATATATATATGAGATATATATATATGCATGCAGAAGTCGCAATTTATCATTCCATCCTGTATAAGATGATAAACTATGTCCAACAGCAAGACCTCTGATTAGTGGAACCACCTCTTAATTGCTGATGTTCCAGGTCCACCCTGACCCAGGGTGGTAGCACCTATTAGGGTCTCAGCTATGGGCAAAGAGTTAACCCCGAAACTGAGATAAAAAGTATTATGAAAGTGTAAAAATAGGTTTTAAGGCCAGAAATACTTTGTAAAAAAAAAAAAAAAAAAAAAAAAAAAAAAAAAAAATTTATTACCAGCAATACGTTTTTTAAAATAATGTTACCAGCTATACATTTTTGAGGAAAAAAATATTACCAGAAATAAATTTTTGACAAAACAAAAATGTTACCTAGAAAAAAAAAGTTGTCGGTATTAAATAACCCATTTAGGTTGATATGCTGTGAACCAAACCATTTATTTTTCTTTCACTCTTCATAGTTAAATCAGGGTATAAAACCCACTTGGTAAGTAATCCTAAGTGTGCTTTGTCTTAAATTGAAAGCATGTTCTATCTGAGTACAACATATTCAAAGTGCATTTGAAAGTTCTGGAAGTGACACACATACACACACATGCATATTTAAACATATATTGTTAAATAAAACAGAAAATGTCTATTATGTATGACCAGGAGCTGTTCTAAAATCTGTATATTTGCTTTAATTTCCAGTGAAAATAAAGACAAAAATTGTCCAACATTTGGATATTTTTTTTATTAAGCCGTTCCTTGGTCTAAGCTTTCAGCTCACATGAGCAAATGTCCGCATAAGCACTCTGAAGATGGCTCATGTGAGCCAAAAGCTTAGATCAAGGAACAACTGATGAGTATTCATGTGAAACTCTTTCCTTGATAATGCTCCACAGTGTTGAAATGGAAAATTATATTGCATAGGGGTGATAAGACATTCGGACCACCCTGGACAATGCAAAAATACTTTTACAAATTTTGGTGGGTGGGCAGATTTCTGACACC
This sequence comes from Acanthosepion lycidas, assembly GCA_963932145.1. NCBI lineage: Eukaryota > Metazoa > Mollusca > Cephalopoda > Sepiida > Sepiidae > Acanthosepion > Acanthosepion lycidas. The sequence continues at coordinate 89,644,199 of OZ010597.1, forward strand.
AAAAGCAGATAAAATGTCCATATAAACATGTATCCAAAAGACCATTGTATCTCAACACGGCAACTCTTGACAATGTTCAAAATGTCCTCCACTTGCTTCTACGCACACAGGTATTCATCGTTATTATTGACTGGCAGACCATTTCAAATACTCCCACAGTGTCAAATGATTTCACAGACCCCCATGACATGTTGAAGTGTCTCTGTATTATTAATATCTGCTGCATAAACCAATTGTTTTAGGTGACCCCCACAGATAAAAATCCAATGGATTGAGGATGGGGGCACATGCAGGTCATGGAACCGGTCATCCCCTACCTATCTATCTATCTACCTATCTATCTATCTTTCATGGTAGATATCGGTCAGTGCATCGTGAACAATGTGACTAAAATATACCAGAGCTCCATCTTGCCTGAAGCACATGTGTTGCCGTATTAGCAGGAGTATGTCCTCTAGCTGGTCTGGAAGTGTGTTCAAAATAGTCCCTGTAGACAGCTCCTGTAAGACATGATGGGAGAACATTTAGACCTACCAGAAAGTCATCTACAATTCCAGCTCATACATGAATCATAAACGTATGCTGATGTCTAGCCTGGATTGTACCATGGAAATTCCAATCCAACAAATGTTGGTTGTGTAAATTTGTTATTCCAGCTCTTCGAAATGTTGCCTCATCCATAAACAAGACTGAAGAGACAAATGTATCGGCAGTTTGTACAATAAACCATCAGCAAAAGATCTTCCATGGTGAGTGATCAAAGGGCGAAAGACTCTGCACATGTTTCAAATGATACATATACAGGAGCTGCTCTTGAAGTACCCTCCTTGGGGTACTATGAAATGTACGACATACAAGGGCCATTTGACGTGTGCTGATGTTTGGATTGTCTCTAATATCCTGGAGTATGTTTTTTTCATGGTCAGGCGTACAAAAGAATCTCGGCTCAGTCAATCATTTTTGATGCCACTAATCCTGTCTCGGTTGCACGATGATAAACAGCAGCAAAGGTTGATTGACTTTGCATTTCCAGACTGAAGGCAGCAATCTGAAATGCAGTCTTGCATTCATTACCATTTGTGTGGGTGTATGTACAAATCATATCTGCCTGCTCCCGATATGAATATTCAGCACGTGCCATTATTAAACGGAACACACATCAGTTAACTCACTACTACACGAGTTAAACAGACTAGCCAGAAATGTACATGAATGACAAATGTAACCTAGTCTACATGGCAACACAGCACCATCTACTGAAAACTTTCTATAAACTTAACTCGAAAATGAAGGATTTGCAGACATATGTTTATATGGACTTTTTTTCCTTGTTTTGGGTGAGGAACTCACCTTGATGCACTGTGTGTATTTTATATATATATAAGAGAAACAGTGTAGGTTCCCCCCCCCCACACACACACTCCGTTTTCAGTATCGATTTCTGTTCTTGCTTCAATACTTAAAAAGTATAACAATATATAATTGTTGAAACAAGAAAATAAAAGGTAAATGAAAAAAATTTACCTGCTGGAATATCCACCCATTAGATAAGTTGGCCCAGCTTGATAGGGTTTCGTACCTCATACTTCTGCCCTTAATCTAACTTGATGAGTTTCTGGGACAACCCTTGCAGAGAATTCTATAATCCTAAATAATAATTATGTGACAGTGGCAAAACCTACCGAAAAGTACCACCGCAGACAACTAAAAGAATTAAATAACTTTAGTGGCAATCTATGACAGAATGGTAAGTTTGCTCTTATTGGCTACTCTAAAATGCTGAAGGGATTTAGTAGGTTACCTTTGAAGTTTATATAAATTTGAAATTCTTCTGTGAATGGAACTTGCAAAACATTGAGTGCTGCAAAACTGCCGATGTCATGGCTAATACATGGTAGCTGTTCAAAATTGAACAGGCAAGGTGATTTGTAAAACTCGCACATTGGATAAGTATCCAAGCATTTGTTCAAGTGCTGTACTGAATACATCCTGCAAATTTGATGTAACTTTATGCTTTCCAGTTCAGACAGAAGACGGTCAGTTTCTAGACCAAATGTTGTTTTCAACTTTACCACTATCTCCTTTAAGCTTGTCAAGACTTTTATAAAATGAGTGCATTTCTCTGATGGAATACAGATTGAGACGTAAATTATGGTATGATGCAGTTAGGCATGGTGGATAGTGGCTCTGATTGAGGAATCTGAGAGCCAAGTTCAAATTCCAGTCAAATCCATTACATTCACTTATCTGCTAATACCCTTGGGAAAGGTATGAATCCTCTTCTTCTCCCCCCAGCTATGGTTAAATAGCAGGACAGACCGGGTTCTATAGCCTTGGATGTCAACTGGTCTACCGCAGAAAGAAATGGCATCCTACTACAAGAAAAAATCTGCCTGGTTGGTCATGTATCAAGATACATGATTGCTTAAGTGACTCATAGCACATAACTAACTGACTAAATTCCAAAATATGGTCTATTGCCATTGTCTTTTTTGAAAAAAAAAAAAAAAAAAAAAAAAAAAAAAAAACCTTCATAAAATTGAACATATGAAGTTTGATACTTGGCTGAATTGGACAATGAATTTCATTGGGTTGCCACTGGAACAAGAGAGAGGTTTCAAACCATTTCAGATATCATCCAGGTTTTTTTTTTTTTTTTTTAAATAACCTGACTCAATATTTATCAGCCCAATAATTTCATTATCAAACTGTGGCCAGTGTGAAAATATCTTGCCAACAAGATATAAAATGTGTGCTAAACACGAGACATGATGACTGTTTACAAATATATTGGATAAAACATTCCTATGCACCTTTTTTACAATATTTGATGAATCGGTTACAAATGCAGTAATATTGTCGAATGTATTATCAACATGAGTAACAGCTTAAATGCAAACCTGACTTACAGTTTGATGATTGCATTCTTTCCTGTGAGACAGCCTCAATAAGAAATGACTCCCCTTAGATACTTGCAATTACATTTAAAATGCTCTGGTCATGGTTGTCACTTTTTTCATCTGTTATATTTATGGTTTCTTTGATAAACTTCACGTTTAGTGCAGCAAAATGACTATTACATTTAGCTCTTGAAATGACACTACCTTCCTTAGAATACTTTAGCAAAATTGGTCTCGTCTCAGCAGTTCTATTGATGGTTATGTCACACATAATGCACATTTTGAAAAACAAAAAAAGTCAAGGATGAAATCATTACTCATACCTTTACTTTTTCACCAAAGTCGTTATCATCACCTCTTTCATTGTGGGTGGGTTGTTAGAAAAGTTTTTTGCCAAATGGATTTTAGACTTTTTAGTGCCCACCCTAACAAGGTGAACATTATGCTGACAATATTTGCAGAAAAGCACATTGTCATCAACATCAGTCTTCTGGAAATTTTGGCTTGTGCACACATTTTAGAAATTGCAGTCATTCCCCTTTTTGTTTAATTTTTGGAGGAAAAGTTTCGTCTTTTGAGGCTTAGGTCATGGGTTGTTTGTGTAAAAACAGCCTGTTACTTTTACATGTTGGGTCTTTAAAAAAAAAAAAAAAAATAATAATAAAAATTTACAGTCCAGGATTTCAGTTTTCCATACAAGTCAAATGACTTTTCTTTTTTTTTTCTTTGGAAAAGGTCTGTGTGCATTTATTGTAAAAAAAATTATATATTTAACTCGAACTCACAAACTGGATGTTGTAGTAAAACAAATGTCTCATCTTCCAAAGAATTTTTATTTTTTAAGAATAAAAATATTATCTCACTTGAATTCTTACAAGAGTAAGACTAATTTGGGTGTGTGCATAAGGTGGCCAGATTGAAATTGGTAAAGATGCCAAACGATGTTTAATAAAAAAAAAAAAAATTAAATAAAGTAGGAAAATAGAAAAAGTTCAGTTTTAAATTAATTTGCATAAATAAATAGTTGAAAAGTCATCAAGACACAAATGACTACATTATCAGTTTTGGTCACTTTATTGGAATTAGTGGTGGGGAAAAAAAGTTTAATTCATAAAATTTGTTTTTCCTCCATCACCATGAGTGGTAGGAAAAAGAAATCTGTCTGACGAGGAAGTTAGGAAAGGCAAACATAGTAACAAATAAAAATGGCAGTTGACAAATCTGTTAGAAAAAAATTTTCATTTTAAAATCAGGATTTCCGTTTCAAGCAGGTCATTTCATTTTCATGGATCCCCTCATATAAGAATTTTACACCTTGTTTGAAAAAGACTTTTCTAAATTATTGCAGTAGAAGTAGATATTAAAGTCAATTTAATGGTGAAAGGAAAAAAAAAAAAAAAAAACTAATTGGTTATTTGTTCCTCTTCAAAGCTAAATCAAGGAAGAAAGTGCACAACGCTTAAAATACAAAATAAATACCAAAGACTGTTAGAATATGTATACATCTCGAAGGCAAACAGCATTCAGGACAAAAAGCCCTTCAAGATTACAGAAGGCAGGATGGTGAGGCTTGATTATTTATATAATATATAATATATATATATATATATATATATATATAAAGAAAGAGGTTGTAGTGGTTCCGATGAGAGAAAAGTATGTATATTAAAAAGAAGAGAGGTGCCATAAATGTTTTTGGTTGTAATGTGGATTTATTTAGAAAAAAATATTATGCTTTGTTTTACATAATTTTACTACACGTGTTTCTGGTCTCGTGACCATCTTCAGGTAAAAGCGGATATTTCCACATATTATTAAAAATAATTAATTTTTTCCTTATGCTTTTCAATGTTAAATATTCTCGATATGAGACATTTTCTGTGTTAGTAATCCGAATTTCTTTCTTGAATAAATGTGTATATATATATATATATATATATATATATATATATATATATATATTTATATATATATAATATATAAAATTCTTATATGAGGGGACCAATGAGCATTTCAGTTAGCCAGGTTGATTTTACTTATTATTGTAAATTTAAATTTATTATTTAATATTAATTATTTAAATTATCACTAACTGTTGTTTAAAAACAGTAAAATCGACCTTGCTAACCGAAATGCTCTTCTGTGGTTCAATTGGTAAAAAAAGCACATCAGGCTATATGATGGTTCCGTATAGGATACAGGTTTGATTCCTGTCGGAGGACACATATTTTCTATGAAAATTTCTGACATTCAGGCTAATATATGTTGCTAATACTGTTTATTATAAACAGCAATTTACTTAAATATTTATATCTATAAAAAGAACATATAAACATAAAAGATGTCTTTTATATATATATATATATATATATATATATATATATATATATATATATATATATATATAATATGGGTTAAAATAGATAGAACATATGTAAATAGAAAAGTGGACACTGAAGTCGACACTCAGCAACGACAGTCTTTCATGCTTAAACACATGTGACAAGACACACGCAGTTACATACACACACATATGTGTATGTAACTGCCCCTTCATTTCAGAGTTAAGTTCCTGAAATCCTGTTCCCAGAATCACATTAATCTGGAGTATATTTCTATGTGCATCTCTAGGATTAAGTTCCATAATTCGGTTAATGGTGAAAGAGCATTTCTTAGAGATGAAATCTTGTATTACTCCAACAGAGTCAATTCCTTAAGAATCCAGTATCAATCACTGTGTGGCATTGTCTAGTCTACATTATCTTTTCTTGATAAATTCCATTTTTTTAGAGATCTGTCCAAAGGTAATATATTCTTTAGTAGCAAAATTAATCCTGAGAATTTAGCATATCTTAATTTTCTAATTCAAAAAAGTTTGGTGTTACAACAGATAAACATTATTAATTTACCTGATTACAGTTTGTCCGATACCAAGAAGTTGATCTTGTCCCGCGGTTTGGACTTTTTTATCCCTCCCCTAAGATGATCGATAGAATCTGAATTATTCTGATTATATAAATAAAATGTTGATATATTGGACGATGCTAGTAAATTTTGGAAATTAGGTAATACATCACATGACACCAAAAACAGAAGTTAAATTTCAGAGATTGCTTGAATTTCATGAAAGCCGGTGAAGCAGATGGGTTTCTTCAATATCAAAATAGTCTCGAACCCTCTTTACAATTTACTATAGAGGAGGAGGAGAATAACAATATTACCTTTCTTGGAAGTTCTGGTTGAGAGAACTCCAACTTCTTTCCTCATTTATAGGAAGTCCACTTTTACTGAGCTGTATCTCAGTTGGGACTCTTTTGGTCCTAAATCTAGAAAAATGAACCTTGTCAAAACGCTCATCATGCATTGATATATTTGGAGGACAAACTTGATGCCGAACTCTGGGAAATTACTAATATCTTTCTAACTGATGGCTACCAAACATTAGACTTAGAAATTTCTAAGTTTAATGAAATTAAAACATTTGGTCCACCTAAGTGTCTTGTCACATGGGATTACCTTGGATTGGTTCATATAATCACTCGTGCTGATAAGTTCTCAATTGTCATGCACTGCTTCAGTTCTGCATTAATATGGAACGTCTTTGCTATTAGAAGTGCTTTCTCATTTCTCCATAAGGATGTCCTGCCCACCAATCAACAAAGTTCTGTTATTTATCATTTTAAGTGACGCTGTGAGGATGTCTGTGGTATACAATGACTGGAGGTGCTGCTTGCGCAGTGCTTGCCTGGTTTTATGTGTAGACGTGCTTCATTAGGTGTCTTGGCACTCTCAGGCACATGAGTCTGCCATCAGGGAGCATTTATTGAGTTCCGTTACTTGTGGGTCCAATTATTTGGTGGAGTTCTTTGTGCTGCACATGGCTGAAACAAAACCCCATCTTAACGTCTTGGAATTGGTTATTATCAGCACTTCTCGTCCGACTGCGTAGGCAGAGGAAGCTGAAATATAAACTGGCAGGCACTCTTTGGCAAGTCATTGTCTTGTTCTGGGTAACTTTAAATTTATTATTTCTTTCCTCTCTCCATTGTCTCTCTTAAATTCTATTACAAGGAGGTTTGTTTCCTTTCAGTAGTTTTTATTAATTCTGACAATCTTTCTTTTAATGAAAAGTACCTTAAAATTTCTATTTTTAATCGAGATGATACTTTTGTACCCGAATTTATTATTAAAAAAAAAAAAAAAAATTGTTGACTGTTCTAAGAAAGCTATTTAGTTGGTGTGACAGTAAAAATCATTTCATTCATATCTTTTTATATATATATATATATATATATATATATATATATATATATATATATAGTTTAAGAAAAAGTAGGTAATCCATATGGGTAAACCTAAGGAGGATAAAATCCAAAGCAAATAATTAAAATAAAAACAGACCACTTTTAAGGTTCCATGTAATAAATTTTCACCACAGCCCTTTTAAAAGGACTGTGGATCATCAGACTTTACTTCCAAACAAAAAATGAAAAGAAAATTTACACATTTTTGATGGGCCGTATTAATGTATAAATTTTCTTTTCATTTTTTGTTTGGAAGTAAAGTCTGATGATCCATAGTACTTTAAAAGGGCTGTGGTGAAATAATTTATTACATGGAACCTTAAAGTGGTCTGTTTTTATTTAAAATATATCAAAGGAAAAACATATCATTAAAGTGTTTGGTAATAATTTATTTCAGACAGACACTGCCTCATCAGACCAGAGTTATAAAATGGAAACCATTAGATCATATTGCTCTTTATTTTGATATCTAGATCCATAAAGAGAGATCAATCTTTTTAATATATTGTATTAAAGACTTATTTGGATTATTCTTACCATAATGTCAAATCCATCCATATATATGCGCATCTCGTATATACGAGTTTGTCGTTACTTGGAAATTTTCATGCAGCAAGGGTGGACTATCATTGTTGTTTTGTCCGTGTGTTGTGTGATTTACTGAAATTGTCATCTTTGATAATAGCTTGTGTAAGCCGAAAGCTTAGATTGGATTTAAACATGTATCAATATGGTGTTTTCAACAATGTGATTAAGCTTATCAGACAATATGAAAGGAACTTACTTAAAATAAATAGACAAAACTTGTCTATATTATTTAATGAAACGTGCATTAATGAGATATATATATATATATATATATATATATATATATATATAGGGGGTGCAAAAGTAGGTATACAGTAATGCAAAACTTAGGCATTTGTCCATCAGCTCAATCTTATCTTGGTTACTCCAGGGATCTTTTCTATTTGTGACAAAATTATCCAGCATATACTGCCATGTAGGTGGACAGACATTATCAAAGTCCACCTCCATTTTTTTTTTTTTTTTTTTTTTTTTTTTCTCCTCTAACTCTGGCTTCATCATCCCTACTCTCATTATTTTTGTGCACCTTTTCATTTCTACGTCACATTCTAACCACCTCGCCTCTTGTTTTTACACAGTTGGGATAGTTGAATTTCCCAACAACGATCATGACAATTCACTACAAAACCATAAATCTGTCTTTAGCCTCACTGTAAGTTTTACGAGCAACATTTTGAAAGAATGTCAGCAGACTGAACTCTGTAAACAAAATGGCAGAAGTTGTTGAGATTTACAGTTTAAGACCAAGCTGAAGCATCCTCCAAGAGGGCCAGAGATCATGAGGTTCAAAATACCTAGTAAGCATTGTACTTGCTGGTATGTGACTCTCACTCTAAATATCTTGATGCTTACTAACATGTGAACTGATAATGTCAACAGGGTAATAAAATGTAATGGGCACTATTTTTTTTTTTTTTTTTTTTTTTTTTTTTTTGTTTGTTGTTGTTGAATGTCACAGATAACCCTTTGAGTCCTGACCACCACTTTACTGGCAGTAGAGAAAAATGTCTTAATGCCCAGCCACCGGTTGAACAGTGGGTAAACTATTGCATTGTGTTTTGTTATAATTTGCCTTATTTTGAAGAGCCAATCAAAAAAGCCATAATATTCTGATTTCATCGAACATTATACCAACATGTCTGCTTTCTCATTGTGTTTTGTGCATGTGTTTTGAATAAAAAAAAAAAAAAGATCATTTTTACCATGAAGCATGCAGAGTCTCAACCTGGACTGTCAGGGAAGCAATCAGGAAGTTATATTTTTCGTAACTATTTTTATATCTTCCATGAAACATTACATATCAATTATTTGCGAATTTTGACTCTGAAGCTCACGCAGACAGATTAAAACTGTTCAGGAGTGCAGGGCTTAAAAGATTAAGGTAATTTGAATAATTTTTGGTTATTTGATCACATTTTTAGATCTAACAGCTGAACTACTGATTTTTGCGAAGTCAGTTGAGCCCAGAAATTTTTCATCACTTCTTGTAAGATAAAGACTTCACATGTTTATTAGACCTCCAGATTGAACTTGAAGCAACCTTACTGCACAGCAACCACCAACCTAAAAAAAAAAAAAAAAAAAAATGTAGTCCTGAAGAATTTTTTTTTTTTTTTTTTTTTTTAACCCTAACCATTTTGTAAATATTAGCTAAGAATTTAATGTAAATGATAGTGGTTTAGAATGAGTAATTCGAGAGCAGAATTACCATTGCGTACGATATATTCACACATGCAAATACCTTTTGGGGAAGTTGAAATAGCCTGGATTGGAAATCACACGAGGAGAACGAAAAAGATATTACCACTGAAAAGAAATTTAGAAATAGGGATACCAAAGTTTTTTTTTTTTTTTTTTTTTTTTTTTGTTTAATGTTATTCACCAGAGGGCATTTCTAAAATGAACCATTGGTCTCCTATTTTTAAACATACAGCCATAACACCTGGTCATTTTTTTCAACAAATGGACAGCTTTACCGCATACAAAAAAAAACAAAACATCACAGCAAGAAAAGAAAACCCAAATCTTGTTTCTATGTCATGGGTTCTTCATTCGTGATATCACCTGACATAGAATGGTCAGGTCACTTTTGGATCAACTTTGCTGTTACTTCTGTCTTCCCTCATGACAGACTAATGACCAGATTTTCCATTTGGCTAGTAACTGCCCATCTCTAATTGCAACCATCTCTGTCTTGAACACCCTCTACCTCTGTCTTCACAAATGGCTCACTAACAGGTGGCTTGTGACTGGCCATTCTACATATGGTTTGACTATATACCATATTTTGTGGATGCTAAGATTCTACGAGTAGTAAGATGTATTCTATAATTAGCAAAGGTATATTTTGGAAAAAAAAATATGAGAATATAATTTCAGACTCTGTCATTTTTCTTTCTGTCCCAACAAATTATTACATTTTGTGCTGATTATTAAATATTTTCACTATTAATTAGATTTTCAATAGTTTAGCACAATGCATATCTATTCATATCGGAACCAAATTTTACTTGACGTCACAAGGTGTTGCAACACACGGCGTGTTTACATGCGACTAACAGTATATTGAGCTGGTTTGTCTCAATACTATATAAAGTGTGATAATAAGGCTGATATTCATGGTGTACATGGGGAAACGTAACTGTCAGTCTGTATTATGTGGCTAGGGTTGGGGTTTGTGAAGATACCATACAGTATGCTTAGATGAACGAAAATATTACAGTAGTGGTAGGAAACTGACTACTGGTTAGCATCAATACTCAGTTATATATATATATATGATGCTAATGGGTTATTTGGTATTTATTATTAATGGTAATTGTCGGCTCATATCTGGTGATTGCTTTTATTTCATGATGGGGGCTTGTGAGGGTTGACCTTTGAGTGCGAAAACACAGTGATTGTTGAGGACATTTTTCAGGGAAAAACTTGTCAAGAAATACTCTGTGTGTGTAATAAATTTTATATATATATATATATATATATATATATATGTGTGTGGTGGCAATGGTCACCATGCATTTACTTACATTAACAATTAAGATGAAGCAATTAATCAACAGTCCAGGAAGTTATTATTAAAATGGTTCTGGTTAATAGCAATAAAATGCTATGGTAAGCAATAGTAATGTAATTACTGATTCTACTCAAACTGCAATCCACCTGTTTTAACACTTTGCTTTTTATTATTAGGTTGGTGCAAAAATAATGACGTAATAATGTCATTTTTTGACGTATTTTTTAACGTAAAAAAAAAAACGACATTACGTCATTATTTTTGCACCAACCTAATATAAGTAAATGTATAGTGACTTGATAGCCACCCTGCGCATATATATATATATATATATATATATATATAATATAGCAATTTGTAATTGGAAGGAGGAATTCCAAGTAGGAAAATTAATCGAAAGAGAGCTCAATGTAAGTTACAATATATAATTTTACTATAAAACATTAGTTTTAATTGGTACGTATGTTGGAGTTGCTACCTCCTTTTTTTTTTTATTTTTTATTTTTTTTTTTTTTTTTAAACAGTAAAATAACAATCAAACTGTCAAGAATTGAACCTGTATCACTTTTCCATCAGAGCAATTGCACCTATAACCAAAACCTGCTGCTACCAGTTTGGCCAAAAGAGTAGTTTCTCTGGAAAAATCAGATACCAGTTTCATTCTGTACTCGGTATGACAATAAACTGCATCTGGCAGCAAGGCCTCTGATCAGGAGGTTTTGAGGAGCGTGGAACCACCTCTTAATTGTTGGTGTCCCCAGGTCCACCCTGACTCTGGGTGGTAGTACCTTTTAGGGTCTCAGCTATGGACAAATAGTTAACCCCCGAACTTGGGTCAAAACACTATGAAAGTGTAAAAATAGGTTTTAGAAATACTTGGTAAAAAAAATTACTTCCAGCAATAATTTTTTGAAGGAAAAATTATCATTAATATTTTCTTATTTATTTTTTTTTTTTTTTTTTTTTTAAATAAATATTACCAGAAATATATTGAAAAAAACAATATTACCAGCAGTAAAAAATTTTGGCATTAAATAACCCATTGAGGTTGATATACCATAAAATAAACCAAACCAAACTCATTTCTTACAAAGAATATATATTCTATTCATACGAACATATCCTAAAAATCTTATCGGCATTAAGTAACCCATTGTGGTTGATATGCCGTAAAACAATAAACCGAACCAAACTCAGTTCTTATAAAGAATACATATTCTATTTATATGAATCTATCCTAAAAATATTTTCTGCATTAAATAACCCATTGGGGTGTTGATATGCCATAAAACAAATCAAAACAGTTTGCATCCTGTCAGGAGGCACAATTCTTTTATTAGGACGACTTCTCGATCTAGTCCACTTATTAATTTCACTGTTTTAAGGAGTGGATGGAAAATAAAAGCAGGTAACTACTTGCACGTGTACCCAGTATATAAGTTCATGAATCGAATTCTCTTTCTTCTGGATAAGTGAGACTTGATCCTGAAAGTTTTTACATTTATCCATTTTGTTTTCTCTACTTGTGGACAGTAAGTAGTTGTTCTGAAGCTCTCCAGTCAGCATAAAAAGCAAAAAAAAACCTTCTGGCCCGGATAAAATCATTACACTTTACTTTGTCAGTGTCCTGATCATGGCTGGCGATCTGTTGTTACACTTGAACTGGCTCTTACTGTGTACCTCAAGATTTTTAGATTCTCAAGAATGCAGACATAGCAACTTTTGCTTTGACCAGTCAGTTATGTGCCATACGTGATACACGCTTAGGCGATCATGTATCTTTCGATACATGACCAACCAGGCAGATTTTTTTTTTTTTTCCCCCCCACAGTAGGTTTCCATTTCTTTCTGTGGTAGACCAGTTGCTATCCAAGGCGATAGAACATGGTCAGTCCTGCTATTTACCCATAGCTGGGGGTAGAAGAGGAGGATTCATACCTTTCCCAAGGGTATTAGCACATAAGTCAATGTAATGGATTCAACTGGATTTCAAACTCAGCTATCCAATTCCTCAATCAGAGCCGCTATCCATTACTCCACTGTGCCTACTTTGACCAGAAATTCTCAAATAGGAAGAATTTTAATCAGGGATGATTTGGAAATTAAATCCTTTAAAAGTTTTGGAAATATTTGAAACAATTTTTCTTTTCATTAAAATTATTAAAAACAAATTGGTTTCATGAAGTGTTTTAATATATTATAACTCTGAAATGGTGGGGAAAAAAATTACTTGGATGACAAATCAAAATTGGGTAGGAAGTAAAAGAAACAGGACCAGAAGGAATGAGTATTCTTAAAGACATTTGAACCAGTGGGTGTCAAAAAATGTCCTTGTGTGATAAAAATCACAAAATCCAAATCTCCATGTAAACACATGCAGCCTCTACAAAAAAAAAAGAAAAAAAAAAAAAGTTGCTTTTATAGCAGTTTGATGGAATGTTTCTACGATTTCTATTTGTGGAGCATAGAAATGGATTTTTTTTTTTTTTTTTTTCTGCAATCTATTGCTTTTGGTGACACTTAAATCATGATTGGTTAGCAGAAGCTAATTTACATGAACTCACTGACCTCATTCAGTGGTGAAGCATTTTTCTTCTCCCCCCTTTCGTTCTCTCTCTCTCTCCCCCCTTTCGTTCTCTCTCTCTCCCCCCCTTTCGTTCTCTCTCTCTCCCCCCCTTTCGTTCTCTCTCTCTCCCCCCCTTTCGTTCTCTCTCTCTCCCCCCCCTTTCGTTCTCTCTCTCTCCCCCCCCTTTCGTTCTCTCTCTCTCCCCCCCCTTTCGTTCTCTCTCTCTCCCCCCCCTTTCGTTCTCTCTCTCTCCCCCCCCTTTCGTTCTCTCTCTCTCCCCCCCCTTTCGTTCTCTCTCTCTCCCCCCCCTTTCGTTCTCTCTCTCTCCCCCCTTTCGTTCTCTCTCTCTCTCCCCCCTTTCGTTCTCTCTCTCTCCCCCCCCTTTCGTTCTCTCCCCCCCCTTTCGTTCTCTCCCCCCCTTTCGTTCTCTCCCCCCCTTTCGTTCTCTCTCCCCCCCTTTCGTTCTCTCTCCCCCCCTTTCGTTCTCTCTCCCCCCCTTTCGTTCTCTCTCCCCACCTTTCGTTCTCTCCCTCCCCCTTTTCGTCCCTCCTTGTTCTCTCTCTTTCCCCCCCTTTTCGTTTTCTCACCCCCTATATGAAGCTATATGAAAACATTATGGTCTTGGGTGTATGTCACTATTTTCTTGTGTACTGTCCTCCAACTTTTTCTTTTGAGAACTGAAGCCGGGAAATCTTCAAGGAATATGTAAACAGGTTATTCTTAAACAGCATGTTAAACAGTGGATGAGCTTCTTATAGGAGCCAACAAACACACACACACACACATATATATATATATATATATATATATATATATATATATAGTATATAAAATACACACACAGTTTCATATAAGGTAACTGACAAGGTACTGCAAATTTAATTTCTCTTGTGTTATCTTTTCTGTATAATTGTCCAAATGTTCTTGTCTGAGTGCTTTCAGCTATTTTTTTTTTTTTTTTTTTTTTTTTTTAGACATTTTCAATGTCGATTTTTATTTTTAACTGAATGCACATTTTTATATCTGTCTAGAGTTATAGAAATATTTTCCAAACACAGCCAGCACATTATGACCATGTTCATAGCTGATGTTATTGTGTGTTGGCTTTTTTCTTTTTATTATTATATTTGGCTTTTCCTTTTCTTTCTTTTTTTTTTTTTTTTCTTTTTTTTTAACCTGTGAAATGAAGCCATTATACTTTTATTTTCTACAAATATGTTGCAGATAGTTTAGTAGGTTTATGTATGTGCTTTAAATGTCATATGGTCAGATAGGTGTAACGTGAGTCTTCTAGATAGGCATGTAGTAATGTATCCAATATAATTATTTGTGAGTTTGTTTTGATCAGGAACACAGTCCCTTAAGTGACATATGAATTCATAAGTGATATTGCTTCTCCGTAATCTGGATCTTGTGGGTATGTTTCTGTTACAATTAGCTATTTTAAATTTTTGATAATAGATAATTTAATATCTGACTAGGATGGTTTCCAGCCCTTGAATGGCAACCTTCCTAGAGATGGTATCTTGATAAAAACGCTCAGTGTATTTGGACGACCTGTCATGTCAGAGCTGGGGGTCAGCAAGTGCATCTGGCCTTGTCGAAATTATGATGACAAATATCTCTGTATTGACAGGCGTATGTGGAGAGGTAAACTGAAATTCTCTGTCAGGCAAGACCCACTTTGCTTTGTGTAAGATTAAGCTGGGTCCTGCTGATGATTAGATACTTTGGAAAGGTGAATAATGTTTCCATTTTAAAATTGTTGTCTTTGCCTTGGTTGTGTGAGCATCAGACATAACACTTATCGTCTCACAGATGCCATGAGGAGATATTCAGACAACGAATGAAAACGAAGCTAAATAGAATCTGTCTTACTTCACTTGATAGCAAAGTGTTAAAAGACCAAGTTAGGAAATTTTCTTGATTGACTTAAATAAATAAACCACAAATTCTGTCTGTGTGTCTAAAACCCCTCTAACTTGCCACACTTGCTCTACATAGATATCATGCCATTTTGGGGTCAGGATGATTCTGGGATTAAAAATTTATCCTTCATCTGGTGCTTAAAGATCCAACATAGGGGTTTGTGGAGGGAACAGTTAAAAGTTCAAATTTTAAAATAACTGAAAAAAATTAGTGATTTAAAAGTTTTTGATTTATATTGAGTTATGCAAAAATTTTGAATTTGAAAATTTTCATTTTAAATTCAATTTAAAATATCTTCAAAACTTTGTGAATTGAGGAAATCCAATTTTATTTCTTCAAAATGCTAAGTTAAAGTGTGAGGTCTTGAAGTTCCACAGATTTTGACTTGAAGAACTCAATTTTTAGCCTGAATTGTAATTATGGCCGAAATAGGAGTTTTGGCCAGAATTGGTTTGATTTGGCTTATGTTGTTTTATGGCATATCAACCTCAATGGGTCATTTATTGCTAGTAATATTTTATTTTGTCAAAAATCTGTTTCTGGTAATATTTTTCCTTCAAAATTGTATTTCTGGTAATAGTTAACTATTTGCCCATAGCTGGGACCCTAACAGGTGCTACCACCCTGGATCAGGGCAGACCTGGGAACACCAGCAATTAAGAGGTGGTTCCACACTCCTCAAAACCTCCTGATCAGAGGCCTTGCTGCTGGATGTAGTTTATCGTCTTACCCAGGACGACGGCCAGAATTGGATTTATAACCCAAATTGGAGTTAAAGTGAGATTTTGAAGGTACATGGAGTGAATTGAGGAATTCCAAGTTATTTCTTCAAAATTATAATTTCTGGGTTCTAATCTGTACCAGGAGCTATTTTCCTCTCCTCATACCTATGGGTTAAATAGCAGGGTTTTCTGAATTCACAACAAATGTGAATAAGGATGGGATTTTCTCTTCCTCTTTTTTCTCTCCTCTTCCTCTTTTTTTCTCTCTTTTCTGTTTCTCCCTCCCTCTCTTTTCTGTTTCTCCCTCCCTCTCTTTTCTGTTTCTCCCTCCCTCTCTTTTCTGTTTCTCCCTCCCTCTCTTTCTGTTTCTCCCTCCCTCTCTTTCTGTTTCTCCCTCCCTCTCTTTCTGTTTCTCCCTCCCTCTCTTTCTGTTTCTCCCTCCCTCTCTTTCTGTTTCTCCCTCCCTCTCTTTCTGTTTCTCCCTCCCTCTCTTTCTGTTTCTCCCTCCCTCTCTTTCTGTTTCTCCCTCCCTCTCTTTCTGTTTCTCCCTCTTTCTGTTTCTCCCTCTCTTTCTGTTTCTCCCTCTCTTTCTGTTTCTCCCTCTCTTTCTGTTTCTCCCTCTCTTTCTGTTTCTCCCTCTCTTTCTGTTTCTCCCTCTCTTTCTGTTTCTCCCTCTCTTTCTGTTTCTCCCTCTCTTTCTGTTTCTCCCTCTCTTTCTGTTTCTCCCTCTCTTTCTGTTTCTCCCTCTCTTTCTGTTTCTCCCTCTCTTTCTGTTTCTCCCTCTGTTTCTGTTTCTCCCTCTGTTTCTCCCTCTGTTTCTCCCTCTGTTTCTCCCTCTGTTTCTCCCTCTGTTTCTCCCTCTCTTTCTCCCTCTCTTTCTCCCCTCTCTTTCTCCCCTCTCTTTCTCCCTCTCTTTCTCCCCTCTCTTTCTCCCCTCTCTTTCTCCCCTCTCTTTCTCCCCTCTCTTTCTCCCCTCTCTTTCTCCCTCACATGTGCCTGTTGACCACTATAGTTCCTTCATTTCTAAACATATCCATTAATACTGAGTAGTGAGTTACCCCATACTTTTGTCAAATTAGAATCTGATATGAATTCATAATTATGCTCAGGTCGTTGTTAATTAGCTTAGTCTAGTGTCCAGTGAGGATTGAACACTAAAACGGTGTCATAAAGATTTGATCTTGTCAAACGAGGCCAAATCACATTTGTTTTGTGGTAAACAACAGAAATATTCACTGACCTTATTTATATTGTATTTCTGTCATGCTTGATTGATAAACATTTAAACAGACAGAAAAATCAACTAAAGAAATTTAACCCTGATTTTTACAAAAGGTCAACGGGGGAGCAACCAAGGAAGATTAAAAACAAAAGAAAATAACTGATGTGCTTAGATAACACAAGCTGTTCACACGACCTGTGATATCATGGTTAGAAATTATTAAATAAAGATGTCCAAAATTTTAATGCATATGACCGAATGTTTAGTCTTAGCATTCTGGCCCAGGTTCAAACCTCACCATGGTCAATAAGTTGACTTAATGATATTGTCCTGGGGAGATAATCTCAGCATATGACACCATATGGCAAGTGGTTTTAAACCACATTAGTTAATCCAAGCTGCATAAAAAAAAAATTGTTCAGAAGCAAAGCTTTTGATAATGGTGCTGGCTGGTATCAAGTCACAAGTCATCATGACTGAGCATTAAGGTATATTTGTTTTGTTCAATTGTTGTGTAGTTTCTAGAGAGAATATTGTATGGCCAAATGTTAATATTATAACTATAAAGCATAGACTTCAAATCCTATCATATTGAATTAGCCAAGAAGTTGACAGCCCTGTTGGTTGGGGCTTCAGAATATGCCAACTGCACCTCTGCAGAGGGTAAGACAACACCCAAATGAGGCATCCTGGGTAAGATGATAAACTACATTCAACAGCAAGGTTTCTGATCCGGAGGTTTTGAGGAACATGGAACCATCTCTTAATTACTGGTATTTCCATGTCCACCCTGACCCAGGGTGGTAACACCTGTTAGGGTCTGGGCTATGGGCAAATAGTTTGACTCGAAACTGGGGTCAAAACACTACGAAAGTGTAAAAATAGATTTTAATACCATCAAAACATTTTTGTGTAAAAAGTATTACCAGTAATACATTTTTGAAAAAAAAAAAAAGTATTACCAGCAATAAAAATCTTGTCAGCATTAAATAACCCATTGAGGTGTTGATATGCCATAAACCAAACCAAACCAAACTAAACCAAGAAGTTGACTCGAAAATATCTGCAGCACTATTGGCAAGTTCCTGGAAAACCATGATATGGTTAACCCAAACCTTGTGAGTTAAATTTGGTAAATGGAACTGGAATTGTTCTTTCTTTCTTATCTTATGGACATTTTTCCTTTTACCTTTTTGCTGTATGTGGCCTTGCGTCAACATCAAGAATGACATTTTTTTTTCCCTTTAATCCACTGTTTATGTTGCCATTGCTGTGGGGGGAAAAAAAAAAAAAAAAAAAAGCTGTGACTCTAAATTTATTCTTAACTTCCATATACGTTTAGTAGTTGTAATGATGTTTGTCATTACAATTGGTTCCTAAAAACAAATGACTTGTGACTTAGCCTAATAAATTGTTAAGCATTACCGACAGAATAGGGCAATTTATATGTATAATGCAAATATATTACTAATCATTTTCTGATAATACTTTGAAAATCTGGATGAAAGGAATTGTCAACATTGCTGATCGAATCGAACTGTCATTTGTCTAATTTGAATGCGTTAATCATGATAATACCATAAGAATTAACTGCAAATTCATTTCATCTCATTCACGAGGACTTAGTGATTTTGTAAATGTACCTTTTGTTACAAAGTCAATAACAAGTTTTCAGTACTATTTATGGAAATGTTTCTAACTTGTGGTTGTGTGTGTGCGTGTTTTTGTTCTAAAGCCTGTCGACATTGACAAAAGCAAAAGCAATTTTTTTAATGTGGGACCAGCTATCTCATTAAACACCTTGAAGTTTCTAAGTTCATTGAATTTAATAAAAACTCCTCCCCCCCCTCTCTTTAACTTTATTCTGTCTGGGCAAGTCGTGTAACTTATTCAATATGGCAATAAATAATTGGTTACTACTTGAATCTTGTGTGTAAGTGTGTAAATTCACTCTTACTTAACTGTTTTGTCGGTGTGTTTGATGAAAGACGTTGCGTTGCCTCCTACCCTCGTCCTTTGTCCTGAATATTAATTGCTTACAAAAATGGATCTTGTAACTTTTGAGTAGTTTTCTTTTTCTTCCAAAGTTTTATATTTTTTTTAATATAAAAAGCAAAAAAAAAAAAAAAAAAAAAATGGATTGGGAACTTAATTTCAGTGCTGGCCCTTAATGTAAGCTGATTTTCTAAGGCTAAAAGTATAGAGCACCCAGTGAGGATTGAACTCAGTACTTAGTCATAATCGATCTAGTAAGACACACTTGCAAACCATTACACTGTCAAAGTGGCCACAGATCTTTATATATATATATATATATATATATATATATATAATGGCAGCAATCCTTCTTTCATGCACATTTCATTGAAAACGACAGACAAGGTGCTTTTATTTAGTCTTTTATACAATTTCTCATGTGATCTAATTTGTTCTTTTTATCCAAACACTTTTGGCTATACATTTAGCCATTTTCAAGGATTATATTTTAACTGTTAAAATAAGAAATAGTTTGTTGTATGTATGTTTTATAAAATGTTTTCATTTTTCAAAACACGGTCAAGATATTATGTTCAAAGTTAATATTATTAAGTGTTTGTTTATTTTTATTAATAAGGCTTCCATTATTTTAAGCCTTTTTTTGAATGTAGATGATGCTATTATATTAGTGTTGTCAACAAGTATGTTACGAATTATGTGGTAGATCTCCATGAATATTTAAATGAGATCTACTTGAGCTATTGTCAGAAAGGTGTGTGTATGTGTATATATATATATATATATATATATATATATATAGGTTAATGGTCAGTTGAATCGGACCCAAAAAACAGTGGTATTAAAAAGTGCTCAGTACACATCAAAAAATGAAATGAATGTAAAAATAACATGTACAGCTTTTAACTTTAAAAATCAGGAGGTCAGCTGAATCTTCTACCCTGGCTTCAACCTTGCAGTATCGTCGGATGATTTTTATCAAATGACCTCTCAATGCTTTTTGATGCACAACGTAGGATGTGATAGAAAGTGAGGAAGAGGATGTGAAGGAAGGAGAAGTGGGAAGAGAAGAAAAGCAAGAGTATTATAAAAATATTGGTGAGGGGGTGGTAATTGAAATGTACATTTTTTTTTTTTTTTTTTTTTTTTTTGGTTAGCAAGGTCGATTTTACTGTTTTTAAACAACAATCTTTCATGAATTAAAAGCAGTAAAAGCTGGCTAACCAAACGATCCTCTGTGGCTCAGTCGGTTAAGGCACATCAGGCTGTATGATGGTCCTGTATAGGATACAGGTTCGATTCCTGTCGAAGGACGAATATTTTCTATGAAAATTTCTCAGACATTCAGGCCAGTAAATGTTATTAATACTGTTTATTATAAACAGAGCATTTACTTAAATATTTGTATCTATAAAAAGAATGTATAAACATAAAAATGTCTTAAAATAATTGGCGGACTTTGTCCATTTCATTATGTATGTGTGTGTATATGTATGTAATATATATATATATATATATATATATATATAAAATTGGGCAGAATTAAAAACATTCTGGGCCTGATCCGGACCCACAATCTTGAAATTCTGGATTCCCATGTTTTCATTTTTTTGATGTGATTTTTTTTTTTTTTTTTTTTTTTTTTTTTTGTGTGTGTGTGTAAAATTCTTTTTTGTATGATAATTTTTATGAGTTGAAAATAAATTTGGGAATAATTAAAATTAAATGCAAAATCCACTCGTAACATAAAAGTAATTGATTTTACGGAAAGTATGGACCTACGTACATCAAACTAAGTGGCAGCAGAAGAATTCTCATTGAACCTTTTTAAAAGGTAAGCTTAGATATTAATGCAATAAACTTGAGGTTCAAACTTAAAATTGGCCAGTATAGTCAAATCTGAGTAGATATCAGTTTTCTAAAGTTTGCTTGAGTTTATCAAGCGTTTAGATTGCTTTTCGACAATTCCCTCATGAAGAAATTCATGCAAAAGCAAGGCTCTTTGTTTGGAGGGGGGTAGGGACATGCATTTATCTTGTGCATATAATTGCAGCATATTCCCTTCATTGGGAAACCACTTTGATCCTCACTAAGTATCTATTTTTGAACTTGTACGAAACTAATCTCCACTTCATAAGTAAGTCACAAGTACTTCCTTGCTGACAATTATGACTGTAGTCAGATGTTGACTTCCTCAGAAATATCCAAAATGTTATCTTATCTAAATTTCTTTAACTGGAACACAATCTCCTAGCCAAACATGTTTGGACTAGATGCTTTTCAAAATTCAGAATGTTTTTTTTTTTTTAAATGGTACAACAGATGAATCTGCTGCTGTTGTTTATTTCTTCTTTTGGCCTTTTTTACTTTACATTTTTTTCTTTTGCATTTTTCCTTTTTTTTCTTCTTCTCTTTTCTTTTTTTTTTCTTCTCTTTTCTTTTCTTCTCTTTTCTTTTCTTCTCTTTTCTTTTCTTCTCTTTTCTTTTCTTCTCTTTTCTTTTCTTCTCTTTTCTTTTCTTCTCTTTTCTTTTCTTCTCTTTTCTTTTCTTCTCTTTTCTTTTCTTCTCTTTTTTCTTTTCTTCTCTTTTTTCTTTTCTTCTCTTTTTTCTTTTCTTCTCTTTTTTCTTTCTTCTCTTTTTTCTTTCTTCTCTTTTTTCTTTCTTCTCTTTTTTCTTTCTTCTCTTTTTTCTTTCTTCTCTTTTTTCTTTCTTCTCTTTTTTCTTTCTTCTCTTTTTTCTTTCTTCTCTTTTTTCTTTCTTCTCTTTTTTCTTTCTTCTCTTTTTTCTTTCTTCTCTTTTTTCTTTCTTCTCTTTTTTCTTTCTTCTCTTTTTTCTTTCTTCTCTTTTTTCTTTCTTCTCTTTTTTCTTTCTTCTCTTTTTTCTTTCTTCTCTTTTTTCTTTCTTCTCTTTTTTCTTTCTTTTCTTTCTTTTTTCTTTCTTTTTTCTTTCTTTTTTCTTTCTTTTTTCTTTCTTTTTTCTTTCTTTTTTCTTTCTTTTTTCTTTCTTTTTTCTTTCTTTTTTCTTTCTTTTTTCTTTCTTTTTTCTTTCTTTTTTCTTTCTTTTTTCTTTCTTTTTTCTTTCTTTTTTCTTTCTTTTTTCTTTCTTTTTTCTTTCTTTTTTCTTTCTTTTTTCTTTCTTTTTTCTTTCTTTTTTCTTTCTTTTTTCTTTCTTTTTTCTTTCTTTTTTCTTTCTTTTTTCTTTCTTTTTTCTTTCTTTTTTCTTTCTTTTTTCTTTCTTTTTTCTTTCTTTTTTCTTTCTTTTTTCTTTCTTTTTTCTTTCTTTTTTCTTTCTTTTTTCTTTCTTTTTTCTCTCTTTTTTCTCTCTTTTTTCTTTCTTCTCTTTTTTCTTTCTTCTCTTTTTTCTTTCTTCTCTTTTTTCTTTCTTCTCTTTTTTCTTTCTTCTCTTTTTTCTTTCTTCTCTTTTTTCTTTCTTCTCTTTTTTCTTTCTTCTCTTTTTTCTTTCTTCTCTTTTTTCTTTCTTCTCTTTTTTCTTTCTTCTCTTTTTTCTTTCTTCTCTTTTTTCTTTCTTCTCTTTTTTCTTTCTTCTCTTTTTTCTTTCTTCTCTTTTTTCTTTCTTCTCTTTTTTCTTTCTTCTCTTTTTTCTTTCTTCTCTTTTTTCTTTCTTCTCTTTTTTCTTTCTTCTCTTTTTTCTTTCTTCTCTTTTTTCTTTCTTCTCTTTTTTCTTTCTTCTCTTTTTTCTTTCTTCTCTTTTTTCTTTCTTCTCTTTTTTCTTTCTTCTCTTTTTTCTTTCTTCTCTTTTTTCTTTCTTCTCTTTTTTCTTTCTTCTCTTTTTTCTTAAGAATTAGAAGGCTGATCTAAGTTTTGAAGGCCCAACTGACTTATATTTAAAAGTTTTTCAGTTTGATTCAGGATTCTCAACCTATTTTGCCCAATGCAGCCTTTTCACCATAAGTCCAAACCTCATTCCCATCCCCCCTCCTTTCCAACATTGTCCAACTCAAAAGGTGCATTTAAAGTACATAGACATGAATTATTTTTATAAAGGTGTTTTACAAATTTAATAACAATAGAAAATGTTGAATGGATTTTTAAGCTAGAATTTAATGCGGTAATTTGTTGTCATTTATGACTAATGATTAAATAAATAAACTGAAGCAGACTTCACGAAACAGAAACGTTCAATAGAACGCCAGGGTATTGGAATTCAATAAACAAAATTTTGTAAATAAAAAAAATAAAAAAAAAGTTACCCTTGGTTGAAACCCTGAAATTCCGCCCCCCCCTGGTTGAAATTCTCTGACCTACAATAACTCAATCCAAGTAGAATATAGAAGGATTTCCCTTCTATATTTTACATGTTATGTGTAATATGGCACAAGGCCATACAAATGAGAACTCCTTAAACTAAGGCACAATAGTCTAGTGGAATTAAAGCATTAGCATATAAATTTGGTGGCATAATAATCTGTGTCAGGCAGTGTGTACTTTGATTCGGTAAAAACAGAATTAGTAATAATTGAGTAACACTAAAAATAAGGACTAGACGATATTTCCTTAGATGTGGGCAGTGGAACAAAAGGGCGGTTCATTCCTTTAGATTAAATAACAGGTTCAATTTGACCTGAAGGCAACTTGGATTGAAAAGCACCTGATGAAGGCCACAACAGTCGAAATGTGATATCATTAAAGATGACTACGATAGTCCACAAGTAAACAATGTAAATAATCCATTACCCTGCAAGATGAGTTTGCTAACTATTGTTAAGGTCAACAAGCATATTTTTTAAGTTTAGTTTTTTTTATGTCACAAGGTTATGAACACTGGTTCTTAATCAAGATCATTCATTGCATTTATTTATGTAAAGTTGGCTTTGTATGTGGAGGCTGGGCCAGGATGGAAACCGATTGGTCAGGTGATATTATGGATGTGGAATTCTAATAGTGATGGATTGTGAAGACTTTATTTCATCTACAGGATAGATGCTGTCCTTTTTTTTTTTTTTTTTTTTTTTTTTTTTTTTTTTTTTTTTAGGGGCATGTTGGTCTTTATATATGTTTTTGTTTATTAGGAGATATTCTTAGATAGGGACAACACAAATGAACAGTCTATCCCTATAGATTCAATAAAGGGTTCTGTTCAAAACTCCATGAAAGTTAGCCAGAGGCCACAATGGCTGAAACATAGCATGAATAACATTTCGACATTACTGTGAATACATTATTAAATGAACAAAGTCCGACAATTATTTTAAGACATTTTTTATGTTTAACGTTCTTTTTATAGATACAAATATTTAAATAAATGCTCTGTTTATAATAAACAGTATTAAACAGCATTTACCGGCCTGAATGTCAGAGAAATTTTCATAGAAAATATTCGTCCTCCGACAAGAATTGAACCTGTATCCTATACGGAACCATCATATAGCTTTATGTTCCTTAACCAATTGGGCCACAGAGGAATGTTTGGTTAGCAAGGTCGATTTTACTGTTTTTAAACAATTCTCTATGATTTTCATTCATTCATATCTGCTCGATGTGTATCCAAATGTAAACAAATGATGTCACATTATGAAATAGACAAAGTCCGACAATTATTTAAGACATTTTTTTATGTTTCTACGTTCTTTTTGTAGATACAAATATTTAAGTAAATGCTCTGTTTATAATAAACAAAGCATTTACTTAGTGTTGGAGGACCCATATTTTCTATGAAAATTTCTCGGACATTCAGGCTGGTAAATGTTGTTAATACTGTTTATTATAAACAGCATTTACTTGAACATTTGTATCTATAAAAAGAATGTTTAAACATTACTGTGACTGTAAATAACACCTCCTCCCAGAAATAAGTGATTGTTTAAATTTTCCCATGTTTTATTTTTCAGGACCCCAGATTCAATTCGGAAGTTGACTTGAAGACGGGTTATAAAACCCACAGCATTCTAAGTATGCCCATAAAGGACCAGAATGGGGAAGTGATTGGTGTTGCCCAAACAGTGAACAAGTTTGGGGGTAAAGATGAACCCTTTGATGAGAAAGATGAAAAGGTAAGCTGCCCAGGTTTCTTTTCAGGCAATTTGAATTCTGTTTGCTGAAGTCAGAATTTTCATAGACTTAGCCATTGACATACAACCATAACATGGAGTGGAAGCTGGTCAGATGCTTGCTAGGGTTGGGGCCTGTATGACCATACTTGGTCCTGTAATTGATGATGGTTTGACCTTTTGTGATCAGGATATTTTCATTTGATCTTGTATTAGCAAAGTCCTCAGTCACTAGAAAGCAATCTTTCCATTCTCTCTGCCTTCTTCATTGCCTGCAAATTGACTTGAATCACTATTTTTCTGAGATATCTTGCAGTGAATAGTTTAGTAATTTGAGGCACTTCCTGATAAGGACTGTTAAAAAAAAAAAAAAAAAAAAAAAAAATCTATTCTCAGAATAGCTTTTTTACAGTATATTCCAGAAAAAAATGGAAGTGATAAGCAGATAATCCAGTATCCGTAAATTTCTTATTTCTTTTTATTTAAACAAACCCAAATTATAAATTGAACACAAGGAGGTTCTGATGTGTGTTAGCCATCAATAGATCTGCATTTTTTTTTTTTTTTTTTAAGCACACTCTGTAGTATCTTGTATGTGTTAATGTGGGTACATATATATATATATACACACACACACCCACATTAACACTGGTGTGTGTGTGTGTATATATATATATATATATATATATATATATACCAGGTGTGACAGCAAATTTGTTCAATTGTTAAATTAAGTTTTGAACTGTTGTATCTTAGAAATAATTTAAGATAATTTACTGGAATTCTCTGAGTTTTTCATAATGCTATTGGACTCTACTTTGAACAATTAGAATGTATTTAGCTCTTAGTTGAAATAACGATCCCTCTTCCTGTTGTGACCTCCTGATCCAATTTTCCTCTTTACTGTTCCCTCTATTTTAAACTTATTCACCATTCTCTTGATGGTTCTTGAATGGACTTTGAAGATGGAAGCCAGAGTATAAATGTTGGTAACATTACTGAAGACCTGAATGATCGTTTTCCTCTCACCATTGCTCAGTTGGGAAGACAGTGGTGCTGACACAAAAGGATCTTAACCTGTTCTCTTTTTAGCTGAATAACTCAGTTTCTCAGTGATTCTTACAAAAAATGATGCCAAGATGCTAAATGTCTTATCTGAAAGCCTGGGAAAAAAAAAAGAAACTCTATTAGTTTAGTGGTCTGAAAGCCTGGGAAAAAAAAAAGAAACTCTATTAGTTTAGTGGCTTTTTAGATATTAAACATTTTTGTAGGATGGATAATTATTGCATGCTCACTATTTATATTATCTGGACTATTGTCCTCATCTTTGTCACTATATTTATTACAACATTTCGGCCATTGTACGCTCCAGACTTCTTCAGGTGGTTGGAATGCCGAACTGAACACTTTATTTTGCTCACTGGGGTAGACTGTTCTGGTTCCACATGCCATATCTAATGAATGTCGGTTATCGGTTATCTCCTGTTAATTACCCTCTCCAAGTTCACCAATGCCTTTATCCACTGTGCCGTGTGTCCTCGAGGACACACGGCACAGTGGATAAAGGTGTTAGTTAGATCCAGTGACAGGACCCAAAGAGTGTGAGTTAAGGTGGTGGAGAACTTGGAGAGGGGAATTAACAGGAGATAACTGATAACTGACATCCATTAAACATGGCACACGGAACTAAAACAGTCTACCCCAGTGAGTGAAATAAAGGGTTCAGTTCAACATTCCAACCACCTGAAGACGGCTGGAGCATACAATGGCCGAAACATAATAAATATTTGGACAATAGTCCGAATAATATAAATAATGTACATATTACCACATCTCAGAAATATAGACAGTTATTGCCTGCTGTTTTGGATTTGGACAATTTTGCTGTTACACTCTGCGAGTGTAATTTTTTTTTTTTTTTTTTTTTTTTTTTTTTAAATCAATTCACCCCAAGCAAGGTAATAATGCCACTAAGACACAAGGGGCTACTGGCAGTGAAACAGAAGGAAAAGACTTTAGACAGAACCAGTAACCTAATCCTAAGCAGGAAACAAGGGATAAAGCTCTACTCCTGTTCAAAAGACTAGGGAGGAGTGTGAACTGGTACTGTAATTTAAAAACATCCCATTCAAAGAAATCCAGAACAAACTAGAACAGGTGATTGTATTGGCTTTGCTCTGTTTTTTTTTCCAAATCTAATCTGCCCACTTAAAAATCATTTAGGTCATCTTCAACAATTCTTGCATAATAAGGTTATCACTTATTGAAATGTAACAGTATTGATTCTAATCTGCAGCTAATGAAATTCAATTAATAGCTGCAGCTTACTTATTTCCGCTATATATATTAGGACTATTATCCTCATCTTTGTGGCGATCATAGTTTTAGTCGCTGTGCCCTTTGTCCTTCATTATGGGTAACTTTCATGAAATTCTGAACTGAACCCTTTCTATGGAGGTAGATTGTTTTTGTTACACTGCGCATGTCGAGGAATATCGTCTAGTTTTTATTTTTAGTACTGTTAATATTGTTTTCCAATCTTCATT
>OZ010597.1:89676993-89681993 GCA_963932145.1 Acanthosepion lycidas
CACACTGTCTCTTGTGTAGTTCCGTTGGTGTTGAGATGAGTAGTGTGGATAGAAGAGAAAAGAACTAAGCTCTTTGTCTGACATATCAGAAATTGTCTCAAGTGTCACTGACCTAACCACACAGACCAAGTAAACTGAATAATAACACCTGTTATGTTATTGACGACAGGGTTTCAGTTTGTTATTGCTTAATGTGGTATTGTTTTTCTTTTGTTCTCTCTCTCTCTTTCTTTCTGTTCTCTCTCTCTCTTTCTTTCTGTTCTCTCTCTCTCTTTCTTTCTGTTCTCTCTCTCTCTTTCTTTCTGTTCTCTCTCTCTCTTTCTTTCTGTTCTCTCTCTCTCTTTCTTTCTGTTCTCTCTCTCTCTCTCTCTCTCTTTCTTTCTGTTCTCTCTCTCTCTCTCTCTCTCTTTCTTTCTGTTCTCTCTCTCTCTCTCTTTCTTTCTGTTCTCTCTCTCTCTCTCTTTCTTTCTGTTCTCTCTCTCTCTCTCTTTCTTTCTGTTCTCTCTCTCTCTCTCTTTCTTTCTGTTCTCTCTCTCTCTCTCTTTCTTTCTGTTCTCTCTCTCTCTCTCTTTCTTTCTGTTCTCTCTCTCTCTCTCTTTCTTTCTGTTCTCTCTCTCTTTCTTTCTGTTCTCTCTCTCTCTTTCTTTCTGTTCTCTCTCTCTCTTTCTTTCTGTTCTCTCTCTCTCTTTCTTTCTGTTCTCTCTCTCTCTTTCTTTCTGTTCTCTCTCTCTCTTTCTTTCTGTTCTCTCTCTCTCTCTTTCTTTCTGTTCTCTCTCTCTCTCTTTCTTTCTGTTCTCTCTCTCTCTCTTTCTTTCTGTTCTCTCTCTCTCTCTTTCTTTCTGTTCTCTCTCTCTCTCTTTCTTTCTGTTCTCTCTCTCTCTCTTTCTTTCTGTTCTCTCTCTCTCTCTTTCTTTCTGTTCTCTCTCTCTCTCTCTCTTTCTTTCTGTTCTCTCTCTCTCTCTCTCTTTCTTTCTGTTCTCTCTCTCTCTTTCTTTTCTGTTCTCTCTCTCTCTCTTTCTTTCTTTCTGTTCTCTCTCTCTCTCTTTCTTTCTTTCTGTTCTCTCTCTCTCTCTTTCTTTCTTTCTGTTCTCTCTCTCTCTCTTTCTTTCTTTCTGTTCTCTCTCTCTCTCTCTCTCTTTCTTTCTGTTCTCTCTCTCTCTCTCTCTCTTTCTTTCTGTTCTCTCTCTCTCTCTCTCTCTTTCTTTCTGTTCTCTCTCTCTCTCTCTCTCTTTCTTTCTGTTCTCTCTCTCTCTCTCTCTCTTTCTTTCTGTTCTCTCTCTCTCTCTCTCTCTTTCTTTCTGTTCTCTCTCTCTCTCTCTCTCTTTCTTTCTGTTCTCTCTCTCTCTCTCTCTCTTTCTTTCTGTTCTCTCTCTCTCTCTCTCTCTTTCTTTCTGTTCTCTCTCTCTCTCTCTCTCTTTCTTTCTGTTCTCTCTCTCTCTCTCTCTCTCTCTTTCTTTCTGTTCTCTCTCTCTCTCTCTCTCTCTTTCTTTCTGTTCTCTCTCTCTCTCTCTTTCTTTCTGTTCTCTCTCTCTCTCTCTCTCTTTCTTTCTGTTCTCTCTCTCTCTCTCTCTCTTTCTTTCTGTTCTCTCTCTCTCTCTCTCTCTTTCTTTCTGTTCTCTCTCTCTCTCTCTCTCTTTCTTTCTGTTCTCTCTCTCTCTCTCTCTCTTTCTTTCTGTTCTCTCTCTCTCTCTTTCTTTCTGTTCTCTCTCTCTCTCTTTCTTTCTGTTCTCTCTCTCTCTCTTTCTTTCTGTTCTCTCTCTCTCTCTTTCTTTCTGTTCTCTCTCTCTCTCTTTCTTTCTGTTCTCTCTCTCTCTCTTTCTTTCTGTTCTCTCTCTCTCTCTTTCTTTCTGTTCTCTCTCTCTCTCTTTCTTTCTGTTCTCTCTCTCTCTCTTTCTTTCTGTTCTCTCTCTCTCTCTTTCTTTCTGTTCTCTCTCTCTCTCTTTCTTTCTGTTCTCTCTCTCTCTCTCTTTCTTTCTGTTCTCTCTCTCTCTCTCTTTCTTTCTGTTCTCTCTCTCTCTCTCTTTCTTTCTGTTCTCTCTCTCTCTCTCTTTCTTTCTGTTCTCTCTCTCTCTCTCTTTCTTTCTGTTCTCTCTCTCTCTCTCTTTCTTTCTGTTCTCTCTCTCTCTCTCTTTCTTTCTGTTCTCTCTCTCTCTCTCTTTCTTTCTGTTCTCTCTCTCTCTCTCTTTCTTTCTGTTCTCTCTCTCTCTCTCTTTCTTTCTGTTCTCTCTCTCTCTCTCTTTCTTTCTGTTCTCTCTCTCTCTCTCTTTCTTTCTGTTCTCTCTCTCTCTCTCTTTCTTTCTGTTCTCTCTCTCTCTCTCTTTCTTTCTGTTCTCTCTCTCTCTCTCTTTCTTTCTGTTCTCTCTCTCTCTCTCTTTCTTTCTGTTCTCTCTCTCTCTCTCTTTCTTTCTGTTCTCTCTCTCTCTCTCTTTCTTTCTGTTCTCTCTCTCTCTCTCTTTCTTTCTGTTCTCTCTCTCTCTCTCTTTCTTTCTGTTCTCTCTCTCTCTCTCTTTCTTTCTGTTCTCTCTCTCTCTCTCTTTCTTTCTGTTCTCTCTCTCTCTCTCTTTCTTTCTGTTCTCTCTCTCTCTCTCTTTCTTTCTGTTCTCTCTCTCTCTCTCTTTCTTTCTGTTCTCTCTCTCTCTCTCTTTCTTTCTGTTCTCTCTCTCTCTCTCTTTCTTTCTGTTCTCTCTCTCTCTCTCTTTCTTTCTGTTCTCTCTCTCTCTCTCTTTCTTTCTGTTCTCTCTCTCTCTCTCTCTCTCTGTTCTCTCTCTCTCTCTCTCTCTCTGTTCTCTCTCTCTCTCTCTCTCACCTAGATATAACAATGAAATAGGAGTTGGTTTTCATGTCCTAATTGTTATAGCAGCTGCCCTGAAAAGGTCGCCACTTAAGTATCAGCTAACCTGAATTTCACTCTTGCTGTTAACTTCTCTTTTATTCAATGCTATTTTAATTTAACTCGGACAAAATAATGGATCCTTGGATTTGTAATAATAAACAAGTGAAATTAAGGCAAAAAGTAATTCCATCTTTAATGATTTCCAACGCTTCATTTTCATGTATCTGAATAATCCAATTAGAACTACAAAATGTCATGGAGAATAACAAAAGATAAAGAATTATTCTAGTATTTCGTAATAAGTGCCAGTGCTTCATTGAATCAATCGAGATATTACGACCATGAATGTTGTCTGACCCAATACTGTTATCTTCCGTCCTATTTGGGGCACCCAAATCCATAACTGTGCCGTCAAAAACTCTATTCATTTAGTGTCACAACTTTTATCACTATTTCAGATCGCCTGTACCTCATGGCCGCAATTATCAGAATAAATAAAATAAAATTTTCCCAATTCAAAAACCAATACTTCAAGGTGTCATGTACTACTTGGCATTTCATTGTTGTCCTGTTCACGTACAATTTGTATTGTGGTTTCTATGATTGTTTTTGGTTCTGCCTGTCATTGCAACTTGAATATTTACATTTTGTGGTTTTTGTCTTAATTTTCTTTTCTTTTTCTTTCTTTCTTTCTTTCTTCAGCTATGATTATTATTATTTTTATTATTTTATTTATTTTTATTATTTTATTTATTTCTTATTTTATTTATATATTCTTATTTTATTTATTTTTTATTTTACTTACTTATTTTATTTATTTTTTATTTTACTTACTTATTTTATTTATTTTTTATTTTACTTACTTATTTTATTTATTTTTTATTTTACTTACTTATTTTATTTTTTATTTTACTTACTTATTTTATTTTTTATTTTACTTACTTATTTTATTTATTTTTTATTTTACTTACTTATTTTATTTATTTTTTATTTTACTTACTTATTTTATTTATTTTTTATTTTACTTACTTATTTTATTTATTTTTTATTTTACTTACTTATTTTATTTATTTTTTATTTTACTTACTTATTTTATTTATTTTTTATTTTACTTACTTATTTTATTTATTTTTTATTTTACTTACTTATTTTATTTATTTTTTATTTTACTTACTTATTTTATTTATTTTACTTATAAATAAGTGATTCCACCCCATGCAAGGGGTTACAGAGAGCGAGAGCAAAGAGGAGTGATGGAGGAGAGGATGAAGAGAAGGTTAGGGGTTAGATCAGGGCATCTGGAGATGTTAAATAACATTACATTTGAATAGTTAGAGATTATAGCTATCAGGGGAGGGAGTTCTGCAGGCAAGAAGTGTGAGACATGAAGCTATTGGAGTACAAGAGACTGTTAATTTTCTGTGGTCATTCTGAAATTTAGGCATGGGATGTGGTGGGGACAGTCCTTTTGGTAAAAGGGATTAAATAGCCGGTTCTTCCGCTGTGAAAGGTCAAATGTGGCTTGATTTGGCTACAGTCACAAGGTGCCAAGATTTTGTTAATTTGACAAATCCTCTTGTGTGGAAGATGTGAGCATGTCAAAAGTTTCTGGTTATTTTTCTAATGTGTGTATAAGGTGTTTCTGTACATGCACACACATTGAATACATACCCCGTGTGCACACGCACACACAGTGCAATGGATACATTGTCATCTAAATTACACAAAATTGGTGTTTTTGTTGGTCTCTTTCTCAACTGCACCCTAATTATTATGATTTGCAATTTGGAGAGTTAGGTGGCCAAATGTAAGGAGTTATGTCACAGAAATTGTCATGGCTGGGTTCTCCTGCTTGTGTGGTATGATGCAGAGTCCTGTGTGTGTGTGTGTATATATATATATATATATATATATATATTGGGTGTAACAGCAAAATTGTCCAATTGTTAGATTAAGCTTTAAACCATTGTAGCTTAGAAATGATTAAAGATATCTTACTGGAATTCTCCAATGTTTTTATAACGCTTTTGGACTCTACTTTGAACAATAAGAATGTATTTAGCTCTAAGTTGAAATGTTAATCCCTCTTGCTGTTGTGACCTCTTGATCCATTTTTCCGCTCTACTGTCCTCTCTTTTTTTTTTTTAAACTTATTCTCCATTCTCTT
>OZ010597.1:89686993-89849493 GCA_963932145.1 Acanthosepion lycidas
AAATAACTGGAGATATTTGTGCCAGAGTGGTATCAGAAATTTCGAAATTAGTTGCATTGATGGCGACAAAAAAAGTGTCAGCAAATATTCTTGTGGCTATGTCCCAAGATTCTCAGTTGCACAATATGTGGACTTGTATGCAGACCACTAGCGGGACTGAAGCATCATAAGCAACGCGCATAAAAACTGAATGAGGTTGTCAAATCCTCATGGACGGAAGAGTGCATCATATACTGGGTGCAACAGCAAAATTGTTGCGAATTGTGCAACAGCAAAATTGTTGCGAATTGTGCAACAGCAAAGTTGTTGTGAATTGTGCAACAGCAAAGTTGTTGCGAATTGTGCAACAGCAAAATTGTTGCGAATTGTGCAACAGCAAAATTGTTGCGAATTGTATCTTAGAAACGATTAAAGATAGATATCTTACTGGAATTCTCCAACGTTTTTATAACACTATTGGACACTATTTTGAGCAATAAGAATGTTTTAGGTTGGTGCAAAAATAATGACGTAATAATGTCGTTTTTTGGCGTATTTTTTAATGTCAAAAAACGACATTATTACGTCATTATTTTTGCACCAACCTAATATAATTATTCTCCAAGCTTAACAGAAGAATCGTGATGAAGTCGATTATTAACGAAAAATGGCATGTTCATCATTAATTAATCATAGCTAAAAATTAGAAACTCCTGAAGGATTTGTGTGTGTGTGTATATATATATATATATATATATATATATATAATTATTCCAGGATCATTTTCCAATTTATTCAAGATGATCTTCGCCCTCTCTAAACTTCTAACTTTCAATCCTGGAGTAACAAACTGCCTCACAGGTATCATGTACAATTTCATTTTCAAGTCTTTTTTTTTTTTTTCACTGCCCTTTGGACTGTCATAGCTCCTCTCTCAGGTGCTAAACCTCTTATGTATTGAGTTGGATCTTTTCTAAGTTGAAATGTTGTTCCTTTGTACTGTTATGAACTGCTGATCTAGTTTTCCTCTTTACTGTTCCCACTTTTTTAAACTTATTCACCATTTTTTTCTTCATGGTTCTTGAATGGACTTTGAAGATGGAAGCCAGAGTATGAATGTTTGTACCCTTTACTGAAAGCCAGAATGATATTTTTCCTCTCTCATTTGGAAAGACAATGATGCTGACACAAAATGATTTTAACCTTTTCTTTTTTCTATCTGAATAACTCAAAGGTTTTTTCAGTGATTCTTACGGCAAATGGTGCCGAGATGGCTAAATGTCTTATCTAAAAACCTGGAAAAATAAACTCAGTTAGTTTAGTATTTTTTTTTTTTTTTTTTAGATATTAAATATTTTGTGGGATGGACAATTATGCTGTTACATGATTTGGACAATTTTGCTGTTACACCTGGTATATATTAGAGTTGATCATATATATATATATATATATATATATATAAAAATTAGTGTATGCACTGCTGGCCATGCTGTTGACCAAACTATGTATCCATTTACTGTAGTCAAATTAGCTTCAAAATTAGGTCTTTATAGGCCACATGATGTGCAAGTATGTATGGCATATACATTTGAGGAAATGGGATTTTTGTTTTTATTAGTGATTTTTGTTGTATAAGTATTGCTTCAAGCATTTTAAGACTGTTTTTACTATTTGATTTTGTTAGTATTTCGGTATTGGGTGTGAATAGCTGTCTAATGTTTCTATGTTCCTCATACTGCTTATTAATGTGTTTTCTGATGGCATTATAGTCTGATAGGTGGCAGGGGAATCTCCGTGAGAGTGTAGTTGTAGTATATCCTATCTAAGACATTTTGTGATGTTGGTGGTGTTTTGGTTGTTTTTTTTATTATTTTTTTATTGACAGAGAAGCCGTCTAGATAGAATGGTTACTGAATGGGGTTGTTTTCTGTATGAAGATTATCGGCATATGCAGGATGGGAGGCAGGCTTAAATCTTATTGTCACATACATGGAATATCACTCAACCTGTTTTCCAACAGAAAAAAAATATTACTGAGGAATATCATTACATGTATCATAGCTGGGCGTAGGGAAGATAGGGCTTCATGCCTTTACCAAGGGAATTAGAGCAAAATTGATTGCAAAAAACTAGCAGGCAACTTGAACTGCTCTTCCACTCTACTTTCAGGGGTTAGTAGAAGAAAGACATATTTCCAAAATACAAGCATCTCTCGACTGATGCATATTTGATTTAATGTTTTCGATTAGTGCACTAAAATTTTTATCTGCCAAAATTTGATTAGTGCATACATCGATTAGTTTAACCATAGTTTTGTGACATACGGTGGCCATTAATAACTAAGTATAACTCAAGACTTCGATGTTAATAAACAGTATTGAGTTATACTTAATTATTAATGGCCACCGTACGTCGCAAAACTATGGTTAAATACCAAAGATAATTAACCATTTCACTGAATAACTTGTTAGCACGGTTCAGCTTAACATCTGGTAAATCCTAAATCAAAACCCAAATCATCAATGCACAATAATTCACACTAATTCGACTGGATAGTTCCATTCAATAGTCACCCCAGTCAGTAGGCTGACACTGCTATTTATACACCTGGCAGAAAACCTATATTCATAAGTCTAGAGTGTTACA
The DNA here is from genome assembly GCA_963932145.1 of Acanthosepion lycidas. Taxonomy (NCBI): domain Eukaryota; kingdom Metazoa; phylum Mollusca; class Cephalopoda; order Sepiida; family Sepiidae; genus Acanthosepion; species Acanthosepion lycidas. Next base: position 89,689,619 of record OZ010597.1, read on the forward strand.
CTCAAACCTTGGTGTTGGTAATTACTCATTTTCTTTCTGAATGACACATAGTAATTGAAATTTTTTTTTTTTTTTTTTTTTTTTTTTTTTTTTTAATAGTTAGATTTACACATTGGCCACACTAATGGAGCAATTCTTGTATATTCCTAAATATATTTGTGTGACAAGGATTTCTCTCAACCAGAGTTTGAACTCTGCTCACCAATTCCTAGCAACTAACCAATATGCTTCCTACTTGTCCCTTTCATCTCATCATATATTTGTGCATTAATCATTCAGAGGCTCTATTTGTCGTGCCCTGTTTAATCTTAAATCCATTTTAATCTTAATCTTTTGTTTATTTGATGATTGAATATGTAAACATTAAATTAAGTTAGAATGCAATGACTTCATTACAAAGTTGGTTCTTTTGAATGATTGAGAACCTTTTGATGTGTGAAGTAAGATATTTTATTGGCACTGATAATAAAAATAATAATAATAATGTCATGTCTAAATTTAATTTCCGAGCAGAATTTGCATTCCTCTTGAAAGCTTTGATTAGCTGCACCTGAAACTTAATTAAGCAAGTGCTAAATTGTAAATGTGATGTCCAATTACAGAAATAAGGCATTGGCAATATTCCTTCCTCAATTCAATCAATATAATATGATTTTGTCATTACGTTTGGATAGTGATTTTATTTTTCTCTCTTTGTCTCGGCTACTCTCTCTTTGTCTCGGCTACTCTCTCTTTGTCTCGGCTACTCTCTCTTTGTCTCGGCTACTCTCTCTTTGTCTCGGCTACTCTCTCTTTGTCTCGGCTACTCTCTCTTTGTCTCGGCTACTCTCTCTTTGTCTCGGCTACTCTCTCTTTGTCTCGGCTACTCTCTCTTTGTCTCAGCTACTCTCTCTCTCTCGGCTACTCTCTCTCTCTCTCTCTCTCTCGGCTACTCTCTCTCTCTCTCTCTCGGCTACTCTCTCTCTCTCTCTCTCGGCTACTCTCTCTCTCTCTCGGCTACTCTCTCTCTCTCTCGGCTACTCTCTCTCTCTCTCGGCTACTCTCTCTCTCTCTCGGCTACTCTCTCTCTCTCGGCTACTCTTTCTCTCTCTCTCGGCTACTCTTTCTCTCTCTCTCGGCTACTCTTTCTCTCTCTCTCGGCTACTCTTTCTCTCTCTCTCGGCTACTCTTTCTCTCTCTCTCGGCTACTCTTTCTCTCTCTCTCGGCTACTCTTTCTCTCTCTCTCGGCTACTCTTTCTCTGTCTCTGGCTACTCTCTGTCTCTGGCTACTCTCTGTCTCTGGCTACTCTCTGTCTCTGGCTACTCTCTGTCTCTGGCTACTCTCTGTCTCTGGCTACTCTCTGTCTCTGGCTACTCTCTGTCTCTGGCTACTCTCTGTCTCTGGCTACTCTCTGTCTCTGGCTACTCTCTGTCTCTGGCTACTCTCTGTCTCTGGCTACTCTGTCTCTGGCTACTCTGTCTCTGCCTTAAAAAAAATGAATGGTTAGTAAACACCTTTTCAATTGTAGCAGGTATTAAATTTATTAACCATTAGTGTAAACATTAATAAAAATGAAAAACGGTATTATCGAGAGGTCACCCCCCACACACACACACTCACTTTCCTTTTTTTTTTTTTTTTTTCTTAACCAAAGAATTTCTTTGCCTTCTGAATTGATTTTTCCCTAAAGTTTTTGTCCCTTAGACAATGTTCCATTGATCTGTTTCAATGAAAATAATAACAAGCTGGTGTATTTTAAAAGAATATGGTAAAATCTCCCACGCTTACTGCATGAATTTCCTCTAGCATATTCGGCTGTGTAATAGACTTTTGAACCTGTATGCGTGGATGATTTATTGATCAAAGCCCTTGAAGGACAAATTTACTCAATGACCCGTGATAATTCTCAGGAATTTAAATAAGAAATTACATGAACATTAAAAGGATTTTTTCACAGAACAACACATTCAAGGCATTAGTGGCTTACCATAATGAATATGGTCATAATTTCCTTTTAAGTCTCTTGAATGTAAATTCTGGTAGGCATACTCGACATTATTTAAAAAACAACAAAAAATAAAACAGGTCAGCTAATCGAATCCACAAAATTTATTCTGATATATTTGGTGTGACATATAAATTGTCATCTAAATTCCACAAAAATGAAAATAACAGACATCTCATTTTAACAGATATATTTACCCAAATTATACAATATCTTGAAATACTGAGGAGGAAATTGATTCAATAAACTTGCTATTGGCTTCAAAAACAGCCTCCTGACTTCAGAATCTCCAGCAACTTTTCTGGACGGTCTCCTTGTTGGTGAATGCTGCCATAATCTTTGCCTTCGGTTCATATTTGGTGTTACAAGGAGTTTTGTTGATCTCTCTCAACTGCACTCTACATATAATCAAGGGGTTTACAGTCTGGGGAGTTAGGTGGCCAAATGTAAGGAGTAATATTGTCACAGAAATTGTCTGACAGCGATGACTGGTTTCTCCTGCTTGTATGGCATGGTGCAGAGTCCTGTTGCCTGATATATGGTCTTCCAACAACCACTCTCTTGAACCAGGGCAGCATTACCTCCCTGGCTATGGATCTGATTGCCTTGTAGGGACCTTTTTCAATCTTGGGAGTTTTTTCATATCAGAACAATCAGTGAGCTTTCGAGGCTGCCATACCTTAGTGATTGCCATAAGACTCCTCCAACTCTTTGCGAATCCTCTACACTGTCCTCAAACACTCTGAAATGTTTGTATATGAGGTTCTGGTGCAAATTTCCAAGCAGTATAGCCTGCCTTTTTCAAATTTTTGGCAGATTGAATTGCATCATGGTGCTCTTTTTCTCACACAGTGCGCAATTGGCTATATGGTGCAGTCGGCAAAAACAATGCACATGCATGGAATTAAAAATATAAAATGGTGACCCATCGTACTCTGTATTATATAATATATCATGTTCACTATTTACATTATTCGGACTATTGTCCTCATCTTTGTCACCATGTTTATCACCATGTTTCAGCCGTTGTACGCTCCGGCCTTCTTCAGGTGGTTGGAATGTCGAACTGAATACTTTATTTTGCTCACTGAGGTAGACTGTTCTAGTTCCACATGCCATGTCTAATGGATGTCAGTTATTACCTGTTAATTCTCCTCTGTGCCATGTGGATAAAGGCCTTAGTTAGATCCAGTGACAGGACCCAAAAAGTGTGAGTTCAATACCTAGTTAAGGCAGTGGAGAACTTTGAGAGGGGAATTAACAGGAGATAACTGACATCCATTAGACATGGCACATGGAACTAAAACAGTTTACCCCTGTGAGCAAAATAAAGGGTTCAGTTCGAAATTCCAACCAACCAAAGAAGGCTGGAGTGTACAACAGCCAAAACGTAATAAATATGGCGAAAAAGATGAGGACAATAATCTGAATAATGTAAATAGTGTACATATATCGTTATAAGAATATAGTTCTAAGGTAACATATCAGAGATAGAATGTATATAAATGTAAAAGTTGACATTGATGTCAACGCCATGCAGTAACAGTTGATTTCATGCTTGAACGCAATCCTCAAGCCTAAAGTTTGTATTCAAACCTGAAACAGTGTTGATCTCGGTGTCCACTTTTACAATGTATATATGTATGTCATTCCATACCAAATCCACGAATGTCCTTAAACCCTCCGAGAAAAATCTCGTCAGATTCACAGAAAATACACATCTTCTAATACACGTGCCTCACTCTATTGTTATCGTCATGCGTTGGAGTTAGCATCTGGTGAAATACTGAATTATCACTGAAAGTATTGACCATTATCTCTAAACATCAGTCCTGATCTGGCATCTCATCTACAATCACTTTCTCATAGACGTAATGTGGCTTCCCTCTGTCTTTTCTACAAATATTTTCATGGCAACTGCTCTGGCAAGCTACTTTCACTGGTACCCCAACTACAAGAATTTAAGCATGCTACTATGCTAGCATCTCGTCCCACCCTTAAAAGTAACTGCCTCTTCTTCTCCAGTAGCTTCATCTCTCGCACTTCCCAACAGTGGAACTCCCTTCCTCTTACTTGCTTCCCTGATAGTTATAATCTTCAAATATTCAAATGTAATGTCAATCAACATCTTCTGATGCCTTGATCCTGATCACCGTCCTTCTCTTTATTCTTTCCTCAAACACCCCTTTTTACTCTTGCTCTCACTCTCTGTAACCCCTTGCGTGCTAGTGGCACTTCCCCCCCCTTGCTTAGGGTGATATGCTTTAAAAGAAAATGGTTCCTCTCCTCTTGAATTTAATCTGATTATTAAAGTAGCCATTCTTCTATATTATTCTACCTCTGTCCCATAATGATTGTTCCATTTAGTCTATGAAATTTGTACGTAAATTGAACAATCATTACGGGACAGAGATGGGGACTCCCTTCCTCCTACTTGCTTCCCTGATAGATATAATCATCAAATATTCAAATGTAATGTCAATCGACATCTTCTGCCTTGACCTTGATCCCTGTGCTTCTCTTTATCCTTTTCCCAAACACTCCTCTTCAATCTTACTCTCATTCTCTGTAACCCCTTGCTTACTAGTGGCACTCCCACCTTGCTTGGGGTGATATGCTTAAAAAAAAAAAAAAAAAAATCTACCAATGGCTACAGGTGACCCTCTCAGAAAAATCTTGGCAGATTTGCAGAAAATTCACATTTTCTAATACATATGCCTCACTCTATTGTTTTTGTCATGCGTTGGAGTTAGCATCTGGGGAAATACTGAATTATCACTGAAAGTATTGAACATTATCTCTAAATGTCAGTATTTATTTCCTTTAAAAATATCCTTAATCTGATTTTTGCCGTATTTGTGTATATTTTTGAGCATCAATAAAATTGTTTAACATGGACAAATTGAGATGCATTTTCACTTTTTTTCATTTGATGGATTTAAAACTAGAATAATCTAATGGAATCCTTATTTTAATGTCCTTGGTTTAATTTCTTTTTTCAGTTAAATGTTTTGTAGACAATCTGAAAAAACCCTTTGTAAGAACCTGTAGCATCAAAGCTATTTGCAACAGAGGTGAAATGAAGCCAAAAGTGGTTCACTTGCATAGACAATTATAGGGCAGTTAACTTGCTTTCTTATTTTCTTAAGTATAAAATTTATAAGCTGCCAAATCCAATAATACCATGATTTCAGAATGAAAAGTTCTGTAAAAAATGTTTTAATCATAGACAGAAACGTAGGGAAAATATTCTTCAAACTCTTACACAAACACTTCCCAGAATCAAGCACCTTACACAAGATATTCAACAAAAACACTGTAAAAATCAGCTACAGCTGCACCAAGAGCATGGCACAAATAATAAAAAAGCACAATAGGAAAATTATCAACAAACTACACGAACAAATTAAACCCACGTGCAACTGCAGAATAAAGAACGAATGTCCCTTAAACGGAAATTGTTTACAAAACAACGTAATATACCAAGCCACGATAAAATCACCAGATAATGAAGAAAAAGTATACATAGGAGTAACTGAAGGACCCTGGAAACAAAGAAATTATACACACAAAACATCTTTCACAAATAGTAAATATGCAACTAGATAAATTTTCGCCAATAACACCGATTTATTTACAGCTAACGTGACCTAAATAGATAAACAAACGACTTCCGGTGAAATAACCACCATAACAGAATACCCACAATGCACCACTAACCCGTATATATATAAATAGCCAAGAAAAATAACAGCACACGTGGCCTGACGATTGCATATAGCATGAAACAGACTGTCGCCTCTAAGTGTTGACTTCTATGTTCACTTTTATATATATATATATATATATATAGGCATGGGTCTGAGTTCTAGTAGAATCCATTACATTCACTTATGTGCTAATACTTTTGGGAAAGGTATGAATCCTTTTCTTCTCCCTCCAGCTGTGGGTAAATAGGAGGACAGATTGGGTTCTTCTAGCCTTGGATGGCAACTGGTCTAGAAGAACAACTGTGAATTCAAAACCAGCGGACGGTCATTTGGGGACCTTGTGGCACATAGTGCACCAGGTCTCTGTATTCAACCCTTCAAAAAGTGTGGATGATTCTGCACAAAACCGTTACCAGTATAATCAAATCTCATGTGCTGGTGTCAGGCTGTCAGTTCCTAGAAACTGATCTGACCCTCATACGTCAAATCGACAGGAGAGTCAAGTATATATATAAAGGGTGTCTCATTAAGACAGAATATATACATTGGTGTTAGCTGTAAATAAATCAGTGTTATTGGCGAAAATTTATCTAGTTCTCTATTGGATCATGTTATTTAAGTCATGGCAATTATGTGTGAAAAATAATATCGACCAAATATCTGCCACAGCTTTGGCAGCACACCTCCACTTAAAATTTTTGATGACATCTCTGTATAGGTTATTTCTGCTTGTCATAAAAATGAAAAGAAATAAATTGATTAAATATTTGACTTTTCATAGGAAATTTAAATTATTTTGAACATTAGCAAAGTAGAGATCCATTTTTGAAATTAAAATTTCTAAGACGGGAGTTAGGCCACATTTTTAAACTTTTTTTTTTTTTTATTACTGGCATTATTTTGAATCTATAAATAAAAGATGTATCATCAAGATAAATTTCATATCTTAAAGATGTCAAAGATGGGCCTCATATTAAAAGGTGTTTCGTTAAGACAGATTATATATAAAGGTGTTTCATTAAGAAGGATCAAATTCAGCAGTAAATAAATAAGCTCTAGGTTCGTAGGTGTAGTGCTATAACTACGGATGTTTGTTGGGCGACATCATATCTAATATGACCTAAGAAAAGATGAAATACATATGTGTGTTTACACTGTTAGATCAGTTGATGTTTCCAATTTGTGGTCTACCTTATATCAAGAAAGAAGTGTGTGGGTGTTGACTAGGGATGTGTCTTGGAAGAAAAAAATGGTTTTGGAACCACTGGTGCAAATTGATACAAGAAATAAAACTTTTTTTTTTTTTTTGTTTCTTGTTTTTATTTTGATATTCATCACAAGCTTTCTGAAATAAATACAATTGCTTGAATATCCCTACCCATAATTTAAGTATTTCTCACCTCCACAGGATTTTGTCAATATTGAATCCCAATAGAAAATCATATGGTGGCCGACCTGTACCCACATTAAATGCATTCATCTATCATTTAAGTTTAGCTTTATAAGGGTGTTTCATTAAGAGCAATTACATATAAAGGTGTTTCATTAAGACGGCTGAAAGTCAGCACTAAATAAATCGGTGTTATTGGTGAAAATTTATTTATTTCTCTATTGGATCATGTTATTTAAGTCATGGCAATTATGTGTGAAAAATAATATCGCCCAAATGTCCGCCAAATCTGAAAGGAAAAGAAAAAATCATTAGACGCTTAAACTTAATTCACATGAAAATTAGTCCAAGTTATTGGAATGCCCTTTTCAATAAAAATATAAAAGTTTTTTTCAACAGCATGACTGGTTTGTTGATCTCATGAAAATAGGCAATTCTAAGAGTTTTAAAATAATCAAAATTCAAACAGTAATACTGACCCCCGTATAACAGGAGTTGATGTGGTTACTGCGCGGAAATAATCTATTTGGTCATAAGTGAGAGGCAAACTAATTTGCAATTCTGTGTCTGACATGTTTTTGTAAATGAGAAGCTTTCAAACTGGACTAATGATGTAATAATGTCATTTTTTGACGTTTTTTTTTTTTTTTTTTTTTTTTTTTTTAACATCAAAAAACGACATTATTACGTCATTATTTTTGCACCAACTTAATATTTTGACCTATTTTTATGTCCTTATAAAAATAAAAGTACATAAAACATACCAAACATGTTTATATTTTTGTAATCTATAGTAAATATTATTAGGTCGGTGCAAAAATAATGACGTAATAATGTCGTTTTTTGACGTATTTTTTAACGTCAAAAAACGACATAACGTCATTATTTTTGCACCAACCTAATAGCTTTTGTCACTAAGTTTCAAGTTTGCACATGTAATATCCTTGGAGCAATGAATGTCAGATTGTTGAAAGCTTTATTTTGCATTTCAAGATGTCCTGATTATAAAACTACTGAAGACAGATCTAATCTTTGGAATTTATCAAGGAATTTGATCAATGAACACTTGTGAATTTCCCCAGATTTTCTGTGAGGGTCATATGTGCATGTTGGCTGATTTCAAGTGTAATGACCCATATATATATATATATATATATATATATAAGAGTGACATTAACTATCTCCCCTAATGTTTACATTGTAAAATTTAAATCCTACAGTACATAACCTTAGCATTTCTCACTTTTCACAGGTAAAAAATTTAACTTTCAGATGAACACAATGATTTTGCAATTGAAAAATGAACAAAACAATTTTTGTCTTAGAAAAGATAACATCCTAATGATGACATTGTGCTAATGTCGAAAGTGCTCGGGATAAATGAATATGTATCAACACAGTAATTTTCTCTCTTTCTTTAATAAGGATACTAAGAAGCTTGTCTATGAATATGAGAGGATACTATGGAAAATAAGAAGACAAAACTTGTCTAAATTATTCAATGAGACATGTCTTAATGAAAACATGCTGCCAAAATATACTCTTTCTCTCTCTCATATATATATATGGTTGGGGAAATGTTCGGGCATGTACAAATTTTTAATTGTATTTACAACTAATGAATAAACATACTTTTCATATAATTAACTGTACACAGATGCATAATAACTAAATATGCATAGAAAACAGAAAATATTTGATTTAATCGAAAGAAAATTCCATGTATCTATTCTAATGGTTGAAAAACGTGTTTGTACAATACAAAAAAAAAAAAAAAAATACATAATCTTCATTTAATACTTTGTAGACTAGCCATTATTCAATTCTACAGCAACCAAACTCTTCTTGCATTTCTCTTATTAATGATTTGCAAATTTTGGTGGGGATTTTGTTCCATTCTTCCTTATGTTGTCTTCAGATCCAGGATGTTGGAGCTCTCGATTGGATTTGAATTTTCAAATAATACCACAGATTCTCAGTTGGGTTTAAATCTCTGATGATCAGGCCATTTCAGGATATTTACATTATTTTTAGCAGACCATTTCTTTGTAAATTTTGCAGTATGCTTAGGATCATTATCTTGCTGGAAGATCCAATCAGGAGGAAGTTCAAGATTTTCAATCAAAATGATTATATTTTCTTCCAAAATATTTTGATAGGCTGCAGCATTCATTCTACCATCTATTACTGATATGTTGCCAGTACCTTTTGCAGAAACCACCAAATTTCACTGTTGGAACCGTATTCTTTTCTTTGAAGGCATTGCCATCTTTTCCATACATGATTTCTAGAATGACATCCAAACAATTCAATTTTGGTTTTGTCTATCCATAATATTCTTTCCCAATACAATTTTTCCTTATCCTTATCATCACGACCAAATTTCAACCTGGCATCTCTATGTCTATTCAGTAGCAGTGGATTTTCTGAGGGGAGCATGATATTAGATTGTCCCTATGAATTTCATTGTTTAGTGTCCGTTAACCGACACAGATTCCTGAAGAAAGCAAATCATCTTACAAATTCTTGACAAGTAACCATTGGATTTTGTTTACGTATTAATTTCTTTGAATATTGTGAAGAAGTCTTCTGTGGAGCACCTGTTCTTCTTTGGTTTTCAACAGTTTTGAATTTTTATACCTTGCAACGAATGAACTAATGGTAGAAAATGGAATATTTAGGTTGTCTGAGATTTTCCGGTAACTTTTACCTTCTTTCCAGAACTTATTAAGAATCAATTCTTTTTGTGAATTTGTGAATTTTTTTTACCTCTTGCCATGATGATAACCTTATTGCAGGAATATATCAATTGCAGAATGTTCTGTTTGTATTTTTTAGGCTAAAAATAATTACTGATAACATTCTTGAAACATTCTAGAATATTCCACTTGAATAATCTAGAGTATTAAAGCAATTTAAAAATTTGAAATTTGTATTGTTCACATACTTTTTTTATCCATTAAATTGGATAAATGGGATCTATTTCTATTAAATCAAACCTTTTTTGTTTTCTCTGCATATTTAGTCATTACGTATCTGTTCAGTTAATTGCATGAAAAGTATGTTTATTCATTAGTTGGAAATACAATAAATTAAATATTTGTATATACAAATATTTGTTTCTCCCACCACCATATCGCTCGCTCAACTCTTCCGTTGAATGGTCAAGCAGATCAGTTCCCAGGAAACCGACAGCCCAACAACAGCACACGAGATTTGATTATAGTGGTGAAGGCTTCGTGCAGGACCATCCACACTTTTTGAAGGGCTGAATACAGAGACCTGGTGCACTACATGCCACAAGGTCCCCAAACACCCTCCGCAGGTTTTGAATTCAGAGTTGTCCTTCTCCTAGACCAGTTGTCATCCAAGGCTATAGATCCCAGTCTGTCCTGCTATTTACCCATAGCTGGAGGGAGAAGAAGATTCATACCTTTCCCAAGGGTATCAACACGTAAGTGAATGTAATGGATTCGACTGGAATTCGAACTCGGCTCCTCGATTCCTCAATCCAAGCCGATATTACAACCATATATATATATATATATAGTCATCCAGAAACACTGTTTCGCTGTATCACAGCTCATCCGATGACTTGACATCTGATTGCCTCAGGTCAAGAATGAAACCCAACTGATTTGATATCAGTCGGAGATTTTTTCCCCATAGCTATCAGAACTGGCTGAGTTGAATTTTTACCTATTTATTTTTTAATAAACAAGCAAGTGACTCGGAGTGCTCAAAATACGGACGTTTTTAAAACATTAAAATTCACTGATAAAACAATTATTTCAGTTAGAGCAAAATGGTCAACATCAGATCATTTCCAGTTCATATCACAAGCGCTTAATGGCATAATTTCCAGAGTAATAAGTTACTTTTAGAAACATACTTTCCCTTTGAAACAAAGCTCTGACACTCAGCAAACATGTCCACCTGGAGAATATTGAGAAAGATGATCACTGGTGGATATATACATCTGCAGAATTGTGATGGCTAAATGACGACTTTATGCAAAATAATTAAAGGCTTAAATAAAATTTGTCAGGACTAATTTCCATTTTGTGGAACCAAATGTCATGATGAATGTATCATTCTATTAATCATATGTGGCAGTTAAAAATGAACTTGCAGTACAATGACATACCTTAGATTTTGCATGGCAATGGAAGCATACACAGTGGATGAAAATAAAAATGTTGTTCTGCTCCAGCTCAAGGCTGGATACATCAAAAATAATGCAGAAAAAAAAAATTGAATGTGGTTGGTCTGTTCTCCAAATCTTCAATATTCACCTGACTTGTGATCGACTGATTATTACCTTTTTTGATCACTGCAAAATGCTTTGTGGAAAACTTTCTCTGCTGAAAACCAGATTAAAGAGTTTGTCAAACTTTTCACATCAAAATCTTCTGGATTTTACTCAAAAGGTATCCAAGAGCTGTCTGTGAAGTGACAGCAAATCATAGTGGATATAATTGAATAAAATATGCTTTTTATTTTGAAGAATAAAGTAAAATCAAATTATTTATGACTCGACCAACCAACCAAATACATATATATAATAATGATAAATGTGAATATCAGTGTGTCTCCTTTTTCAATTAAAGGGACACAACTCTCGAATAGCTCATCTTGTATATAATAAATGTGATTGTCAGTGTGTCACGCTTTTTTTCAATTACAGGACCAAAACTCTCTAACTTTCAATATCTTGTCACAGAATTTTGTATTCCTAAATTTTAATTTTTTTTTTTTTTTTTTTTTTTTTTTTTGTAATGTGTTTTTGTATGATAATTTGGAAATAATCAAAATTAATTGTGAAATTAATGTGCCATGAAATAAAAATAATTGTTTGTACAGGAAGTAAGAACCTACGTACATCAAATTGTCTTTAAATTAAGTGGTATCAGAAGAATTATCGCTAAACTTTTAAAAGCTAAGCTTAAATATTAATGCAATACTTAAATGCAGCAATCCATTTTGAGTTCTTCTGTAGTTTGTTTGCCTATCGCATACGCCAACAGTATGTCTTGCAAAAAGAAATGTCTACCAACAGAGGACCAGATTGCAATCAAGAGCCCTCTGCAGGAGCTAAAAGGGCAATGGGGCAGCTGATATATATATATATATATATATATATATATATATATATATATATATATATATCCAAGTATAGGATTGGTGTATACAGAATAAATTCCAATAACCAAAAATGCTTTTCTTAAGAGTGCTCAAAACAGAGTATAGCAAATATTATTTATTCAAAAATTATAAGACAAACATGTTATAAAATCACTACAAAAATAGCCATTTTGTTTCAGCACTTCTGATGTCTTATTTAACACCAGAAGTGTTGAAACATAATGGCTATTTTTGTAGTGATTTTGTAATAATTTTCAAATAAATTAGATATATCTATCTTTACTAATAGTATTTTGAAAAAATAAATTTAAGAATACTCAATGTGAATTATTGTTTGTTCATTGACTACTGACTTTTTTATAAGACTATCTGAATAATGCTTTTATAACTTCACTTTAGATTCATTTTGGGTACTAAAGACTTGCTGTTATTCTCAAAACTTAAGTGACAAAATCTACAATGTTCTAATCTCCAAAACTTTCTGGGGTTGGTGTGTAGTTGGAGCTTTACTTTAGATGTTCTAGATCTTTCATCAAGATAAAATCTGGAACAAGAGAATATTTTTTTCATACCGGGTTTTGTCACTGCTGATAAAGATTATGTTCTTGATAAATAAGTTCATAATTTTCTACACTTAAGAAGGGTTTTTATTACTTTGTCTAAAATTATGAACTTAATTTCCGAAGCTAATGAAAATTGGAATAGGCAAGAATTAAACCCCATGATTTTCTTATTAAGGATTGCTTGGAGAAACCACTTTACCTTTCTTATCTTGCCAGGGACAAGTGGGTTCATGCCTGTTTACTGAGAATTTTTTTTTTTTTTTTTATTTGCCTGTTTCTATTGCCCTGTTGTTTTTGCTATGCATATGAACAGTTTTATGAAAAAAACTAGAAACGTAAGGAAATGTTTTTTCAAAAAAAAAAAATGTTCTTATTGTTAAAATGGGCCTGGTGCTTCAAGAAATGAATGAACTTTATTAATAAGAAAAAGAAACAATGCCGTTCTTAAGAAATGACGATATTAATGCATGGAAGATTTCCTAGCTGACTAACATCACTCTACCATTGTCAGACTCTGAACTTTTCAGCATTTTAAATAGGCTTGTATTTTGTCAATTTCTTCACCAAAATTAATATTCCAAGATTTTCACTCGAACATTTATATTCCAAAAATGAAAAAATGACAATATCTGGTGTGATTGCATTACAATGAAACGCTGTTTGACTTAGCATTTTACAGAATATTCTTACCACTGAGTCTGGTTTTCCTTTCTCCCAGAATGTTAGTGACCAGTTCCCTAATAAATTTTTATTTAGGAAATGTTTCAATTGTTTATTTTGTGAATTTTAATAGTTACTCTTGTTATCTAGGGAAGGTTACTGAATAGAATAATCAAACGAAGGTTGGTAATGAATGATAATACTTAGGACAAGAACAACACTTATCAGATTCGTCAGCAGTGCATAGAAGTAGTAGTCAACTGCTAGAAGTGAGTCAAGTGAATTCCACAATGAATCTCCAACTGTAGACCAACATACAGTATTCAATACTGTATTTATGTGAATAGGGACATACCCTTTATTGTCTGTAGATATGCTACAACAGTTAATTTCTCACACCAGCTTTTATTTTGCTGTTAGACAATATATGGCTGACTTATAGGACAGCAAATATGGAAACCATTTAATAAGGCACACGATTCATTTGATTTCGATATTAAATAAAAAATCCTGTTACATTTGTGGTGGTTGTTTGCCAAAAACGATGTAAAATAAAAATTCAAGAAATTTGAAACTTTGTAAAAAGTGAAATTGTTAACAAAAAAAAAAAAAAGTTTAATGGATTTTGAGAAACAAAAACCATACTCTAAACCAGTGATCGGCAACCTACATCACACAAAGAAATTTCCAATGGCACGCAGCTGCAAATGACATCACAAAGTCAGAAACAATAACTACTACAATGCAAAGAAGATATTTGGCTGTTTCGAAACTGCTCACTTGTTGGACTCCCATTAATAATAATAATAATAATGATAATAATAATAATAATAAAAAAAACTTAAAAAAAAATGGTTTATTTCTATTAGTGTGTTTTTACATATTGTTGTATATATTACTATACAAAATATATTGTAGAACAGATATATTGACCTTGACTTGTATAAAAAAATACGTATGTTGTTGGCACACTGAATGATTTTAAAACCCTAAATCAGCACCTAGAAATGTAAACCCCTGCTCTAATAGACTCGGAGATCAACGTGCTAACTTTAACAGTTTCGGAGGTTCAGAAACACTCCTGATGACCTAGAGAAGAAAAATGTTTAACTTTGAAAAAGCAGTCCTTAAAAATAAAATTAATTAAAAAACGAAGAATGCTCTTTTTCATTTAAAATAACTTCCCAAATGTTTAATGAAAAAATGGGATATAGATTAAATAAGTAATATATAGTAGATATAATAAAGTATATATTCTATATATGATTATATAAAATATAGAACAGGTATATTGACCTTGACTTGTATAAAAATATGTATGCTGTTGGCACACTGAATGATTTTAAAACCCTAAGTCACCAAATGGTTAGCAAAAGGTTGTTGACCACTGCTTTAAAGTACACTCTATTATATTATTAAACTTTTAAATGTGTTTTTGTATATAATTTTGTCCAGGGTTAGTAACCTACAGCACGCATGACAGACATGGGACGCCAAGCAATTTTCCAATGACACAGTTGCAAATGACAACGCAAAGTCCAAACCAATAACTACTACAATGCAAAGAAGATATTTAGCTTTTACAATTTTAATATATACTAAAGTATATATACTATATATTACTATATAAAATATATTGTAGAAAATGTATATTGACCTTGACTTGTATAAAAATACGTATGCTGTTGGCAGACTGAATGATTTTAAAACTCTAAGTCAACACGTAGTTAGCAAAAGGCTGCCGACCCCTGCTCTACACCACATTTGTATCCTACGTCATCTAACGTAAGGGGAAAAACAAAAATGGAAAGAGGGGTGCCATTTATTGTTGTATTATAAAATTTAAAATTTAACTGTTTCAAAATTGCTCACTTGTTGAAATCCAATTTATAATGAAAACTTCTTTTAAAAAACCTTTAAAAAAAGTTTATTTTTATTGGTGTGGTTTACATATTGTATATATTGCAGAACAGGTATAGTGACCTTGATGCGTATACTGTTGGCAAACTGATTTTAAAACCCCAAGTCAGAACATAGGTAGCAAAAGGTTGCCGATCACTGAGCTAGAAGGCAATATATTGAAGTTCAAAGCAATAACTATTACAATACAGAGAAGATATTTAACCATTTCAATTTTAATATATACTAAAGTATATATACTATATATTACTCTATAAAATATATTGTTGAACAGGTATATTGACTTTGACTTGTATAAAAATATGTATGTTGTTGGCGCACTAAATGATTTTAAAACCCTAAGTCAGGATATAGCAAAAGGTTGCTGACCCCTGCTCTAAACGACACTTGAAATTTTTTTTTTTCCTTAGATCTTTTCACCCTAAGGAAGAGTATAGTCACGAAGATGCAAGGAGTTACAGAATGAATAAAACAAAAAGTATACACTAAACAAAACATTGAAACACAGGTTCCTGCATGATCACTGAAGTTAAGCAACATCAGGCCTGTTTAGTACCTAGATGGGTGACTACTTGGTAATACCAGGTGCTGTAAGTTTGGGTTTACAGGTGGTATAATGGCTCTGAGTTGTTAATCAGAGAGCTAAGTTCCAATTCCCATTGAGTTCATTAGAATCACTTACACACAAGTACCCTTGGGTAAAGTATGAATCCACCTCTTCTCCCCCAGCCATGGGTTAATTAGTAAGACTTGTATCAATAAAAATCATCTAAAAAAAAATTAAAAAAACTTTTCTGGGTTTAAATAATCTGTAAAGGATTGATAAACTAGAAAATGAATCAAATATATATGCTTAAAAGGTACCCTATTTGGCCCTGCAGAGGACTCTTAATTTGACCTCCATGACAATAGTTAGAGGAGTAGTTTAAATTAGCAACAAAACTCAAGATTGATTGCAGCATTTAAGTATTGCATTAATATTTAAGCTTACCTTTTAAAACTCTATTTACATTATCTGGACTAGTGTCCGCATCTTTGTCGCCATATTTGTTAAAAAGTTTCGGCCATTGTACACTCCGGCCTTCTTCAGATGATTGGAATGTCAAACTGAACCCTTTATTTCACTCACTGGGGTAGACTGTTCTAGTTACACGTGCTATGTCTAATGGATGTCAGTTATCAGTTATCTCCTGTTAATTCCCCTCTCCAAGTTCTCCACTGCCTTAACCAGGTATTGAACTCACGCTCTTTGGGTCCTGTCACTGGATCTAACTAATGCCTTTATTCACTGTGCCATGTGTCCTTGAGGAAGGAGGCCAGAGCATACAATGGCCGAAACGTAATAAATATGGTGAAAAAGAGGAGGACAATAGTCCAAACAATGTAAATAGTGTATATAATACCTCATCTCAGAAATATAGACAGTTACATTTTTAAAGTTTAATGATAATTCTTCTGCTGTTACTTAAAGACAATTTGATGCATGTAGGTCCTTACTTTCCATACAATTATTTTTATTGCATGGCTGTCTTTCACAATTAATTTCAAATTTATTTCCAACTTATAAAAATTGTTATCATTAGAAAAAAATTGTCACAAAATATCACATGAAAAAAATTGCCAAAAACAATCATAATAATGAAAAATGGTGAATCCCAAATTTCAGGGCTGCAGGTCTGGATCTAGCCCTGAATGTTTCAAAATTTCTTGTGGACTCAACCTGATTCCAAAATGGTATGAGATGTTGGGTAACATCCCCTCGGAGTAAAGTCAAAAACGCGTGACACACTGACGTTCACATTTATTTATATGGATGAATATTTTTAATAAAATTTTTTTTTTTTTCAGTGCCAGTGTCATCATTTCCTGCCTTTCCCAAGGGCATTACATGATTTTAAGGATAAATTGCTGGGGAAGGAGGGGATGAAAGACAAAAAATAAGCAGAAACTTTTATTTAAAAAAAAAAAAAAATAAAAAGCAAATATTAAATGAATTTTTTTAATTTAAAAAAAAAAAAAAAAAAAATAAGTTTCATTTTCTTTTCCTTATAAACTTTTAAAACCGTTTGGGATCAATCCAACTCCTCCTCGAACTGTTTCTTTTTTTCCTTTCTTTTTTTCCTTTCTTTTTTTCCTTTCTTTTTTTCCTTTCTTTTTTTCCTTTCTTTTTTTCCTTTCTTTTTTTCCTTTCTTTTTTTCCTTTCTTTTTTTCCTTTCTTTTTTTCCTTTCTTTTTTTCCTTTCTTTTTTTCCTTTCTTTTTTTCCTTTCTTTTTTTCCTTTCTTTTTTTCCTTTCTTTTTTTCCTTTCTTTTTTTCCTTTCTTTTTTTCCTTTCTTTTTTTCCTTTCTTTTTTTCCTTTCTTTTTTTCCTTTCTTTTTTTCCTTTCTTTTTTTCCTTTCTTTTTTTCCTTTCTTTTTTTCCTTTCTTTTTTTCCTTTCTTTTTTTCCTTTCTTTTTTTCCTTTCTTTTTTTCCTTTCTTTTTTTCCTTTCTTTTTTTCCTTTCTTTTTTTCCTTTCTTTTTTTCCTTTCTTTTTTTCCTTTCTTTTTTTCCTTTCTTTTTTTCCTTTCTTTTTTTCCTTTCTTTTTTTCCTTTCTTTTTTTCCTTTCTTTTTTTCCTTTCTTTTTTTCCTTTCTTTTTTTCCTTTCTTTTTTTCCTTTCTTTTTTTCCTTTCTTTTTTTCCTTTCTTTTTTTCCTTTCTTTTTTTCCTTTCTTTTTTTCCTTTCTTTTTTTCCTTTCTTTTTTTCCTTTCTTTTTTTCCTTTCTTTTTTTCCTTTCTTTTTTTCCTTTCTTTTTTTCCTTTCTTTTTTTCCTTTCTTTTTTTCCTTTCTTTTTTTCCTTTCTTTTTTTCCTTTCTTTTTTTCCTTTCTTTTTTTCCTTTCTTTTTTTCCTTTCTTTTTTTCCTTTCTTTTTTTCCTTTCTTTTTTTCCTTTCTTTTTTTCCTTTCTTTTTTTCCTTTCTTTTTTTCCTTTCTTTTTTTCCTTTCTTTTTTCCTTTCTTTTTTTCCTTTCTTTTTTTCCTTTCTTTTTTTCCTTTCTTTTTTTCCTTTCTTTTTTTCCTTTCTTTTTTTCCTTTCTTTTTTTCCTTTCTTTTTTTCCTTTCTTTTTTTCCTTTCTTTTTTTCCTTTCTTTTTTTCCTTTCTTTTTTTCCTTTCACACAGTTATTACAGAGTTTTTGCTTCATGGTTCTGTGCTAATAATTCACACAAATATGATTAAAACCATAAATTCTTTGTTGTTGCTTAACAGTGTTCAGAAAGTTACTTTATTAGTCATAAAAATTTGACTTCCTCGGTCCCTGAACTGCTTTAATTGTTAGGAAGACCTGAGGGCAGAAGAAACAACCTCCATTTGCAATGGCTCTGAGGAGTTCTGCATTTGTCACGTCTGTCCACTCTTTGAGGCTTTACAGCCACATCATGTTGAAACATCCGTTCCTGAATGACCACTTAAGTTAAGCAATGTCAGGCTTGGTCAGTACCTAGATAAGTGACCGCTTGGGAATAACATGCTGTAAGCTTGGATGTGCATGGGGTGTGATGGATAATGGCTTGAAATTGTTAATCGGAGAGCCAAGTTTCAATTCCAGTTGGGTTTGTTATATATTCACTTAGGTGCAAATACACCTGGGGAAGGTATGAATCCACTTTTTCTCCCCCTATCTATGGGTTAATTAGTAAAACTTCTGTCACTAAATCATTATCTCCAAGGAAAAAAACTCATAAAATATTTTCTGACTTTAAATAACCTGCAAAGGATTGATAAACTGCAAAAAAGGAATGAATGAGTCAATCCACTCTTTGATGTCTGACCAGCTCTCTTGTTGCCATCCCTACCTCCATCCACCTTCGAGAGTGCATGATGGTCTTGCAGAGACTGTTATGCCATGTGATGTGGCCAAATGATGCCATCTTCCAATACATGGAGAGATTCTTGTCAACCTGTGAGACTCTCAACCTTGTGTTGCCAGTAGAAGATGCCAAGGTGCTTTCTTGGGCATTTGTTCTCGAACGCCTGGATCCAGGAGTGTCCTGGTCTCACACCTGTGGAAGAGGATCGAGTCTAGCTTGAACTTGGCATCGAAGATGATGTTGCTCTTGCACCTTTTTTCTAGTCTGGTTGTTGCTGCTGTGGCTGTAGAGATCTGTGTCTAGATTTCTGCGTTTCATGTGCCATCTTTTGACAGGGTTGCCCCCGAGATCCTTCAAATCAACCATTCACCCTTGCATGGAGTATTGCTGCCATATATGGTCTGGAGCCCCTTCTAATTGTCTCAAGGTCCTTGATAAAATCCAAAGACAGATATACAATGTAATTGGCCTTGATCTGGCATCTCATCTGCAGCCGCTTTCTCACAGATGTACCGTCGCCTCCCTCTGTCTTTTTTACAGATACTTTCACAGTAACTGCTCCGATTTCGCTGCCTTCGTTGGTTCCCAGACTTCATGAATTTAAGCGTTCAACTAGGCTGGCATCTCGGCCTCATCCTTTCACTGTTAAATGTAGCCGTCTCTTCTACTCCAATAGCTTCAGGTCTAGCACTTCTCACCTGTGGAACTCCCTCCCCTTTTCCTGTTTCCCTGATAGCTATAATCTTCAACTATTCAAATGTAATGTCAATCGATGTTTCCAGATGCCCTGATCTATCCCTTATTCTTCTCTTCATTCTTTCCTCTATCACTCCTATTTGCTCTCGCTCCAACTCTCTGTAACCCCTTGCGTGCTAGTGGCTTCCAACCTTGCTTGGGATTGAATGCATAAAAAAAAAAAAAAAAATGTATTTGAAGCTGGACACTTCCTCCAGTGGTTTGCTGTCTACGGTGACACTGGCACTATTTACCATTTATTTACATTTCTCTGAGTTCCATTCCATATGCACTGACTGTTTCAACAAGTTTTTGGTCTTTCTTTTTTTTCTTCTTTCTTTTTTTTCTTCTTTCTTTTTTTTCTTCTTTCTTTTTTTTCTTCTTTCTTTTTTTTCTTCTTTCTTTTTTTTCTTCTTTCTTTTTTTTCTTCTTTCTTTTTTTTCTTCTTTCTTTTTTTTCTTCTTTCTTTTTTTTCTTCTTTCTTTTTTTTCTTCTTTCTTTTTTTTCTTCTTTCTTTTTTTTCTTCTTTCTTTTTTTTCTTCTTTCTTTTTTTTCTTCTTTCTTTTTTTTCTTCTTTCTTTTTTTTCTTCTTTCTTTTTTTTCTTCTTTCTTTTTTTTCTTCTTTCTTTTTTTTCTTCTTTCTTTTTTTTCTTCTTTCTTTTTTTTCTTCTTTCTTTTTTTTCTTCTTTCTTTTTTTTCTTCTTTCTTTTTTTTCTTCTTTCTTTTTTTTCTTCTTTCTTTTTTTTCTTCTTTCTTTTTTTTCTTCTTTCTTTTTTTTCTTCTTTCTTTTTTTTCTTCTTTCTTTTTTTTCTTCTTTCTTTTTTTTCTTCTTTCTTTTTTTTCTTCTTTCTTTTTTTTCTTCTTTCTTTTTTTTCTTTCTTTTTTTTTTCTTTCTTTTTTTTCTTTCTTTTTTTTTTTCTTTCTTTTTTTTCTTCTTTCTTTTTTTTCTTCTTTCTTTTTTTTCTTCTTTCTTTTTTTTCTTCTTTCTTTTTTTTCTTCTTTCTTTTTTTTCTTCTTTCTTTTTTTTCTTCTTTCTTTTTTTTCTTCTTTCTTTTTTTTCTTCTTTCTTTTTTTTCTTCTTTCTTTTCTTCTTTCTTTTTTTTCTTCTTTCTTTTTTTTCTTTTTTTTCTTCTTTCTTTTTTTTCTTCTTTTTTTTCTTTCTTTTTTCTTTCTTTTTTTTCTTCTTTCTTTTTTCTTTCTTTTTTTTCTTTTCTTTTTTCTTTCTTTTTTTTCTTCTTTCTTTTTTTTCTGCATTTTACTTTCTTTTTAAATTTCATCTTTTTCGTTTTCTCTCTTTTCTCCTTTCTTTTTTCTTCTTTTTCTTCTCTATTTTTCTCCCCCCCCCCCAAAAAAAAAGACAAGGACGTATTATTTCATTTTTGTTTCTCCTGCCTGAAAGAAAAATAATGTAACAATTTTTTTATTTTTTTAGATTCCATGTTTAATATAAATTATTAATGTTTTATTTTTTTTTTTTAATCAGTTATTTTACTTTCTTTTTTTTTCTTTATTAAAAAATAATGTAAAATTTTTATAAATTTTTTACTTTAAAAGATGACTCTGCATTATTTAACTTGCAATTAATTCTCAAATCTCTTTTGTTCTCATTCGCAACTTTGATTACTTAGAATTTTCTGCTCAGGCCATTTTCATTCATTTTCTTTCAAAATTATAAATTTAAACTTCTCCATAGAAATGGTATCTTACTTTGCCCCTTAACCTATTCAGACACAAGTGTTTCCTCTTAGCTCAACCCTGGACTCTTGTCAACCCCCATCACCAGCACGTGTCTCTGCCTTCTTTTTCAGGATGTCAAGGGGAAGCAAAATGGTAAAATGGTGATTATCTTCTCTTTTCTTTTACCTGTAACTTTTTTTTTTTCAACACCCCCCCCCCCCCCCGACATCACTGACTCAATGGTTAACTGCTTGCACGTCACCTCTCCTTCTCTTCACTGATATTTCAACGTCGTTCTGTGATACTAAACCCGGCACCTAACGTTTTTCGTTTTCTCATGATCTCACTCTTTTTTTCAGTATAGTTTCTTGTACCCACTGAGATTGAAATTCCAGGCTAGTCTCTTTGCATTTGCTTTTACACTAATGCTCTTGGGAAAGGTAAGAATTCAGCTCTTTTTCTTTCCCACCGGCTTTGGTTTAATTAGCAAGGTAGACTGGTCTCTGTAGACTTGGTAGGCAGCCATTCAAAGAGAAAACAGGCTTATGGCTACATCACATTAAAAAACCTTTTCCCATACAATCACCAAAACTAAGGAATCCTATTCAGTACCTCAATAGGTGACTGCTTTGATGTACCAGGTGCTGTTAATCGGATAGCTGAGTTCCAATTCTCATTGGTTTTGTTATATTCAATTATATGCAAATAACATTGGGAAAGGTATGAATTCACTTTTGTCCCCCAGCTAGGGGTTAATTAGTAAGTCTTGTATCAGTAAACCATTATTGCACCTCCCCCCAAAAATATTCTTACAATCTAAAAATATTTTCTGCCTTTAAATAACCTGGAAAGAGTTAATAATCTTTAGAAAATTCCAAACTATGGAGAAGGCAACAGGAAACAGCTGTCTATTCCAAGAAGTCTTGGGAATTTGCAGATATTTGAGAAATGAACTCTGGGGATTTATGAGGTCCTGCATCCTGAGGGGGACATGGCGCTATTTAAATAAATAAATTTTTACTGATTATTTGCTCTGTAAGTTGTTAGTTTTCTTTAACGCTGCACATTTAAAAGCGGCTGCAAAAATACCTGCAATTTGTTTTCGGAGGACCTTGTAAAACCTTCCAGAACTTCTTGTGATGATATGACTTGCATCTTGATCACCTCATTTACAGTCAAGAAATGTTCTCTGGGGGAAATAGTTGCAGAAAAACAACTAATTCTGCATTAAATTAAACCATAAAAGACATGTCTTGGTTGGTTATAAATGGAATAAAATACTTCTAAAATAATGAAACACTCAAATATACAATATTTTGAATACTATTCATTATAATGATGATGATTGTCAATGATAATTTATAATTGTCTTTCAAATTACACTTCGGATGTCTTTCCGTTTATAATTTGATTTGAACAGATTGACAACTTAAAAACATTTATTGTACTATTTATTAACTTTAGTCTCATGTGTACATTGGCTGCCACCATTAAAAAGATCTTGTTGCACATTCAGAATGATTGGGAGTTTTTGTAATTTTTTTTTTTTTTTTCTAAATTAAGTAAATTTTAATTCTCAAAATTAGACTTGCCAAAATATGTAAGTATAGTACATCCTTGTGCAAATTAAGTTAGTTTCCTTTCTTTCACCATACGGTCAGTTTTAGACCCACTGGAGTGACAGGGTGTAATCGATTTCTATTCTTCCTCAGATTAGGTTATTTGCAGTGGTGTGCAGTAATATGAATCTATTTTCAGGGTGAATGATGAAATTTGTTTTGGCCTTGAAAAATATTGCATCAGATTTTCATCATGACCAGACACTATTGCCTCGACTGTCGATTAGTTGTCCTATAGCTATTATCTGCGATGAATTTTATTCTAAGGTAGCATATGAAAATTGTAATGCTGCACAAGGACACTGGCCAGACATACCAGTGAATAAATCAAAGTACTATTGACTGGCTCGGAAACTCTCCTGATTTAAATCCAATTGAGAATCTGTGGTCAGTCTGCTAGGAAAAACTTTAAGGAATGGACATATGAAGTACTAACATATGCACTGGGTCATGTTTCTTTGGAAAAATATGAAAAAAAAAGTAAATAATAACGGAATTATTCATTTTGTTTCAATTAATTTGCACAGGGGTGTATGAAAACTTTGGGAAGTTATTATTCCTCCTGCTCCCCAAAGTATGCCAATATTAAAGTTGAATTCAGTTATATTTGAGAAGCTGATCTTGCAAGAAATTTTCCCAGATCTTCATTCACTGTGAAAAGGAATTGGAGAATAGACCATTTATAGCATGTGATGAAGACAGTAAATAGGATTTTCCTAAAGCAACTAACACCAAAAAAAAAAATATATATATATTAATAATAAATATACAATTTTTAATTTTTTTTTTCACCAGAAGCTCAAGTTTTAGTTTCATGCACAATGCAATTGTTAGGAGCTAATTGAAAACTGACTGTTGCATAATTTAAATGTGGATATTTATACTGTAATGTTAGTGGACCACGCAATATGCAATATTTTACACACACACACACACACACACACATACACATATATATGATGATGAAACTGGAAAATCTATAAACAATTTGTATGTGTGCATGCACAGATATATGCGAGTGGGCATGTATATATGTACATGTGTGTATAAGTATTTAAAAAAACTATAAGATTTATATGCTATTTGCTAGTTTATGTATGCATATATATATATATATATATATATATGAAAAAAAAGAAACACTCTAGTTTCAGTAGACTGATTTAAAATCCAACAGACACCAAATGGCTCTATCTAATCTATTCTATACTATACTATACGAATAAATTCTATGCTAAAATAATCTATTCTATTCCATACTAATCAAATCTATTCTATACTATACTAATTAAATCTATTCTATTCTATACTAATCAAATCCATTCTATACTAATCTATACTATACTGAAACTAATCTAATCTATTCTGTACTGTACTAATCTATTCTGTACTGTACTAATCTATTCTGTACTGTACTAATCTATTCTGTACTATACTAATCTATTCTATACTGTACTAATCTATTCCATACTGTACTAATCTATTCCATACTGTACTAATCTATTCCATACTGTACTAATCTAATCTATACTGTACTAATCTAATCTATACTGTACTAATCTAATCTATACTGTACTAATCTAATCTATACTGTACTAATCTAATCTATACTGTACTAATCTAATCTATACTGTACTAATCTAATCTATACTGTACTAATCTATACTATACTGAAACTAATCTAATCTATACTGTACTAATCTAATCTATACTGTACTAATCTAATCTATTCTATACTATACTAATCTAATCTATTCTATACTATACTAATCTAATCTATACTATACTAATCTAATCTATTCTATACTAATCTAATCTATTCTATACTATACTAATCTATTCTATACTATACTATACTAATCTATTCTATACTATACTATACTAATCTATTCTATACTATACTATACTAATCTATTCTATACTATACTAATCTATTCTATACTATACTATACTAATCTATTCTATACTATACTATACTAATCTATTCTATACTATACTATACTAATCTATTCTATACTATACTATACTAATCTATACTATACTATACTAATCTATTCTATACTATACTATACTAATCTATTCTATACTATACTATACTAATCTATTCTATACTATACTATACTAATCTATTCTATACTATACTATACTAATCTATTCTATACTATACTAATCTATTCTATACTATACTAATCTATTCTATACTATACTAATCTAATCTATACTATACTAATCTAATCTATTCTATACTAATCTAATGTATTCTATAGTATTCTAATCTAATCTATTCTATACTATACTATACTAATCTAATCTATTCTTTACTGTACTAATCTATTCTATACTGTACTAATCTAATCTATACTGTACTAATCTAATCTAATCTATATATAAAAACAAAGAGACACTCTCTTGAGCCTGGATATTGGATGAGGTAAGTAAATTTGATTTATGCTCCACACTTCAGACCCCATCTAAACATATTTTTTCTCGGATTTAGTTTTGTCTTTCTTTTGTTCTAAATTGATGAAAGCCAGTGAAATGCATCGTTTATACATTTTCTTTTTCATCATTTTCATTTTTCTTTTGGATACAATTTACATCCTAAATACACACACTGTGTGTGTGTGCGCGCGCGCACATATATATATATATATATATATATATATATATATATAACTTCAAACATTTTAAGTGGATCCCTGTATTTGAGTAGATGGTCTGTTTTATTTGTGTGAAGGGGTGGGCATATTTCCTTTAATAAGTTTTCTCGAGTACACAGACTCATGGACAAGAAGAAATTTTAAAGAAATATATAAAAATGGAGTGTCTACTTAAATACGGATAACCACTTAAAATAACATTTAAAGTAACAAATATATATATATATCCCTAGTGATTAATTTAAATAATGGGAAAAAGTGTCCTTATGATAATCTGTTTTCACTTTTATTTAAATAGAAAAGAACAAAAAATAATAATCTTATTTGATGATGATGATAATATATTTGCATGAAATACAAAATGTCAGACTTTAAGCGTGTCTGATTATCTAAAGATGTGTAAATTTACAATAAGTGTAAATAACTGAATTTGTCAATTGTTAATATGCATGTTGTGTGCATTTCCATTTTTTGTTTTTCTTTTTTCTATTTTTCTATTTCTCTTTTTCCTTTTCTTTCTCTTTTTTCCTTTTCTTTCTCTTTTTTCCTTTTCTTTCTCTTTTTTTCCTTTTCTTTCTCTTTTTTTCCTTTTCTTTCTCTTTTTTTCCTTTTCTTTCTCTTTTTTTCCTTTTCTTTCTCTTTTTTTTCCTTTTCTTTCTCTTTTTTTCCTTTTCTTTCTCTTTTTTTTCCTTTTCTTTCTCTTTTTTTTCCTTTTCTTTCTCTTTTTTTTCCTTTTCTTTCTCTTTTTTTTCCTTTTCTTTCTCTTTTTTTTCCTTTTCTTTCTCTTTTTTTTCCTTCTGCTCTTAACACTTGTTTAATTTGGTTTATCCTGATTTACTCACCTTTGGTGGTGGCCTCACTTCCATCATACCAGTCATACTAGATAATTTAAGTGCATATGTGTTGTCGTATTTTTTCTCTAATATTAAAAACAATGCAACATATTTCAATCATATAACATGATCTCGTCTTGAGTAAATGTTTCAGATAATCTTACTAATTCCCTTTTTTTCTTTCTGCTGTTAGTTCTGGATATTTTTCCTTAAATAAAAATAAATCCTTTTTAAAACTTAAATTGTCATATGAAAATAGAATTCATCATTTCTTACTGAAAATATAACCAAAATCAAAAAGGCATTTTCAATGTGAACACTGATATTTTTTTTTTACTTAAGGGAATGTTTATGAACTCTGCTCCCAGAAAAAGAAAAATGACAGTGTGTGTGTGTGCACGCGCGCGCACACACACACATATATATATATATATATATATATATATATATATATAAAGACAGTCTGACAATTATTTAAAGACATTTTTATGTTTAACGTTCTTTTTATAGATACAAGTATTTAAGTAAATACTCTGTTTATAATAAACAGTATTAAATAACATTTACCTGCCTGAATGTCCAAGAAATCTTCATAGAAAATATTCATCCTTCGACAGGATTCGAACCTGTATCCTATACGGAACCGTCGTTTAGTCTAACGTGCCTTACTTAAATACTTGTATCTATAAAAAGAATATATAAACATGAAAATGTCTTAAAATATTTGTTGGACTTTGTTCATTTCATAATGTGTGACGTCATTTGTTTACATTTGGATACACTTTGACCAGATAAGAATGTATGTGAGAGATTCATGGAAGATTGAAGTTTATAAGCAGTAAAATCGACCTTGTTAATCGAACAATCCTTTGTGGCCAGGAGGTTAGGCACGTCAGGCTATATGACGGTTCCGTATAGGATACAGGTTCGAATCCTGTCGAAGGACGAATATTTTCTATGACGATTTCTCGGACATTCAGGCCGGTAAATGTTATTTAATACTGTTTATTATAAACAGAACATTTACTTAAATACTTGTATCTATAAAAAGAATGTTAAACATAAAAATGTCTTTAAATAATTGTTGGACTTTGTCCATTTCATAATATGTGTGTGTCAACTCTAGGTCAACAATGTTTGTTGGGCTCATTACAATCTTTAACA
The DNA here is from genome assembly GCA_963932145.1 of Acanthosepion lycidas. Taxonomy (NCBI): domain Eukaryota; kingdom Metazoa; phylum Mollusca; class Cephalopoda; order Sepiida; family Sepiidae; genus Acanthosepion; species Acanthosepion lycidas. The sequence continues at coordinate 89,717,529 of OZ010597.1, forward strand.
AAATATATTTTTGGTATAACTTAGATACTAAAAAGATTCCTTTACTCTAACTTTTATATATATATATAATTTAAAAATATCTCTGTGCATGAAATTAAAAAAAAACAACATATTTTGATACTTTAATATTAACTAGCAGTATAACCACTCTTTGATCACCTCTTTCATTACTGTGAATTTTTGCCATTCAATTGGAGCAGTTTAAAGTCAGCCCACCTGAAAATCAATATTAGTAACATTTGGATGCAACTGAAGCACATCCTCAGATGCGGGGGGGGGGGTAACAATTTGAATGGAGGGAAGGCCCTGAAAAAGGAACTGTATAATATTACTGTAATAATCTAAAGTATTTTTTGTTAAAGTTTTTATGAAAGATATATATCCAAGAACAGATAGTAAATAGTAAAACGTTGCTGAGAGTTATAATGGACAGGAAGTAGTGGAGAGCCATTGTCATCAACAGTTTGGACTCAATTATCTATCAAACAAAAAAAAAATTTCATCGAAATTGGATGAAAAGTGGAAATGCATAAACAACATCTGATCACACACACACACACACAGACATTGAGGATTATAGATATAGAATGTAATTATTCTAAAAAAAAAAAAAAAAAGAAATTATTTATAAAATTAAAGCAAGAAATACATTGCCTATTAAGTATGTCTCCAGTTTTGATCAGGCTCAGACCTACTCAGCCTGACTAGTCACATTAATTTTATTTCATTTTTTACTTTCTTTCTTCGTTCTCTTCTTTCTCTTCTTCTTTCTTATGACCAATATCAACAAAATGTATTTTGGTCAGTATTTTAAGACAGAGAGTTAAAACAATTTTGGATCCAGCTGAAATCAAGAATGAAAACAATGCAAAATTTTTTGTGCTTTGAAATAGATATACATGAATGTTAACTCACTTGAGCTAAGCCAGACAAGCCTAACTCTCAGAGTTGCCACTAATATATAATGTGAGCTGAATAGACCTGAGCAATAAAATCACAGGTGCTCCCAAACCACCTTCTGTCAATGGTTGTGAAGGAAAACTTGATGCATCAAACCCCTGCTCCCTTCAGTATAGTCTGTCGAAAAAGTGCTATACTGTGTTGTTGATGGTCATTCCTGGGAGGTTCAACTCTGAAACTGATAAAACCTAGAGTCTGTTGTTCACCATTTCTGTGACAAACTTTTGCACCAATTCCATGTCATCACTAGTTTCAAAAAGTGTGGATGGTCCTGCACAAGCCTTCCCCAGGATAATCAAATCATCTATGTGGGTTTTCTGACAACTTTCCTCATATGTTGAAATTCACATACACAGACACACACACACATATATATATATATACACACACACACATACATACATACATATATATATATATATATATATATATATATATATAATATGCAATGTTACATTAGTACATGTGCATACCCACTACAAAACTGTACATCTTGTTTCAACATTAAAAAAATCTTTTTTAATGTTTCATCAGGTGGGGAATCACGATGCAATGAAACATTAAAAAAGATTTTTTTAACATTGAAACAAGATGTACAGTTTTGTAGTGGGTGTGTGCATGTTCTAATTTAACATTGCATAATAAATAAATATTTATTGCTGTACTTTTGTATTGAGCTCTGTTTTAAATTAATGTCTTACTCTTCATTCTTTTACATTTGGAGATATATATATATATTTTTGAGGAGGCACTGTGGAGTAATGGATTGAGGAATCGGAGAACCAAGTTCAAATTCCAGTCAAATCCATTATATCCACTTAACGTGCTAATGTCCATGGGGAAAAGTATGAATCCTCTTGTTCTCCCCACCAGCTATGGGGGAATAGCAAGACAGACTGGGTTATATACGCTTGGGTGGCAACCAGTCTAGGAGAAGAACAACATTGAATTCAGATCCTGCAGAGGAACGTTTGGGGACCTTGTAGCATACAATGAACCAGGTCTCTCTATTCATCTCTTCCAAAAAGTGTAGTTGGGTCTGCACAAGCCTTCATCACTATAATCAAATCATATGTGCAGGTGTCTGGCTATCGGTGACAAGGTATGATTATACCACCTCAGGAACGGAGTTGCTTGAGCCCTATGCATCGAAAAATGATGAAAGAGTCCTGTGTGTCTGTGTGTGTGTGTGTGTGTGTATATATATATATATATATATATATGAAAATTTCTCCAATTTAACCAGTAGAGAAGACAATATTTATGAATAAAAATGACAATAGGAAAACTGGTAATTGCTGACGTGTTTCGTCCAATGTGGACTTTATCAAAGCAAAATACGAATTTTCGTCATTTTTATTCATATATATATATATATATTGGGCAGCAACCTTTCTTTTAAATATCTTTCATTAAATATTGCAAATATATAATTTTTGATTTGATTTTCTTATCTGACACTATTTCTTATTATATAATGCTTACGATAACATCATGTTGAATAATAGGTTCCCATATGATCACTGTTAAGCAACTTCAAGCCTGGTTAGTACCTAGATGGGTGACTACTTCGGAATGCCAGGCGCTGTAAGTTTGGGTGTACAGGTGGGGTAATGGATCCTAGCTCTGAATCATTAATTGGAGAGCCAACTTCCAATACCAGTCAGGTGTGTTATAATCACTTACACACAAGTACCTTTGGGAAAAGTATGAATCCACCTCTTCTCCCCAGATATGGGTTAATTAGTAAGACTTGTATCACTAAAAACTATTATCTCAAAAATAATTCTTACAATCTAAAAAAAATATTTTCTAGCTTCAAATAACCTGTGTAACATGCGACTTTTGAAGACCTAATCTTAAAACTAATTTTATGGGGCTCACATCAATTGTAAACTGGACCAATGTCTACCTCATAAAATTAACATATGTACTGTTGGCCCTGGTTATGCCATTGACCAAACTCTATACCCATTTACTGTAGTCAAGTTAGCTTCAAAATTAGGTCTTCCAAGGTTGCATGATACGCAAATATATACGGTAAATTGTTCAGATTATCAAATAGCTTCATTCTTAAAATTGCTAGAAGTCTTGAAAAAAATATCACTTTTGTAATTTTTTCATTTCCTTTCTTTTTCATTTTTCCTTCGTTTTTCTTTTTTTCTTTTCTCTTTTTCCTTTTTCCACTTTTTCCTTCTTTTCTCTTTTTCTCTTTTCCTTTTTCCTCTTTTCCTTTTTCCTCTTTTCTCTACTTCCTTCTTTTCTCTACTTCCTTCTTTTCTCTACTTCCTTCTTTTCTCTACTTCCTTCTTTTCTCTACTTCCTTCTTTTCCTCTTTTCCTTCTTTTCCTCTTTTCCTTCTTTTCCTCTTTTCCTTCTTTTCCTCTTTTCCTTCTTTTCCTCTTTTCCCTCTTTTCCTCTTTTCCCTCTTTTCCTCTTTTCCCTCTTTTCCTCTTTTCCCTCTTTTCCTCTTTTCCCTCTTTTCCTCTTTTCCCTCTTTTCCTTCTTTCCCTCTTTTCCTTCTTTTCCTCTTTTCCTTCTTTTCCTTTTTTCCTCTTTTCCTTTTCATTTTCTCTTTTTCCTTTTCTCTTTTTCCTTTTCTCTTTTTCCTTTTCTCTTTTTCCTTTTCTCTTTTTCCTTTTCTCTTTTTCCTTTTCTCTTTTTCCTTTTCTCTTTTTCCTTTTCTCTTTTTCCTTTTCTCTTTTTCCTTTTCTCTTTTTCCTTTTCTCTTTTTCCTTTTCTCTTTTTCCTTTTCTCTTTTTCCTTTTCTCTTTTTCCTTTTCTCTTTTTCCTTTTTTCCTTTTCTCTTTTTCCTTTTCTCTTTTTCCTTTTTTCCTTTTCTCTTTTTCCTTTTTCCTCATTTTCATCTATTTCCTCGTTTCCCTCTTTTTCCTTCTTTTCTCTTTTCTTTTTTCCTCGTTTTCATCTATTTCCTTCTTTTCTCTTTTCTTTTTTCCTCGTTTTCATCTATTTCCTTCTTTTCTTTTTTCCTCGTTTTCATCTATTTCCTTTTCTCTTTTCTTTTTTCCTCGTTTTCATCTATTTCCTTCTTTTCTTTTTTCCTCGTTTTCATCTATTTCCTTTTCTCTTTTCTTTTTTCCTCGTTTTCATCTATTTCCTTCTTTTCTCTTTTCTTTTTTCCTCGTTTTCATCTATTTCCTTCTTTTCTCTTTTCTTTTTTCCTCGTTTTCATCTATTTCCTTCTTTTCTCTTTTCTTTTTTCCTCGTTTTCATCTATTTCCTTCTTTTCTCTTTTCTTTTTTCCTCGTTTTCATCTATTTCCTTCTTTTCTCTTTTCTTTTTTCCTCGTTTTCATCTATTTCCTTCTTTTCTCTTTTCTTTTTTCCTCGTTTTCATCTATTTCCTTTTTCCTTCTTTTCTCTTTCCTTTTTCCTTCTTTTCTCTTTCCTTTTTCCTTCTTTTCTCTTTTTCCTTCTTTTCTCTTTTTCCTTCTTTTCTCTTTTTCCTTCTTTTCTCTTTTTCCTTCTTTTCTCTTTTTCCTTCTTTTCTCTTTTTCCTTCTTTTCTCTTTTTCCTTCTTTTCTCTTATACTTGAATTTTAATATCTTGCATGCTTTAATCTTTAAATCTCATCTTTATTTTAAAGAGAACAGAAAATTAACTTGAGTTTGTTAATGCAAATCGCATGCATTGATGATGCGAAGATTGTACGCAGTGGATGTTGTGTGTTTCATGTAGAAGAATAGAATATTGTCATAGATGAGATGGCCTTTTACTCAAGGCTTTTATTTATTGAGTCTGACTATTTTTGTTAGTTTGAAACTATAAGCAGATGCATGTTTTTTGCTGAGATTAAGGGTGTTAAAAATTGCTTGTGAAATAATTAAATTTAATGACATTTAAATGCATCATGATCTTCTTTGTTGCATGAAATGAAAGGAATCGTTGCTTAAAGACTGATTTCTTCAAAGTCTATTATCCTTACTTCAGCAATGTTCTTTATTCTTCCAGGCTTTAATTAATTGGAAAATCTGGGAGGATTTCTTTTGGGTTGTTTGTTGCTGCTGTTCTTATGGCTGTTGTTGCCGTTCCTGTTTGTTGCCACTCTTATGTTTTGGTGTTGCTTTTATATTCATTGCTGCAGCTGCAGTTCTTACCTTTATTGCTTTTTGTTGTTGTTGCTCTTTGTTGTTCTTGTTGTTGCTCTTTGTTGTTCTTGTTGCTGCTTTGTTGTTCTTGTTGTTGCTTGTCTTTGTTGTTGTTATTGCTACTCTTTGTTGTTGTTATTGCTACTCTTTGTTGTTGTTATTGCTACTCTTTGTTGTTGTTATTGCTACTCTTTGTTGTTGTTATTGCTACTCTTTGTTGTTGTTATTGCTACTCTTTGTTGTTGTTATTGCTACTCTTTGTTGTTGCTGTTTGTCTTTGTTGTTGCTGTTTTTCTTTGTTGTTGTTGTTGTCGTCTTTGTTGTTGCTGTTTTTCTTTGTTGTTGTTGTTGTCGTCTTTGTTGTTGTTGCTGTTCGTCTTTGTTGTTCATCTTTGTTGTTGCTGGTCTTTGTTGTCATTGTTGTTGCTCATCTTTGTTGTTTTTGTTGCTCTTTGTTGTTGTTGCTGCTCTTTGTTGTTCTTGTTGTTGCTGCTCTTTGTTGTTCTTGTTGTTGCTGCTCTTTGTTGTTCTTGTTGTTGCTGCTCTTTGTTGTTCTTGTTGTTGCTGCTCTTTGTCTTTGTTGTTGTTGCTGTTCGTCTTTGTTGTTCATCTTTGTTGTTGCCGGTCTTTGTTGTTGCCGGTCTTTGTTGTCATTGTAGTCCATCTTTGTTGTCAGTCTTTGTTGTTGCTCCTCTTTTTTGCTGTTCTGTGTTGTTGCTTTTCTTCTCTTTGTTGCTGCTCTCATTATTGCTCTTATTTTTGTTACTATTGTTCTTATCATTGCCCTTATTTTTGTTACTATTGTTCTTATCATTGCCCTTATTTTTGTTACTATTGTTCTTATCATTGCCCTTATTTTTGTTACTATTGTTCTTATCATTGCCCTTATTTTTGTTGTTGTTGATGCTATTTGTTTTATTTTTCCACTGCACATTGTTGCTGAATATATCACAAGGACACTTAATAATATGGCCTTTTTCTTTTGCACTTGAGTGACCTCAGTGAATGCCCTGACCCACTCGCTTACTCTCTTCTTTGTACCAGAAACACTTTTTATAATGCTTCATTCCTGAAGAAATTCCTAATCCCATTGGCCTTTTTTAAGCCCAAAGGTTTGGAAGAATCAAAAGCAATTACTGTGGAAAACTTTACTCCCCCTAAACCACCACATGTGAAATGTCAATATTACTTTTTTCAATTATGGAAGGCCATACCAGTTCTTCTCAATTTTTTTTTTTTTTTTTTTTTATCTTCCACCAGTTGATGAGCAAATTTAATGCGAAAAATAGCATCAAAGTATTTTATTTCAACAATTGTCCTCCTTCCATTGCTTCTGGAACCTTCTTGCAGACTCTTTGGAAGACATACTGGATGGTTGATTCCAAATAACAAATAAGGATGAATATTTCAGTCCTGATGTCTTGGAATTTCAAATAGCTTTGTATTTCACTACTTTATTTCACCATTTATTCCACAATAAGCTTAAAAGTCACCCTATTGCCCTTTAAGCTAGCCTTTGGATGGCTCTTGATTGGGCCTTTAGCTTGTTCAGGAGTTTGAGAGTCCCTAAGTCTTTGTATATTCTCAGCATTGGAAGCTCCTCTGGCTGCTGTTTGATTTGGACTCTGATTTATACAGGACTTTCTTTTCCTCGCTGCAGCCTTGGATCTTTTGATTACAATCTGATCCTCTTTTGGTGGAGATTTCTTATTTTGCAAGGCATACTGCTGCCATATGTGATTGGTAACATTAAACTACAGAAGAACTCAAAATTGATCACTGCATTTAAATATTGCATCAATACTTAAGCTTATCTTTTAAAAGTTTATTGATAACTCATCTACAACCACTTAGGTCTTTACTTTCCGTACAAACAATTATTTTTCTTTCATGGGAGACTTTCGTGGGATTTCACAATTAATTTTGATTATTCCCAAATTTATTTCCAATTTATAAAAATTGTTATGTGACAAAAGATTTGTTGCAAAAAATCACATAAAAAAAAACTTGGGAATCCAAAATTTCTGTAACATGAGCTATTGAATGTTAGAGAGTTGTGTCCCCTTAATTGAAATAGTGTGACACTGACATTCACATCTCTTATACAGAAGCTTAATGTCTTTAACAAGTTGAGTTGAAAAGGTTCTCAAACATTGAGGGTTGTATATATATATATGTATGTGTGTGTGTGTGTGTGTGTGTGTGTATATATATATATATATATATATATATATATATATATGTATTGTGTGTATTTAGGCAGCATCTTTTCTTTCATACACGTTTCACTAAATAATATAGACAAGTGTTGACAGACTATCATCACTGTCGTGTCCATGTATTGCTTAATGTGTTGTAATTGACATCTTTGATAATGGCTTATGTAAGCCGAAAGCTTAGATTGTATTAAAAAAATATGGATCAATATTGTGAATTTCTTTCTTCTTTCAACGATAATGTTATTAAACTTATCAGACGTTACAAAAAAAATTTACATAAAATAGACAACAGCTGTCTATATTATTTAATGAAACATGTATGAATATATTATATATATATATATATATATATATATAATGCAAGTCAAAAGCAAACCAACAGTAATAAAGCAAGAAAGGGATACAGTCAAGTGGTTATTATTGCATTCTGATTTCAAAGCAAGAAAGAACAACAATGTGGGGATGAGACCAAGAATTGGTCCATTTTTATTGGTTAGGAAGAAATCCCAGCATGCATCTGTAGGATTTGTCTATAAATTTAGGGTGGGGAGATTTTTAGCAGTCATTCTCAGAGAATGTAACCAACAACATTTTTTTTTTTTTTTTTTTGAGTGGTGTTCACCCTTTAAAAGGCCCAAGATTCACTTGAGGTAGTGTTATATAGTAAGAAACACAGCTAATGCAAATATGCATGGAAGATAACAGTTAATCCTAGACTTGAACAGGTTAAGATTGTAGCAATTGTGGAAGCAACCTCCTTGAAGTTGGTTCCATAAGGCAGTGGTTCTTGGGAAGAAGTTGCTTGAGTGGAACTTGTACCTCACCAGGGGAATACGAAGGGAATATAGGTGTGTTGTATGGTAGCTGTGAAGGTTAGGACTAGTGGAATTAGCAATAGAGCATTGATAGGCTTGCGATGTCTCATCCATGGGTAAGGGGTTGCAGAATAGAAAATAATCTGTCACCTGCCATGAGAGAGAGACGCTTTTGATTCTATTGAGTGGAAAATGAAGGCTAGGCAGCTCTCACCCATATATGGCAGCATAATCCATTTTTGGCCTGATCTAGCTCTTGCAAAAGAAGAGGAAAACAGGAGGATTGAGGTATTTACTGAAATGGTACAGAGAACCAATCATTTTACCAGCATCCTTAATGATGGAATGTACTCAAATTAAAACTCCTTACATCTTAAGTTATTTCAATATTTATTGATATTTCTGAGATATATAAACTACATAATTGACATCGTTCTGGCTGTGGTCCTCATCCTTACTGCCATATTCACAACATTTCGGCTGTTGTATGCTCCAGCCTTCTTCAGGTGATATACGTTAGAATTTCAAACTGAACCCTTTATTTAGTCTGTATGCTTGATTAAAATTCTGCAGGTTTTGAAGTGAAAAAACTTTTGAGTAATTCTCAAATGATAAAGTTTTACCCGTCAAAGTGTTTGGCAAGGTTTTTATTTTTATTTTATTTTCTTTCTTTTTCTTCTTTTTTTCTTTCTTCTTTTTTTTTCTTTTTCTTCTTTTTTTTCTTCTTTTTCTTTTTCTTCTTTTTTTTCTTCTTTTTCTTTTTCTTCTTTTTTCTTTTTCTTTTTCTTCTTTTTTCTTTCTTCTTTTTTTTCTTTTTTCTTTTTCTTTTTTCTTTCTTCTTTTTTTTCTTTTTCTTTTTTCTTTTCTCCTTTCTTCTTCTTCTTTTTTCTTTTTTCTTCTTTTTTCTTTTTTCTTCTTTTTTCTTCTTTTTTCTTTTTTCTTTTTTCTTCTTTTTTCTTTTTTCTTCTTCTTTTTTCTTCTTCTTCTTTTTTCTTCTTCTTCTTTTTTCTTCTTCTTCTTTTTTCTTCTTTTTTCTTCTTCTTCTTTTTTCTTTTTTCTTCTTTTTTCTTTTTTCTTTTTCTTTTTTCTTCTTTTTTCTTCTTCTTTTTTCTTCTTTTTTCTTTTTTCTTCTTTTTTCTTCTTTCTTCTTCTTTCTTCTTCTTTTTTCTTCTTTTTTCTTCTTTTTTCTTCTTTTTTCTTCTTTTTTCTTCTTTTTTCTTCTTTTTTCTTCTTTTTTCTTCTTTCTTCTTTCTTCTTCTTTTTTCTTTTTTCTTCTTCTTCTTTTTTCTTCTTTTTTCTTCTTCTTTTTTCTTCTTCTTTTTTCTTCTTCTTTTTTCTTCTTCTTTTTTCTTCTTTTTTCTTCTTCTTTTTTCTTCTTCTTTTTTCTTCTTTTTTCTTCTTCTTTTTTCTTCTTTTTTCTTTTTCTTTTTCTTCTTCTTTTTTCTTCTTTTTTCTTTTTCTTTTTCTTTTTTCTTCTTTTTTCTTCTTCTTTTTTCTTCTTTTTTCTTCTTCTTTTTTCTTTTTTCTTCTTCTTTTTTCTTTTTTCTTTTTCTTTTTTCTTTTCTTCTTCTTTTTTCTTTTTTCTTTTTTCTTCTTTTTCCTTTTTCTTTTTCCTTTTTCTCTTTTCTTTTTTCTTCTTTTTCGTTTTTCTTTTTCTTTTTTGTTTTTCTTTCTTTTTTGTTTTTCTTTCTTTTTCGTTTTTCTTTCTTTTTCGTTTACATATTTGCTAAAATACAATGAAGACACCTTTGACAACACAAAATTCCTAATCCTGACTCTTTCTACAAAACTTGTAAATAAATTAGTTATTCTTAATACAAAGATCTTTACCATCACGTTCCAAAGCAATCAGAGATATAATTTTGAAGAAAAATAAATCCAACATGGCTTCAGACACTAGTAATTGTCATACACATATTTACATAAGTATGCATACAAAAAAAATACAATAAAAAGACTCTATGTATGTAGACTCTTATATATGTACAAGCATGTTTATGTATTATATATATATGTGTGTGTGTGTCCTCAGAATAAATCTGTAGAGATGACAAATAGAGAATTGGAAAATAGTTCTTGGTCCTTGTCATCACATTTCGTCATTTGGCAAGTGATTTGTCAATTCATTTGACAAGTGATGATAAACAAAAATGAAATGTTGTGCAGTTATTTCCCAATCATCTATTTTATTCAGTTTGTCTTCTCTACAGAAGTATTTGAAAAATTTAACACATTTTTTGAAAGAAATTGTTTTTAAGAGAAAGATTTTATAAATTTCAATCGAGAGTAGGACTGGTCGCTCAGTCAGTGAATGCCGAATGTTTCCTTATAAGAAAATGGCTAATATTACTATTAGCATTTGGACATCTCATCATAAACAAAGATTGCATGTAAACAAGATTTTGTTGGCTACATTCTGACAATTTAAAAATCTCGTCTACTATCCTGAAAAGATCTTGATATTGACAGAGATGGTCAAAATTAATTGAGTAAAACAGAAACATGAAGGTTGGCTGGCTTATCCACAATTTTGATCTGAATGTGCAACAGTTCCTATCAGTTGAATTAAACAAAAGTTATTTACAGGTTTTCAACCCTTTGTGGGTTATGGGTTACTTAAGATCAGAACACATTTTGGATTATAAAATTTTCTTTTTTTTCCTTCTTGAGACAAGTCCCATAGTTGAGACAAAAAGGATGGAATCATACATTTGCCAACGGTATTTTCTCCCAAATAAATGTAACTGTTATAGAGTAACTCGCACCCCTTCAGCATTCTAGTAGATGGCCTGACTCATAGCCTTAGTCTACGATTAAGGACTTCAACAGTTGATTAATGAGTTAAATAAAAATAAATATTTGGACTGATCTTACTTCATTTGGCTATACAGCATTTGACCCTCCTTTATTCCTTGTAGGTTGTCTTGTTAATTGTTTTGTAACTTATTGTTCTGTGTTTTTTGTATGTATCCATTAGCACTGGATACTGGTACTGAATAAATATATTAAGCACTAATTCTTCTCTGTGTATCATTCACCTCGATGATACAACAGTAACAAACTCAAGCGGAATTCAAACTTACCTCTCTAATTTTTCATTCTGAGCTGGTTTCATTATACCTCTGCACATATTGTGAGTGTGTGTGACATTTGGTTTGGTTTGTTTAATGGCATATCAACCTCAATGGGTTATTTAATGCGGACAAAATTTTTATTGTTGGTAATATTTTTTTCAAAAATGTATTGCTGGTAATACTTTTTCCTTCAAAAATGTATTGTTGGTAATATTTTTTTCTTCAAAAAATTTATTGCTGGTATTAAACCTATTTTTACACTTTCATAGTCTTTTGACACCAGTTTGGGGTCAAATATTTGCCCATAGTTGGGACCCTAACAGGTGCTACCACCCTAGGTCAGGGTGGACCTAGGAACACCAGCAATTAAGAGGTGGTTCTACACTCCTCAAAACCTTCTGATCAGAGGCCTTGCTGTTGGACGTAGTTTATCATCTTACTCAGGATGCTGGATGTAATTTATTGTCTAACCCAGGGCGCAGATGTAGTTTGTCATATCCAGGACGGTGTGTCATTTGTTTATTATTTAGTCAACATGTAAATAGTATTAAACTCCGGAGAAGCCATATTCCTCCTTTGATTTTCCTCACCCCCATTTAACTTGTGGTCAGTCTATTGTTAAACACAATGTTCAACTAGAAAATTTTGTTAAATTTGTGATTCTTTGAAGATTTGTTTCAATAATTACTTCCCTCAAAAATTGTTCAAATTAGTTTTTATTTTTTTATTTTAACGTTAAAGTAAACACGTGATTATTATTTATATGTCACATTCCCTCATGACATAGTTTATGGTTCTCCACAACTTCCTGTCCTTTGTAGCTCTTAATAAATTTTGTCTTTCTTCTATTTTTCCTAATCCCTGTTCCACCAGCCATCCACTCAAGCTCATTAAATAACTTATGCATCGTTTTTCTCTGTCCTGTGAGTATCATATTTTCCAAGCTGTCTTTCCTCATTATGAGCCCTAGAAATTTCAACTGATGTTAAGTATAAGTTTCTTTTTTGTTTCCATTTTCTCTAAAACTTCGACATTTTTCACATGTCTGGTCATGGTATTCTCAGCATCCTTCTGTTGATGCAAATCTCTTCATCTTTGAGGAGATTATCAAGCACTCAATTCCATATAGCAAGCAAGAAAGATATCAAGTAACAGTTTCGTACTTTTTTTCTTGTTTCTAGCAAAGTTTACAGTTACCTGAACTGCATCTCTTAGAACTAAGTACCTCCAAAAAAAAGTATTTTTGGATTATTTTATTAATTTTTTTAATCCTTTCTTGCACAATCTAAATTTTGGTTAAGTCTTGTTTTTCTTGCATCAGTGGCTGGGCCAAAGTTTAGTATGGGAAACATTATTTTGGAAATTCTTGCAAAAATTAAATAATTGTCAGATTTGAATGAAATTTTCAAGGTTTTGACAAATGAACTAACTTTGACAAATGTTTTTTTCTTTTTAGAAAATCTTGGTAATTTTTTTTTTTTTTTTTTTTTTTTTTTTACATCTCTTACCCCATTTACTGAATTTATGAAATTTCAAGAAATAAAAATTCCACCGTCTTTAGAGAATTTAAATCATCAATTTGTTTTTGTCAAATGGAAATACCATTTACTGAAAATCTTCTCTGACTCATAAAAATAAAAAAAATAAATAGAAAATTTGTGAACATATATATATATATATATTGAAGATATATTAAGGACACTATTGTCTTAAGAAAAAAATTTTCTTTGATGAATAATGAATTTTTACAAGAAGTATTTTCATTTTTTTTAAATTTTGTTTAGAATAATTTAAGTTTTTGCATCTTTTCAAATTCTGTATTTATTTCACCTTTTTAGACGATATTATTAAGTAAAAACTATATTTATTAATCATAAATAGAAAAGCTTAGTACAGATCATCAAACTCTAATATTTTTTTTAAAGAATTTAAAATATTTTGTATGTGTATAAATTGTGCTGATTTTTGTTGCAATGAAAGTTGATTTTTTAAAAAAAAAAAAAAAAATTCTTCCAGTCAATTTAAATTAGTTTTTGAAATACAGCAAAATGTATTTTTCTTATTGGAAATATTAAATTTAATCATTAGCTTGGAATTAACACTAAAATAAAAGCTTCAAGAAAGATTTTTCATTTTTAAAAATTCATTTTAAACCTGACATATCACATTTTCTGTGGTTGTATCTTCTTAAAACAATACTTCAGTTTTGGTCAAACTGAATAAGGAAACACATCATTATTTTTTTATTTTTTTTTTTTATTTTTTTTTTAATGAAATAGAGAACACATTAAAATTAGACGTTGGACTTATTTGGCTTGATTAGTAACTAAGACATTACACAAGGAAGATAATTTTTAATGTAAACTCATAGAATGAAAAAACTCTTTGTGTTCCGTGAATGTAAGGGAGATAATTCATGAATCTCTTTTTTAAGAGTTGTCTTTTCATTAGACTGTCAAACGTTGAATTTCTGAAACGACCGATCGGTTCTGTTCGTAATTTTGGAAGAGTAATTAACGAACAAAATTATTCGTTATTCCCAATTACAAATCCTAATAGAATCGTTAGAAAAATTGTAAATACTTAAATAGACTAGTCCACTCTTTAAAAATAATACAAATAGAAATGATTTGGAGGTGGGAATGAGTTTCATGGGAATTCCGTCTTGAGGCCTGAATTGCCAGGTTTTCAGGATTCATGTCTTCAGTTTATCTTTGAATTAGCAGGCATAAAATTTTATCAATGATTTTAGATAGACATAAAATTAGTCTTTTGAAGGTTTGACCACCCATATGGTTTCAGGGTGGTCTCAACACTTCCAGAACACAAGAGGATGGATAAGGGGTGTGGGACCCCAGTGATTATCCATATAAGCAGAGAGAGGCAAGAAATTGCAAAGAAAGGGAGTTCAGAGAGAAGTAGGTAAGTGACCGGAGGAGTTAGTAGCTACCCAACAGCCAGAAGGACTCATAGTGAGGAATCTAGGAGTCGTCAAGGCCAGTGAGGAAGAGACCAGCTAAGATAGGGAGATAGCCAGCTATCTTTTTCTTCGGCTGAACTGCTAAGCGAGAAATCATGTTGTTGTGAACTCCTAACCAGTGTCTTTAAAAACAGTTGTCATCATTGTTACTAATTGTTGAAAGCAATCACAGCTAACTTGATGAATCTGCACATATAGTGAGTTGGGTGTATATGCAAATACACTCAACTTTCGATGTCATTACAGGTGCAGTGAACGACAGATGATCAGTGAACGTCATCACAAAACGTGAATGCAACGTGAATGGCATCACACTCACACACATGTGTAAGATGACTTAAAATCATTAGTTACCAAATAATTCTATACATTTGAACTATTTACTAGTTTCTTAAAGAGGCCTCTTATTTATCAACTAAAAAAAAAAGGAAAAATTATGTAGGAAATCCAAAAAGCATATAAAAAGTTTGCATGATGTTATGTTACCTCTCGGTTTTATTTCTTGGGAGGTTGACCATCTGACATGTATACACTTTACATAACAATCCGTATCAGTCTTTAATTTCATTGGCAGATAACGTTGAGCCATGACCCATATCTAAGAAAAATTTTAATTTTTTTCTTTTTTACTTAGTTTGAATCGAACATAGGTCATATTTGATTGGTTGATCAGCGTAAAGCCCTCAAGCCTTATAACCTTTTTTTTCTTTGAAAAAAGATAATGTATTTTGCTTTTGAAACCAAATGAATTGTTCACTTTGCAGTAATTTACAATCACCTGAGGAGACACATTGGTATGCATTGAAACAAGACTGCAATTGTGTAGTGATTTTTACTTGTTGTTTTAATATCCTAAAATATATGTGTGTGTTTATATATATATATATATATATATATATAATATATATTTATGAATAAAAATGACAATAGGAAAACTAGTAATTGATGACCCATTTCATCCAATGTGGACTTTATCAAAGCAAAATACAAAATGAATTTAACTGAACAAGGTAACTAATAAAAACAAAAACGGAATATTCCTAGTAACTGGAATGTAGAGAAACGCTATTTTCATATTGTTAACTGAAAATAACGTCAGTATTTGTCACATGTGGAGAATATTGTCATTATATCAAAATTATGGTTGAATTTATAATTCATAATTTTGATTTTCAAAATGCTACACTCATAAAAAAAAGAAAATAACTCACTCAGAAGGAAAATTCTAGAGAGTGCCGCCATAGAAAATTACCCAAATATTAAACTACGCCCAGGTTTTTTCCCCAATTCACCTTTCTTAAAATTACTGCTCTCACAAACAAATGTACATAAGATTCACAAAATCAAAAGAAAATGGTTGAATACGTCAACACACATATAATGACAATATTCTCCACACGTGACAAATACTGACATTATTTTCAGTTAACAATATGAAAATAGCGTTTCTCTACATTCCAGTTACTAGGAACATTCTGTTTTTGTTTTTATTAGTTACCTTGTAATTTGCTTTGATAAAGTCCACATTGGACGAAACGCATCGGCAATTACTAGTTTTTCTATTGCCATTTTTATTCATAAATATTGTCTTTTCTACTGGTTAAATCAGAAAATTTTCATATATATATATATATATATATATATATATATATATATACACGTGTGTGTGTAGTACTTATTAGAAAGCTCTCAATATCAGTGATAGAGCTAACATACTTTGCTGCATGAATGTGAGTTTGTAACCCTAGGTTTCATGCTTTTGCGATCATCAAACTAATTTATTTTTTTTTTAAATTTGAATCTATTTATGCCTGTTTGTGTCTATTTTGGGGGTATAGTAGAGGGGGTGGGGAGCATGAAAACTCACCTCCATACAGCTAAGTATATATCTCTCTATATATTTTCTCTATATCAGAACATTAGGTAATTAAATGAGTAACACTTTTTATCCTCTAGTCAGAGTTCATTGATCTAAAGTAATGCTTTTATTGATGTAATTGTGTGCGGAGATATAAACATAGGTATTGGTTATAGTAATAAAGGAAGCACTGAAGATGTTAAAATGCTTAATCGAAATGTCTTTATTTTATCGCTTGCTTATAAATTCAAATAATTGTAGTAATCTGTGGAATTATTCTGAACTGTTTTGTATTTGGAATTTAAGATTTACGAGAAAATATCTTTAATATTTTCAAATGTAACTGCATGTGTCACTGATTTTTCTGTTTATTCTCTAATTTCAGGGAATATTTTCAGAAGTGTTTGAACTTCATGCAGACGATATTGACAACGAAAATGTTGACAACAAAGAAGGGTAGGCACAATTTTAAATCTTTCTTTCTCTTTGTTTCCCGTCCTGGGTGAGACGATAAACTACATCCAACAGCAAGAGCTCTGATCAGGAGGTTTTGAGGAGCATGGAACCATCTCTTAATTGCTGGTGTTCCCAGGTCCACCCTGACCTGGGGTGGTAGCACCTGTTAGTGTCCCAGCAATGGGCAAATAGTTAACCCCGAAATGAAGGTAAAAAGCATTATGAAAGTGTAAAAATAGGTTTTAATACCAGAAAAGCTTTGTAAAAGATTACCAGAAATAAATTTTTGAAGTAAAAAAAAAAAAAAAAAAAAAAAAAACTATTATCAGCAATATATTTTTTAAAATAATATTATCAGCAATATATTTTTTAAAATAATATTATCAGCAATATATTTTTTAAAATAATATTATCAGCAATATATTTTTTAAAATAATATTATCAGCAATATATTTTTTAAAATAATATTATCAGCAATATATTTTTTAAAATAATATTATCAGCAATATATTTTTTAAAATAATATTATCAGCAATATATTTTTTAAAATAATATTATCAGCAATATATTTTTTAAAATAATATTATCAGCAATATATTTTTTAAAATAATATTATCAGCAATATATTTTTTAAAATAATATTATCAGCAATATATTTTTTAAAATAATATTATCAGCAATATATTTTTTAAAATAATATTACCAGCTATACATTTTTTAAAATAATATTACCAGCTATACATTTTTTAAAATAATATTACCAGCTATACATTTTTTAAAATAATATTACCAGCTATACATTTTTTAAAATAATATTACCAGCTATACATTTTTTAAAATAATATTACCAGCTATACATTTTTTAAAATAATATTACCATCTATACATTTTTTAAAATAATATTACCATCTATACATTTTTTAAAATAATATTACCATCTATACATTTTTTAAAATAATATTACCATCTATACATTTTTTAAAATAATATTACCATCTATACATTTTTTAAAATAATATTACCATCTATACATTTTTTAAAATAATATTACCATCTATACATTTTTTAAAATAATATTACCAGCTATACATTTTTTAAAATAATATTACCAGCTATACATTTTTTGAGGAAAAGAATATTAGCAGAAATAGATTTTTGACAAAACAAAATATTACCAGGAAAAAATAGTTGTCGGCATTAAATGACCCATTGAGGTTGATATGCCATAAAACAAACCAAACCAAATCTCCTTGTTTCTTTCCTTTTCTGATTGGGGGGGGATATTTTAGTTTGCCTTTGCTTTTATCCATGGGCCACTTCAAATTCCTTCAGAATTTGAGAGAGTAAATGTCAGCTTTATTGCTTTCCTATATTAAAAAAGAAATATGAAAAAAGATTTTGATAAAATCTTATTTTCATTTTATTTGTTTTATTTTTAAACTAATTTACTGTCTCTGCTTTGGTAAATAAACTTCACTTTTCACTACTACCTGGAATATTTGAACCAAAATATAATGCCATTAATGTTTTTGGTAGTTACAATTAGGAAGTATGAAAGGCTCACAAACACAGAAAATAAGACAGAAATTTGTTACGTTTCTATTGAAATCAAGGTTGACGATCACCTGCGCTCAAATCTACACTATGCCCTCTACAAAAGGATCTCTCTTGCCAATGAGCTCCAGAAGAGAAAGATCATCTCAGGAGGCAAGACCCACCAAGCCAAAGATCCTAAAATGAATCTTACAACAAATTCTATTCAAAATGAAATGCATCAAGATGAAAATTATGCCATTTTCACCTGTTGAAGCTAATTTTAAAATTTTATAAACATTACATGTATTTTCACATTTAAATTCTACCTTTTAAAATGTTTTGTTTTAATTATATGAAACACAAAATAAAATTAATAGGAAGGTCAAGCAAACAAAACTAGAAAAGAGTGTAGGACAATGATGGGTCTTCTCGCCAGACTTGTTTAACCTTTAAAGTGAGATGATCTTAAGGGAACAAGAAATCACACCAGGATTTATTATTGGTGACCACAATCTTATGATAAGACTCACAGATTACACAGTATTGATAATAGACACAGAAAGAAAACTGCAAAATTCCCCTCAACAAGGTTGTAAAGGAAAGCAGGAAGAAAGGACTAAGCCAAAAGAACAGTCTAAATTGCAAGCTAAGAATTGGAGATATCAAAATAAAGTACTCACCACTCACCCAATTTCAAGCATGTTTTGCGACTCGCCTACAGTCACTTTATCACAGACGTGCTGTTGCTTCTGTATGTCTTTTCTACAAATACTTTCATGTTAACTGCTCCACTGAGCTATTTTCACTGGTTCCCAAACTGCATGAATTTAAGCATGTTACTAGGTTGGCACCTCAGTCCCACCCTTTCGCTGTCAAAAAGTTCAATGTAGCCATCTCTTCCACTCATGTCTTCCACTTCCCAACAGTGGAACTCCCTTCCTCTTACTTGCTTCCCTGATAGTTATAATCTTCAAATGTAATGTCAATCGACATCTTCTGATGCCTTGATCTAATTCCCTGTCTTTCTCTTTATCCTTTCCTCAGTCACGTCTCTTTACTCTTGCTCTCACTCTCTGTAACCCCTTGCGTGCTAGTGGCACTCCCCCCTTGCTTGGGGTGATATGCTATAAAAAAGAAAATGTTTCCTCTCCTCTTGAATTTAATCTGATTATTAAAGTAGCCATTCTTCTATATTATTCTACCTTGTCCCATAATGATTGTTCCATTTAGTCTATGAAATTTGTACGTAAATTGAACAATCATTATGGGACAGAGATGGGGACTCCCTTCCTCCTACTTGCTTCCCTGATAGCTATAATCTTCAAATATTCAAATGTAATGTCAATCGACATCTTCTGATGCCTTGATCCTGATCACCGTCCTTCTCTTTATTCTTTACTCAGACACCCCTCTTTATTCTCTGTAACCCCTTGCGTGCTAGTGGCACGCCCAACTTTCTTGGGGTGAAATGCTTAAAAAAAAAAAACATATCAAAGTTTTCTGTTAGAATAATTAGTGAGATTGCAGGCTTGCTAGACCTGTCGTGAAGCTTACAGTGTCTAGTATTCTCCAGTGGTCACCAATTTGAATACTGACCAGGCCCAACATTGCTTAACTGGTGATGAGGCAAGAACCAGTGTTTCAACATATGAAGCCTTGCTAACTTGTGTGGTTCTTCAACAGCAGCTTGGCATTTGTCGTTCAGGTCATGGTTGGGTTTCTCATGTGCTTCTTAGAAGGACAGATAGCAGAAAGCCACTTGAGGTGTAACGATAACGGGTCTGTGATGCCATTTGAGGTGTAACGATAATGGGTCTGTGATGCCTTTAGACGTCTGCAGATGCACAAGAATTACACTGGAGATATCAATGGGACGACTATAGCAATTTAACTATGTGGGAAGTGTTTTAACAGACCACTAGAAATGTACACTATTTACAATATTTGGACTATTGTCCTCATTTTTGTTGCTATATTTATCACAACATTTCAGCCATTGTACACTCCGGCCTTCTTCAGGTGGTTAGAATGTTGAACTGAACTCTTTATTTTGCTGACTGGGGTAAACAGTTCTTAACCCTAGAACACTAACCATGGGTACCCATAGTACCCAGCACAAATTTTCCTATTTTTAATTACAATTTTCAGTGCCTGATTTTCTTACCTAAATAATGTGTTTTTCAGTTGCTATTAATGTTAACTCAAAGTACAAGTTTGAAGTCCCTGCATATAAATATTTCAAATAAAGATTTATATTTAATATTTTTTATTTTATTTTTATTTATTTTATTTTTATTTTATTTTTATTTATTTTATTTTTATTTATTTTATTTTTATTTATTTTATTTTTTATTTTATTTTATTTTTTATTTTATTTTATTTTTTATTTTATTTTATTTTTTATTTTATTTTTTATTTTATTTTTTATTTTATTTTTTATTTTTTATTTTATTTTATTTTATTTTTTATTTTATTTTTTATTTTATTTTTTATTTTATTTTTTATTTTATTTTTTATTTTATTTTTTATTTTATTTTTTATTTTATTTTATTTTATTTTTTATTTTATTTATTTTATTTTTTATTTTATTTATTTTATTTTTTATTTTATTTATTTTATTTTTTATTTTATTTTTTATTTTATTTTTTATTTTATTTTTTTATTTTTTTATTTTATTTTTTTATTTTTTTATTTTATTTTTTTATTTTTTTATTTTATTTTTTTATTTTTTTATTTTATTTTTTTATTTTATTTTTTTATTTTATTTTTTTATTTTATCAAAATCGGGTATGATATACCGATGGTTAGTAGTGGTGTAACTTTAATTGATGGTTAGTGTTCTAGGGTTAAGGACACATGGCACAGTGGATGAAGGTGTTGGTTAGATCCAGTGACAGGACCCAAAGAGTTTTGAGTTCAATATCTGGTTAAGGCAGTGGAGAACTTGGAGAAGGTCAGAGCATACAACAGCCGAAACGTTGTGATAAATATGGCAACAAAGATGAGGATGATAGTTCAAATATTGTAAATAGTGTACCTCATCTCAGAAATCTGAAGGAACATTGTAATAGCAAAAGATCCTTTACAAAAGCCAAGCAAAGTATTAAGAAACAGGATTTTTTTTTTTTTTTTTTTTGTACAAATCATTTCCAAAACATGCTTGCACCTACCGTATCATTTTTATAAGTTTCAGTGATAAGTACATAGGTCAAATACAAACGGTGAACAGTCAAGTGTGCATTTGATATTCAACCATGACTTCCATTAAAAAAACGTGAAATTATCACCTTTCTATTAGGTTATGTAAATTTGTTCGTATTTTTTATCATTTATTTTAATACTTAAGATTTATTAATAGTTCTGATGAATCATTTAATAGTGTGTTTCCTTTGATTGTTTGAAGGATCCGCTAACTGTTCAATGACTTGATGAAAGAAATCACCAGCTTTTGATTCAAAAAATTTGTCAAGTCACATTTTAAGCTCCACAATGTTGATGAATCATCCCTCAAATTAAGTCCTGGATATGATAAGAAACTACATCTGGTAGCAAGGCCTATGATTGGGAGGTTGGAGGTTTTGAGGAGTATGGAAACACCTCTTCTTTGCTGTTGTTCACCTTGATCCTGGTTAGGGTCCCAGCTATGGGTAAATAGTGAACCCCCCAAACAAAAAGAAAACACAATGAATGTATAAAAATACATTTTTATGTCCCCCCCCCCAAAAAAAAAAGGACCAAGAATACATTTTTATGTAAAAGACGGACTGGGAATACATTTTTATGTAAATGACGCATACTAGTGACATTCCTGCCTTGCTTTTTATAAAATAAAAAAAAAATCCAACCTGGAGAAGGTTGTGCTCCTGCAGGCTGTCTTGCCCATGACATATCACTGATGTTATGGCTGCAGTGCGTGTGATGTACCTATGACCCTCATTCATCATTTTAAACTTATCTGGTTTTATTCACCACATCGACATGTACATTTTCTAACTAGACAGTAGGGTCACTGGGAGATGTTGTAGTCACAAAAGAACATTTCGGCAGTTAAGACTCAACTCCCCAAAAAACCTTTCTCTATCATTCCCACACTAATTTAGCCAATCAAAATTGACTTTTGTTTTCCTGTATCTGACCTCAAAGGTCAAAATGTGCAAGCCGGAGTAGAATTACAATTCTCCATAATAGTCTGCTAAACTATTATTTAATACAACAAAGACAAGCTTTGGGGGTCTGGACGAGAAAAGAGGGGGCGGGTAATAATAGTGAAGAAGTCAGTTTGAAAATAACACTGAGCTAGATGTTAGTGTACATGTATGTTGTATTCTTCGGTGCAGTTTGGGCACCTCGAGGTAGTGTAATGGTTAGCAACTTGTCTTGCTAGAATGATTACGACTTGTGCCACATCTAAGCTATGCTTTGAAAATCTCTTCTTCACTGCAGTTGAAAGAACTGAGCTTGACGATCAACAGAATCAAAAGGGTTAGTTACATCAATCTAAGCAACTTTGATCTTATTTTGATTACTTAATACTACACTGAGCTTTGCTTGCTCTTTTTTAATTATTCCAAATTTTTTCAATGAATAAATTTATTGAAACAAAACAAGTTCAGTTGACCACTGATGACAATTCCAGAACAACGTAACTAGAAACAATTTTTTTCTAACCTCTGCCAGCTGCAATGATGGTGAAAGCATTACCTCGAACCATGGCCAGTGAGACACACTGCAAGAGCTACTCCATTTCGTGAGGCTCATCCCTTAATCGAGACGCAATCGTGCCAATCCTCCGAAGGAACGCCATTGAATGAGGGCCAATAACCCCTGAAATCTCCACTGCCACAGGAGTAAAAAAAAAAAATCTATCAGCAAGAGAAGAATATTTAACTATTTTTTTCATCTCTGCGTCCCGGGCGATGGATCCTGGCTCAACCGCAGAACTGATCAAATTACTGACCGAAAATTTATCTGCACAGGTCGCATGCCACTTTCCATCACTGCAGTCGAGGCCTACGGGTTCGATTTGGGAAGGGAACCCAGCTGCATCCAAACCTTTTTTGATGATGTCATTAATTGATTTTTGGATAACAATCCCCTCTTTTCAAATAGTTATTGATGACAGTCATTTGGCCTGATTGGTATGATTGCATCAAGTAGGAGGCAATATTAGTGTGTTTAATTTAATTAGTGCAGTTGGTTATTAGTAGCGGTTATGAATTTGTGGTCAATAGCATCGGATGTATTTTGACTTGGTGTACTTGATATATTATTTGCTTAATTTATTGGGGTTATTTAATATATTTTCTTAAATATATTCTGGGGGAAAATTCTGAAACTTTTCATACATGTGGTTGGTCTTGATCTAGCATCGCGTCTGCAGTCGCTCTCTCACAGACATGCCGTCGCCTACCTCTGTCTTTTATACAAATACTTTCACGGTAACTGCTCTGACGAGCTACTTATGCAAGTTCCCAGACTCAGTGAATTTAAGCATGCTACTAGGCTAGCCTTACGGTCTCACCCATTCACTGTCGAAACTGTTAAATGTAGCCGTCTCTTCTACTCCACTAGCTTCATGTCTCACACATAATCCCTTACTATTACTTGTTTTCCTGATAGCTATAATCTCCAATTATTCAAATGTAATGTCAATCGACATCTCCAAAAGCCCTGACCTATTCCCTGTCCTTCTCTTCATCCTTTCCTCCATCATACCTCTTTACTCTCGCTTCCACTCTGTAACCCCTTGCGTACTAGTGGCATTCTGCCTTGCTTGGGGTGAAATGCTTAAAAAAAACATTGGCGTTAACATTTTAATTGCCAACATCAGTGCAAGTTTTAAGAGTCAAAGATATTTTAAATGGGGATTGCTCGAGTAGGAAGAGAAACAAAAGGGGGATCTTTGGCTGAAAAAGTTTGATCACCCCTGGTGAAGATAAAAACTAATCCCAGAAACGCAAACAAATTATTTATTAGACTGTTGTTATCATGTTTGTCATGTTCATAATGTTTCGGCTATTGTACACTCTGGCCTTCTTCTGGGGATCGGAAATTTGACCTGAACCTTTCATTTTATTTACCAGGGTAGATTGTTCTAGTTCCACGTACCATGCCTCTTCAAGATATTTCAGTTATCTGCCTTTAACTCAACTCTCCAAGTTTTTGTTCATCACTGCCGCAGCCAGGTATTGAACTTGTATCGGTGACTTGACCCGAAGATTTATGAGACCAATAACTGCTTGCTGCAGGAGTGAACAAAATTTGGAGGGGGAGATAACCGAGACATCTGGAAGAGGCATGGCACATGGAACTAGAACAATTTACCCTGGTGGACAGAATAAAAGGTTCAGTTCAAAATTCTAATCACTTAAAGAAGGCCGGGGGATGTACAACAGCCGAAACATTTTGAATATGGCAATAAAGATGAGGATAACAGTCTGAACAACGTGTATAATGTAAATAATTACGATATCTCATCTCAGGAATATAGACAGAAATTATTTATCTATTTTATTTTTATCTTTATTTTATCCTAATGGAAGCTCCTTCACAGAAGCCAGATTTCCGATTAACATTGGAATCACGGGTCACGTGGCTGCTACAGGGGAGGTAAGTAAAAATTATTTGTGTCCTCAAATTGTGTCTTCTACTGTTTGCTGCACTGTTGCAAAATATTGGCAGCAATATCAAAGTCATTTTGAAATTATGTTGCTAATATTTTTATTTGTGTAATATAAATTTAAATCTTTAATCATTGCATGTAAGAAAGAACTCTATTTTTGGAATCATTAAAAGTAAAAAAAAAAAAAAGTATCCAATGTAAACTAAAGTAAAATAAAAGCATAATAGCAGCCTGGTCACCCCTATTTAATAAGAAGATATTGTAGTCTAGCATGGGGCATGTTTGTTTATTGGTGTCAAATAATGCCTCGTTTTACCACAACAGTGGAATATATTACTATAACTGTGTGACTGATAAATATATGCGTTATATATTATGTACACGTGACTATTGTCCTCATCTTTGTTGTTATCACAGTGTTACAGCCATTGTGCCCTACAGCCTTCATCAGACATCCAGCTAACCTACAGGAAATTCTAAACTGAACACTTTATTTAATCTACAGGGGTAGACTTTTAAACATTTTTACTGCTGCACACTTGTAGTTCTCCCTGTTTCCACAGAGTTCAAGCATCATTTTTCTGTTCCCTCTCCCCACCCCTTTTTGGTTCTCTCTCTTTTTTTTGGGGTGGGGTGGCCGGTTGTCTCTTTCTTTGCAGGGGTCTCTTTCTTTTTAGGAGGTTCTCTTTCTTTGCAGGGATTATGGTCTTCTCTTTTTTGTTTATCATTTTTTCTTTCTCTTTCTTTTGTTATTATTCTATTTCGTTTTGGTGGCGGGGTCTCTTTCTTTTCTTTTTTTGTTTCTCTTTTTTAGATTATATTGCTTTTTTGCGTGGAACTCTTTCCTTTTTTTTTTTTTTTGTTTTTTCCATTCTATTTCTTTTTTGAGGGGGGTTCTGTTCTTCTTTATTCTCTTTTTTTGTTTTGTTTTTGGTTCTCTTTTTCCTTTTTTTTTTTTTTGGTTATCTCACTTTTCTTTTTTAGGTTCTCTTTCTTTTTTTTCTCTTTTTTGGGTTCTCTTTTTTCTTTTTTAGGTTCTCTTTCTTTTTTTTCTCTTTTTTGGGTACTCTTTTTTCTTTTTTAGGTTCTCTTTCTTTTTTTTCTCTTTTTTGGTTATCTCTTTTCTTTTTTAGGTTCTCTTTCTTTTTTTTCTCTTTTTTGGGTTCTCTTTTTTCTTTAGGTTCTCTTTCTTTTTTTTTCTCTTTTTTGGGTTCTCTTTTTTCTTTTTTAGGTTCTTTCTTTTTTTTCTCTTTTTTGGGTTCTCTTTTTTCTTTTTTAGGTTCTTTCTTTTTTTTCTCTTTTTTGGTTATCTCACTTTTCTTTTTTAGGTTCTCTTTCTTTTTTTTCTCTTTTTTGGGTTCTCTTTTTTCTTTAGGTTCTCTTTCTTTTTTTTTCTCTTTTTTGGGTTCTCTTTTTTCTTTTTTAGGTTCTCTTTCTTTTTTTTCTCTTTTTTGGTTATCTCTTTTTTCTTTTTTAGGTTCTCTTTCTTTTTTTTCTCTTTTTTGGGTTCTCTTTTTTCTTTTTTAGGTTCTCTTTCTTTTTTTTCTCTTTTTTGGGTTCTCTTTTTTCTTTTTTAGGTTCTCTTTCTTTTTTTTCTCTTTTTTGGGTTCTCTTTTTTCTTTTTTAGGTTCTCTTTTTTTTCTCTTTTTTGGTTATCTCTTTTCTTTTTTAGGTTCTCTTTCTTTTTTTTCTCTTTTTTGGTTATCTCACTTTTCTTTTTTAGGTTCTCTTTCTTTTTTTTCTCTTTTTTGGTTATCTCTTTTTTCTTTAGGTTCTCTTTCTTTTTTTTCTCTTTTTTGGTTATCTCACTTTTCTTTTTTAGGTTCTCTTTCTTTTTTTTCTCTTTTTTGGTTATCTCACTTTTCTTTTTTAGGTTCTCTTTCTTTTTTTTCTCTTTTTTGGGTTCTCTTTTTTCTTTTTTAGGTTCTCTTTCTTTTTTTTTCTCTTTTTTGGGTTCTCTTTTTTCTTTTTTAGGTTCTTTCTTTTTTTTCTCTTTTTTGGGTTCTCTTTTTTCTTTTTTAGGTTCTTTCTTTTTTTTCTCATTTTTGGTTATCTCTCTTTTCTTTTTTAGGTTCTCTTTCTTTTTTTTCTCTTTTTTGGTTATCTCTTTTTTCTTTTTTAGGTTCTCTTTCTTTTTTTCTCTTTTTTGGGGTTCTCTTTTTTCCTTTTGGTTCTCTTTTTCTTTTTTTGTTCTTTCTTTTTCTTTTTTTGTTCTTTCTCTTTCTTTTTTTGTTCTTTCTCTTTCTTTTTTTGTTCTTTATCTTTCTTTTTTTGTTCTTTCTCTTTCTTTTTTTGTTCTTTCTCTTTCTTTTTTTGTTCTGTTCTCTTTCTTTTTTTGTTCTGTTCTCTTTCTTTTTTGTTCTGTTCTCTTTCTTTTTTGGTTTGTTCTTTCTCTTTCTTTTTTGGTTTGTTCTTTCTCTTTCTTTTTTGGTTTGTTCTTTCTCTTTCTTTTTTGGTTTGTTCTTTCTCTTTCTTTTTTGGTTTGTTCTTTCTCTTTCTTTTTTGGTTTGTTCTTTCTCTTTCTTTTTTGGTTTGTTCTTTCTCTTTCTTTTTTGGTTTGTTCTTTCTCTTTCTTTTTTGGTTTGTTCTTTCTCTTTCTTTTTTGGTTTGTTCTTTCTCTTTCTTTTTTGGTTTGTTCTTTCTCTTTCTTTTTTGGTTTGTTCTTTCTCTTTCTTTTTTGGTTTGTTCTTTCTCTTTCTTTTTTGGTTTGTTCTTTCTCTTTCTTTTTTGGTTTGTTCTTTCTCTTTCTTTTTTGGTTTGTTCTTTCTCTTTCTTTTTTGGTTTGTTCTTTCTCTTTCTTTTTTGGTTTGTTCTTTCTCTTTCTTTTTTGGTTTGTTCTTTCTCTTTCTTTTTTGGTTTGTTCTTTCTCTTTCTTTTTTGGTTTGTTCTTTCTCTCTCTTTTTTGGTTTGTTCTTTCTCTCTCTTTTTTGGTTTGTTCTTTCTCTCTCTTTTTTGGTTTGTTCTTTCTCTCTCTTTTTTGGTTTGTTCTTTCTCTCTCTTTTTTGGTTTGTTCTTTCTCTCTCTTTTTTGGTTTGTTCTTTCTCTTTCTTTTTTGGTTCTCTTTTCCATTTTTCTTTTTTTTTTTTTTGTTCTCTTTCTTTTTTCGGTTCTCTTTTCCATTTTTCTTTTTTTTTTTTTTGTTCTCTTTCTTTTTTCGGTTCTCTTTTCCATTTTTCTTTTTTTTTTTTTTGTTCTCTTTCTTTTTTCGGTTCTCTTTTCCATTTTTCTTTTTTTTTTTTTTGTTCTCTTTCTTTTTTCGGTTCTCTTTTCCATTTTTCTTTTTTTTTTTTTTGTTCTCTTTCTTTTTTCGGTTCTCTTTTCCATTTTTCTTTTTTTTTTTTTTGTTCTCTTTCTTTTTTCGGTTCTCTTTTCCATTTTTCTTTTTTTTTTTTTTGTTCTCTTTCTTTTTTCGGTTCTCTTTTCCATTTTTCTTTTTTTTTTTTTTGTTCTCTTTCTTTTTTCGGTTCTCTTTTCCATTTTTCTTTTTTTTTTTTTTGTTCTCTTTCTTTTTTCGGTTCTCTTTTCCATTTTTCTTTTTTTTTTTTTTGTTCTCTTTCTTTTTTCGGTTCTCTTTTCCATTTTTCTTTTTTTTTTTTTGTTCTCTTTCTTTTTTCGGTTCTCTTTTCCATTTTTCTTTTTTTTTTTTTGTTCTCTTTCTTTTTTCGGTTCTCTTTTCCATTTTTCTTTTTTTTTTTTTGTTCTCTTTCTTTTTTCGGTTCTCTTTCTTTTTTTTCTTTTTTTTGTTTCATGTTTCTTTTGGTTCTCTTTCTTTTTTTTCTTTTTTTTGTTTCATTTTTCTTTTGGTTCTCTTTCTTTTTTTTCTTTTTTTTGTTTCATTTTTCTTTTGGTTCTCTTTCTTTTTTTTCTTTTTTTTGTTTCATTTTTCTTTTGGTTCTCTTTCTTTTTTTTCTTTTTTTTGTTTCATTTTTCTTTTGGTTCTCTTTCTTTTTTTTTCTATTTTTTCTTTCTTTTCTTCTCTCTCTTTTTTTTTCTTTTTTTGGTTTTCTTTTTCTTTTTTTTCTTTGGTTCTTTTTTTGGTTCTCTTTTTTTTTTTTTCTTTTTTTTCGGTTCTCTTTTTGTTTCTCATTCTTTTTTTTTTGTTTCTCATTCTTTTTTTGGTTCTCATTCTTTTTTGTTTTGTTCTCTTTTTGATTTCTTTTTTGGTTCTCTTTTTCATTTTTTTCTTTTTTTGGTTCTCTTTTTTTTTCTTTTTTTGTTTCTCTTTTTCTTTCTTGGTTTTCTTTTTCTTTCTTGGTTCTCTTTTTCCTTTTCTTTCTTTTTGTTTTCTATTTTTGGGTTCTGTCTTTTTGTTTTCTATTTTTCTGATCTGTCTGCTGATGTTTGTCAACCAGTCTAGAAGGAAACATTTGATTGAGTAGTACTAAAACTAAGAACTAGACAAGAGATATCCATAGACATGGTCAGTGGAACAAAAACAGTCTGACCCCCAGAGATTGAATCTTCCTCTAGGTTACCTGGATTGACATACACCTGAAGAAAGCCGGAGGGTACAACAGTTGAAACATTGTAATAACAACAAAGACAAGGACAGTAGTCAGCTTGTAAATAGTATCAGAGGTTGTCATTTTTGATCATCTCTATTTTAGTTATCCCATCAATTTAAGTGTTTCTATTTATTTCTTCTCTCTCTCTCCACCTCACACATTTTGTTCTCTGTCCCTTTTTTTTTTTTTTTTTTTTTAATATATATGTTTCTTGTTTTTTGGTTCTCTTTTTTTTTTTCTCTCTCTCTCTCTCTCTCTCTCTCTCTCTCTCTCTCTTTTTTTTGGGGGAGTGGGTTCTCTTCCTTTTTGGGGTTCTGGTTCTTTTCTCTTTATTTCTCTTTATTTTTCTTTCCTTTTTTTTTTTTTTGGTTCTCTCTCTTTTTGTTTTATTTTAGTTCTCTTTCTTATCCTTTTTTTTGGTTTTCTTTCTTTTTTTTTTTTTTTTTTTTTGCGAGGAGGGTTCTTTTTTTCATTCTCTTTTCTTTTTGGAGGCTGTTTCTTTCTTTTTTTGGGAAGGGGGGTCTCTTTTTCTTTTTTTTTTTTTCAGTTCTCTTTCTTTTTTTCAGTTCCCTATCTTTTCTCTTTTTGCTCCTGTTTCTTTTCTTTGTTTGGGTTCTCTTTTTTGTGATCTCTTTCATTTTTTCTTTTTTTTTTTTTTTTTTTGGTTCTTTTCCTTTTTTTTTGTTTTCTTTCTTTTTGGTAGGGAGGTTCTCTTTTTTTTTATTCTCTTTTTTTTGTTCTCTTTTTCTTTTTTTTCCTATTTTTTGTTCTCTTTTTCTTTTTTTTCCTATTTTTTGTTCTCTTTTTCTTTTTTTTCCTATTTTTTGTTCTCTTTTTCTTTTTTTTCCTATTTTTTGTTCTCTTTTTCTTTTTTTTCTTTTTTTTTGTTCTCTTTTTTTTTTTTTTTTCTCTTTTTTTTTTTTTGTTCTCTTTTTCTTTTTTTTTTCTTTTTTTTTTGTTCTCTTTTTCTTTTTGTTCTCTTTTTCTTTTTTTGTAGTTTCTTTTTTTTTTCTTTTCTTTTTCGTTCTCTTCCTTTTTTTTCTTTTTTTGTCTGGGTGACAACCATGAGAGAGACCAATCTAGAAGAACACATTTGAATAAATGTCCATCATTCCCAACCCTCAGCACTAATTATGAGAAGAAACCAATAAATGCTTTCCTAGAATTAAAGTTGATTTCTAAATTTTTTTTATGATTTCTAAATATCATGACACTGAATTCTCTTAAAGGTTCTTTTTAATTGCATGACATTTTATGATGTGACAAAATTAAGTGACAAATTATCTTTTCTTTTTCTTTAGATTCTCAACATTCCAGATGCTCATGCAGATGAAAGATTTGATCCTTTCGTAAGTTTAGATAAAAATAAAAATGAAAAATGTCAAGCCAAAGACAACTTCAAAGTCTTTGAACAAAAATAAAGTCTCTATTCTTATTGAGGGAAACATGTAGCAAAAACTTTTTTTCTCTTGGCTTTTTATTCTGACAGGGAACCAAATAATGCTTTGTGGTGAATGTGTATCATTACAGATATAGAAAAAGACCTAGTCACGTGCAAACTTGTTTGTTGAAGACAGTCACATCAGGGTTTCTCTATTAGCAGCAGAACAGCTTGGCATATCCAGATACAGGCCTCTCTGCAATTTGTCCAGATCCTGGTTTTTGTTGACTGTCTCACGTCAATAAAAGTAATGGGATAACCAGCAGTCTGCTTTTGGCAAAACTTGTTTTGCTATTGTCAGAGATTCAGCATCTTGTAAAGACACTCCCTTGGCACATTTTGTTCTAGTAGTTATGTACCACCTGCCATGCAGTAGCTATTTTTTTGCGTTTTTCTTTCTTTGTACTCTCTCCCTTCTCTGCCTGTTCACTCCTTTAATTGTTAAGAGAACAATCTGTTACCTTTTAAGTTGTTCCCCCAACCTCAACCCACCCTTGGCTTAGTTTTCTACATGCTTCAAGATATTTCTTAGAATTGTCAGAAAATCAGTGATTAGCTTGCCTGGCAAGATATTTGAGATTATCTAAGAAATTTAATTACAAAAACAACTTTTTTTAAATCTCAAAATAAAATCTCATCTGGAGCCCAAAATTTAAAATCTGCACACACATTCGGCTGATTAAGATTAACATTTTAATTTTTTTAATTTATTTTGTATTTTTTTTCTAATACTATGTTCCTTGAGGACATAGGTAGGTGTGTGATTCTCAGTATGGGCAGTAATGCCCCGCCCTGTGAGCACTACGGACCCTAAAAGGAGTAGTAAGTCTTCAGGTGTTAATATAGGTGGCAGAATTATAATCTTAATAGGGCAGTAAGTTTTAACCCTTAAAACCTTTTATATATGTATTTTTAGATTAACTTTTTTAAAGCAGCCACAATTGCTATGTATGTGATATAGAGCAGTTTCTTAGATTTGACCCAGTGACCAACATCTTGGCCATTCCCATCACAATTTGCCTCCAGTGGGTGGGGGTTCTAATTTAGACAGGACAGTAAGATGATTTCAATTCTGATGAGAACAAGTCATGGCCTTTCATGGGGGAATATGCTACATAAATTTCTAAATAGAAGAACGCAATGTTAGGCAATTGAATGTCAAAATGGAAAAATTCTATGTAACATTTTGTTCCCTAGAAAGATTTCTTTGGACTAAAGTAATGGTTTTACTGATGGAATTATACAGGGCGTATCAAAAATACGTCAAAAGGGCCAAACCCTCAATGGAGAGTACTATGCTGACTTGCTGAGGCAGTTACAAAAGGCTATCAGGACCAAATGCCTGGGGAAAACTGATGAAAGATGTCTTGTTTCATCAGGTCAATGCACTAGCACACAAGTCCTTGGTTTCAATAGCTGCAAAGAAGAACAATTGTTTTATTTATTTCATTACAAGAATTTACAAAGAGGAATGAGTTTTATCTTCATAACCTGCCTGGTGGCAAAAACCCTGGTGGCCCCAGGGGTGGCAGTCCCACCATAGCCACCTAAACCGTGATATCACCCCTGGTCGGTGACTGATGAAGACAGGGTATCACACATGCTAACACACATATGTTAAAAAAAAAAAAAAAAGTTTGAATTTGGAGATGCTTTTGAACTCTATCTTGATTTGATTCCATCTGACTATCATCTGTTTCCCAACATGAAAAAACACTTGGCTGGGAACCAGTATCACAGTGATAATATACATGCTGTTGATCACTTCTTTTGACCAACAGGCTGAAAGCAGCTTCAACAATAGGATCCAGGCATTGCAACAATGGCGGAAGAAGTGTGTGGAACACAAGGAGGACTATGGTGAAAATTAAACCTCATTTGATCATATTCCATGAGAGTATCTTTATCAGCGTATGACCTTTTCAGCCAACCCTCCTAATCTTTTATTTAAGTTCCTTGAAGTCCCTCTTGTGTATTCCTTATGGCAGTCATTACAAATTACAGAATAAAATCCTGCTTGAAGCTTTAAGTTGTTATTTTTTGCATAAAGTCTCTTATTGTTAGAGTGATTTTGTATTAAGCTGAGATAAAAACTTTTCATTTGTAGTGGGACAGACTTGATGTAGTGTACCGTCATTTTGAAAAATGAAGGGTAATTAATATCTTATGGTTAGTTTAGATGTCAAATCCCTTTACGCCAGCATTCTTGTGAAGAAATTCTTAAATTCAAAAAAAAAAAGAAAAAAATAATTTTTCACATTTTACAAGGCCTGGGGGTCACTCAAGGTAGAGGGTTACATTTGGAGGCTATTTGTGTGTATAGGAGTGGTAGACAATTGTTAACCCCGGCTTTGAACAGGTTAAGATTGTAGTGATCAGGGAAATGTCCTGTTGGGAGTCAGTGCCACAGGGCAGTGGTTCACAGGAAGATGCTGTTTGAGTGGAACTTACTTTTCACCGATGGGATACAGAGGGAATGTGGGTGGTTTGCTACTATGAAATGGAAGTAGCAGTAGATCAGTGAGAGGCTTGCCACATCCTACCTGTGGGAGAGCGATTGAAGGGTAGAGAATAATCTGTCACCCACAAGGGCTCGGAGATGCTTTTGAACTCTATCAAGGCTGGAGAGTGAGGTCCGCATAGCACCCGCCCAAATATGACAACAGTACTCCATTTTCAGCCTGATTTGGCTCTTGTAAAGGTAAAGGCTAGCAGGAGGGGTCAGGTACTTACTGGAGCGGTATAGGGAGCTGACCGTTTTTAGCAATGGATTATATGTATGTTCACTTGAGGTTGGCTGTGAATTTGAGGCCCAACAGTTTTCAAGGCAAAGTGTTTCCCCAAGAGAACCTTCGTTCATCCTGATAGATGGAAGTTCAAGGGTAGATTGGAATGTAACCAGCCAGTTTTTACCCTATTGGGTAGTTTGAACAAGATTGGAAGAAAGTTCAGTTAAAATACAATCAAATACAGACAAACCTCTTATCAACGAACTAATAGGGAAGTAGGGTGGTCCACTAAAGCTGATTGTCCGTAGATGAGAAGGGATTATTTTTGAGTTACAAAACCACTTTATTAACTACCAGTAGTTATGATCATAATGTAAATACTATAAACATGTATATATGACATAAATAAATGTATACTTAATATAGATATATATTAATCAACAAAAATAATAGATTTCTCACAGCTACTTTCTCACGCATATGCTAATGTATCATACTTTATATACTGTACACCAATATTTGTTTACAATTGAAAGGCCCGTAACTGCCACCAAGTGGTCACTTTGAGAACTAATGCAACTCATTCCGCTAAGCCCACAAGTTTTGAAATACTTTGCTGATAATTTGAAAGTTTTTTTGCCTGCAGATTTTGTCTGTGGCATCTGAAGTTCATTAGTGGGGTGGGGGGGTTCCATAGATGAGAGGTTTGTTCATGGGAATTTTCTGACTCCACATAAACCAGTGTTATTTCACTTTTAACCATGATTGTTATAAACAAAAATTCAAATTATTGACGAGATCTCATCTCAGTTTCCATTTTGTCATTCACTTACTTAACATTTGTTGTTTTTATTTTTTGTTTTTGTTATTTTGATTTTTTTTTTGTTTTTTATTTTTGTTTTTCGTTTTTTGTTTTACGTTTTTTGTTTTACGTTTTTTGTTTTTCGTTTTTTGTTTTTCGTTTTTTGTTTTTCGTTTTTTGTTTTTCGTTTTTTGTTTTTCGTTTTTTGTTTTTCGTTTTTCGTTTTTTGTTTTTCGTTTTTTTTGTTTCTTTTTCTTTTGTTTTTTGTTTTTTTGGGGGGGGGTTGTTGTTTTTTATTTTTATTTTTTTATTTTTTTTATTTTTTTTTTTTTGTTTCACTCTAAGCAAGACGATAATGCCTCTAGAACACACAGGTTTCCAGGGAGTGAAAGAGACTAAGACTTTATTGGGGAAAATTGAGGAAAGGACAATAAAGGAACAGGTTTCAGAAAGACAGAAGATGGTGATTGACAATGCATTTAAATATTTGAAGATAAGTTATCAGAGAAGCAAAAAATCAGAAATGAGTTCCACTAATAAGATGTGTGAGAAAAAAAAAAACTATTAGAGTAGAAGTGGTGGTTGTATTTAGCTCATAAAACTGTTGCCAATCTAGTAGTGTGCTTAAATTCATGTTGTCAAGGCACCAAAGGGTGGAAAAAAACTCATCAGAACAGTTGCCATGAAAATATTTGTAGAGGGAAGAAAGTGACTGATGTCGAGATGCCTGGTCAAGACCAATAACATTACAGACCCTTATTTGGATTTTATCAAGAATCTCAATTTATACAGCTGGAACACGAGACCAGATATGGTAACAGTATTCAATGCATGAATGAATGATAGATTTATAAATATGCAAGATGGATTCTGACAAGAAACGTTTTCTGCATGATACAATGAACCAACTTTCCTAGCAGTAGACCTAGCAATTGATTCCAATAAACAATTGAAGCACATGTGTCTCCATGACATAGCAACTACTTGTACTGGACTCATTTGCACCTCTGTGCTCTTTTCCCACCACCATGTCACCCCAAGCAAGGCAATAATGCTACTAGAATACAAGGGATTACTGGGAATGAAAGAGAAAAGAGTGAGGAGAAAGGACAATAAAAAAAATAGGATCCAGGAAGATGGCAACTGGCATTGAATTTAAATTTTTGAAAAATTGTAGGTGGCAGAGAAGCCAGAAACCGACGGAGTTATACTGGTGAGAAAAGAAACTATTAGAATAGATCTTGCAATTATATCTAGCGGATTCAACAGTCAAACAATGAGACCTAACTGCCAATCTAGTAGCACTATACTTCTGCTCCAAATGTTGGTATAATTTTAATGTGGGGGAGTTGGAGGCACCTCTATGCATAAATATTTGAAAAGTGGTGCTGGGAAAGTTTGAATCACTCAATTCCTCAGCAAATTCAAGTGTTTGAATTTAATTTTCACAACCGCAGCATTTTGCTTCATGACTACGTCTGGGATCGCAACCCATAGTTTAAGAAGTATTGTTCTAGACAATAAGGATGCTGACGGAATAAAAAAGGCTTTAAGATGGGGAGAAAAAAAAGTTATCCATCCTAAAATACGAGGGACATTTCTAGAGTAATGCCTCCTAAAATGGCAATAATTCAGGCAAGTATTGCTGATGGAAAAAGTGCAATTAAATGTATATATTGAAAAATTTGAATAGAATGGATTGTAGATGTGAAAAAAAAAACTACATTTGGCAGTGCACAGGGATTAATTCAAGTGTTATTGATTGAATGAGGCTGATGTCATGTGCATGTATTTTTTTGTATGACAGAAATTAGGCAGTTTTATGCACTTGCTGGTGTTTGTAATTTAAAACAAAAATCTTTTTTTTTTTTTTCTCATGTAGAGTGAACAACATGGCTTTAAGGTTCGTTCTATTCTGTGTATGCCAATTCAAAATGCATGTGGACAGACAATTGGCGTAAGTCAACTTATCAACAAGCTCGACAGAACACCATTCAATAAAAATGATGAAAACATCTTTGAAGTAAGTTACATTTTTTATTCTTTCTATTGTAGACTAAGTTTTTTCAATGTTTTTTTCTTTTTTAATGTCAAAATGTTTTCTTTTTGTGTTAATGTCAATGTTTTTTTTTTTTAATGTCAAAATGTTTTCTTTTTTGTGAATGCCACTTTTTTTGTAAATTTTTTTTTCTTTCTTTGTGAATGTCAGTGTTTTCTCGTTTTTATATAAAAAAATGTTTTTGTGGAATTGCCAATCTTTTTGTGTATCATTTTTTTCTGTAAAAAATGTTTTAAAAATTTTTAGCTGGTGTATTTTTCATCTGTTTTGACATCATATCTAAAGCCTCGTCCAATCAAGTTGTGAAACTAAATATTAAATGTCATGAATGTGGAATAAAGCAGCAGCCTATGATTATGGCTGATAATAATTTTGACAACAAAATGATGTGACAACTGAAAGGAGATGAAAATAAGATGAGATTTCACAGATGAATTTCCCTTTTTTTTTTTTTTTCTTATGACTTTATGCATAAAACCCAAGTTTAGTTTTATAGGGATAAAACAAACTTTCAAGAATGGCTGGAGTGACCACAACCAAAATTAGTCAAAAGTAAGCAATAAAGTAGCTGTATGTCAACACAAGGTGGCAGCATATCAGATATTCACAAAAAATAACGAATAAAAGTTGTTACATTTACTAGTGTAATAAAAATGCAATAGAAAATAAGACGAAAGAAATTGATCAATCCAAATCACCGTCATATGTTGGCATGAGAGCTTAGCTGGATTATTAGCTTATGAAAGGTTTTGAGGGAAGTGTGTATGTCACTTCAGTTTCTGTCACATGATGTAATTCATTCTCTCTTTCATCTCTTTTTCTTTTTCTCCTTTTACTGTGTTTTCTGTTTTTTCTCCTTTTTCTGTTTTTCTCCTTTTTCTGTTTTTCTCCTTTTTCTGTTTTTCTCTTTTTTTTCTGTTTTTCTTCTCATTTTTTTTCTGTTTTTCTTCTCTTTTTTTCTGTTTTTCTTCTCTTTTTTTTTTTCTGTTTTTCTTCTCTTTTTTTTTTCTGTTTTTCTTCTCTTTTTTTTTCTGTTTTTCTTCTCTTTTTTTTCTGTTTTTCTTCTCTTTTTTTTCTGTTTTTCTTCTCTTTTTTTTCTGTTTTTCTTCTCTTTTTTTTCTGTTTTTCTTCTCTTTTTTTTCTGTTTTTCTTCTCTTTTTTTTTCTGTTTTTGTCTTTTTCTGTTTTTGTCCTCTTTTTTTTTTCTGTTTTTGTCCTCTTTTTTTTCTGTTTTTGTCCTCTTTTTTTTTCTGTTTTTGTCCTCTTTTTTTTCTGTTTTTGTCCTCTTTTTTTTTGTTTTTGTCCTCTTTTTTTTTGTTTTTGTCCTCTTTTTTTTCTGTTTTTGTCCTCTTTTTTTTCTGTTTTTGTCCTCTTTTTTTTTCTGTTTTTGTCCTCTTTTTTTTCTGTTTTTCTCCTCTTTTTTTTCTGTTTTTCTCCTCTTTTTTTTCTGTTTTTCTCCTCTTTTTTTTCTGTTTTTCTCCTCTTTTTTTTCTGTTTTTCTCCTCTTTTTTTCTGTTTTTCTCCTCTTTTTTTTCTGTTTTTCTCCTCTTTTTTTTCTGTTTTTCTCCTCTTTTTTTTCTGTTTTTCTCCTCTTTTTTTTCTGTTTTTCTCCTCTTTTTTTTCTGTTTTTCTCCTCTTTTTTTTCTGTTTTTCTCCTCTTTTTTTTCTGTTTTTCTCCTCTTTTTTTTCTGTTTTTCTCCTCTTTTTTTTCTGTTTTTCTCCTCTTTTTTTTTCTGTTTTTCTCCTCTTTTTTTTCTGTTTTTCTCCTCTTTTTTTTTCTGTTTTTCTCCTCTTTTTTTTTCTGTTTTTCTCCTCTTTTTTTTTCTGTTTTTCTCCTCTTTTTTTTTCTGTTTTTCTCCTCTTTTTTTTTCTGTTTTTCTCCTCTTTTTTTTTCTGTTTTTCTCCTCTTTTTTTTCTGTTTTTCTCCTCTTTTTTTTCTGTTTTTCTCCTCTTTTTTTTCTGTTTTTCTCCTCTTTTTTTTTCTGTTTTTCTCCTCTTTTTTTTTCTGTTTTTCTCCTCTTTTTTTTTCTGTTTTTCTCCTCTTTTTTTTTCTGTTTTTCTCCTCTTTTTTTTTCTGTTTTTCTCCTCTTTTTTTTTCTGTTTTTCTCCTCTTTTTTTTTCTGTTTTTCTCCTCTTTTTTTTTCTGTTTTTCTCCTCTTTTTTTTTCTGTTTTTCTCCTCTTTTTTTTTCTGTTTTTCTCCTCTTTTTTTTTCTGTTTTTCTCCTCTTTTTTTTTCTGTTTTTCTCCTCTTTTTTTTTCTGTTTTTCTCCTCTTTTTTTTTCTGTTTTTCTCCTCTTTTTTTTCTGTTTTTCTCCTCTTTTTTTTCTGTTTTTCTCCTCTTTTTTTTTCTGTTTTTCTCCTCTTTTTTTTTCTGTTTTTCTCCTCTTTTTTTTTCTGTTTTTCTCCTCTTTTTTTTTCTGTTTTTCTCCTCTTTTTTTTTCTGTTTTTCTCCTCTTTTTTTTTCTGTTTTTCTCCTCTTTTTTTTTCTGTTTTTCTCCTCTTTTTTTTTCTGTTTTTCTCCTCTTTTTTTTCTGTTTTTCTCCTCTTTTTTTTTCTGTTTTTCTCCTCTTTTTTTTTCTGTTTTTCTCCTCTTTTTTTTTCTGTTTTTCTCCTCTTTTTTTTTCTGTTTTTCTCCTCTTTTTTTTTCTGTTTTTCTCCTCTTTTTTTTTCTGTTTTTCTCCTCTTTTTTTTTCTGTTTTTCTCCTCTTTTTTTTCTGTTTTTCTCCTCTTTTTTTTTCTGTTTTTCTCCTCTTTTTTTTCTGTTTTTCTCCTCTTTTTTTTCTGTTTTTCTCCTCTTTTTTTTTCTGTTTTTCTCCTCTTTTTTTTTCTGTTTTTCTCCTCTTTTTTTTTCTGTTTTTCTCCTCTTTTTTTTTCTGTTTTTCTCCTCTTTTTTTTTCTGTTTTTCTCCTCTTTTTTTTTCTGTTTTTCTCCTCTTTTTTTTTCTGTTTTTCTCCTCTTTTTTTTTCTGTTTTTCTCCTCTTTTTTTCCTCTTTTTTCTTTTTATTTCTCTTTCTCCCCCTCTTTCTCTCTTTTCTCTTTTCTGTTTTCTCTTCTCTGTTTTCTCTTTGTTTTCTCTTCTCTCTTTTTTCCTCTCTCTTTTTTCCTCTCTCTTTTTTCCTCTCTCTTTTTTCCTCTCTCTTTTTTCCTCTCTCTTTTTTTCCTCTCTCTTTTTTTCCTCTCTCTTTTTTTCCTCTCTTCTCTTCTCTCTTTTTTTCCTCTCTTCTCTTCTCTCTTTTTTTCCTCTCTTCTCTTCTCTCTTTTTTTCCTCTCTTCTCTTCTCTCTTTTTTTCCTCTCTCTTTTCAAATTAATTCATTCCAAGATGCAAGGCATTACTGGAAGTGAAAGAGAATGATAAGACTTTAGTGAGGAGAAAGAACAACATGACAGGATTGATGAAGGCAGAAGATAGTGATTGGCATTGCATTTAAATTAATGATAGCAGGTGTCAGGGAAGCAAGAAACAAGAAGAAACAGCCATACCTGCTGTCTTACAATTGATGCTTAGTCCTTTCTTCTCACCTTCCCTTCACTGCCTTCTATAGAAGTTCTTGTAGTTTCCTTTTTTTTGTCTGCTACCAACACTGTAATCTGCATAACATGTCATGAAGAGTGTGGCCGCCAATAATGAATCCTGGTAGGACTTCTAATTCTCATGGAATTGCCTCACTGTGTAGGTTGAATAAATCTGGTGAGAAGACTCATCCTTGTCTTACACCCCTTTCTATTTTTGTATATTTACTGAATTCATTTTCTATCCATATGCTGGTGGTATGCTGCCAGCATATGTTCTGGGTTATTCTAATGTCCTTCCCAATTAGGCCAAGATTACCTAATAAAATATTGCTGTAGCCAGATTTTTTCAGGCAGTATTTATTCTCGTGATTTCAGGCGTTTGCAATATTCTGTGGTATAGGCATTCATAATACTCACATGTATGAGACAGCCATGAATGCAATTGCCCGACAACGCGTTTCACTGGAAATGCTGTCCTACCATGCAACTGCATCTGTTAAAGAAGCTCTTCAGCTGAAGGTAAGTAAAAAAAAAAAATATTATAGTGCAATTTTTTTCCTATCACATTGAAGTATTTTTGCTTATTAATGGGCACAATATTTATCTATGACCTCTCCCACCCCAATAATAAGATATTCTGTAGTTGACTGGAATTATTAACGGATACTAGCAAGCCTCGTATTACAAGAAAGAAAAGTCTCATTAATAGGAAGGGTAGATTAGATTGCTAATGCAATCATTGTGGGTATGATGATAAACTAAATCCTGCAGCAAGGCCTCTGATTGGAAGATTGGATGTTTTGAGGATGATGTAATGACCTTTTTAATTGCTGTTGCTCCCAGGTTTCTTACAACAATGGTAGAGCCATACTGGCTATAACAATAAACTACATCTGCATCCTGGGTAAGACGATTAAACTACACCCAACAAGGCCTCTGATCAGGTTTTGAGGAGTGTGGAACCAAATCTTAATTGCTGGTGTTCCCAGGGTCACCCAGAATGGGTTGGCAGTGTAGCGGGCCGTATCAGTGAGTATAGAAGTAGATGTTTATGTATTGTAGAAGTAGAAGAATACATGTGGGTAGAAATTTCCTGCTAGCCGGTCCAACTACATGAGAAAGTTGGCCTTTAATTAAGTCCAAAAAAGGCAAAGAAAAACAAGCACAAGACCAATAAATATATGTAAACAAATATATGTATTGATAACAAGAAAGGTTACAAGTTACATGGACAGAGTGCGTGTGGTGTATATTATGTGTGTGTGTTGTGGTGAGTGCTCGTACGTACGTGTATTGTTCTTAGCATGTTCCCAGCATTTGGGAAACGCTGTATCTGTGAGCGTTCACATCTCTGAGGTGGTAAGGCTGAAAGCCTGAGGCAAAAGAGATTTACCTCAAGGTGGCGGCCCAAAGGCCTGAGGGAAAAAGAGGAAGAGGCGAAGGGTCAGCCAGGGAAGAGACACCCCTGGTGAAAGGATTAAGGAGCTAACTCCGACAGTAGCACCTGTTAGGGTCTCACCTATGAGCAAATAGTTAATCCCAAAACTGGTTTTATTACTAGCAATGCATTTTTGTAAAAAAATTATTACCAGCAATATTTTTTTTTAAAATGCTTTTTTGAAAAAAAAATATTACCAGCAATATAAATCTGGTCAGCATTAAATAATCCATTGAGGTTGAAATGCTGTAAACCAAACCAAACAACGGTAGAGACTTTTGGCTCTTCATGGAGGAAGAATTTAGTTGTGCATTGCAAGTTCTGAATATGGATTTTTGACCCCTTTTGTTTTGCGCCTTTTACATTTTCTGAAATTGGTCTTGAGTGATTCACAACCTTTGGAATTATGACCACCCCCCCTACTACCACCATGGACTTCAGATTTTTGGATGTGAACCTCCCCATTGCTATTTTCCTTTGAAAAACTTTAAGGGTTCACGCCTTTCAGACAGATCTTTCCACACATAATTACATTGATGACAATCTTAAAAAAAGGAAAAAAAAATTGTATCACATTAAGTTTCGTTAACCAGGTATCATAAACTTGAATGTGTGAGTGGTATAAATAGATAAAGGCTCGAGTTGAGAAATTGGTGATCCAAGTTCAAATTCCAGTCATGTTCATTGCACTCATTTACATAAATACCCTTGGGTGACTATTAACTATAAAGAGACATGATTGCCGAAGTGTGTCACATCTGCCCCTACCAACACGCAATCACCCAGTGCAGTCTAGTAATGGCCCATTCCTCCCCATGAATCTGGGAAAGGCCTGCGTCTAACAAAGGACCTTGATAGACAGAGGAGTTTGGTTAACTGAGCAAAATCTATATTTTAAAATGTATATAGAAATCATTTCAAAGATTTCAGATTTCATATGGAACTCTTATGCAACATCAGTCCTCCTAAATGACAGTGAATGCTGGACAATCTCCTCCTCGATGAAAGAAACTCGAGCAATAAAAATGTGGTTCTACAGAAAGATGTTGTGAATGCTTTGTGATCAACAATAAAGTTTTGGTAGAAAATGGAAACAAAAATGACGCTTACAATGAGAAAGAAGGTTGAAATTCCTAGTGTGCAAAATGAGGAAATAAAGCTCGGAGAATTTGATACTCCCAGGACATATTGAAGGAAAAGTGGGTGAGGAAAGAGGCGAATAACCTACCTAATGGATGGCAGACCAAGTATTGGGAGAGATAGCAAAAGTACAAAATTTGGGGGATAAAGTTAGGAAGTTGTGGAGAACCACGATTGCCTACTTCCTAAAAAGACACAGTATATAGGAAAAGAATTACCCTAAACTGTTTTGACAGACCACTTTGGAAAGTTATGGTTTAGAGAAACATTTTTAGCAAACTGAATTTTTAGGTGGTTTTGAGGAGCGTTTCTTAATTGCTGGTGTTCCTAGGGTGGTAGCACCTGTTAGGGTCACAGCTATGGGCAAATAGTTGACCCCCAAATTGGGGTCAAAGCACTATGAAAGTGTAAAAATTGGTTTTCATACCAGCAATACATTTTTTGTAAAAGATTATTACTAGCAATACATTTTCAAAACAAAAAAAAAATATTACCAGCAATATATTTTTGGAAAAAATATTACCAGCAATAAAAAATCTTGTCGGTAGTAAATAACCCATTCAGGTTGACATGCCATAAAACAAGCTAAGCGTCCTGGGTAAGACGTTAAACTATATCCACATCCTGTGTAAGACGTTAAACTACATCCGCGTCCTGGGTAAGACGTTAAACTACGTCCAGCAGCAAGGCCTCTGATCAGGAGGTTTTGAGGAGCATGGAACCACCTCTTAAT
This sequence comes from Acanthosepion lycidas, assembly GCA_963932145.1. Lineage (NCBI taxonomy): Eukaryota > Metazoa > Mollusca > Cephalopoda > Sepiida > Sepiidae > Acanthosepion > Acanthosepion lycidas. The sequence continues at coordinate 89,760,517 of OZ010597.1, forward strand.
TGCTGGTGTTCCCAGGTCCACCCTGACCCGGGGTAGTAGCACCCGTTAGGGTCCCAGCTATAGGCAAATAGTTAATTATTACCAGCAATACTTTTTTGAAAAAAATTATTACCAGCAATACAATTTTGAAGGAAAAATATAGCCAGAAACAGATTTTTGACAAAACAAAATATTCCCAGCAATAAAAATTTTTGTCAGCATTAATTAACCCATTGAGGTTGATATGCCGTAAAACAAAATAAACCAAACCAATCATATTCTATTCGTTGAATCTATCCAAAAAATGTTGTCAGAATTAAATAACTCGTTGTAGTTGATATGCTGTAAAACAAAATAAACCAAACCAAAACAAACTAAATCAAATCTGAATTTTTAAAAATCTATTTAAAAAATTGATTTGGTTAATTAAATTGTTCCTAATCTAATTAGTCATGATGAGTTATTAGACTTTAATTTGCATTCTTTGTAACCAAGCTAATACCTATATCATTATGGGTACTGCCTTTTTTGTAACTTATTATTTACTGTTTTGTGTCTTGTAAATAAATTTGTCCAAATCTTGATTAGAGTAAATAATGAGTTGTCTCCCTTGACATATTCTCATCAAATGGCAAGCTGTTAAGATTCCTCAATGGGAAAATTCTCACATAGTTTCTTCCAGAATTAGATTTTCTGGCTTTCCTTTTCTGCTCTTGTTTAAATAAAATGACCATATATCATGTGACTTTTGAAGATCTAATTTTGAAGCTAATTTGACTACAGTAAATGGATATAAAGTTTGGTCAATAGCATACACAGGGCCAGCAGTACATACACTAATTTTATATCTCATGTATGATGTGACCACCTTAAAATTTGCTTCAGAATTAGGTTTCAAGAGTTGCATAATACGCAAGTATATTCGGTAAATAGAATTTATTCTTAAAATACATTTCAACCACTCATTGCGAAATTTTAATATTTAACATTAAATTCCAAATTGCTTATTCATTTTTTCAAAAATGATATGGTTTCATTTGTACATTATAAAAATTAACTTATTTATTTTTTAATTAATAATGGCATTTTCTTTTTTGGCATTTTTATCTGTTTATTTTATTATTTTTTTTTAATTACCTTATTTTGGGTATTTTCATGGTTAGCTCCTACTTGTGCAGATGTTGTATATGCAGTTTCAGATTTAGAATAAGCGTAGAATATTATTATTATTATTACTATATTTTGTTTTCTGACTTGGGTGTGTCAGAGTGATGTTAACATTTGTATTATGTTTGATTACTGCCTCCTGACGATAATCACAGGCAGTGCAATATTTGTCTTCCTGTTTTGTTCTACATATTTTCCATACATTTTTCATTTCTTCATGGTATATGCCCCGTACTGTGCCAACATCCAGTAATGGATCTCAGCAGATTTTCTGTATTCATATGCTTGACCTCGTTGCTATCTGCTACTTGACTGAACAATGGAATAGCATGCACAGTTAGCTACTTATCATTCCATGTGCCCATGTAGTGTTGCATGTCAATGCTGTTCTGGGTATAACGATAATCTACATCTGGCAATAAGGCCTCTGAGCAGGAGACTGGAGGTTTTGAAGAGCATGGAACTACCTCTTAATTGCAATTGTTCCAAGCTCCATCCTGACAGGGGTCCCAGCTATGGGCAAATAGTAACCCCCCACCCAAACAAAAAATAGTATAAAATTATAAAAATACATTTTTATAGTAATTATTACCAGCAATACATATAAGATAATGGCCAGCAATACGTTTTATCTGTAGTTGAAGGTATACAATTGCATTCAAAATATTTAGACTCTGACATTAAATGACCCATGGAGATGTTGATATGCTACTAAACAAAATTATCTGACCAACCAGCCAATGTCAATACCTGATCACACAACATGTCTGAGTGGCAGGTATCACTGGTTCAATCAGTGGCCACATCTCTATGACCAAAGGAAACCTTCAAGTATTTGACCAGGTCTCCGCAAGGATTACTTGTCTTGGATATGTTATCTTTTCCACTTTGATTTATTAAACTTTAGTTCAGATTTAGAGCGGGGAAGGAGAGAATCTTCACATTGCTTACATTGCAATTTCCATGCTCAGTAAATATCTTGTATCAGTTAATACTCTCTTATATTGTAGCTGCTTATCCATCTCTTCTCTATGACCTGACTTTGGAACTGAACTCTCAACTGCCAAAAACTGTCTACGTTTTATTAGGTTACTCTATTCTCCAAATCTGAACCAAAGTTTAATAAATCAAAGTGGAAAAGACAACATATCCATGACAAGTAGACCTTGTGGAAACCTTAATTCACCAGGTCAAACACTTGAAGGTTCACCGTGGCCACTGATTGAATCGGTGATACCCACCCACTCAGACATGTTGTGTCATCACCACACTAGTTACATACATAGCTATGGATCCCAATCAACTCCCTTACGCTAAACAACCATTAACCCAAAAAGAAGATTCAGCCACCCTTTGAAAGGTATTGTTTTTAATCATGCTGGGGGGGGGTATATAGCCACATTTTTTTCTTTTTCTTCCTTTCTTTCTTTACTTTCTTTTCTTTCTTTTTTCTTTTTTCCTTTTCTCTTTTTCATTTTCTTGCTTTTCCTTTTCTTTTTCATTTTCTTGCTTTTCCTTTTCTTTTTCATTTTCTTGCTTTTCCTTTTCTTTTTCTTTTCTTTTTCTTGTCATTTTCTCTTTTTCCTTTTCTCTTTTTTCCTTTTCTCTTTTTTCCTTTTCTCTTTTTTCCTTTTCTCTTTTTTCCTTTTCTCTTTTTTCCTTTTCTCTTTTTTCCTTTTCTCTTTTTTCCTTTTCTCTTTTTTCCTTTTCTCTTTTTCCTTTTCTCTTTTTCCTTTTCTCTTTTTCCTTTTCTCTTTTTCCTTTTCTCTTTTTCCTTTTCTCTTTTTCCTTTTCTCTTTTTCCTTTTCTCTTTCCTTTTCTCTTTTTCCTTTTCTCTTTTTCCTTTTCTCTTTTTCCTTTTCTCTTTTTCCTTTTCTCTTTTTCCTTTTCTCTTTTTCCTTTTCTCTTTTTCCTTTTCTCTTTTTCCTTTTCTCTTTTTCCTTTTCTCTTTTTCCTTTTCTCTTTTTTCCTTTTCTTTTCTTGTTTCTTTTCTTTTCTTGTTCCTTTTCTTTTCTTGTTTCTTTTCTTTTCTTGTTTCTTTTCTTTTCTTGTTTCTTTTCTTTTCTTGTTTCTTTTCTTGTTTCTTTTCTTTTCTTGTTTCTTTTCTTTTCTTGTTTCTTTTCTTTTCTTGTTTCTTTTCTTTTCTTGTTTCTTTTCTTTTCTTGTTTCTTTTCTTTTCTTTTCTTGTTTCTTTTCTCTTTTTCCTTTTCCTTTCTTGTTTATTTTTCTCTTTTTTCATTTCTCTTTTTTCCTTTTCTCTTTTTTCCTTTTCTCTTTTTTCCTTTTCTCTTTTTTTTCCTTTTCTCTTTTTTCCTTTTCTCTTTTTCCTTTTCTTTTCTTGTTTCTTTTCTTTTCTTGTTTCTTTTCTTTTCTTGTTTCTTTTCTTTTCTTGTTTCTTTTCTTTTCTTGTTTCTTTTCTTGTTTCTTTTCTTTTCTTGTTTCTTTTCTTTTCTTGTTTCTTTTCTTTTCTTTTCTTGTTTCTTTTCTCTTTTCCTTTTCCTTTCTTGTTTATTTTCTCTTTTTTCATTTCTCTTTTCTTTTCTCTTTTTTCCTTTTCTCTTTTTCCTTTTCTCTTTTTTCCTTTTCTCTTTTTTCTTTTTTCCTTTTTTCCTTTTCTCTTTTTTCCTTTTCTCTTTTTCCTTTTCTCTTTTTCCTTTTCTTTTCTTGTTCCTTTTCTTTTCTTGTTCCTTTTCTTTTCTTGTTCCTTTTCTTTTCTTGTTTCTTTTCTTTTCTTGTTCCTTTTCTTTTCTTGTTTCTTTTCTTTTCTTGTTTCTTTTCTTGTTTCTTTTCTTTTCTTGTTTCTTTTCTTTTCTTGTTTCTTTTCTTGTTTTTTTCTTTTCTTGTTTCTTTTCTTTTCTTGTTTCTTTTCTTTTCTTTGTTTTCTTTTCTTTTTTTTTGTTTCTTTTCTTTTCTTGTTTCTTTTCTTTTCTTGTTTCTTTTCTTTTCTTGTTTCTTGTTTCTTTCTCTTTTTCCTTTTCCTTTCTTGTTTATTTTCTCTTTTTTCATTTCTCTTTTTTCATTTTCTCTTTTTTCATTTTCTCTATTTTCATTTTCTCTATTTTCATTTTCTCTAATTTTCATTTTCTCTATTTTCATTTTCTCTATTTTCATTTTCTCTATTTTCATTTTCTCTATTTTCATTTTCTCTATTTTCATTTTCTCTATTTTCATTTTCTCTATTTTCATTTTCTCTATTTTCATTTCTCTATTTTCATTTTCTCTATTTTCATTTTCTCTATTTTCATTTTCTCTATTTTCATTTTCTCTTTTTTCATTTTCTCTTTTTTCATTTTTCTCTTTTTTCATTTTCTCTTTTTTCATTTTCTCTTTTTTCATTTTCTCTTTTTTCATTTTCTCTTTTTTCATTTTCTCTTTTTTCATTTTCTCTTTTTTCATTTTCTCTTTTTTCATTTTCTCTTTTTTCATTTTCTCTTTTTTCATTTTCTCTTTTTTCATTTTCTCTTTTTTCATTTTCTCTTTTTTCATTTTCTCTTTTTTCATTTTCTCTTTTTTCATTTTCTCTTTTTTCATTTTCTCTTTTTTCTTTTTGTTCTTCTTTTTCGCTTTTTCTTTTCGTTTTCTTCTCTTTTTCTCCTCTTTTCTTTTTCTCCTCTTTTCTTTTTCTCCTCTTTTCTTTTTCTCCTCTTTTTCTTCTCTTTTCCTTCTCCTCTTTTTCTTCTCTTTTCCTTCTCCTCCTCTTTTTCTTCTCTTTTCCTTCTCCTCCTCTTTTTCTTCTCTTTTCCTTCTCCTCCTCTTTTTCTCCTCTTTTCCTTCTTTTATCTTTTTCTTCTCTTTTCCTTCTTTTATCTTTTTCTTCTCTTTTCCTTCTTTTATCTTTTTCTTCTCTTTTCCTTCTTTTATCTTTTTCTTCTCTTTTCCTTCTTTTATCTTTTTCTTCTCTTTTCCTTTATTCCTGCTCTCTTTCTTCTTTTTTTCTCTCTCTTTCTCTCTATCTCTCTTTTTGAAAAGAATGACTTTCATAGAGGGGGGTGCATTTCTGTAGAATTTGAAGGTTACTTTTTTATTTTATTTTATTTTATTTTATTTTTGAAATCATTTTCATGATTCTAAAATGTTTTAATTTCCTTTTATTCTTCTTGTAGAAAAAGTCTGTTGCGTCTGCTGCTGAATTGAATCTGTTGGATTTTCACTTCGACAGTTTTACTCTTGACGATGACCAGACTCTTCGAGCCTGTATACGAATGTTTATTGATTTAGACTTTATGGAAACATTTCACATCAGCCAAGACGTGAGTATTTTTCTTGTTTTTCCCACACTTTGTGTTCTATGACTATATCATGTTGAAATACTGGTTCTCTTACAATCACCAAAGTTAAGCATCATCAAGCCTTGTCAGTACCTAGGTGGGTGACCACTTAGGAATACCAGTTGCTGTAAGCTTGGATGCGTTGATGTAATGAATAATGGCTCGGAATTGGAAATCAGTGAGTCGAGTTCCAATTCCTGTTGGGTTCATTATATTTACTTAAGCACAAATATCATTGGGAAAGGATACCATGTACAAGCGCAGTACTAGATTGGCAGTTAGCTATCATCATTTTACAGTTGAAATGGCTAGATGTAACTAAGTTCTATGGTAATAGTTTCTTCTCTCGTACTTCTTGCTTGTGGAACTCTCTTCTGGCTTAATGCAGCATCAATTGTTATCTTTTGTCTTATTTCTTGTTTTTTTTTTTTTTTTGTTCTCTCCCCTTAATGTTTTTTCTTTTTCTCATTCTATCATACTCAATAAACCCCCTGCATCTCAGTGGCTTTATTGCCTTTTGGAGTGAAATGATAAAAAAAAGAAAAAAATGATTATCCTCTTCTTCTCCCACGTTATGGGTTAATTAGTAGAATTTGTCTCATTGAAAATCATTATTGTCTCCAAAAGCGTCATGGAATCTAAATATTTTCTAGCTGTAAATCTTCTTTTATGTGCTGTGTCCCTTCAGAACATAGGCGATCACGGCTCTCCACTTCACCCTGTTCCTTGTAGCTCTCTGTAATTTTTGTCCCTTTGCTACTTCTCCCAAACCCCGTTCTGCTATCCACTTGCTTAAACCCGCTAAGTCACATATTGCTTTCCCATGTCCCTCTTTCTCTCTATCCACCTTATGTGTATCAGATTTTCCAAGCCCTTTCTTTCTTATTACATATCCCAGAAATTTCAGCTGCTTCTTCCTGATGTTAAGTATAAGTTTCTTCTTTGTTTGCATTCTCTTCAAAGCCTCATCATTGCTCACATGTTTGGTCCATGGTATCCTCAGCATCATTCTGTAGAATGATACCGCTGTTGCCTAGAGGTTCTTCTTCATCTTTGAGTAGGCTGTCCAACATTTGCTGCTGTAAAGGAAGACAGATATCACGTAGCAGTTCAGTACTCTTTTCATTATGCTTCTTGAGTAAGACAACTACAATTACCAACAATACATTTTTTGAAAAAAAAATATTACCAGTGAAGGAAAATTCTTACCAGAAATAGATTTTTGAAGGAAAAAATATTACCAGCAATAAAAATTGTTGGCATTAAATAACCCATTGAGGTTGATATGCCGTAAAATAAATCTAATTAAACTGATTTCTTACAAAGAATACATATTCTATTCATACGAATCTATCCGAAAAATCTTGTCGGTATTAAATAACCCTTTGAGGTTGATATGCCGTAAAACAAAATAAACCAAATTAAACTGATTTCTTGCTAAGAATACATATTTTATTCATATGGACCTATCCTAAAAATCTTGTCGGCATTAAATAACCCATTGAGATGTTGATATGTCATAAAACAAAACAAACCAAGCCAAACCAAAACAAATGAGTAATTTAAAAAAAACTTTTTACAAAATAAAGCCATCCAAGATTGTAAATTTCTTAAAAGAAGTTGGATTGTTCTCAAAAATATGAGCAATTAAGAAATGGTTCAAATATATATATATATATATATATATATATATATATATATATGTATACATACACCTTTTTTACTAAACTATCACTATGAATTTATTTCGAAATTTTGTTGGCATTAAATGACCCACTGAGGTTGATGTGTCATAAAACAAACCAACTCTTTTCTTTGTTACCAACAAAATCCTCCTGTCTCGTAATACTCTGCCTAGCTTTTGGAATGCATCTTTGGCTATCCCAGTACGTCTTCAGATCTCAGTTGCTTCAAGTCTCTTCTTCATCTTTGACGAAACCATCCAACATTCCCTTCAGGATGTGGGCAATGTGGTTCTGCACAATTTCTTTTTCTTTTTAGTAAAGTTTGTCTTTTTGCTATTTACACATACTCACTAGGTATGGGAAATGCTGCATTCCTTTGTCCTTCATTATGACCTGTCAGTATCAAATTTTCTAAGCCCTCTTTCCTCATTATGTGGCTGAGAAATTCAAGTGTTTTTTGTTTCCATTTTCTGAAAAACTTTGTCATTACTTGCATATATATATATATATATATATATATATATATATATCAAGATTACTTTTAAATATCAATTTTATCATGACATTGATGTTTTTTGGTAAAATTTCCAGCCTTTAGGGGTTGTGGTTTTAAACAGTATTTCCAATTTTTTCACTTTATTTCGCATCCTAAATAAAGTGAAAAAATTGAGAAAAAATTTGAAATACCATTTAAAACCACAACGCCTGAAGTCTAGAAATTTTACCAAGAAACATCAATGTCGGGATGAAATTGATATTTAAAAGTTAAGTAATCTTATCATATAATTAACATTCTATTTTTAATATTTTTTATATAAGGACTATATATAAAAATATCAGCTGTTTCTTAAATCATATATATATATATATATATATATATATATATATATATATATATATATATATATATATATACACACACACACACACACACGGTGTAACCCGGATATAAGAGAAACCTGGATATAAGAGATTTTCTCTGGTCCCAAATTAGAGCCTGTGTTAATGTATATAAAATAGACCAAACCTGGATATAACAGACTTCTTCTCCGGTCCCGACAACTCTCTTATATCCGGGTTACACTCACACACACACACACATACAGAGTAATTAATAAATGTCCAGGTGGAATCTGTTCCCTTATCCCTTCCCTGATAGCAAAAGGTGTTTGTTGCCAGCCTCCCATGAGGCTTATTATAATAAAGCTTTCTGAAGTGGATGATTATCTATGGGCAAGTTAACCTAGTTTAGTCTAACAAGGCAGAACATTGTTGACTCCCTAATTCTAATTTATTGGATTTTGGTTTTTATTTGTGTTTAATCTTAGAAGTGAACATTTCTCGGTGCCAATTAGGAATGATCATTTTGATTGTAACTTAGTGGAGAGTGATCTTCTTGGAACAACCCTCTTCTTCTCATATATCTCAGATTATCAACTTTGATTAAAGCAGGAACCATTTATCACAGAAAATAATGACCACTTCTGGATCAGTGATTTTAAAAAAAAAAAAAAAAAAAAAAATATATATATATATATATATATATATATAATATATGTATGTGTGTATTTAGGCAGCATTTTTTCATTGATACACGTTTCATTAAATAATATAGACAAGTCTTGTCTATTCATTTTGTGTAAATTCTTTTCATAACGTCTGATAACCTTAATAACATTATCATTAAACGAAGAAAGAAAATCACAAAATATTGATCCATATTTTTTAATCCAATCTAAGCTTTCGGCTTACATAAGCCATGATCAAAGATGACAATTACTGTACAACATATTAAGCAATACACAGACAAGACTGTGATGATAGTCTGTGATTGTTTACATGGATGATTTCCTAGCAACGATAAATACGTGCATATAAGACGCTGGAAGCGAAAATCGCACCACAGCTCATGACGTCACATATGACCACGCGAGAGTGAATTCGAGAAGTATTAAGTATGGGATGCCTTGTTGGTATAAACCAATGGCTTCTGTTACCAATTATAAGCATTTAAGAATATTTGTGTAGTAAATACAAGTGTGTGTGTGTGTGTGTGTGTATGTATATATATATATATATATATATATATATATATATATATATCTCCAGATATGGGATGAGAACAAATGGAGTATAATTCCACTGTCTGTAGCATTTAATTTAAAAAGGGCTCAATACAATGTAGACCTTAATATTATTTATTATATATATGTGTGTGTGTGTGTGTCTCTTGCACTATATATATATATATATATATAATTTTTGTGTTTGTTGATACACTTATTTGAGTCAATGCTCTACTCTTTAATTGAATGGTATTAATTACATTTACTGGCCGGAGTGTTCGAGAAATTTCATAGAAAATAAGCATCCACCAACAAAAATGGAAACTGTGTCCTATAGGGGATCGTCATTTAGCCTAACATGCTAAGACTGTTCCACCACAGAGGATTTTCAGGTTAGCAAAGCTCGAATTACTGCTTTTAAACACACACTTTTGCTGATTTTTCTCAATCTGTCATATCTGCTCTGAAATTGTAGCCTAACATAAGCAATGGCCACATATTATATGAAATAAATTAAATCCAACAAACATTTTAATATATTTTCTGTTTGTTTTTTTTATTTATTTAATCTTTTTCAATTTCTGTGGTTCTTCTCTTGAAATACGTGCTAATTTGGTTTGCGACAAATAATAAATAAATTGTATTTCTTAAAGAATATTTTTTGATAAACAAAAGATAGCTATTCTGTTTTATTTAAAGAATTTGCAATGTGTTTACTTTGAGCTATGTAAATGTCACTAATATCATGGTCAGTTCACACTCCTCCTTGGTCCTTTTGTACAGGAGTAGAGGGTTATCCCTTGTTCTCTGTTTAGGATTGGGTTTCTGGTTACTTCTACTCCAACTATATACTTCTAACATCTCAATTCTCAAATTTTATTTACTATTTATTTATTTTTTCCTCAATAGGAGTAGATAGGACCACTGGTTCAAACCCCTTCCTGTCTTTTAAACAGGAGTAGAGATTTACCCTTTGTTTCCAGTTTAGGATTGAGTTCTCTTCTAGGGTCTTTCATTCTCTTTCACTCCCAATAGCCTCTTGCATCTAAGTGATATTATTGCCTTGCTTGTGGTGAATTGATTAAAAAGTTGGTTACACACAAGCTTGAAGGTTGCTCCATCTGAGGGACACCCCATAATTTCATTAGCTTATGGGCCCCAAAATAATAATAAACCATCCCTGAATCTTTAAATTGCAGTGGTGCTTGGTCACACTGTCGATACATTTTGCTAATGCAGTTTTCCAACATGCTGAATTAAGTAATATTTCTTCTGGAACATGAACTACTGAATTTTTTTTTTTTTTTTTTTTTTTTTTTTTCTTTTTTTTTCTTTTTTTTTCTTTTCTTCTCGACAGGTTCTATGTCGTTGGCTGCTTAGTGTCAAGAAAAATTATCGTGATGTCACCTACCATAATTGGCGGCATGCATTCAATGTATCTCAAACCATGTTTTGTATGATGAAGGTAAGTCTTTTATTTACCAATCTTAAATTTCTTAAATATGACTGGCACTTCTCACTCATGTATTGCCTATTTCCATGGCAAATGTTCACACAGATTCTGTTCACTCATTCCACCAGTTGAGACCTTCACAGCTAGGACCTGCCATGCCATATACACAAGGTCCGATTATCCTCAATCCATTCGTATCGCTAAGGAGAAAGTTCCATTCAGCTTCTTCTGCAGAACAGTTAATTTATAGAAGACTCTCGAGAAACTGCTTCTCTGATCACTACAATCTTAATCTCTTCATGTCTAGGGTCAATCAATATCTATCCTATATATCTTTATAATACACACTTCACCCTTCCTCTTTTACACCCTGATAATTTCATTTAATTACCCACTACCCTTAGTGGCTCTTGGGCATTGGGGGAACAAAAATTTTAATATTCCTGTCTTTACAAGCTTCCTAGTACAACTGTCAATTTCACTCTGACCCCCACCTCCCATCATTTTTAAAAAAAAATATATATATATATATATATATATATAAGGAATTGCCAAATATGCCTGTCTATCTACTTGGGCAGCTAGCCAATCCATATTGTAGATGCCTGCTCAGGCAAATTTGTGTTTGTTCAACACCCCCACCCCCCAACACACACACACACACACGCAGAGCCCACTTGTAGTTTATACTGCAACTATACTGATACAATGTTGGATGTAGTGTAGCATCGGAAAATAAATCAGCCCCCCCCCCATACACACACACAGACACACACACACACACACTCTTCTCACAGAAACCCTACTTGATGAGAGATAAAGAATAGATTGGTCAAAATGCTGGGTCAAGTCTGGCAACTATATAAAGTTTCAAATGTCAAATATTGGGTATGTTAATATATATATATATATATATATATATATATATATATATATATATATATAGTTAAATTCCCAGATCATTTCTGTGGACAAGACAGATTGGTATAAATAAAATGACAATTGGAAAAAAGATCTTAGATCTTAGACGCGTTTCGTCTTCCGACTTTTTTTTATTTATTATTTATTTTTACCAATCTTGTCCACAGAATTGATCTGGGAATTTAACTATATTGTTGACATGGAGAAAAAAAAAAAATCTCTTACTATAAAGGTAATTTACATTAACCAGAAAAAAAAGGCTTTTTTTTTTAATGTAACTATAACAACAAGAACATTTCGATTTCATTTTTGCCTTGAAAAAGTCGGAAGACGAAACACGTCAGCAAAATCTAAGATCTTTTTTCCAATTGTCATTTTATTCATATATATATATATATATATATATATATATATAATTTAAATAAAAGCAGACCACTTTAAGGTTCCATTTGTTATAATTTATTTCACCAGAGAATTTTATTTTTTTCTGGATCTTCAGACTTCACTTTCAAAGTGAACGAAAAATGAATTTAAAATCTACACTTTTGACTACCAGTATTAAGCTTATATAAGGTGACATAGAGGGTGGTGAGGAATTGGATAATCCCAAGGAGGATGAAATCCTGAGAGCTCAATTTTAAGTCTGAGTGAATAATTTAATTTAAAGAAAAACTTATATAAGCTTAATATTACCAAGATTTTCGTTACTTATATATATATATATATATATATATATATATATAGTACAGATAATAGATCTGTTGGTATATAATCCAGGTAGATCCTAGTAATATCAAATATTAAAACTGATCCAGAAAGAGAGCTCAATGCATTTATTATAACAGAACATATATATTATATAGCAAAAAATCCCAAATTACTTCATATGGGTAGACCCTATTTCAAACCAGCTCACCCTTGCACCAGTGCTCTTCAGCCCTGGACTGATTTCATCTCAGAATCAGGGATTTGGAATTTAATTTAGATAGCAGTCAAGAAAAGATACAAACCTACCCAATCTGACAACTCATCTAGATAAAGAGCCTGTGTTGGTGGCAAGGGAGGGTGTGAGGAATCTCTCTAAAGGGGGAGAGAGGTCACTGGAATTGACCCAGATATTTATTTTATGATCCTAGGTTGGTGTTATATGAAGAGTGAGGTGTTGAATTGAAACTAAAAGAAGGGTCGAAATAGGAGTTTATTTATGACCAAAGCCTTTAATTATATATAAAGGAATTTAGCTTCCTCCTCGCGAGGAAATACCAAATTATACCAACAACAAATATGTTTAACTATACGCAGATGAGGTAATTTTGGAATTTTTGCTGTATAATATATATATATATATATATATATATATATATATATATATTCCTGTTGAATCTCAGGACATGGCTGGAATTCTCTTGTAGTGGGTATTTATAAGTATTTATATATATATATATATAATAAGTATTTATATGTATAAGGTTGGTGCAAAAATAATATCGTTTTCTCACATATGTTACTATGTGAGAAAACGACATTATTTTTGCACCAACCTTTATATATATATATATATATATATATACACACACACACACTATATGTATTTTTTTATAATTCCAGAATAAACCATCGGTATTCATTTAAAAATAGATAAAAATTTTGGTGTTAATTATAAGTATTTTTTTAAAATACCATTATTAATGAAAGATATTTATTTTTAAAAACCTCTTATTAATTATAGGATTCTATCTGAGCACGTTAATTCTCGCAATACCTTAAATGGGTTGGGGGGTCATTAATGGGTTAAAATGGGAGTCCTGCCGATAAAATCTCAAATTATTTAAAAATAAAGAAAAATATTCATGTTCATTTCATCTTTATATTTGGTTTGCCACTAATTGAAAATTCCAAGTTATCTCATCTGTCATCCGATGAGCGTACGGTATATATTAGGTTGGTGCAAAAATAATGACGTAATAATGTCGTTTTTTGACGTAACGTCAAAAAACGACATTATTACGTCATTATTTTTGCACCAACCTAAAAGTAAGGTATTGCTGATTAAAGGAGACAGTGGCTTTTATAAGTGTAATTCTAAATGTTTATTTCTCAGTGTAAATTTTTTGGAATGTCCACAGGTTTTGGAACCTATGTGATGCATTCCTACTTTACTGTGAAATAGTAATTCTTAATGAATTCTACCATTTTCTTTTTTGGTAATGTAAATCTCAGATTATTCATTTTCCTTGATATTTGTGTGTGATATATACAGGATGATTAAAAAGTAACTGCCTATTATATGTATGAGTGACCAACCAGGAGTCCTGACTTTAACAGCCTGTGACTTTTTTCATTGGGGTTGGTTAAAGGAGCAAATCTACTATACCAAAGCAAGACTTTCTAAGAAATTATGTCTTTCATACCACAAGTGTTTTTGGTGAAATCACCTGATGCAATTCCTGGGCAGCTTGAGAAGCTGGTAGCAAAATCTGGTGCCCATATCAAATTTTAAATAAAACCTCTGATATTCATTTCTTGAAAAAAAATACAGTTAATAAATAAATTATGAGTATTTTAAAATGGAGAGTTAATTTTCATTAATCCTGTATATACGAAAAAGTTAGTCTTTAAGAATATTTTGAGTAACTTTACCGTCTTCAGAGTCCTATGATTTTCAAAAGTTAAAATTAGATGGAGAGATGTGTGGCTATGCTGTGATCTGTCTCACATCTAACTGGAGTTGAGAATTCTTTCTGCTTTATATTAGGTTGGTGCAAAAATAATGTCGTTTTCTCACATATGTTACTATGTGAGAAAACGACATTATTTTTGCACCAACCTAATCCCCAAAAAAAAGTGGCTCAGATTGCTATCTACTTAAAATGCAGTCTCATTGGTTGATGATGATGATCACATGATCAGGTAAAGTAATTTTTGCACCAAAAATTGATCATAAAATTTTATTGTCACAATTTGAGAGTGTTGTGGTTAACCAAGTGTTGCTAACGACAACAAAGTGTTGTTCTATTTTATTGGACCTTAATGGCAACCACAAATACAGATAAAATTCTTGCACATTGAACTTTTGGGGATTGACACTCTCACTCTCACTCTGTCTGCAATTTAACTTTTGAAAATCATGAAACTGGGAAAGTTACTGTAAATAAATATTCTTAAAAACTCCAGTTGGGTTTTTGACTTTTTTTTCTTAGATATTTATTTATGTGGGCTATATAAAAACAGATATTAAGTTTAGTGTCTTGAAAATGTATTTCTATATATGAACCCAAATTCAGATTGTCTTACACCTTCTTTTCTTTTTTTTTTTTTTTTTTTTTTTTTGCTTCCAGGGAAGGTCCTGTTATCATTAATACATGTACACACAATACTTCTTTGATTCTCCCAGCCATATCAAATCATATCATTTTTACAAAATTTAAAAAGATTTTACAAATCAAAGCTTTATCATTTGCCTCTCTCGCCAACCCAATTTCAGCATTTTTTTTTTTTCTCTTATCATTTTTTCAGTTTTTTAAAGCACTAATATTAGGTTGGTGCAAAAATAATGACGTAATAATGTCGTTTTTTGACGTATTTTTTAACGTCAAAAAATGACATTATTACGTCATTATTTTTGCACCAACCTAATAGCTTCTTTCTTTTTTTCTTTTTTTTTTTTCTTTTTTTTTCTTTATTTTTTTTTTTTTTAAAAAATAAACAGCACATGTGAATGTGCATATATGTTTTTTTTCCTTTTCAGTGCTAATCTAATTACGCCCCAAGCTTTTTTAAAAAGCTCCTATAACATAGCTAATCATTTTTTAACTTAATGTCCAATGAGGCGAGTAAAGATTACTTTTACAAATTTTATACATTGGAATTTTGATCTCAGTTTTTTTCTGTCCGAAAAATATTTGGACAAACAATTGTAAAATCATGCCTTTTCTGAAAGTGATTACTGTGCTGGTTTGCCATTGTCTGCAAGTAATATACTTCAAACACAACCTTTCCAATCTTATATTATATCTCAGTACTTTCTGATCGATATATGTGTAGTTAATCAAAAAAAAAAAGTTTGCTCTCAGCATAATTTTTCAAGTTTTCTAACAAGAATGAATCCTTAAAATGTCAATTTTTAGTTTCTCATGCTTTTTTAAAGAAATGTTTAGTTGTATTAACACTCCGTTAGTACCATGGGTTTTTTCAAGCACCGCACTGAAAATATTTAAAGATTTAAAAAAATTTTTTTTTCATTTCAGGTACAAAATTGTGTTTGCTATTAAAAGATATTTCATGGAAGTGAATAAAATTGAAAGAGCGAAAAAAGTTGAATTATTGTGAACAGTAATTCGATAGTGGGTGGGGATAGTTGACTGGTTTTTGTTTTCAGATCTCACTCAATAATAAAACAAATGTACATGATAATTAAAAGTGGGTGGGGTATAGGAATATTTTCTATCCTCACTAAAAATATTTAACACCTATTTTAGCTGTGGTGCACATTTGTTTTATTTGCTTCAATGAATAAGAAAAGAAGACTAGCTTTTTCTCTCATTATTTTTTTCTTTTTTCTTTCTTTGTTTTCTTCATCGTTTTTCTTTCATTTTTTCCTTTTTTCTTTCATTTTTTCCTTTTTTCTTTCATTTTTTCCTTTTCTTTTTTTCCTTTTCTTTTTTTTCTTTTCTTTTTTTCTTTTCTTTTTTTTTTTTTCTTTTTTTTCTTTTCTTTTTTTTCTTTTCTTTTTTTTCTTTTCTTTTTTTTTCTTTTCTTTTTTTTTCTTTTCTTTTTTTTTCTTTTCTTTTTTTTTCTTTTCTTTTTTTTTCTTTTCTTTTTTTCTTTTCTTTTTTTCTTTTCTTTTTTTTCTTTTCTTTTTTTTCTTTTCTTTTTTTTCTTTTCTTTTTTTTCTTTTCTTTTTTTTCTTTTCTTTTTTTCTTTTCTTTTTTTTCTTTTTTTCTTTCTTTCTTTTTTTTCTTTCTTTCTTTTTTTTCTTTCTTTCTTTTTTTTCTTTCTTTCTTTTTTTTCTTTCTTTCTTTTTTTTCTTTCTTTCTTTTTTTCTTTCTTTCTTTTTTTCTTTCTTTTTTTCTTTCTTTTTTTTCTTTCTTTTTTTTCTTTCTTTTTTTCTTTCTTTTTTTTCTTTCTTTTTTTTTCTTTCTTTTTCTTTTTTTCTTTCTTTTTTTCTTTCTTGTTTTCTTTCTTGTTTTCTTTCTTGTTTTCTTTCTTGTTTGTTTTCTTTCTTGTTTGTTTTCTTTCTTGTTTGTTTTCTTTCTTGTTTGTTTTCTTTCTTGTTTGTTTTCTTTCTTGTTTGTTTTCTTTCTTGTTTGTTTTCTTTCTTGTTTGTTTTCTTTCTTGTTTGTTTTCTTTCTTTTTTGTTTTCTTTCTTTTTTGTTTTCTTTCTTTTTTGTTTTCTTTCTTTTTTGTTTTCTTTCTTTTTTGTTTTCTTTCTTTTTTGTTTTCTTTCTTTTTTGTTTTCTTTCTTTTTTGTTTTCTTTCTTTTTTGTTTTCTTTCTTTTTTGTTTTCTTTCTTTTTTGTTTTCTTTCTTTTTTGTTTTCTTTCTTTTTTGTTTTCTTTCTTTTTTGTTTTCTTTCTTTTTTGTTTTCTTTCTTTTTTGTTTTCTTTCTTTTTTGTTTTCTTTCTTTTTTGTTTTCTTTCTTTTTTGTTTTCTTTCTTTTTTGTTTTCTTTCTTTTTTGTTTTCTTTCTTTTTTGTTTTCTTTCTTTTTTGTTTTCTTTCTTTTTTGTTTTCTTTCTTTTTTGTTTTCTTTCTTTTTTGTTTTCTTTCTTTTTTGTTTTCTTTCTTTTTTGTTTTCTTTCTTTTTTGTTTTCTTTCTTTTTTGTTTTCTTTCTTTTTTGTTTTCTTTCTTTTTTGTTTTCTTTCTTTTTTGTTTTCTTTCTTTTTTGTTTTCTTTCTTTTTTGTTTTCTTTCTTTTTTGTTTTCTTTCTTTTTTGTTTTCTTTCTTTTTTGTTTTCTTTCTTTTTTGTTTTCTTTCTTTTTTGTTTTCTTTCTTTTTTGTTTTCTTTCTTTTTTGTTTTCTTTCTTTTTTGTTTTCTTTCTTTTTTGTTTTCTTTCTTTTTTGTTTTCTTTCTTTTTTGTTTTCTTTCTTTTTTGTTTTCTTTCTTTTTTGTTTTCTTTCTTTTTTGTTTTCTTTCTTTTTTGTTTTCTTTCTTTTTTGTTTTCTTTCTTTTTTGTTTTCTTTCTTTTTTGTTTTCTTTCTTTTTTGTTTTCTTTCTTTTTTGTTTTCTTTCTTTTTTGTTTTCTTTCTTTTTTGTTTTCTTTCTTTTTTGTTTTCTTTCTTTTTTGTTTTCTTTCTTTTTTGTTTTCTTTCTTTTTTGTTTTCTTTCTTTTTTGTTTTCTTTCTTTTTTGTTTTCTTTCTTTTTTGTTTTCTTTCTTTTTTGTTTTCTTTCTTTTTTGTTTTCTTTCTTTTTTGTTTTCTTTCTTTTTTGTTTTCTTTCTTTTTTGTTTTCTTTCTTTTTTGTTTTCTTTCTTTTTTGTTTTCTTTCTTTTTTGTTTTCTTTCTTTTTTGTTTTCTTTCTTTTTTGTTTTCTTTTTTGTTTTCTTTCTTTTTTGTTTTCTTTCTTTTTTGTTTTCTTTCTTTTTTGTTTTCTTTCTTTTTTGTTTTCTTTCTTTTTTGTTTTCTTTCTTTTTTGTTTTCTTTCTTTTTTGTTTTCTTTCTTTTTTGTTTTCTTTCTTTTTTGTTTTCTTTCTTTTTTGTTTTCTTTCTTTTTTGTTTTCTTTCTTTTTTGTTTTCTTTCTTTTTTGTTTTCTTTCTTTTTTGTTTTCTTTCTTTTTTGTTTTCTTTCTTTTTTGTTTTCTTTCTTTTTTGTTTTCTTTCTTTTTTGTTTTCTTTCTTTTTTGTTTTCTTTCTTTTTTGTTTTCTTTCTTTTTTGTTTTCTTTCTTTTTTGTTTTCTTTCTTTTTTGTTTTCTTTCTTTTTTGTTTTCTTTCTTTTTTGTTTTCTTTCTTTTTTGTTTTCTTTCTTTTTTGTTTTCTTTCTTTTTTGTTTTCTTTCTTTTTTGTTTTCTTTCTTTTTTGTTTTCTTTCTTTTTTGTTTTCTTTCTTTTTTGTTTTCTTTCTTTTTTGTTTTCTTTCTTTTTTGTTTTCTTTCTTTTTTGTTTTCTTTCTTTTTTGTTTTCTTTCTTTTTTGTTTTCTTTCTTTTTTGTTTTCTTTCTTTTTTGTTTTCTTTCTTTTTTGTTTTCTTTCTTTTTTGTTTTCTTTCTTTTTTGTTTTCTTTCTTTTTTGTTTTCTTTCTTTTTTGTTTTCTTTCTTTTTTGTTTTCTTTCTTTTTTGTTTTCTTTCTTTTTTGTTTTCTTTCTTTTTTGTTTTCTTTCTTTTTTGTTTTCTTTCTTTTTTGTTTTCTTTCTTTTTTGTTTTCTTTCTTTTTTGTTTTCTTTCTTTTTTGTTTTCTTTCTTTTTTGTTTTCTTTCTTTTTTGTTTTCTTTCTTTTTTGTTTTCTTTCTTTTTTGTTTTCTTTCTTTTTTGTTTTCTTTCTTTTTTGTTTTCTTTCTTTTTTGTTTTCTTTCTTTTTTGTTTTCTTTCTTTTTTGTTTTCTTTCTTTTTTGTTTTCTTTCTTTTTTGTTTTCTTTCTTTTTTGTTTTCTTTCTTTTTTGTTTTCTTTCTTTTTTGTTTTCTTTCTTTTTTGTTTTCTTTCTTTTTTGTTTTCTTTCTTTTTTGTTTTCTTTCTTTTTTGTTTTCTTTCTTTTTTGTTTTCTTTCTTTTTTGTTTTCTTTCTTTTTTGTTTTCTTTCTTTTTTGTTTTCTTTCTTTTTTGTTTTCTTTCTTTTTTGTTTTCTTTCTTTTTTGTTTTCTTTCTTTTTTGTTTTCTTTCTTTTTTGTTTTCTTTCTTTTTTGTTTTCTTTCTTTTTTGTTTTCTTTCTTTTTTGTTTTCTTTCTTTTTTGTTTTCTTTCTTTTTTGTTTTCTTTCTTTTTTGTTTTCTTTCTTTTTTGTTTTCTTTCTTTTTTGTTTTCTTTCTTTTTTGTTTTCTTTCTTTTTTGTTTTCTTTCTTTTTTGTTTTCTTTCTTTTTTGTTTTCTTTCTTTTTTGTTTTCTTTCTTTTTTGTTTTCTTTCTTTTTTGTTTTCTTTCTTTTTTGTTTTCTTTCTTTTTTTACTAGGCAGAAAGATTTTCCCTGCAGTAGTATGCCATTTCTTTCTGCAGTATGCTGGTTGACAACCAAGGCTACAGGACCCTGTCTGTCCTGCTCTTCATCTCATAGCTGGAGAGAGGATAGATTGAGTCATACTTTTTTCTGGAGTATATTTGCGTTTAAGTGAATGTAATGGACCTTGACTAGAATTCAAACTACACTCTCCTATTCCTCGTTCGAAAATGAGCTTTCAAGTTCCATTTCCCCATTGACTGGAGGTCGTTTTCAAGAGCTGTTGCCAGGTTTACTTTGTCATATTTGTTTTATTTGGAGCACAATCTTCCTTACAAAATTGGTTTTGAGCTCTACTGTGGTTGCACTGTTTTTGCCTGCAGCAGATTGCGAACTTATCTGACTTAATTTTCTTTTAAGAATTTAAGTTATTGTCAGTTTTTCTTAAGGCCGATTCATCTCCGGAAGTGACTAGGCTTCTGCAGGACGCCTCCATCTAGACGCAGTTTTAAAAATAGATTACCAACGAAGGCTAAAGTGCTTCTATTTGCCCATTAGGTGAAAACTTGTCTCCATGCCAGTAGAATTACCAATGAACTGTTACGTTTCAATCACAAGACTTGTATAGTTTTCAGGCACTTGTCAACAGTGCCGCACGCTGGTATAATTTCCACAGGCCGATATTATTAAAAATCACCTTGACAAACCGTTTGTTGATATTCAAGCATGGGTCTCAGAATTGGAGCACTAACGCTCTAACCAATCATCCTCGGGCTCTATTTAGACCTATGTAAATATAACGCTGTATTTAATTTATCAGAAGCATTGGAGGCTAAATGCTTAAAACTCCAACCATTTGTCACGGAATCGGAACCTGTGCTTTTGTAAAATATACATATAATGTTTTCTTTTTTTATATTAATCCTAGCATATCATTAACCTGCATTTGTAATACCTCGTTTGGAGTAAACTTAATATACCGTCAGCCTTGTTTACATTTCACTCTCCGTTTGTACTATGTGACATTGTCACAAGATTTTCAAACACCTCATATAATAATATTATAAATATATCATTTAGAGCTTAATTTTCTTGTTATAAATTAGCTTGAATGTTCTTTCTGGTTAAATAATAGAAAATGAAAAAAAAATGAATTATCAGGCTAGTATTACAAAATAAATTTGTAAGATTTAAAAATCCTAATATGCAAAAATAAGTTTCGTTTTATTTTCAGCCTGATTTTTTAAAACCATTTATAATTAATCTGATTCCTCTTGAATTCTTTTTTTAATATTTCAAGCAATAAACAAGAAGGTTACTGTGATCTTTGCATTCATTTTTACCACAATTATTACAGACAGTCTTTACTGTAAGGTTATGTGCTTTTAATTAATACAAATATTATGAATAAAACCAGAAACCCCTTGACTTGACAGAGATATTCAGAAAGCTACTTGAATAAACATGAAAAATTGACTTGCTACTTTCTAAATATTAAAGAAAAAGTTTTTTTGTTGCTAACGGAATGTTAACATTACAGTAGTGGTTACAACGTCGATGTTCCAACCATGAGATTCAGGTTGAAATCTCGCCATTATTGATTTGTTGATTTGACTTCTTGATAATATCAGCCTTGAAAGGTGATCCCAGTGTATGGCATGGTTTCTAAGCGCCTGATACTATGAACTGATGTCACAAGTCATTGTGACCGAGGCGTTCAACTTCCTGGATAGAAACTGTAAGCTCTGCTCACCCTAGTTTCAGTATAAGCCACAATGTTGGCTCTGTGCATGCTGAACAAGCACAAATGTGCTTGAGCGAGCATCTGCAACAGAGATTAGCTAGTCACCCAACTGACGATCATAATCAGAAACGAGAAGTCATAAAAATTGTTAGATTTATTTAGGTATAGATTGACATTTCCACGTACAAGTGGAGTATCAGTGCAAAATTTTGATTACTGGGCCACGACTTAGGATAGGTGCAACTCTGAAAAATTTACTTGCACGCACGCATGCACACTCATACATACACACACATACATATTGACCTGTGTATACAACAGAAAAACTTTTTGTGGTGGGGTGTGTTCAAACACCTCATGATACTAAGGGATTGTTTATTTATTTTTATTTATTTTTTTTTGTAGACTGGTGGTATGAACAGACTATTCACCCGCTGTGAACAAATCTCTCTTCTTGTTGCTAGCCTCTGTCACGACTTGGATCACCGAGGACAGAATAACCAGTTTCAAATCAAGTAATCCTTTTCTGTTCATTATTCAGGAAATTTGACATGTAGTTTGCCATTTTCAAATCTTAAATATTTCTGTTTGTTCCACTTGAGATTACTATTCATTTACACGTTGAGAAGTCTTATCAGGTCAAGGAGAGCATGACATTTTTTTGTTTATTTTATTTTATATATTGACTTCCCCAGCCAAACTGTTTGCGACCATCAATTGATTTTCATTACATTTATTTGTAATATTTTGCGGCAGGAATGTGTCCTTTCATTGAAAGGTGGTTCATGGTTAAACTGAGTGCTGATTCAGGAACTTTCCAAACCCTCAGTAAGAACCAACAAAATTAGAATTTTCTAAAAAATTATTAATTTCCAACACAAATGATAAGAATTTTCAGAATTTTTGCACTGCTTTTGATGTCCCCTTTATTATATAATAAATATAAACATTAATCCTCCATTTAAAAAAATGTGTGTCTGCATATATATATATATATATATATATATATATAAAAACTAAAATAAATCCTAAAGAGCCAGGAAAACCTACCTAGGTTTCTCCTAAACAGATCTTCAGGATAAGCTGGAGAGCTTACCCTGAAAATCAATTTAGGTGAAACCTAGGTAGGCTTTTCTGGCTCTTTAGGATTTATTTTAGTTATTCCCACACTACTTAGCGTATTGAGTACTCTACATTTTAGTCTTACTACTTTCTTTGGACTAAAGACTTAAGGCAATGAATGATTTATTTCACCCTATTCGAATGTTTTTACTTTCTTTTTTTATTTCCAATTTTTTTCTCTGGTACCAATTTGTTTTGACATATCTACAAGTTGAGCTATCAGAGGTTTTTTCCACATGATTATTACTATATATATATATATATATATATATATATATATAGTGTATTGGAGCAGCAGATCCTTATTCAAACACACATTGTTAAATATAACAGACAACGAATGTCAATTATGTTTGATCATGAGCCACTCTAAGCTTTGTATAGTTGCTTTAATTTCGAGAGAAAATAAAGACAAAAACTGTCCAACATAGCAAACCTTCTATGTAAATATAATAGGATATTATCTTTGATGGTGAACATCTCTTTTGTAATGTCCATATAACCACTCTGATGATGGCTCATGTGAGCCGAAAGCTTAGATGAAGGAACAGCATAATAATAAAAATATCCAGATGTTGAACAGGTTTTGTCTTTATTTTCTCCCAGAATTAAATCAATTATACAAAGCTTAGAATGGCTCGTGATCAAACATAATTGACATTCGTTTTCTGTTATATTCAACAATATATTAGGTTGGTGCGAAAATAATGACTGAATAATGTCGTGTTTTGACGTATTTTTTAACGTCAAAAAACGACATTATTACGTCATTATTTTTGCACCAAACTAATATGTTTGAATATATAGATATATGTATCAGGTCATCCCATGAGTTCTGTCCGAATTTTAACTTTTTGTTAAAATGAACAAAATTTAAAGAGTATTTTATAAGGTCTAATGGAGCTGAACATTATTTTTATGTTTAGATGCATTTAAACTGAAAAAATTTTATTTCAGAGAACAATAAAATTAAATTTTGTTTGATTAAAACCCTGCTGACATGGAAATACCCAAGAATCATTTGAGGCACATAATGCTTTATGAGTTCAAGAAAGGAAACTCAGCAGCCGAAGTGACTAGAAACATTCACTCAGTTTATGGAGAGGAATGTGTGAATGAATGAACTTGCAGAAGATGGTTTGCAAAATTCAGATTTGGAGATTTCACCGTTGAAGATGAAGATCGAACCGGACGTCCAGTTGAGTTTGATGAAAAGCTTCTTGAAGCAGCCCTTGAAGAAAATCCTGCTTTATCAGTTGAGGAATTGGCAGTCGTTCTCAGTTCAAACTATACAACTGTTCATCGTTATCTTCAACAACTTGGAAAAGTTCCTAAACTTGGAAAATGAGTGCCTCATGAATTGTCTGAAAACAACCTCAAATCTGAAGTTGGCATCTGATCTTCTCTCCATTCTCGCCAACTTGTTTCACCTTTTTTGGATAGACTTGTGACTGGCAATGAAAAATGGATCTTTTATCGAAATGTTAAGCATCGTAGACAGTGGTTTGGTAAAGGGGAAGGACCCCAGCCACAGCCGAGAAGGGAACTTCATGGGCAAAAGGTTCTTCTTTCAATCTCGTGGCATCGCCAAGGAATAATCCACTTTGAATTCTTACCACCTAATGCAACAATTAATGCTCAAATATACTGTCAGCAATAAGAGCATTTGAACCAAGCTTTGAGGAAAAAAAGACCTGCTCTAGTGAATTGAAAAGAGGTGATGTTTCATCAGGACAATGCGCGACCCCACACAGCAAGAATCACATCACAAAAGATCGAAGAACTTGGTTGGGAGAAAATTCCTCATCCACCTTATTCTCCCGATCTTCAGACTAGCATTTGTTTTGTAGCTGACAGAATCATTTGGAAGAAACAGCTTTTGTAACACAGGAAGAGGTTAAAATTGAAATTTGTGAGTTCTTCGAATCAAAGCCAAAAGAATTTTACAGTAATGGAATTAGTAAGCTTGTTAATAGATGGAAGGAAGTCATAGATAATCAGGGAAAATACACTGTTGATTGAATCTGTAATTAAATGTAACATTTGATCACTTGTTTTCTTTATTCAAAATTCAGACAGAACTTATGGGATGACCTGATATGTTCAGTATCTGAAATTCCAAAATGCAAAAGTTTTTCAGATACTGACATGATTTGTCAGAATGAAGAATTTCAGAAAGACAAACTGCGTTGCCTACATTCACACCAGCTTTCTGTTCGCTGTTGTCACAAAGGGTTCAGTTCAAAATTCTAATCACCTGAAGAAAGCCAGAGTGTTCAACAACTGAAATGTTGTGAATATGGTGATGAGGATAACAGTCTGAGTAATGTAAATAATCATAATATTTCTTCTCAGAGATATAGACTAAATTATCCTTGCAAGCCTTAATTAAGAATATTTTCATTTGATTTCCTTAATGGTTTTATTTAAATTTCACAAGAACACAGACATGTACTGTATAGAAAATGGTATCATAAAAAAAACAACAAAAACTGTTTTAAATAAATCAATGTGTACCAGTAAGTTATTAATTTAATTCTTTTGTTTGATAGTCATCAAATATTTGACCAATACTTAATTTCTTTCAGGACGATGTCCCCTCTGGCCCAACTCTATTCTACATCAACTTTGGAACATCATCATTTTGACCAGTGCATTATGATCCTCAACACTAAGGTCAGATAACATTTCATTTGACAATAACCTATATATATATATATATATATATATATATATATATATATATATATAATAAAAAGGCTTAAACACTAATATTCCATGGTCATAATTTATTCCATTGGAATCGTAACAATAACAGATAAGAAAGTCATCTACATATAATAAGTAATCTATTGCACGGTTTGTTTGTTTTTTTACAATATTATTAATTTTAATACTAAACAAAGTAATTGACAGTATGCTGCCTTGTGGTACCCCTGTTTTGAGAATTTTGGAGTCTGAGAGTGTTGATCCGACTCACACTTGGAAGTTTCTATTTTTCAAAAAAACTTCCCAGAAATGTGGGAATTCTGCCTGTTAGACTGAGGTCATTCATATCTTTCATAATGCTGTGTCGCCATGTTGTTTCATAGGCTTTTTATTTTTAGCTTTGGAGAATTTGAATCCATTTACAATGGACTGCTAATTTTATTCAAGCATAATTTTAATCGTCTTTCCATTGTGTTAATATATTTTGAATGATAGCAGATGAGAAAGCCATCGATATACAATGAGCAATCTATTCCAGGGTTTACATTTTTTGTTTTTCAATCCTTGTATCATTGGCATAGACGTTTCCAAATGATCAGAGTATATTCTTAGGTAGGTCATTTATGTAAATCAGAAAATGGGTTGATCTGAGAAGTGACCCCTGGTGGGCATCTGTATGGACCTTGGAGAACTGGCTTTTAATAATTACCTTCAGGAATCTACTTGTTAGGAAGGATTTTATAATAGAGAAAACCCTTCCAGTGATTCCGTACCTGGAGAGCTTGTGTAGCAAACCTTTGTGCCACACCTTGTCAAAGGACTTTGAGGTATCTAATGCCATGGTCCTTGTGGTGTGTTTGTCATCAAGGGCCTATCTAATTCTGTGTGTAATGGTAGTTAGGACATCAGCAGTGGATCGAGCGAATTGAAACCCATACTGCTCATTGCACAAGATGTTCTTCATATCCAGGTGCTTGATGATCACAGTAATTAAGGCCTCAAAAAGCTTTCTGATGATACTAATAGGTCTATACTGAGAAGGGGAGGATCAGTCCCCCGCATTCTTGAAGAATCGGTCGCCCACATTCTTGAAGAATGGGAAGACTCTTGCCATCTTCCACAGGCTTGGGAAAGATTTCTCTTTCAAGCTGCAGTTAAATAACTTTCTTAGGATCAGGGATAATTCTGGGTTGATATTATTAAGAACAATCCCTAGAATTTGTCTTGGCCAGTGTTTTTTTTTTTTTTTTTTTTTTTTTTTTTTGGTCAAGGCTTTTGTTAAGTCTTGAGATTTCTCTTACATAAATGAGTATATTACTGAGATTGTGCTCAGTGAGATGTTTGTCATCTAACAAGGAGTTTGAGGCAACAATCGAGACAAAGAGCTTTGCCTTGTCTGTTGTGAAGGATATGACCTCAGGGCCATTTATAATAATAATTTATAATCGTGGGCACAGCCGCTTTGCGTCTGTTCATAATTTGGTTGGTGTTCTTCCAGAATTCATGAAATTCAATTTGTTTTTCAAGCTTGGCCCAGACACATTACCTTTTCCAGGACTCTCTTATAGCGATTACAGGTGGTTCTGAAAGTAAGGTCCAGGGTACACAGCTTCTTGATCTAGATTTTGAAGTCTTGGTTCTGGTAAGCTATGGCTGCAGTGCATTCAGGGATGAACAGGGCTGACTGTTTGGTTTATTTTGAAATTGGGGTGGGGGGCAAAACATTCCATTCTAGAAAGGATCTATTCGGGAGATCAGGGCAGCAGTTTTGGAGGCAGCATGTTTGAAGAAGGTTGGGACAGGAGTTTCCGTCATATAGGACCAAAAGCTGCCCCACTCTGCCTTTGCATAGCAAACAACTGTTCTACAGAACAGTAAATCAGGGGATGTTATTGGTTTGAAGTTATTCTGGACACTGACTAGGGAATGATCTGACATGTCAATAGGGGTAAATCTTTTGCTGAGCATTTGTCAGGGCAGGATGTTAGAAAAAATTTTAGGTGGTTTTTCCTGCTGTCCCATCACATCCAAGACTAGGGTGGATTCTTCGATGAATAGGTAATGGAGAAGTCTTTGCAAAATCTGCCTTCCTAATCGATTTTGTTAGAGTGAACTAACCCTCTTTGGGCTGAACATTGAAGTCACTGCATATCTGAAAGCTTACTTGAGAGAAATTCGGTGAAGATATTGTCAATCCTCTCTGATATTTGATTGAAGATTACCGACCCTTCATCCTGAGGATGATACAGAGTAAAGATGAATGTGCTGCTATGGATAAGTACCATGTAGAAACACATATACAGGAGACCAGGGTCCTCATTATTTGTGTTCCTGTTAAGGGAAACCCATCCTTGATGTAGACAGCGAATCCGTAACCATGGCAATTTAGGTGGCCATATTTTGCCATAAGGGTTAAGTATTTTGAGATTGTGAGCTCCTGCAATGGGATTGAGGCATTAATACCGATTTCAAACAGGAACAGAAGGTCAGGTTTAGACTGAAGAAGATGGAGTTCCACTTCTGGATAATTACAACATAGACCCCTTACATGGGTGTAGGAGATGGTATACATTTTTTTTGGGGGGGGGGGTTGCTAGTTTTGTTCATTCTCAATTAGATTGCTTTCATGTTTGTTTTGGTGGATGACTAGTAGGCAGTGAAATAGACACCCATTGGAGATGCATACATTAATAAGCTGGGTTAACACATGAGAGATACTGCCTTAATAGTTCCCTGTATCATGGCTTTGAAAGGCCCAACCAGAGATTACTGCATGGTTCAGAAACCATTCACAAAAGGGCAGTACAATAGACCCAATATTATACGCCTGCTGAAAGGATAGCCTTTTTTGAAGTTTGTTCTGTTTCGTTGACGGTATATCAACCTCAATGGGTTACTTAATGTCGACAAAATTTTTAGGATAGGTTCATAGGAATAGAATATGTATTCTTTGTAAGAAATCAGTTTGGTTTGGTTTATTTTGTTTTACGGTATATCAACACCTCAATGGGTTATTTAATGCCAACAAGATTTTTAGGATAGGTTCGTATGAATAGAATATGTATTCTTCGTAAGAAATCAGTTTCGTTGGGTTTATTTTGTTTTACAGCATATCAACCTCAATGGGTCATTTAATGCGAACAAGATTTTTAGGATAAGTTCGTATGAATAGAATATGTATTCTTTGTAAGAAATCAGCTTGATTTGGTTTGTTTTATGGCATATCAACCTCATTGGCTTATTTAATGCCGACAAGATTTTTAGCATATGTTCGTATGAATAGAATATGTATTCTTTATAAGAAATCGGTTTGGTTTATTTTGTTTTACGGCATATCAACCTGAATGGGTTATTTAATGCTGTAAAGAATTTTATTGCTGGTAATTTTATTTTTTTTTTTCAAAAAATGTATAGCTGGTAATATTTTTTTTTCAAAAATTTATTGCTGGTAATAATTTTTTACAAAATACTTCTGGTATTAAGACCTATTTTTACACTTTCATAGTGTTTTGACCCCAGTTTGGGGTTAACTATTTCCCCATAGCTGGGACCCTAACAGGTGCTACCAACCCAAATCAGGAAAACCAGCAATTAAGAGGTGCTTCCACACTCTTCAAAACCTTCTGATCAGAGGCTTTGCTGTTGGATGTATGTTTTTTTGTGAAAAATGTTTTAAGCAAGGGAAGAAAAATCCGTCTAATGAAGCAATTTCTTTCTCATTTTTAGGGAAATGACATTTTTGGTAACTTGAGTGAAGAGGAATATCGCAATGTCATTCAGATATTGGAAGCCTGCATTCTTGCAACTGATCTTGCTCTCTACTTCACGTAAGTTGGCTTCTACTTAACCTTCTTCTTAGAATTTGGAGGGGGGTGCCTCCGAGATATGACAAGCTGCCTACTAGTGGTACTCTGTACCCAATTGGACAATTCTGTTATGACCTCGAACCTGATTTGTTGTTGAAGCAAAATAGAAAATACATTGTTGTATTTCCTGAAAGCAAATAAGCAAATATGTTTGTTTTTTATTTTATTTTTTTATTTATTTTTTTTTTTTTTCGTTTTTGTCAACAGAAAATTTTGACAGTTTCAGTGTTTTTTGGCTTATGTGAAATCTGGACAAATGATCTTAACTCGCTATAGCAAAGTTTTTCTTTCATTTCCATTTCATTTTTGTTTTTCTCTTATTTTAAATTTTACTTTTTTTTTTTTTTTTTTTTTTTTTTTTTTTTAATTTATTTCACCCCAAGGAAGATAATGCCACTAATATGCTAGGGGTTATTGAGAATGAAAAAGAATGACAAGACTTTATTGAGGAGAAAGTACAAAAGAACATTTTAATTTTATTTTATTTATTAATGTATTTCTATTTCATTTAGATGTATTTTGTTCCTCCCCCCCCCTTCCAATTTCCTTTGTATCCCCCCCTTCCAATTTCCTTTGTATCCCCCCCATCCCAATTTCCTTTGTATCCCCCCCCCCAACCTCACAATTTCCTTTGTCCAGTTGTATAAGTCCTTGCTATTAAAAACAATGTTTTATTTTCTTTCAGTAATCGTACAAAGTTTTTTGATTTGGTCAACACAGGATCCACCTGGGAGCCTGATGAAAACCGAGAATTGCTGAGGTGAGATTTTTAGAAAGTCTTTAGAATGGAAATAATATTTTACTGTGTAGTCAGTTTTTTTTTTTTTTTCTTAACAAACCAGTTCACAGAGGAATCTCTATTTGTTTTATCGCCAGGCAAACTGGAATCCTTAATGTTTACTGCATTTGTTTGTTTTTATAGGCCGCTTTTTTGTTGTTGTTTTGTATAGACCTCATTTTTTTCTTTTTTTTTTTTTCTTTTTTTTTTTTTTTAGAAACATTTTTTTTTTTTTTTTTTTTTTTTTTTTTTTTTGCAGGGGTGATTTTTGAGGATTTTTAAGACTTTTTTTTTTTGTTTTTTTTTTTTCTGTGGTGTAGAAATTTTTTTGTTTTTTGGAGTTTTTTAGTGTTGTTTTGGGGGGGGCATTTTTAGTCTTGTTTTGTTGGTTTTTTTTTTTAGTCTTTTTTAGTTTTTAACTTTCTTTTATCTTTTACAACTTTTCTTTCAGACACTTGCTTTCTTTACAAATCAGCTCGTCATGAATCTCTATTTGCGTTTTATTACCAAGCAACCCATAATCCTTAGTGTGAAGTGCATTTCTTGTTAAGTGAACATTGGCTAGAATATTCTGAGAAACGACACTTGTCATGAGTTTTTGCTGTACTCAAAATACTTAATCCCAACTCTGACATCTTGCTTTTCCTAAAATGCATCAGATATTAATTTTTACCACCTGCTGCTGAAACTAAAGCTCTACCCTCAGCTGGTGTTGCTTGGGGCTGTTGTCAGAATGCTTCAGATTTTTGGCTCTTTTTTTTTTTTTTTTTTTTTTTTCCCCTCCCCACCTCTGAATATTTCACTGTGCCTTTGAACAGCTGGAGGTGCCTGTCAAACGCCTTTTAAAAATTTCAAATAAACATTGTCCAAATTTCAGCTTGTCACTTTCAGAAAGCTCAATTGTTTCCCTGGATGCAGGTGAGGGTTAAAATTTTATTTTTTTTTTGTAAATTTTTTTTTGGACTAAAAGGGCGTTCTTGTTGCTGACTGAAGAAACTTGACTTTTCAAATATCTAAACTCTAGCATCTTTGTTTTTTTCCCTTTTCAATAGTTTCCGTTTAACCAAATTTTATTCCTTTACATTAATCTATCCTGCTCACTCACTCAAGTCCTGTGGAATCTCCTGTTAATGGGGCCTTAACTCTCAACACACTAGTTTTTCCAGGTAGGTCTTTCATGGCATAGAGTTACTAGCCCTCATGATCAACTGGTTGTCAACAAAGACTAGAGAGTCCAGTCTACCCTATCATTTAATCTGATCTTGGATATGATGATAAACTACATCCGCATCCTGGGTAAGACGGTAAACTACATCCAACAGCAAGGCCTCTGATCAGGAGGTTTTGAGGAGCAGGGAACCACCTCTTAATTGCTGGTGTTCCCAGGTCTACTCTGACCCAGAGTGGTTGTCCCAGCTATCGGCAAATAGTTAACCCCGAAACTCGGGTAAAAAGCCTTATGAAAGTGTAAAAATAGGTTTTGATACTAGAAATACTTTTCAAAAAATTATTACCAGCAATAAATTTTTGAAGGAAAAAAATTTTTAGCAGCAATATATTTTTGAAAAAAAAAATATTACCAGTAATACATTTTTTTAAATAGTATTACCAGCTATACATTTTTGAGGAAAAAAATATTTTAAAAACTTTTTACAAAAATAAAACCATCAAAGATTGTAAATTTCCTAAAATAAGTTGGATTTTACTCAAAAATAGGAGTAACTGTAAAATGGTTCAAATATGCTCACACACACACACACCTCTTTTTACGAAACTATCATTATGAATCTATTTCTAAATTTTGTTGGCATTAAATGACCCACTGAGGTTGATATGCCATAAAACAAAACAACCAACCTATCATTTAATCCATAGCTTGTGACAGAAGAGATGGGTTCATACCATTGCCAAGGATGTTTGTACATAAGTGAATACACTGAACTCTACTGGGATTTGAACTTGGCCCTCCTATTTCTCATTCTGAGCCACTAAGCATTACACCACCAGCGTATCCATCAAATATCTATAATCAACACTGCATGGTGACTGTCACTTGAAACAATATGTTGCTACTCTGTGTGCAGATACTATAGGCTATTGGGGTGTATTGAAAGTGGTGGGGGTGTCACATTCTTTGGGTCTTGTCACTGAGTTCAATACCTGGTTAAGGCAGTGGTGAACTTTCAGAGGAAAATTAACAGGAGATAACAGATAACTGACATCCATTAGACATGGCACGTGGAACTAGAACAGTCTACCCCAGTGATCGAAATAAAGGGTTCAGTTCGACATTCCAACCACCTGAAGAAGGCTGGAGTGTACAACAGCTGAAACGTTGTAATAAATATGGTGACAAAGATGAAGACAATAGTCCAAATAATGTAAATAGTGTGTGTGTGTGTGTGTATATATATATATATATATATATATATATATATATATATATTCGTCATTAATGTTTATAATATTATCCTACATGTACAAGAATGTCGTTCTTAATAAAAGTTAAAAAATAACCCTAAATTCGTTAAAAATGCGTATATTGTTGAAAATTCCTTTTTTTCCACAATATAGCTATTTGTGCTATGTTATAATGCTTATTATTATACATGGCTGAGTGGTTAGAACGTTTGCATTCTGACAATGAGACCCGGGTTCAAATCTCACCATGGTCAATTTGTCAGGAAGAAGACTTCCTGATGCTATCAGACTGGAATGGGGTCAATCACAGCATGCGGTACCTTTTAAAAAACGCCTGAAAACCATACCACGGGTTGACCCAAACCTTGTGAGTGAAATTGGATAGATGGAACCCTTGGGGGCCATTGATAGCTGTGCTAGCACAAAGTCACATGTCATCATGACTGAGGGTTTGAGTGTGCTGGCCTTGTTCAAATTGTTGATCACGCTAGATAACACACTTTCACCCAGAAATTGTAAAAAGGTCTGCTCAGCATAGTTTCAGTATAAACCACAGGTGTTGTGATGTGGGTGTTGTATAAAATCAAATGTGCCTAAGCACATAGGGGTTGGCCAGCCTCCCTAGTCAACGGGTATCCTCAAATACAAGTGGCTAGCTATACATACATAATGATTATTATGAAATGGACAAAGTCCGACAATTATTTTAAGACATTTTTATGTTTATACATTCTTTTTATTTACTTAAATATTTGTGTCTCTAAAAAGAATGTATAAATATAAAAATGTCTTAAAATAATGCTTATTATCTAAACAATAATAATATTGAATAAATCTTTTTTAAGCATTAAAGTATATTTAATCGTAACTCCCTAATAGCCGACATGATCAGTTAATCCATTTCCTAAAATTATATATATATATATATATATATATATATATTTCACAGAATTTTCAGTTAGTCTCTCTTGAACTGAAACAGCGAATTCTAATTAATATGCAAGAATTTTGGATTACCCAGAACAAGAGCCTTTAGTTTGAATTATGACTCTAGTGAAATTAAGATGTAATGATAAGCAAAGCTCGTAATTATTGTTATTGCTGTTCTGGGCTTTCTAAGTGTTTAATTTGACATTAATGACTTCTTCAATCAATGTGTAAGACAAGACATCCAAGTGCCGTCCTGGGTATGACGTTAAACTACGTCCAGCAGCAAGTTCGCTGATCAGGAGGTTTCGAGGAGCGTGGAACCACCTCTTGATTGCTAGTGTTCCTAGGTCCACTCTGACCTGGGGTGGTAGCACCTGTTAGGCTCCCAGCTACGGGTAAATAGGTAACTATTACCAGCAATACTTTTTGTAAAAATTATTACCAGCAATACAATTTTGAAGGAAATATTAGGTTGGTACAAAAATAATGACATAATAATGTCGTTTTTTGACGTATTTTTTTAACGTCAAAAAACGACATTATTACGTCATTATTTTTGCACCAAACTAATATATTAACAGAAACAGATTTTTGACAAAACCACCTCTTAATTGCTGGTGTTCCCTGATCCACCCTGACCCGGGGTGGTAGCACCTGTTAGGGTCCCAGCTATGGGTAAATAACTATTACCAGCAATACAATTTTGAAAGAAATATATTACCAGAAACAGATTTTTGACAAAACAAAATATTACTAGCAATAAAAATTTTAGTCAGCATTAAATAACACATTAAGGTTGATATGCTATAGAACGAAATAAACCAAACCAAACCAAACGACTGAAAGTGAATGAGAGAATTCTGTAGCTTCTGCTATTTCCTTTTACAGTGACTGACATGCTCATAACTCCCTCTTATTCTGCTCCTTTTTTCAGAGCCATGATGATGACTGCTTGTGACGTAGCCGCAATTACAAAACCATGGGAAGTCCAGACAAAGGTAACACATTTTCTTGGATTAACCATTAAGACATTCAAGATTCGTAAACTTTCACAAATGCACTTATTTTTATTATTTCAAACATTCTGATGGTTGATCAGTTATGTGCCTTGGGTGATGCACACTTAGGCGATCATGTATCTTTTGGTAGACCAGTTGCCATCCAAGGCTATAGAAGCCGGACTGTCCTGCTATTTACCCATAGCTGGAGGAAGATGATGATGATTCATACCTTTCCCAAGGTTATTAACACATAAGTGAATGTAATGGATCTGACTGGAATTCGAACTCGGCTCTCCAATTTCCCAATCTGAGCCGCTATCCATTACTCGACCATGCCTCCTTTGATAGTGACTACTCGTACTTTATTATTTTATTTATTTTATAGAATTATTTTTGTTCTTAAACTGCATGTATTACGTCTACAAGCATGCATATTTGAGAAATTGCAATAAAGATGTGCTCTCCAGCAGGGATTGAAACTGCATCGGCCTTTCTAGGAGAAACCACAGTGCACTTTATTTCTTGTTTACAGAGAGCATCACAATTCAGTTTTTGTACAAAATGACAGTTTTCCCTAGGGGCACCCTGGTTCAAATGCTGTTGGAGAGAGCCTATTTTTCTAATAAGATTTCTTGAATATTCAGGCTGAGAGATGATAATAAATGTACTGTTTAATAAATAAACTAAGCATTAATTCAAATATGGCTATCCTCTAAAAATAACATTTAAGTAATTGAATATGTCGGTTAATAAATGATATATATATATATATATATATATATATATATATATATGTGTGTGTGTGTGTATGTTTCATTACTGTGATTAAGCTTTTTAATTAATTTTTCTTCTGTTCAAACAAGTGTTTTCTTTACTAGACACACTGTGTGTAAAAACTGTCCAAATGTTCTTCAATTCCGAGTGTTTTCAGCTATACTTTTAGCCATTACCAAGGATTTTATTTTTGCTTTTTAATTGGGTGAATGCGTTGTGTGTATATTTCTAGATTTATAGGGATGTTTAAATCTAAATACATGCATATAACCCATACATATTGTCTGTCTTTAATGAAACATGTATAAATGAAGGATTACTGCCTAAATACACTACATACATATATATATATATATATATATATATATATAGAGGGGTAAATTATCGGTATTTGTTTTTGATTTTGTCAACTGCACACTATAGTAGGGTAAGTTGGGTACCATCTGAGCAAAAGAGCACCATGACACAATTTACTCTACCAGAAATTTGGAAACGACATGCTGTACTGCTTGGCATTCCCACCAAAATCCCCAATATGAATATTTCAGGGTGTTTGCACGTCAAGGCCAGTGCAGAGGATTCAGAAAGAGTTGCATGAGTCTAATGGTGATTACAAAGGTGTTTGGAGTGATCACCAGTGACGATGTTATGCCTCCATTCATTTTTCTACAGGGCCTCAGACTCAACATGAAGGCCTACATCAAGTGCCTTGAGGAGGTAGTACTGCCCTGGGTCAATAGGGTGGCTGCTGGAAGACCCTATGTGTGGCAATAGGACTCTGCACCATGCCGTACAAGCAGGAGAACCCAGTCATGTCTGTCAGACAATTTCTGCAGCCACATCACCCCTTACATTTGGCCACCTAACTCCTCAGACTGCAACCCCCTTGATTATTATGTGTTGAGTGCAGTTGAACGAGAGACCAATAAAACTCCTTATAACACCAAAGATGAACTGAAAGCAAAGATTATGGCAGCATTCAGGAACTTAAACAAGGAGTCCATTCAGAAGAGTTGCAGGAGATTCCAAAGTCATCTAAAGGCTGTGGTTGACATGGAGATTTTTATTGAATAAATTTACTCTTTGTTATTTCAAGATATTTTTATGTCACTTTGGTAAATATATCTGTCAAAAGGAGATGTTGGTGTTATTTTCATTTTTGAATAATTAATATAATTTGTCCATTGCACACTGTATATATGAAAATTATAAAAATATTATTTTAAGTTATGCGATATTTAAGATAAGTTTGATATCAATATAAAAGTGGACACTGAGGTCAATACCTTGTTTTATGCTTGAGCACATTCTTCAGGCCTGAAGATTTTGTGCACACATCAAACAAATTGTCACTGCTCGGCGTTGACCTTTGTGTCTATGCTTATGTGTGTGTGTGTGTGTAGATAATCTCTGGTATGGAAGGTTAAGTTTGGCTAATATAACACCTGCTGGTTGATGCAAATATCCTTCCCCCATGTATTCACCTATCTCTCACTTTAAACCCATGTTTGTAGTGTTGTCCATTTGAGAAAACATCTGGACAAATACCAATAAATCACATTTCTTATGAGGTCCTCGTATTACACTCGGGTGTGCATTCCCCACTCCCCAGGCAGCACCTACCCACATTGCACTGAAGTGTCCTGAAAGGAAAAGGCCAAGGGAGACTGTACAGTTTCCTGTATTTATCTCTCGCTGCATATTTGCACCTCAAACTGATCGTATCAAATTTGGCAAGTAAAACTAACTTTGATAATATTTCTATACGTGTACACATTTTTTGCAAACTTTGAAACACGCAAAGATAAGACTTTCTTTTTATTTTATTTTTTTTTCTTCTTCAGATTGCAAAACTTGTTGCGAGTGAATTTTTTGAACAAGGAGATATTGAGAAAGAGCAACTAAATCTGACACCAAGTGTAAGTGGCAAATGATTATTTGTTGTGTGACATTTTTACATTCTCTTTTAATCAACTTTCTTAACACATTTAATGCTTGCAGCCTCGTTTAGTTGGTAATACTGGATGTGTTTTTTATCTAGAATTAATACTGAATTTTCTTCATTTTAATTTTTTATGTTTTTTTTGTTTTTAGTTTTTATCATTTCTTTTCTTTTTCTTTTCTTTCTTTTTTCTTTTTCTTTTTTTTTTTTTTTTTTGTGGAGGTGGTTTGGTTTTGTTTGGTTGTTGGTTTAACATTAAC
The DNA here is from genome assembly GCA_963932145.1 of Acanthosepion lycidas. Taxonomy (NCBI): domain Eukaryota; kingdom Metazoa; phylum Mollusca; class Cephalopoda; order Sepiida; family Sepiidae; genus Acanthosepion; species Acanthosepion lycidas. The sequence continues at coordinate 89,797,682 of OZ010597.1, forward strand.
ACCTGCTTTTCAGTTTAATTGATAATGAATATAGTTTTTTTAGTTTTTGGTTTGTTTGTTTTTCATGTTTTTTAGGGTGGGGGAGAAGGTTTACTTCAGTTTAACTCATTAATGACTGCTTTTCTGCTTAATTTTTTTATGACTATATATATTATATATATATATATATATAATATGGAGGATTTGATAATTATATTTAAGTAATTCATAAAGTCTGAAAGAAATCTCAACAGAATGCAGAAGCACTGGATGGCCGTTTCGCATCCACTACTGAGAATTTAAACCCTGACAGTTAGGTTGCCAACCTAACTGTCAGGGTTTCAATTCTTGGTAGTGGATGCGCACTGCTGATGAGTCCCAGATACAGGACGAAACGTCCATCCAGTGCTTTCTGCATTCTGTTGAGGTTTCTTTCACACTCGTTGAATTACTTTATATATATATATATAAAAATGTTGTGTGTGTGTATATATATATATATATATATATATATATATATATATAAATGTTGTGTGTGTGTATATATATATATATATATATATATATATATATATATATAAAAATGTTGTGTGTGTGTATATATATATATATATATAAAAATGTTGTGTGTGTGTATATATATATATATATATATATATAAAAATGTTGTGTGTGTGTGTATATATATATATATATAAAAATGTTGTGTGTGTGTATATATAAATGTTGTGTGTGTGTATATATATATGTTGTGTGTGTGTATATATATATGTTGTGTGTGTGTATATATATATATATATATATATATATATATAAAAATGTTTGTGTGTATATATATATATAAATGTTGTGTATATATATATATAAATGTTGTGTATATATATATATATATATATATATATATATATAAAAATGTTGTGTGTGTGTATATATATAAATGTTGTGTATATATATAAAAATGTTGTGTGTGTGTGTGTATATATATAAATGTTGTGTATATATATAAAAATGTTGTGTGTGTGTGTATATATATATAAAAATGTTGTGTGTGTGTGTATATATATATATATAAATGTTGTGTATATATATATATATATATATATATATATATATAAATGTTGTGTATATATATAAAAATGTTTGTGTGTGTGTATATATATATATAAATGTTGTGTGTATATATATATATATATATATATATATATATATATATAAAAATGTTGTGCATACATACATATATATAAATGTTGTGTGTATATATATATATATATATATATATATATATATATATTAGTGAGCGAAGGTTAAAAAAAAAGTGTATGGCCCATGTTCAAATCTCACTGTAGTTGATTTGTCAGGGGGGTCACTTCTTAATTTTATCGACAATTTACCCATCAAAATCAAATCACTTGATTAAACAGGTGAAAGAATTAAAATAACAACTCAAACTGGAATAAGGAATCGTTAAAACAAGTTGAAATTCTGGGTGAAACGGTCTTGGTCACTTTTGTTCTGAAAGGCTTGAAACCCTATCATCCCTTAACTCTGTCCCAATAAAAGCCCTTTGATTATTGATCTGTTTCACTCAAGCCTTATTGTAGAGCTTATTAGACGTCTGATAAATAGAAAACAAACAAAAACAAAAAATGAACACACAAGGCCTAAAGTGAAGTGCTTATTGAAGGTCATATGCACAATATGAAGAAATGCATTACATCTTAAGTGTTGTGCTTATTGAAGATCAGGTCTCATGATGTTACTTCTATAAAAACATATTGGGTTTAACAAGAGTGCTTAAGAACTTTAATAGGTACTTATGTACTTATATATAAAGTGTGATAAGTAAATTATCGCCATTTTATATTTTTAATTTCACACATGCATTGTTTATTTTTGATTTTGTTAGTTGCATAGTATAGTAGGGTCAGTTGGGCACCATCTGTGAGTGAAAAAGCACCTGACACAATTCACCCTGCCAGAAATTTGAAAACGGTATGCTGTACTGCTTGGCATTTTGGTCAGAAGCTCCAACACATTTCAGAGTGGGTATCAATCTGAGGGCAGTGCACAGGATTCAAAAAGAGTTAGATGAGTCTAATGGTGATTATGAAGGTGTTTGAAGTGATCACTAGTGATGGCGATGTTATGCCTCCATTCATCTTGCCACAAGGCCTTACTCAATATGCAGGCTTACATCAAGTGCCTTGAGGTGGTAGTTCTGTCCTGGGTCGACAGGATGGCTGTCAACAGGACTCTGCACCATGCCAGATCAGCAGGGGAACCCAGTCATGGCTGTCAGACAATTTCTGCAATCACATGACTCCTTACATCTGGCCACCTAACGCTCCAGACTGTGATCCTCTTGATTATGTTTGGGATGCAGTTAAGCAAGAGACAAACGAAACTCCTTGTAAGACCAAAGATGAACTGAAGGCAAGGATTATGGCAGCAACTTCCAGAAGAGTTGCAGGAGATTCTGGAGTCCATGGTTGAAGCCAATGGTGACTTTATTGAATAAATTTAATCTTTAGTATTTGAAGATATTTCTGTGAAATTTTTCGTAAATATATCTTAAAATGAGATGTCCGTGTTATTTTCATTTTTGCATAATTTGATGACATTTTATCTTTTGAACCCTGTGTAGTGTATATATATATATATATATATATATATATATATATATATGATCTATATTACACAATTGTATTATAATGTATTGTCTTTTCATATTAGTCTCATAACTATCACTCAGCCGCATTATGGTGGACAGGGTAAATAAAAAAAAATCTTTAACTTCATGTTTGAATAATATTCACGCACACACACACACACACACGTATATATATATATATATATATATAATTTTTTTTTTCTTCTCTTCAGCGAATGATGGACAGAGACAGGAAAGACGAACTGCCTGACATGCAGATAAATTTTATTAACAGTATTTGTTTGCCAGTTTATGAGGTAAGTGTTTTGAAGAATCTTTAGATAGGCCACCAGTCATAACAATACTGGGGATGCAAAAAAATAGAAACTTTGAAACAGGTTCACTGCAGAGTAAAGAAATTAATTCACTCGAATACTGTAAATTATGGAACATCTGGTTCTTGTATGGGCAGCTGTCCTTAGCAAGTGAGTGGTTGTCCTCACCACAGCCATAGGACATGTGTTGGATGCATAGCCGTGGTAGATAGGTAAGTTTGACTCTCTTATGCGATTGTCTGGTCCTCATACAGGAGGCTGTCCTTAGCATACATGTGGTCATTTCTGCCACATCCGTCAGACATGTAGTTATGGTAGGTAGGCAAGCCGAGTCTGTTTGACAACAAGGCTCTCCCGTGCAATTGACTGGTCCTCATACAGACGGTTTGCTATAAGTCATAGCCACTTGCATCAAAATGCCAGTCATTTCAAGTGAGTCGAAACTAACAAATATTCATCAGCAAATGATATAAGCATTGCACTTGCCTATGCACACTTTCCGCATTGCAAATGGCTGTCTACAAGCAAAGCACAAAGAAAGGCCATGCTCATTTAGCATCAAGTAATTAATCACAACAAACCTGCTACTTACGGTTCTTGATGTTACACTTTGGCTAATCCATTCTTCCACCTTTGTCAGGTGCACAAACTTCTCCAGGAAAATAGGAAAATATGATAGGTGTTAATATATCAGCCAAAGTTGTCTGTTTCTATCAGTGTTACATACATATCAGCACCCATCAACTCACATTATTCCAAACTATATACAGGGGTAAACTGTCACTGGATGATGTGTACGTGACACGTGGCACACATGTCTCACCTGATTGAAAAGGGAATTCCAATCCAGAGGAGGTGACTCCACCTTACAATGTTATATAAATGAAACTGAGAAGTGTAGTCATGAAAAATGTCATACAGTAATCAGAAGGTACATATTAAACTTTAGCACACTAAATTCTTTCTTGAATTGTTCCCTTTGCCATGGCATCGTCCTGGGTAAGACGTTAAATTACATTCACGTCCTAGGTAATACGTTAAACTAAGTCCAGCAGCAAGGCCCCTGATCAGGAGGTTTTGAGGAGAGTGAAACCACCTCTTAATTGTTGGTGTTCCCAGATCCACCCTGACCTGGGGTGGTAGCACCCATTAGGGTCCCAGCTATTGGCAAATAGTTAACTATTACCAGCAATACTTTTTTGAAAAAATTATTACCAGCAATACAGTTTTGAAGGAAATATATTACCAGAAAAAGATTTTTAACAGAACAAAATTATTACCAGCAATAAAAAATTTTGTTGGTATTAAATAACCCATTGAGGTTGATATGCCGTAAAACAAAATAAACGAAACTAAACCCTGCCAGTGCATCTTTTTTTGAGGGTGCAAAAACATGAATACCTACTGTTTTAAAATTTTTATAACTTTCTTTGTATTGTGTATAGATTTTATTTTTTTCTACAAAAGAATGAATGAGTAATATTTTGATTTAAGGCATTATATTTTCCATGTAGGTTTTGTTGTTGAAATCAAAAGAAATTGAAGCAAAAAAAAACAAATATAAGAAACAAATGCATTAACACTTTAAGTTTTATTACTTCTTGTGGAGTTCTGGGGGTACAATAAGAAGCAAAATAGCTAAGAAGTCCTTCATTTCATCAAAAAAATGACATGCTCCCTCGTGTTTACATACGAGAAGACACCATCATTTGTTTGGTCTTTCTTTTACCTGATTAGCGTATTTATATGTCTTTTTGACAAATAAAGTCATTATGTCAGATAAATAGACAAAATAATTCACCTTCAGAAAGGCTATCAGGTACATCGATGGGACCAGTAGCTTCCATAAAATTAGTCAGCTATGGATGATAGTAGCTGCCAGTGATCATCATCACTTTCCATCACGTCACTAGCATGATTATCAACTCTGACCACTTCACTGTCAATATCCACTTGAGTAAAGCCTTCAAAATCAACATTGGAGCCCAAATCAAAGAAAAACTCCTGAATAAAGGCTTTGTTGGTTGTTGATGTGGCCATTTTTGTTTACAAAAAATCGCAAAAATTAAAAATATGGTAGGTTTAATCAATGTTACACCTCATGTAAAGTCTAGTAGAATTCAAAATGGCATAAGAAAATGGAAGTTTAGCCTGGTCCCAATGCAGCTTTTGGCAATTTCCATCTTAAAATACAGGAAATAACAGTTGGCAAGTGTTTATTTATAGCAACCGTCTCAAGATGACAGAATGTGCCTACAGCTTTAAAGAGAGAGGATTCTACGGCAACAATTTTTGACTCCAGTGTAGTAAAGGTTAACAAGAAAAGTGGCCTTTCAGAAACTAAGCAATCTATTAGAAAAATTTCCCTAGAAACAAAGAAAAGCATGCTGAAGTGTAATATCTAATCTATATGACAGTGAATGCTGTGCCATCTCCTCTCAAATAAGGAAAAACAACAGGCAGGGTTCTGGTGAAGAATTCTGAAAATAACATGGACTGAACATATGAGCAACAAGGAAGTTTTAATGAAAGTAGGAATCATAAGAAGACTGATGCAATCAAGAGACAAATGACGTTTTTGGAATGTATAATGAGGAAAGAGGGCTTAAAGAATTTAATAGTACCAAGTCTGTGAAAATTTAAGGCCATTTACAAACTCTTCAAGTGTATTAGCAACAAAAAAGGTACTTGATCACCTCACCAGAAACAGCTTCCTGGGTGACAAACAGTATGCATTTCACTTCCCTAGGTCCACTGCTGATGTTTTAACTGTCATCATCCACAGAATCAGTGAAGCTCTTGATGATAGCTTTGTCACAAGAGTGATTGCTTTAAATATCTCTAAGGGATTGCTACACAAACTCCCCAGATTTCATGTCTCTTAGAGAGTTTACACAATCAGAAAGTTCTTTCTCTCAGGTAGGTTCATGAAAGTTGTTATGAATAGCCAGGGGCACTTTGATGTATAACGGTTAACTAGTTTGTCTCACTAGATCAGTTACGGCTGTATAGTGAGTTTGATCCTCACTAGGTGCCCCATACTTTCAGCCATCTGTCACATCTACACTACACTTCGAAAATGGCCAGTCTTCCAAGCATTACAAGAGGAATACGGACATGACCAAGTATTTTTTTTTAAATTCTGCCAACTAAGAAAGACAGCATTTAACACAGGACTACAATCAGAATAAAGGAAAGATGAAAAACAGTATAAGAATATGAAAAAGAGAAATGGCAGGCAACATGCCTCAACACTTTCTTCTTTTTTTTAAAATGTTTTCCAAGATAACGTATATATATACTTGACCTGAAATATACATTTGTATATATATAACTTTATATTTTTCTTTATCTTTTTCTTTCTTTCTCTCTCTCACTCTTTCTGAATCTTTCTCTCTTTCTGAATCTTTCTCTCTTTCTTAATCTTTCTCTCACTCTATCTCTCTCTTTCTCTCACTCTATCTCTCTCTTTCTCTCACTCTATCTCTCTCTTTCTCTCACTCTATCTCTCTCTTTCTCTCACTCTATCTCTCTCTTTCTCTTACTCTCTCTCTCTTTCTCTTACTCTCTCTCTCTTTCTCTTACTCTCTCTCTCTTTCTCTTACTCTCTCTCTCTTTCTCTTACTCTCTCTCTCTTTCTCTTACTCTCTCTCTCTTTCTCTTACTCTCTCTCTCTTTCTCTTACTCTCTCTCTTTCTCTTACTCTCTCTCTTTCTCTTACTCTCTTTCTCTTACTCTCTTTCTCTTACTCTCTTTCTCTTACTCTCTTTCTCTTACTCTCTTTCTCTTACTCTCTTTCTCTTACTCTCTTTCTCTTACTCTCTTTCTCTTACTCTCTTTCTCTTACTCTCTCTCTCTTACTCTCTCTCTCTTACTCTCTCTCTTACTCTCTCACTCTCTCTTACTCTCTCACTCTCTCTTACTCTCTTACTCTCTCTCTTACTCTCTCTCTCTTACTCTCTCTCTCTTACTCTCTCTCTCTTACTCTCTCTCTCTTACTCTCTCTCTCTTACTCTCTCTCTCTTACTCTCTCTCTCTTACTCTCTCTCTCTTACTCTCTCTCTCTTACTCTCTCTCTCTTACTCTCTCTCTCTTACTCTCTCTCTCTCTTACTCTCTCTCTCTCTCTTACTCTCTCTCTCTCTCTTACTCTCTCTCTCTCTCTTACTCTCTCTCTCCTTCTCTTTCTTTCTCTTATTCTCTCTCTCTTTTTATTTTTTGTTTTCATTTTCTTTCTTTCTTTTTTTTTTTTTTTTTACAGGCCATGAGCAAAATCTCTGTAAAGTTAATGCCTCTCCAACAGGGCTGCATTGAAAATCGAAGAAAATGGGAAGAATTGGCAGAAGCAAATAAATCTACTAAAGAAAACAGCGAAGAAGAAAAAGATTAGATTTTTTCTTTTTTTTTTTTTTTTTTTTTTTTTTTTTTTTTTTTTTTTTTTTTTTTGCTATGCAAATTAATTTATCATTATTGTCATTATCAAAAAAAATAAACAGTAACAAAAACCAGCAAACATTAAACAACGGCAAGATATTGTAAAAAAAAAAAAAATGTCATAAATAAGTGTCAATGACATGATATAAGATAGATAAATCCTTTCTAAGACTGAAGTTAGAATACTTGACGCCCCCTTCTGACCTCTCGTTTGAAATCTGTTGTCCATTTCAACACTTTATTTATTTTCCCTTATTTATTTTTTTAAGTTTTTCCTTCAGGGATAGATTTGGATATTCAAATGAGTTTTTTTCCTTTACTCTTTGGAGGTGGGGTGCTTTTGCTGCAGGTATTCTCTCAATTTCAGCCAACTTGATTTTCCATGTTTTTACAACTCTGTGTGCTGATTTCTTAGTTTTGGGTAATGTCCTCTGATGTTTTTAATTTCTCTACTCAACCCCATGAGCTGAAGGCCAGAGGGCTAATTTTTCTGCCACGTTCAGTTTTCCTTAACCAATGTTTTACATCACATACGGCTTTCTCATGTCATATTTTATAGTTTGTGGTAAGCCTTTTCTCTAAAAAAAAAAAAAAACCTTGTGTAGAGATTTTTGCTTTGTTTTGTCTTTTGCTTTGTTTTGTTTTTTGTTTTGTTTTTTGCTTTGTTTTGTTTTTTGCTTTGTTTTGTTTTTTGCTTTGTTTTGTCTTTTGCTTTGTTTTGTCTTTTGCTTTGTTTTGTCTTTTGCTTTGTTTTGTCTTTTGCTTTGTTTTGTCTTTTGCTTTGCTTTGTTTTTTGCTTTGCTTTGTTTTGTCTTTTGCTTTGTTTTGTCTTTTGCTTTGTTTTGTCTTTTGCTTTGTTTTGTCTTTTGCTTTGTTTTGTCTTTTGCTTTGTTTTGTCTTTTGCTTTGTTTTGTCTTTTGCTTTGTTTTGTCTTTTGCTTTGTTTTGTCTTTTGCTTTGTTTTGTCTTTTGCTTTGTTTTGTCTTTTGCTTTGTTTTGTTTTTTGCTTTGTTTTTATTTACATTATTCAGACTATTGTCCTCATCTTTGTCGCCATATTTATTACAGCGTTTCGCCCGTTGTATGTTCCAGCCTTCTTCAGGTGATTAAAATGTCGAACTGAACCCTTTATTTCGCTCACTGGAGTAGACTGTTCTAGTTCCATGTACCATGTTTGATGGATGTCAGTTATCAGTTATCTCCTGTTAGTTTCCATCTGAAAGTCCTCCACTGCCTTAGACAGGTATTGAACTAAGACTTTTTGGGTCCTGTCACTGGATCTAACTAACACCTTTATCCACTGTGCAAGACTAGAACAGTTTACCCCGGTCAGTGAGTAAAATAAAGGATTCAGATCGACATTCCAACGACCTGGAGAATGGCGACAAAGATGAGGACAATAGTCCGAATAATGTACATAATACCTCATCTCGGAAATATAGACAGATGTTTTTTTTGTTTTGTTTATTTGCTTTTGTTTTTATATTTATTTTTTTTTAATATATTTATTTGGGTTTTTTTTTTTTTTTGGTTTTTTTTTTTTTGGTTTTTTTTTGTCCCCATAGTTCAAATTTAATATGTCACCAAAGCAATACATGCCAGGGGAAAATAAAAAAAATAATTCCTAGAGGTTACCAAGGGAACACCTGCCAGTTGTGACACTCAAATCTGCTGAGTCTCCTGTGTATTTTGAGATATCCTTTTTTATTTGTATAATGAATTGTGTTGTCATTGCTATACAGCCTGATTCTCTCCGTGAGTTTAACTGCAAAGTCTTCTTCATTCATATTTGACAGACTTGGGAGGTAGTGGGAGGTTGTCATGCAACAGAATTATAGTAAATGGGCCACTGGTTTCACAACCCCAGAAAAACCTCCTATTTTGCATCCAAAATAAATCAGTTGATATGCCATAAGTCAATAGCAGCAATAATTTTTTAATCAAGTCGATCACTAACCTGCCACTTTAAATTCTCTGTTGCGAATGTAGCAACCCTAAGACTTGAACCTGAATCCAAGGATGTTTTTAAATTTATATAAACAAAATGGTAATCATTAACCTTGTACCAGCAAACAAATAGTGTGTCAAAAGGACAGTTTTACTTTTGACACGACTATGATTTTAATTATTGTCACTACTCAGCAATGTTTATTGTTTTAAAAAGCAATGATTAGAATTGAAATAAAGCCTAAACATGAAAGTGAATTTATACATTTTTTTGTTTTTGAAAATTGACAACAAAAGTAATGAACATTTATTTATTTACTTATTAGACTGTTTACTGGAATGGTTAGCAAATCATCGGCTAATTGACAATTGATTCAAACTTTATAAAATGCTAAATAAGAATTTCCTTATAGTCCACATATTTTAATAATTTAGTAAATGTTTATAAATTTATAAATAAAAAATGGTTTTCATATTTATTTCTTTATAAATTAGTCAATGTTAAATATTGCATTAGTTTTAATTGTATTAGTTTTTAGAATGTTGTAAATATAAAATTATTCTTGTAAATAAACACTAATAAATAAAGTGTTTATTATTTTTGTTGTAAATTCTCAAGAGCAAAAAACGAAATGTGTAAATTCACATTTGTTATGTTTAGGTTTTGTTACAATCCTAAACATTGCCAAGGAGTGAAGGTAGTTAAAATAATAGTGGTGTGAAGGGAAAAATTATTCTTTTGGCACAGCATTTTTTTTTTTTTTTTGGTGGGGGGCAAGGGTTAAAGATGTCAAAGACAATTCAGTGTTCTGCACTGGGTTTTGTTGATATTTAGTTGTTTTTTTTTGTGTGTGTGTGTAGAGTCACAAAATGAATTGAATAACCAAATGTCATATTCAAATGTTATGTTTGGTTGTTCAGGAAATACAGTATGTGAGAAATAACACCCACATATATTGTATATACTTGCATATAAACATTTAAAGACCTAATTTTTAAACTAATTTTAAGGGTGTCACATCATACACAAAATATAAAATTAGCATACGTACTGCTAACCCTGGCTACACCATTGACCAAACTATATATCCATTTACTGTAGTCAAATTAGCTTCCAAATTAGGTTTTCAGAGGTCACATGACATTTGAGTATGTACAGTACCTTCCAGATAATGGTAAGACGTTAGTCATTGGTATCTTTATCTAGATAATGTCTTACCATTGTGTGGGAGATATTTTTGATCAAATTTTCTTTTTACTTTTTTAGACGTACTCAGTTGTCGTTGTTTATGCTAGAAATCTCCCCCCCCCACCACTTATTCTATATAAAATTGAATCTCAACATGATCCAAATTTTTCACAGAATAATTAATAAGTCTTTTAAAATTTTACCTGTACATTATTGATGGTAGCAGTTACAGTGTAATAAGTTTCCATCAAGGATGTACCAATTTTTTTCATCTGGTTTTACAAAGTCAGATTGGTGGATGCAATCGGAAAATTATATCTCTGATTTATTTCCGCAAAAACCCCAACTGGTAGAGAGAGCTGAATAATATCATTGGACAGAGCAAGTTACTCCTGCTCCTCTTCATTTACATGACCCTCTTCATTTTGTCGTTTGGCAACAGTGCAGTGCCACCCAGAAAGTGGCTTGTCATGCATGTTGCTGTCGTCACTGCTGATAATCATTATTCACTACCATGAAAGATTTCAATAGCATACTTCTTCATATGTATTTTCATATCAGATGCCATTTTGCTAAACTGCTGCTCTGTTGCTATTTGTAACCAAGCAAAAAATTAAAAAAAAATATAGGCTGTTGTTGGGAAGATTCAACCTAGGTGTTTATACCAAATGTTTGACACTCCTGGGTATGACGATAAACTACATTCAGCATGAAGCCTCTGATCAGGAGGTTCTGTAGAGTATGGAACAACCTCTTGATTGCTGGTGTTTTCAGATCCTTCCTAACCTGGGGTGGTAGCACTTGTCAGGGTCCCAGTTATGGGCAAATAGTCAAAACACTATGAGGGTATAAAAATAAATTTCTAATACATTTTTGGGAGAAAAAAAATTATTACCAGCAATAAAAAATCTTGTCGGTATTAAATAACCCATTAAGGTCGATATGCTGTAAAACAAAACGAACCAGACCAAATCAGATGTTCGGGTTAAATTTGACTTTTTTTTTTTTTTCTTTTTTTTTGTAAAGGAAAACAAAATGAAAATCTAAGCCAAAAATCAATTTATTGGAAAAATAAAAAAAAAAGTTTCATACAGGTTATAATAATCAAGAGACAATTCTGTCAAAGGATCCAACCTCAGCATCTACCACGACTTCAATCCAACTCTGGAATCTAGTATATGCAGACTTCAGTGTTCCTTGGAAGAACCTCTGATGACACTTTAATCATGTTATTTAGCTGGGTCTTGGTATCGGCAGTGCAGTTGGTGTCTTTTTCAATTATGCTCTGTATATAATAACCCATAGGATTATAATCAAGAATTAGGGGGACAGACGTTGGGATTAATGTCATAAAATTTATCTGACAACCACTTCTGACTCTCCCTGGAGGTATGGCAGTGAAATGTATCTTGCTGCCACACATATGGCCTCCGATCAGCCACCATCTCCAACCAAATGCTTGACCAGTGTTCAGCAACTTCGCATAGCCACCTGAACTGACACCCTGTTCAAAGATATGAGGTGGAATGACATCACACTCACTGGAGATACACCCAAAAACCATCATAACTTGGTATACATGATACGTCATATGGATTGTAGTCAAACCATCCATTGGTCTTGGTCCTGACAAAAATTCTTTCCATCAGGTTCAACAGGACGTTTCACCCTGTTTAAGTTTTTCTTGGTTTTCTCAAGTCTTTTCTGTAAGAAGTTAACCTTTGCACCTCTTGTATGACTGGTAGCAGAGGTCCTCATTCAAGGCCAGGTACACTGTGTAATTTGGAACACCCATTTCTTACACCCTTGCCTGGGTCTTCATCAATTTCTACTGCAGTTTTTGGATGAATTCTGGTGTGCAGAAGCAATCAGAACATCTTGTTTTCTTCCTTACAAGCCACGGTCTCATAGTCTCCATATTATTTTTCCATTTCATGTCTTATTGTTTTCATGGTGTTCAAAGAGCATTAAGCAGCTGACATGATTGTGGAATTTTGATGCCCAGCATGAATCATCATGGTACTGGTTACCTTATTCCAATACTCCAGTGGCTTCCACCTGTTCATGTGAGTTAACTTTGACACTTTTAAAACTGTAATGATTAGGCTTCACAATGTTTACAGATATTTTTTTAAACATTTCACTCCAAGCAAAGAGGGAAGCCACTAGCACGCAAGGGGTTACAGAGAGTTGGAGTGAGAGCAAATATGAGCGATAGAGGAAAGGATGAAGAGAAGGATAGTGGATAGATCAAGGCATCTGGAGACGTCAATTGACATTACATTTGAATAGTTGGAGATTATAGCTATCAGGGAAACAAGAAAAGGGGAGGGAGTCCCACAGGCGAGAGGTGAGAGACATGAAGCTATTGGAGTAGAAGAGACAGCTACATTTAACAGTTTCGACAGTGAAAGGGTGAGAGCGAGATGCCAGGCTAGTTCAGGCACACATTTCTTCAGGACAATGGCTGGTATCCCGTCTCCACCACTAGCCTTGTGGGGGTCTAATTTAGAGATAATGCCCAATACCAATGACCGGGTTATGTGCAACTTGTTCAATAGAGCCTCAGTTCTAAGGGGGAAATCAGGTGTGGGTACACCAGAAGAGTCAAGTGTTGAATTGAATGAGAATTTACGAGCAAAGTATTCAGCCTTGTCAGCAGAAGAGGTCAGAACCTTAAACTGGTTGAACAAAGGAGGTATAGAGGGTTTGCTATTGTTAAGTACGCTCTTGCAGAGACGCCAATAATCCTTGAAGCCGAATTTGCGAGATGCGATACGTTCTTTCTATTCCAAAGCAATTTAGCCCGAATACCCTGTATACTGTAAAATAGAAACAAACAAAATATTCCACTTTATTCAGTAGAATATCTTCAGTCAAATTTTTCTGAGATGACGACAGGTTTCATTATTAAAATCTATTTAGGATATTTGTGCATTTGAAAGTTTTGTGGGCAACCTTTTCTCGCCACTGTCAAACAGAAAAAAAAATGGCATGGTTTGTACACTTTACAAAAGGCACAACAGCATGTGCAAGACTATCATGCAAGGCATCGTTGAAGGTGATCGTAGGAGAGGACACCAATTTAAAAAAAAAAAAAATGGTTGGACAATGTCAAACAATGGACAGGTATGATTGTACCAGAATTTCTGATGGCTACCATTGATAACTGTTATGAAGGAGATTCAGTATGGCTTCTAAATTCAGCCCCCCCCCCAATTACAAAAGTCAAGGGAATGATGATGATGATATTTGATTCATTTTTTTTTTTTTTTTCAATATTTTTTTTTTTCAATATTTTTTTTTTTTCAATATTTTTTTTTTTTTTCAATATTTTTTTTTTTTTTTTCAATATTTTTTTTTTTTTTTTTTTTTTTTTTTTTTAATATTTTTTTTCAATATTTATTTTAGGGTCCTAGGAAATGTTTCACTCTATTTTTTCCCATTTTCTGTTACTTCTGTTATCCCTGGTATTTCAAAAAATAACCTGGAAAAATTTCCATTTTAATTCCACAAATTGATCAGTGTTCTTACAATCTTTGTTTCTTTTATTTTTTTTTCAATATTCTCTATCAAACGTCTTCAGACTGTTTAGTGTGAAGTTGTTCTGAAGAAATGGCTTCTGATTTAAATCTAATGGATCTTGGCTGCTTGTTTCTACCCAAATCATCCCTAGCAAATAATCATGTATTAAATCCTTCACTCGGATTGCTATCTCTCTTTGCCTGTTCTTTAAATTATTCTGTGACCAAATTATTTAAAGCATCATCCATAAAAAAACAAGTAGGGCATTTGAATTTTAGACTGGTTAGAAGTCTGTCTGTCACCAGATTGTTTTGAGCAGGCCTGCTGCAAGTAAGGATTTGCACACCAAAATTAGTTCATGTCATTTTTTTCAGTGTGGCAGGGGTTTTCTTGGGAGCACTTGATTTCAAAAATTTTAAGTGCATGCCCCAGTTTATTTGAAAGGCAAGAGCATGACATAGAATACTCATTCAATCTTGCCATTCTGTTTTCAACTAAATTTTTTTCTTTTTTGTCTTTAATAAGTATTTTAGGATTTTGACCAGCACTCAGGTTACTTAAATTTTATGCTTGGCTCTACTAAATAAGTCATTTCAAATGTAACTAAACTAGAATTCTTAGATACCATATAAAATGATGTACTTACTAAGTTTTTTGTTTTAATTTTGTTTTATATTTTTTTAGTTGCTTGAGTCCTGCTGATGTCAGTAGTAGAGTTGCTTAACATTTAATGAAATTTGAGTACAGTTGCTTATTAAAAACAATTCTGTAATATTTGTTTCATCGAAATTTCAGTTCTTCTAGCTGAAGAACTTCATTCTTTTTGACCTGAAATCTGAGCTGAACTATTTTTCATTCTATTTTCAATTTTATTTCTGACATTTTTTAACTTTTTTTTCTGAAATATTTTTACTTTTTTTTTTTTTTTTTTTTTTTTCTGAAATTTTCTGTTTTTCTTTTTTCTTTTCTGAAAATTTTTTGGTTTTTTTTTTCTAAATTTTTTATTTTTTAAAATTTTTTAATCTTTTATTTTTTAAATTTTTTTCTGGAATTTTTTATTTTTAAATTTTTTTTAAAAATTTTTCATTTTTTTTTCTGAAAGTTTTTAAGTTTTTCAAGTTTTTTAAGTTTTTTTTAAAGTTTTAATCTTAAGTTTTTTATTTTTAAATTTTTTAAATTTTTTCTGAAATTTTTTAAATTTAAAATTTTTTTTTTTTTTCTGAAATTTTTTTTTTTTTTTTTTTTCTGAAACTTAAAAATTTTCTTTTTTTTAAATTTCTCAAGACCAAGTAAAAAGTTGTAAATATGTGCCAAAACAACTGTCCAGTCATTAAAAGATTCAAAAGATGATCAAACGTAATTACATATTTTTTAAAATCTTTGACAAAGTGGAAAAAATTATTCATGTGATGTGTTTCGTCCTTTAGTACTCCCATCATATTAAAGTGTTGATTCCAATGACGTGACTATATATGTATGAAGGAGAGGGGATGCTGAAATTTTGAACTTACAAATTTTTGTCTATCTATATTTCTGAGATGAGGTATTATGTACACTATTTATATTATTCGGGCTATTGTCCTCATCTTTGTCACTATATTTATTACAACGTTTCGGCCATTGTACACTCTGGCCTTCTTCAGGTGGTTAGAATGTTAAAAACTTTATTTTGCTCACTGGACTGTTATAGTTCCACGTGCCATGTTTAATGGATGTTACTTATCTCCTGTTAATTCCCCTCTTCTCAAGAACACGTGGTACATTGGATAAAGGTGTTAGTTAGATCCAGTGACAGGACCCAAAGAGTGTGAGTTCAATACCTGGTTATGGCGGTGGAGAACTTGGAGAGGGGAATTAACAGGAGATAACTGACATCCATTAGACATGGCACGTGGAACTAGAACAGTCTATCCCAGCGAGCGAAATAAAGCGTTCAGTTCGACATTCCAACCACCTGAAGAAGGCCAGAGCATACAAAGGCTGAAACGTAATAAATATGGCAACAAAGATGAGGAGAATAGTCCGAATAATGTAAATAGCGTACAAATTTTTAGTTGTTTTGGTAGTTAGTCTAACCAGTTAAATTTATTTTCTTTTAGTTTGTTTCCGTCACTTTTGTCATTCAGTATCCCATATTCTATTAGGTTGGTGCAAAAATAATGTCGGTTTTTGACGTATTTCTCGACGTCAAAAACCGACATTATTTTTGCACCAACCTAATATATAAACTTACTTCGGATGATCCAACGATCAAAGCACTTTCTATACGTTTTTGCTCTCGGTAACATAATTACATATTTAACTTTTAATAAAAAATTTAGTTTAATTTATTTACTTTTTCACTGCCATTTGACATGTATAAAACTGCATTTTGAATTATTCTACATGTTTGCTACCTCTAATTAACAAAATCTTTAGGGTCTCTCCACTGTAACATTTTGGTGTACATGGCATACAAATGTACTACATAGCACTATGAGAATTTGCGGACAAAGCCAATGCCAAGTATGCAATTTTAATGGTGACTTATCCAAAAACATGGATGTAAGAAAAGTTGTATAGAG
Organism: Acanthosepion lycidas; assembly: GCA_963932145.1. NCBI lineage: Eukaryota > Metazoa > Mollusca > Cephalopoda > Sepiida > Sepiidae > Acanthosepion > Acanthosepion lycidas. The sequence goes on from OZ010597.1 coordinate 89,814,303, forward strand.
ATTTAGTGTTGATAATCAAACATTTCAAATAGCATAAACATGTTTTAAAGTGTTTTGCATTGAAATCCATTCATCTTAAATATGGAGGCTTAAAATGATCCTTAAGGATTAAACACAAAACCACAATGGATCTCTGTTTATATCAAGCCTTATTCAGAGGCATCTTATTTTGTGAATTTGTTTTTTTTTTGTTTTTGTTTTTGTTTTTTTGTTTTTGTTTTTTTGTTTTTGTTTGTTTTTGTTTGTTTTTTTTTTTTTGCCTTAATAGAAATTTAAATATTAGGTTGGTGCAAAAATATTGTCGTTTTCTCACATATGTTACTATGTGAGAAAACGACAATATTTTTGCACCAACCTAATATTTCTGTAATTAGATGTTCTAATTCTTTTTTTGTACATTTTAATTTTTTCTTTTTTTTCTTTTATGAATTTTTCTTTAAATTTTTTTTTTTTTCTCTTCTTTTTTCTCCTCCCCTCTTTTTGATTTTTCTTTTTCTTTCTCTTTCATTTAAAAAAGAAATTCTTTTTGATGTCCAAACATCTTGTTCGTCAAAATATCTTATTTATAAAAGTTTAGCCTGTATGCGATATGTTCTCATTGTACAAAAAAAAATTCAGATATTTATCTTGTGATTTCATTAATTTCAATTCCATTGTGTAAATCTTCTCTTAAAGAGTTTGTAAATTTAATCAGTCAGCACTTTCAACTTGTAAAATCTTTTTTGCCGTTTTCATTGTACATTCATCATTTGTTCATTGTATTTTTGTCTTTTATTTTTTATTTTTTTAATGCATGTGAAATCATCGTTTAAAAAATATTTCAATTTAACAAAAGTTCAAAACACACAAACATGTCTCATTTCAAAAATTCAATTCTCTTTATTTAATAGTGGTTTCACTTCCTAAGTACTTTAAAGAAAGAAATAATAGATCTTCAGTGAGTGTTTGTCTGAAAAGTGTCGTATGCTCAAAGATAAGAGAATTGGGCAAATCATTCAATGAGAATTTTATTGTTCAGGGCAAAGAAAGTCAAAAAGCATGATGTCCTCAGTCTTTTATGATATTTAAGTGAAACTCAACACTTTGTTGCTTCTACAAATGGATTTTCCTCTCTAAACAATTAAGGCATAGATTTAGGGGAATTTTTTTTTATAAAACCTTTCATCGCCATTGCTTGAAATCCAGTAGTTTTGTTTTGGGTTATTTCTTTAATGTACGTTATGGTTGTTTTTTTTTTTCTTTTTTTTTTTGTTGTTTGTTTTTTTTTTTTTTAGGGTGGGGGGGGGTACGCATGTGTTTCTTTTGTTTCATTTTTTGTTTTTGTTTTTTTTTTATGTCTTTTCTTTTGAGTCATTTTTCTTTTTTACTTGGTCTTTTTCTTTTGTTTTTTTATTGTTTTCTGTCTTTTGTGTCTTATTTTCTTTTGTGTCTTTTTTCTTTGTCTTGTGTCTTTTTTTTCTTTTGTGTCTTTTTTTCTTTGTCTTGTGTCTTTTTTTCTTTTGTGTCTTTTTTTCTTTTGTGTCTTTTTTTTTCTTTTGTGTCTTTTTTTTTCTTTTGTGTCTTTTTTTTCTTTTGTGTCTTTTTTTTCTTTTGTGTCTTTTTTTTTCTTTTGTGTCTTTTTTTTTCTTTTGTGTCTTTTTTTTCTTTTGTGTCTTTTTTTTCTTTTGTGTCTTTTTTTTCTTTTGTGTCTTTTTTTTCTTTTGTGTCTTTTTTTTCTTTTGTGTCTTTTTTTTCTTTTGTGTCTTTTTTTTCTTTTGTGTCTTTTTTTTCTTTTGTGTCTTTTTTTTCTTTTGTGTCTTTTTTTTCTTTTGTGTCTTTTTTTTCTTTTGTGTCTTTTTTTTCTTTTGTGTCTTTTTTTTCTTTTGTGTCTTTTTTTTCTTTTGTGTCTTTTTTTTCTTTTGTGTCTTTTTTTTCTTTTGTGTCTTTTTTTTCTTTTGTGTCTTTTTTTTCTTTTGTGTCTTTTTTAACTCTTGACAGTTTTTCTTGGTTTTATTTTTTATTTATTTTTTTTTCACTCATTAACAAAATTAAACAATTTCTTTCTTTTTTTTTTTTTTTTTTTTTTTTTTTTTTTTTTTTTTCCATGAATTAGTTTTTTGTTTATACTGCAAAATACTTTTACATATATTTATCTTCTAGGTTTGCTTATCTTTATTTTTTTATTAATTTTTTAAATTTAAAAACTGAATGTGGTTTTGACCAGATATTTTTTTTTCTTCATCAATCAATAGCTTTCAAATTTTATGAGTGTTTCTCTCGGATACTCATGTGTTTGGTTTGTCTCGCTTCATTTCATTTCATTGGCCCTGTTTTTGCATTTAGCAATGTTTTTGAAGCCATAACGAAATACAAGTTTTCAATTTCTGGCAGTTGAAATCCATCATCCCCATGTCACTGATTGTCATTCAATACAATTTCTCACCTTGACATATTTTCACCAAACTCCCTCAAAACCATTTTTACAAAAGTTCCTTTGGGAATTCACCAAATCATGCATATTTTGTGCTGAATATTTTGAAATCCAGTTTTTGGTTGTTAAGCCCCCTCCCTCCTCCTCCCCCCCCCAAAAAAAAATTCTGATGGCTAACACAGGATGCCTACTTTGGTCTTGGACTGAAATAATCTGCAAATAGTTTTCTGTTGATACAGATTGAAGAATGAATGTGACATCTTCAATATTTATTAAGGTAATTTATGTGAAATTTTGTTGTACTTATTTGTATGATTGCATGTATGGAATTGTGGGAAGGCTGGTCCTTTCCTTTTTAGATCTAATCTCAGATCATCAAAACAAGTTTTTGATTGTTTGAAATAATCATTCAGGTTATTTTCCTAGTCTTGGCTATTTTGGTGTTTCCTTGATATTTTGGGGTTTGTTTTTTTTTTTTTTTTATTAAGAAGGCAAAATATTTTAGTTCACTTATTTCTTTTTTCTTGAAATTATATACTTTTAATTCCTAATTCCCACTTAACCACTTGACTATAGTAATGAAGTCCATTTTTATCTTGGCGACGGAGAACAAAATCAGCTGGCTTGCAGAGGATTCACGTCTCGGCACTCGCCCCGGCCTACATTACGTGGTCAACCGCAACAGGTTTTGCGACACGTCCAGTGACAGCGATCAAAGGTGGAGACCAGCAGTCGATTTGGGTAGGGCTGTCGCTGCCCCCGGCTTTCTAGCGTGCCTGGAAGCCTGCCTGCCTCTCAGTGATTTTCAGTTTTTTGTTTCATCTCTTTTTTTCTTTTTTCTTTTTTTTTTTTTTTTTTTTTTTCAATTTTTATCCTGTTTTTAAAGTTTTTTTTTTCCCCTTTGGTGTTTTTTTTTTTTTTTTTTTTTTTTTTTCAGCCCCAATTTTATTTCTTTTTCATACCCTCATTCTATTATGTAGGGTCTCTCCCTCTTTCTACCCACCATCATTTTGCTCCATAGGATTCTTACATTTTTCTCCCCTTATTTTGTTTTGTTGGAATTTTGCCTTTTTTTTTTCTATGCACCCCCCACCTTGTTTTGTAGGGTTTTTGCCTTTTTATCCCTGTATATAAGGAGCATTTGAAATTTCGTCTTTCAGAATTCTGCCAGAGAGAAGCTGGCATTCACAATGTGCAAATACTGCGTATAATAATGAAAACCTACAATTTGATTTCTAACACCTGAAAATGATGTTAAAATCGTGTTTGCCCCAAATCCAATGTTTTGCTAACTTCCCACCTTTGTCACATATTCTTTTATAAGCTTGCCAATAGGGTCTCTAAAAAATCGCTTCCTGATTCCAAATGAAAAATATTTAAAAGAAAACCAAACTTTTTTTTTTTCTTTCTCTCTCACCTATAACCTTTAGGAACTTTTCATTTATTTTTGATTTTCAAATTTTAATTTGCACCATGACATCTCTATCAGCCCATCTGAGTTCTTCCTTTTCAAGAAGGCAAGATTTTTTTTTGTCCTTTGTACTGAATGAAAGTTATTTTCTTAAGAGAAATAAATTGAAACTCTGCAGAAATGCCATGTGATGTTTATACCTGACTGTGATACCAATCACATGGTTTTGTCTTTTGTGTCTGTTATTTTGTCAGCTTTTGGTTATTAAACACCCACTTCACTTTATGGGTAACATGCAACAAAATTCAAGGAACGCAACTATATTTATTTTTAATTCCCTCTGTTCCTTGTATCAAATAAACTTGTTTAAAAACTCAATAGTGTTTTGTTTTGTATAGGGGAGGGGTATGTTTGAGATACTGTGGTGTTTGCTTCACTCAATGCATGAGAAAAGACAAGAGTTGTGGCAGGGAAAATCATGGCTGCTTCACCCCCCAAAACACGTGGTCATAACATCCAGAATATCCGACAGTTCCTGGCACAAAAGAACAACCTCCCTATTCACCAGATGTTGCTCTGTGACTTTTTACTTTTCCCCAGGCACAAGGGGACCTACTTTGAAGGTGCGGAGGCTCTCAAGAGGGCTGTAATGGCAGAGCGGAGGAGCATCCAAAAAGAATCCGTCAAGCAGTGCATAGAAGTGTGGGTGGCAGAGACGGAGGAAAAGTGTATTAGACTTGAGGAGGATTACTATGAAGAGGAAACCATTTTATCATTTAGAAGTGAAATAAATTGACACCTGTCAAGTTATTTTTCAGGCACACCATGTATGTATGTGTATATATATATATATATATATATATAATGATTATTTTTTAAAAATGATTCCTTCACTATTTAAGAGTTCTCAAGTTTCAAAAACAAAAACTGATAATATAATTTAGGCTCTACTTTTGTATCGAGCACTGTTTTTTAAAAACAAAAATACAAAAGAAATTTGGATTAATTACCTAGCAAGTTCTTTCCTATTTTCTACATATTTGCACATATATGATTTTTTTTCTTAAAATCTTGCACACACTGAGGAATCGGAGATTGGGTTTTTGCTAATAATACGATCTCCACCAGAAAACACACCGTCTACAAAAACATCTGTGAGTGAGTAATTCCCATTTCTCTGTTTATTTCTCAGCCTGTTGATAAATGACACAGGCATGAAAATTCTGAACCCAAAACCTTTCTTTCCACACTTCATTTGTTATATGGTTAATAATTAATACTTAATAAATGTTTATCATACTGATTATATTGGCATCCTTTCATTTGTCCTCTTTTTGTTAACTAACCTATTTTTTATACACACACACATATATATATATATATCAAAATAATAGGAAAGAACAGATTTATAATGCAGAGTTCTTTAGCATTTATTTTTAAAAAACAGTAGAGCAAAATATAATTATTTTTTTTTTTTTTTTTTTTTTAAATATGTATCCACCGCGATACAGAAATTACTCAAATCTTAAACTTAAAATTTAAAGTTCAGTTCAATTTTCAAGTGATGCTGAGAATAACCTTCAAAAAATTAATTTACACTATAAGCCAAATAGTATTATATATTTTAAGTTGGTGAGGTAAAGAGGACTGAGGAATTTTTTTATTAAGGGGTGTTGACTTTTTTACGAATGAAGAAAGCAAGTGTATTTTTATGCAGCAAGTTTAAAGTCGGTAAAGTTTAGGTGGAGGAGGGTGAGATTTCTGTCTGTTGATACTGACTTCCTTTCATGCAGTCCTGTCATTACTGTCTTCTTCTTTTTTTAAATTTTATTTAGGGTTACATTACAATACATTTGGCATTTTTATTTATTTTCTTATCTAAAACTACATTGAGATTTTCTTAAAGGGGTATTCAGATATGACTAAGTGATATTAATTATATTTTTATTATAAAGATTTAAAATTCTATATTTTATTTACTAGCAGACTATATATATGGTATTGTAAAATTAATGTTTTGTAATTTAAATACACATAAATTATTTGATTCATGATCAAATAATAGATATAAATATGTAAATTTTTTTATAATTATTTGTTTAGGAAAATATGAGACAACCCATCCATCTTAGAAAACATAATGAATGATGCTATACAATTAGCACAACAACATGTAAAAATTACAGAGATATTTAAATAATCAAGCAGTGCCGTAAATCTATGTTGTTCCACAATAATGAACCATGGGCTAAAAAAGAAAATCACAACCTATTTGGTGTAACAATGGGTGGCTACGATGGATCTGGGGGCCATGTGAATTAGTATCTAGCCAGGATCATAAAGAAAAAAGACACGGGACTATACAGAGATGACGGACTTATCCTGATAAGAGAACCCAATGGCCCCAAATTAGATTTAGGGAAATATAGTAAACGCCCTAAAAACAATTGGATTTAAAATAGAAATAAATGCAGGTACAAGAACTGTAAACTTCCTAACGTCACTCTCAACCTGAACAAAAAATACATATGAACTGTACAAAAAAGATAATGACACCCAACTTACGTGCATTTCCTCCAACCATCATGCAAATAGCCTGTAGCTGATTGATATGGGTATCTGAAAACTCATCAAACATATTTTCAATAACAAAAAACACCATATGACGAAGGATTAAAAAGTGGATACACACAACAACTACACACCTCCACAACCAAAAAACAGAAAAAGAAACATTATCTGGTTTAATCCACCATACATCAAAACAAACATAGAAAGGACATACCTAAACTTAATAGAAAAGCACTTCCCTGAAACAAACCGATTAGCAAAAATATTCAACAAAAATAATGTTAAAATCAGTTACAGCTGCACAAAAATATAGCACAAATAATAAAAACCACAACAAATAAGTAACAACCTCCAACCAAGGAACCTCAAAGCAACTGCAGAAATAAAACAACATGCCCACTCAAGGAAATTGCCAACAAACGAATATAATATAGGAAGTCAAGTTAAGTGCAAACAACAGCACAATTTACTACATCCGTGCCACTGAGGGACCATTCAAAAAAAGTAAAAAAGAACCACAACCTTTCATTCTCCAACAGAAAATACTCAAACAACACTACACTATCCACATACATATGGCACCTAAAGGACAGAAATATTACACCAAGAACAGGCTGGAAGATATTGAAAAAAGCACCTGCCTACAACATCATTACAAAGAAATGCCCACTTTTCCTACACAAAAAGGTAGCAATAATTTCTCATATCCAACAAAAGAAATTACTAAACATAAGATCAGAAATACTTTCTAAATGCAGACATGAAAACAAATACCTATTATCACAATTTATGCCAAACGGCTAAAAAAAAAAACAGCCAATACTACTACATAAACCACCATTGACTCTATGAACATGAAAAGAGAAACCACTGACACCATAACACCATCAATTATTTTCTAGTTCAAACTGCCATCATAATAATCATAATGTTATTACCATTCCACCACCATCAATACAATCACTTCTACCACTTTTTAAGTATTTGCTGCTACAATTGTTATTGCCATCATCCGCTACCATTACTACCGCATTACAATTACCACATTAGACCACAATTACCATTACCACATCAGCCCAATTATGCTTATTCCCCCCCCCCAACAAAATTAATCCATTGCATAATTACTAATAAGTATTACATTCTAAAGTATCTACCATTTACATACGCGCAATCGCAAATAACTGGCTTAAAAATAACAAAACCGCATTAAAAATTAAATGTAATAGCAATTTTCCCTTCCATAGTCTTACACAGACCCCATCATAAAAAATAAACACAAACGGATAAATGTGTGAATGTGTGTGCAAGAAAACATTACTCAACGAAGAAAATAGACAAACGGTCCGCGCGTTGACACGACAACTGACGAAAGATATTCGCTACACAATACAACATTGAATACAGCGACCAATTGCGTACGTATGTACGCAACGACACATGGATGCGAATATATGCTCGGTCCCACACTGTCCACATGTGTTTGTTTGTATGAGCTCTAATGATTCCGCGTGCGTGTATGTATTTGCGTACGTCAATGTTGAGTGAACTTGCGTGTATGTATGTTTGGGTAAGTATGAGTGAGTTTCCGACGACAATTTTTCCTCTCACTACCGTAAAGACACCGATATACGCAACTATATATAAATTCAAAATTTAAAAATTAATCAGTTTGACGATCGCAAATAGCGTGAAACCCAGGGTCACAAACTCACATCAATCCAACTAAATATGTTAGCTCTATCACTGAAATTGAGCGCTTTCCAATAAGTACCGCGCATATATAATATATAAATAATATATATAAAAATCACATATATATATATGTATATTATAATTATTTAATTATAATCTAAGCTCTACTTCTGTATGGAGCGCTGTTTTTTAAAAATAAAAAATACTAAAGAACTCCGGATTATTTACCTAACGTGTTCTTTCCTATTTTTCTACATATCTGCATATATATATATATATATATATATATATATATATACACACACACACACACACACACATTTTTCATATATATTCACACCCTTTTCCTTCAGTTCCCCAAATTTTTTTCCGAAAAGACTGGTGTTTTAATTTTGGGTTGGCAAATGAGTTTCTATGTGTATTGATTCTCTGTTTAAATTCTCCTGCAGAGATACTGATGCAAATATTACAATCCCCAAATAAGTTGGAAAATTTTAGGCTTTGCAAACACCTCCACTAGTTTTAGAGATAGGTACACGTTATGTTTGGAGTAGAAAATCAGGATAAGATACAAAAATCAACGCAAATATTAAATCAATGGAAAGAGCTAATTACGAAATGTAGACATAACAGATTCAAAGTCACATAAGACTATATGTATGTGTGTGCGTATGGTTGCTTATATACATATACATGCGTGCACATAAATGTGTGTATGTGGAAACGCATAGACACGTGTATGTGGATACATGTGGGTGTATGTGTGTTGGTATTAAACACCAATTTATGAATCTATCAGTCAACTGATTTACCTAATTTTTATTGGTCTTAAGGTTAAATAACATTAAACCCTTATTGCCTAAATACTATTTACTGTAAATCCCAGGAAAACATACTTGTTGGTAGTGTAGAGGGTGCAAAGAAGTCCCTCAAACAAATAATAAAAAGAAAATACACTACAAATAAAGTAAAATAAACTTTTGTTTATTTTCGCAAAAAAAAAAATATATAAGAATTATTTTTTTGTACACAATGGAATTGTCCGTAAAGCCGTGATGTCAGCTTGTCGCTGTACTCCCTCTGTTCTGATGAGAGTTTCTATCTTCCTTATATCTGAATGATGAGGCTCCGGGGAGATTAAGAAATGGGTTTCTTATGTCGAGCCCTGATTGGTCATTAAATCATATTTTTGATCACGTGGTGTCCTTTCCACTACGTCCGAACTTTTGGGTGCGCCGTCCTTGTTTTTGACCCCACAGGGTATGGTAAGGAGAGAGTTCCCGCGCAATTGTATTTTTTTGGATACACGTGGTGTGAATTAATTTTTATTGTGTGTATGTGTGTGTGGAAAGTAAAATAAGAAACAGCACAGTAGTATACAGAGAACGTCATTGTGGGCTCTCCCACGTAATTATAATTTTTACAAGACAGGAGAGTCCATCATTCATAAAATAAGAAGTTACTTTTAAATCACTATGTGGGTGTTTTGTTTGTATGATTATTTGTCTTTTGTTTCACACGTTATTTCATCAAAAACCGGAACAGTGGTGCTCATCTGAACTGAGTCTGAGATCCATACTGCATAAGGAAAGGGATCGTCCAATGCCTACAACACCATGCAAAAATTCATCAAATTTCCTATGTTGAAATCAGCCATTAGTTACAATGAACTTTCACCAACGTCTTGTCTGTTTAAAATGTCCACTTTTTGCGATAAGTCCAAAGTTGTCCTTTCACTCTTATTCCCATCATCCTTTGCACCAATACAAGCCATTAGGGTGAAATAAGCATAAGCAATTATCCAAAGTAAATTTCCTGAAAAACAGAAATTTCAAATCAGTTACATATCCCCCATGATTTTGATGTGTATATTTGAAATATTGTTCAAATATACTCATCAAAATCATGTCAGGATATGCGCGATTCTACTGTATTTTTTATAAGATTTCTTGAATATTCAGGCTGGCAGACAAAAAAGTGCTCTTTAATAAATAAAACAGGTACTCAAATATTGGTATCTATTAAAATAACATTTAATAAACTATGTTGGTTTAATATAAAAAAATATTAGGTTGGTTCAAAAATAATGACGGAATCATGTCGTCTTTTGACGTTAAAAAATATGTCAAAAAACGACATTATTACGTCATTATTTTGGCACCAACCTAATGTGTTTATTTATGTAGGTAGGTACAAAAAAATTGAAGTTTATCTTTTACAACAAATATTTATTTTTCAACATATGCACTTGAGCCAAAGTGAATTACGGATTAAACGTTTTATGGTGAAAATTTCACGTTAATTCAGTTAATAACAGTGATATGTGATGAGCATATCGATCTGATCATATATAGATGAATTAAAAAAAAAAACTCGAGTCTGAAATGTCTGTTAATGTTGTCTCAATGAGAAGATTATCAAAAGTTGCAAAAATGTCAAGTATTTCAGATAAATTGAAGATGCTTTTCAGGAACTGGTATTGGCTCAATGTCATTGCTGAAAGACTCCATCATAAAAATTCTGAAGGATTCTGTGGATGAGGCAGATCATGTTTTACCAGATGTCTCAGATGTAACTCTGTGTGTGTGTTTTATTATTTTTAATTATTTATTTATAAAAAAAATAAAATAAATTTATTTATTTTATTTTTTTTTTTTGGTATGGAAACGCCCAAATGTTGATTAGTCACGGTTGTCCAAGGAGGTTGTTAACTTCGGAAAAAAAGTGTTTATTTAGAGATAAAAAGAGATACACAGAAAGAAATATAGCTTTAGATATATATAATATATATCTATATCTCATATATGAAACTATAATATATATATATATATATATATATATATATATATATATATATATATATATATATATGATTGTTATGTTGTTTAATCATTATTCTTCATGGATACTCATAGTTGGGTAGAAGGACACCTATTTTTCTGACCAATTTGCTTGATTATTCAGGCCGTTAGATGTAGTTGGATAAAAAATACTGTTTAATTAAAAAAATAAAACACCTTCTACTTGAATATAAGTAAACATAAAACATAACGTTTAGACAAAATAAATTAAAAATAGCTGTATGCCAGATTTAATCCATTTCTTTATATATATATATATATGTGTGTGTATGTGTGTGTTAGAGATAAAATTAATTAATCATATGAGTTATACATATGAGAAAATATAACCTTATATAAGTGTACTAGTGTGTGTATGATATATATATATATGAATCATTCATACAAAAAACAGATATAGAACTTAATGATATAAATGGCGAGAATACATCTTCTCAAACAAATTAAAATAAAGTACATTAACCCCGAGCCTGTATATGAATGTTCTGATCCCTTAGGCAACTGGAATTTATATATATATATATATATATATATATATATTATGAAATGGACAAATTTCGACAATTATTTTAAGACATTTTATGTTTATTCATTCTTTTTATAGATACAAATATTTAAGTAAATGCTCTGTTTATAATGTTGTTGGAGGTTATTGATTTGAAGTCGCCGACTGCTTGTCCATGACAATGTTGAAGGTTATTCATTTGAAGTCGCCGACTGGTTGTCCATGTTAATGTTGGAGGTTATTCATTTGAAGAAGCCGACTGGCTGTCCAGGATGTTGTTGGAGGTTATTCATCTGAAGTCGACGACTGGCTATCCAGGATCTTGTTGGAGGTTATTTATTTGAAGTAGCCGACTGGCTGTCCAGGAAGTTGTCGGAGGTTATTCATCTGAAGTAGCCGACTGGTTGTCCATGACAATGTTGAAGGTTATTCATTTGAAGTCGCCGACTGGTTGGCCATGTTAATGTTAGAAGTTATTCATTTGAAGTAGCCGACTGGCTGTCCAGGATGTTGTTGGAGGTTATTCATTTGAAGTAGCCGATTGGCTGTCCAGGATGTTGTTGGAGGTTATTCATTTGAAGTAGCCGACTGGCTGTCCAGGATGTTGTTGGAGTTCATTCATTTCAAGTAGCCGAGAGTTTGTCCATGACAATGTTGAAGGTTATTTATTTAAAGTCGCCGACTGGTTGTCCATGACAATGTTGAAGGTTATTCATTTGAAGTCGCCGACTGGTTGTCCATGTTAATGTTGGAAGTTATTCATTTGAAGTAGCCGACTGGCTGTGCAGGATGTTGAGGGTTATTCATTTGAAGTAGCCGACTGGCTGTCAAGGATGTTGTTGGAGTTTATACATTTGAAGTAGCCGACTGGTTGTCCATGACAAAGTTGGAGGTTATTCATTTGAAGTAGCCGACAGGCTGTCCAGGATGTTGTTGGAGTTTCTTCATTTGAAGTAGCCGACGGTTTGTCCATGACAATGTTGAAAGTTATTCATTTGAAGTAGCCGACTGATTGTCCATGACAATGTTGAAGGTTATTCCTTTGAAGTAGTCGACTGGTTGCCCATGACAATGTTGAAGGTCATTCATTAGAAGTAGCCGACTGGTTGTCCATGACAATATTGAAGGTTATTCATTTGAAGTAGCCGACTGGTTGTCCATGACAATGTTGAAGGTTATTCATTTGAAGTCGCCGACTGGTTGTCCATGTTGATGTTGGAAGTTATTTATTTGAAGTAGCCAACTGGTTGGCCATGACAATGTTGAAGGTTATTCATTTGAAGTCGCCAACTGGTTGTGCATGTCAATGTTGAAGGTTATTCATTTAAAGTCGCCGACTGGTTGTCCATGACAATGTTGAAGGTTATTCATTTTAAGTCGCTGACTGGTTGTCCATGACAATTTTGAAGGTTATTTTTTTGAAGTAGCCGACTGGTTGTCCATGACAATGTTGAAGGTTATTCATTTGAAGTAACCGACCGGATGTCCATGACAATGTTGAAGGTTATTCATTTGAAGAAGCCGACTGGTTATCCATGACAATGTTGAAGGTTATTCATTTGAAGTCGCCGACTGGTTGTCCATGTTGATGTTGGAAGTTATTTATTTGAAGTAGCCAACTGGTTGGCCATGACAATGTTGAAGGTTATTCATTTGAAGTCGCCGACTGGTTGTGCATGTCAATGTTGAAGGTTATTCATTTAAAGTCGCCGACTGGTTGTCCATGACAATGTTGAAGGTTATTCATTTTAAGTCGCTGACTGGTTGTCCATGACAATTTTGAAGGTTATTTTTTTGAAGTAGCCGACTGGTTGTCCATGACAATGTTGAAGGTTATTCATTTGAAGTAACCGACCGGATGTCCATGACAATGTTGAAGGTTATTCATTTGAAGTAGCCGAAGGGTTGTCCATGTCAATGTTGAAGGTTATTTATTTGAAGTCGCCGACTGGTTGTCCATGTTGATGTTGGAAGTTATTCATTTGAAGTAGCCGAGTGGTTGTCCATGACAATGTTGAAGGTAATTCATTTGAAGTAGCCGACTTGTTGTCCATGACAATGTTGAAGGTTATTCATTTGAAGTAGCGGAGTGGTTGTCCATAACAATGTTGAAGGTTATTCATTTGAAGTAGCCGACTGGTTGTCTATCACAATGTTGAAGTTTATTCATTTGAAGTCGCCGACTGGTTGTCCCTGACAATGTTGAAGGTTATTCATTTGAAGTCGCAGACTGGTTGTCCATGTTAATGTTGGAAGTTATTCATTTGAAGAAGCCGTCTGGCTGTCCACGATGTTTTTTGGAGGTTATTAATTTGAAGTAGCCGGCTGTTCGTCCAAGACAATGTTGAAGGTTATTCATTTGAAGTCACCGACTGGTTGTCCATGTTAATGTTGGAAGTTATTCATTTGTAGTAGCCGACTGGCTGTCCTGGATGATGTTGGAGGTTATACATTTGGTGTAAACGACTGGCTGTCCAGGATGTTGTTGGAGTTTATTCATTTGAAGTAACCGACGAACTCTCCATGATAATGTTGGAGATTATTCATTTGAAGTATCCGATTGGCTGTCTGGGTGTTGTTTGAGGTTATTCATTTGAAGTAGCGGACTGGTCGTTCATGACAATATTGAAGGTTATTTATTTGAAGTAGCCGACTGGTTGTCCATGACAATGTTGAAAGTTATTTATTTGAAGTAGCCGGCTGGTTGTCCATGACAATGTAGAAGGTTATTCATTTGAAGTCGCCGACTGGTTGTGCATGACAATGTTGAAGGTTATTCATTTGAAGTAGCCGACTGGTTGTCCATGAAAATGTTGAACGTTATTCATCTGAAGTCGCCGACTGGTTGTCCATGTTAATGTTGGAAGTTATTCATTTGATGTAGCCGATTGGCTGTCCTGGATGTTGTTGTAGGTTATTCATTTGTTGTAGCCGACTGGCTGTCCAGGATGTTGTTGGAGTTTATTCATTTGAAGTAGCCGACGAACTCTCCATGATAATGTTGGAGGTTATTCATTTGAAGAAGCCGACTGGTTGTCCATGACAATGTTGAAAGTTATTCATTTGAATTAGCCGACTGGTTGTCCAGGATGTTCTTGGAGGTTATTCATTTGAAGTAGCCGACTGGTTGTCAATGTTAATGTTGGAAGTTATTCATTTGAAGTAGCCGACTGGTTGTCCATGTGAATGATGGAAGTTATTCATTTGAAGTCGCCGACTGGTTGTCCATGACAAAGTTGAAGGTTATTAATTTGAAGTCGCCGACTGGTTGTCCGTGTTAATGTTGGAAGTTATTCATTTGAAGTCGCAGACTGGTTGTACATGACAATGTTGAAGGTTATTCATTTGAAGTCGCCGACTGGTTGTCCATGTGAATGATGGAAGTTATTCATTTGAAATCGCCGTCTGGTTGTCCATGTTGGTGTTAGAAATTATTCATTTGAAGTAGCCGACTGGTTGTCCATGACAATGTTGAAGGTTATTCATATGATGTTGCCGACTGGTTGTCCATGACAATGTTGAATGTTATTCATTTGAAGTCGCTGACTGGTTGTCCATGTTAATGTTGGAAGTTATTCATTTGAAGTAGCCGACTGGCTGTCCTGGATGTTGTTGTAGGTTATTCATTTGGTGTAGCCGACAGGCTGTCCAGGATGTTGTTGCAGTTTATTCATTTGTAGTAGCCGACTGGCTCTACATGATAATGTTGGAGGTTATTCATTTGAAGTAGCCGACTGGCTGTCCAGGATGTTGTTCGAGGTTATTCATTTCAAGTAGCCGCCTGGTCGTCCTGATAATGTTGAAGGTTATTCATTTGAAGTAGCCGACTGCCTCTCCATGATAATGTTGGTGGTTATTCATTTGAAGTCGCCGTCTGGCTGTCCAGGATGTTTTTGGAGATTATTCATTTGAAGTAGCGGACAGGTTGTCCATGACAATGTTGAAGGTTATTCTTTTGAAGTAGCCGGCTGTTTGTCAATGACAATGTTGTAAGTTATTCATTTGAATTAACCGACTGGTTGTCCATGACAATGTTGAAGGTTATTCATTTGAAGTAGCCGACTGGTTGTCCATGTCAATGTTGAAGGTTATTCATTTGAAGTAGACGACTGGTTGTCCATGACTATATTGAAAGTTATTCATTTGAAGTAACCGACTGGTTGTCCGTGACAATGTTGAAAGTTATTCATTTGAAGTAACCGACTGGTTGTCCATGTTGATGCTGGAAGTTATTCATTTGAAGTAGCCGACTGGTTGTCCATGACAATGTTGAAGTTTATTCATTTGAAGTCGACGACTGGTTGTCCATGACAATGTTGAAAGTTATTCATTTGAAGTAGACGACTGGTTGTCCATGACAATGTTGAAAGTTATTCATTTGAAGTAACCGACTGGTTGTCCATGACAATGTTGAAAGTTATTCAGTTGAAGTAACCGACTGGTTGTCCATGACAATGTTGAAGTTTATTCATTTGAAGTAGCCGACTGGTTGTCCATGACAATGTTGAAGTTTATTCATTAGAAGTAACCGACTGGTTGTCCATGACAAGGTTGAAGTTTATTCATTTGAAGTAGCCGACTGGTTGTCCATGACAATGTTGAAAGTTATTCAGTTGAAGTAACCGACTGGTTGTCCGTGACAATGTTGAAGGTTATTCATTTGAAGTTGCCGATTGTTTGTCCATGACAATGTTGAAGGTTATTCCTTAGAAGTAGCCGACTGATTGTCCATGACAATGTTTAAGGTTATTCATTTGAAGTAGTCGACTGGTTGTCCATGACAATGTTGAAATTATTCATTTGACATCGCCGACTGGTTGTCCATGACAATGTTGAAGGTTATTCATTTGAAATCGCCGACTGGTTGTCCATGTTGATGTGAGAAGTTATTCATTTGAAGTAGCCGACTGGTTGTCCATGACAATGTTGAAGGTTATTCATATGATGTTGCCGACTGGTTGTCCATGACAATGTTGAAGGTTATTCATTTGAAGTCGGCGACTGGTTGTCCATGTTAATGTTGGAAGTTATTCATTTGAAGTAGCCGAATGGCTGTCCTGGATGTTGTTGTAGGTTATTCATTTGGTGTAGCCGACAGGCTGTCCAGGATGTTGTTGCAGTTTATTCATTTGTAGTAGCCGACTGGCTCTACATGATAATGTTGGAGGTTATTCATTTGAAGTAGCCGACTGGCTGTCCAGGATGCTGTTCGAGGTTATTCATTTGAAGTAGCCGCCTGGTCGTTCATGATAATGTTGAAGGTTATTCATTTGAAGTAGCCGACTGCCTCTCCATGATAATGTTGGTGGTTATTCATTTGAAGTCGCCGTCTGGCTGTCCAGGATGTTGTGGGAGATTATTGATTTGAAGTAGCCGACTGGTTGTCCATGACAATGTTGAACGTTATTCATTTGAAGTCGCCGACTGGTCGTCCATGACAATGTTGAAGGTTATTCTTTTGAAGTCGCCGACTGGCTGTCCATGTTAATGTTGGAAGTTATTCATTTGAAGTAGCCGACTGGCTGTCCCGGATGTTGTTGTAGTTTATTCATTTGAAGTAGCCTACTGGCTCTCCATGATAATGTTGGAGGTTATTCATTTGAAGTTGCCGACTGGCTGTCCCTGACAATGTTGAAGGTTATTCATTTGAAGTAGCCGACCGGCTGTCCAGGATGTTGTTGGAGGTTATTCATTTGAAGTAGCCGATTGGTCGTCCATGACAATGTTGAAGGTTATTCTTTTGAAGTCGCCGTCTGGTTGTCCATGTTAATGTTGACAGTTATTCATTTGAAGTAGCCGACTGGCTGTCCAGGATGTTGTTGGAGGTTATTCATTTGAAGTAGCCGACTGGCTGTCCAGGATGTTGTTGGCGGTTATTCATGTGAAGTAGCCGACTGGCTCTCCATGATAATGTTGGAGGTTATTCATTTGAAGTAGCCGACAGGCTGTCCCTGATGTTGTTGTAGGTTATTCATTTGAAGTCGCCGACTGGTTGTCCATGACAATGTTGAAGGTTATTCATTTGACGTAGCCGACTGGTTGTCTATGGAAATGTTGAAATTTATTCATTTGAAGTTGCCGACTGGTTGTCCATGACAATGTTGAAGTTTATTCATTTGAATTAGACGACTGGTTGTCCATGTCCATGACAATGTTGAAAGTTATTCATTTCAAGTAACCTACTGGTTGTCCATGACAATGTTGAAGGTTATTCATTTGAAGTAGCCGACTGGTTGTCCATGACAATGTTGAAAGTTATTCATTTGAAGTAGACGACTGGTTGTCCATGACAATGTTGAAAGTTATTCATTTGAAGTAACCGACTGGTTGTCCATGACAATGTTGAAGGTTATTCATTTGAAGTAACCGACTGATTGTCCATGACAATGTTGAAAGTTATTTATTTGAAGTAGACGACTAGTTGTCCATGACAATATTGAAAGTTATTCATTTGAAGTAACAGACTGGTTGTCCGTGACAATGTTGAAGGTTATTCATTTGAAGTAGCCGACTGTTTGTCCATGTTGATGTTTGAAGTTATTCATTTGACGTAGCCGACTGGCTGTCCCGGATGTTTTTGTAGTTTATTCATTTCAAGTAGCCGACTGGCTCTCCATGATAATGTTGGAGGCTATTCATTTGAAGTAGCAGACTGGCTGTCCAGGATGTTGTTGGAGGTTATTCATTTGAAGTAGCCGACTGGTCGTCCATGACAATGTTGAAGGTTATTCATTTGAAGTCGCTGACTGGTTGTCCATATTAATGTTGGAAGTTATTCATTTGAAGTACCTGACTGGCTGTCCTGGATATTGTTGTAGATTATTCATTTGGAGTAGCCGACTGGCTGTCCAGGATTTTGTTGGAGTTTATTCATTTGAAGTAGCCGACTGGTTGTCCCTGACAATGTTGAAGGTTATTCATTTGAAGTAGCCTACTGGCTGTCCAGGATGTTTTTGGAGTTTATTCATTTGAAGTAGCCGACTGGCTCTCCATGATAATGTTGGCGGATATTCATTTGAAGTAGCCGACTGGCTGTCCAGGATGTTGTTGGAGGTTATTCATTTGAAGTAGCCGACTGGTCGTCCATGACAATGTTGAAGGTTATTCTTTTGAAGACGCCGCCAGGTTGTCCATGTTAATGTTGAAAGTTATTCATTTGAAGTAGCCGACTGGTTGTCCATTACAATGTTGAAGGTTATTCATTTGAAGTAGACGACTGGTTGTCCATGACAATGTTGAAAGTTATTCATTTGAAGTAGCCGACTGGTTGTCCATGACAATGCTGAAAGTTATTCATTTGAAGTAGCCGACTGGTTGTTCATGACAATGTTGAAAGTTATTCATTTGAAGTAGACGACTGGTTGTCCATGACAATGTTGAAAGTTATTCATTTGAAGTAACCGACTGGTTGTCCATGACAATGTTGAAGGTTATTCATTTGAAGTAGCCGACTGCTTGTCCATGACAATGTTGAAGGTTATTCATTTGAAGTAGCCGACTGGTTGTCCATGTTGATGTTGGAAGTTATTTATTTGAAGTAGCCGACTGGTTGTCCATGACAATATTGATATTTATTCATTTGAAGTAGCCGATTGGTTGTCCATGACAATATTGAAGGTTATTCATTTGAAGTAGACGACTGCTGTCCATGACAATGTTGAAAGCTATTCTTTTGCAGTAGACGACTGGTTGTCCATGACAATGTTGAAAGTTATTCATTTGAAGTAACCGACTGGTTGTCCATGACATTGTTGAAAGTTATTCATTTGAAGTCGCCGACTGGTTGTCCATGTTGATGTTAGAAGTTATTCATTTGAAGTCGCCGACTGGTTGTCCATGACAATGTTGAAGGTTATTCATTTGACGTCGCCGACTGGTTGTCCATGTTGATGTTAAAAGTTATTCATATGAAGTTGCCGACTGGTTGTCCATGACAATGTTGAAGGTTATTCATTTGAAGTAGCCGACTGGCTCTCCAAGATAATGTTGGTGGTTATTCATTTGAAGTAGCCGACTGGCTGTCCAGGATATTTTTGTCGGTTATTCATTTGAAGTAGCCGACTGTTCGTCCATGACAATGTTGAATGTTATTCATTTGAAGTCGCCGACTGGTTGTCCATGTTAATGTTGGAAGTTATTCATTTGAAGCAGCCGACTGGCTGTCCCGGATGTTGTTGTAGTTTATTCATTTGAAGTAGCCGACTGGTTCTCCATGATAATGTTGAAGGTTATTCATTTGAAGTAGCCGACTGGCTGTCCAGGATGTTGTTGGAGGTTATTCATTTGAAGTAGCCGACTTGTCGTCCATACAATGTTGAAGGTTATTCATTTGAAGTCTCTGACTGGTTGTCCATATTAATGTTGGAAGTTTTCATTTGAAGTAGCCGACTGGCTGTCCTGGATGTTGTTGGAGGTTATTCATTTGAAGTCGCCGACTGGCTGTCCATGTTAATGTTGGAAGGTAATCATTTGAAGTTGCCGACTGGCTGTCCAGGTTGTTGTTGGTTATTCATTTGAAGTAGCCGACTGGTTGTCCATTTCAATGTTGAAGGTTATTCATTTGATGTCGCCGACTGTTTGTCCATGTTAATGTTGGAAGTTATTCATTTGAACTAGCCGACTGGCTGTCCTGGATGTTGTTGTAGGTTATTCATTTGGAGTCGCCGACTGGCTGTCCAGGATTTTGTTGGAGTTTATTCATTTGAAGTAGCCGACTGGTTGTCCTTGACAATGTTGAAGGTTATTTATTTGATGTAGCCGACTGGCTGTCCAGGATGTTTTTGGAGTTTATTCATTTGAAGTAGCCGACTGGCTCTCCATGATAATGTTGGAGGTTATTCATTTGAAGTAGCCGACTGGCTGTCCAGGATGATGATGGTGATTATTCCTTTGAAGTACCCGATTGCCTGTCCAGGCTCTTACTGGAGATGATTTGTTAAAAGTCGCTAATTTATATTTCTTTCAGCACAAGCTGCGTGGTCGCATCTCTGCTCGCCGAAAGTCAACATCTGGCCTGGGGGGTAGGGTTTATTTTTTCTTTTTTTTTTATGTTTGCCTGTTATTGGATAGAACATAATGTTTTAGCTGTCTTAATATGGTATGTAAGTCGGTATGTAATTGTGTTAGAAATAGGTTGTGTCTAAGTGACTTTGTAAATGCTGGTTGTGTTGAATAGATTAATGTGACTGCGTGTTGAAGAGCATTTAACATGTATACATTTTTGAATTAAGGAAAAACAATGGAAAACCGAATTTTCTTTCAATGATAAAATATATATTAAAATCAACAAATAAAAAACAATTTTTTTTTTAATGTGTGTATAATAAGGAGAAAAAAGTAGTTTACCTTTATCTGTTAGCTTGAATAAGAATAAATGTAATTAAGCAAGTTTTCTGAATAGAATGTTCAAAGTTCTATATCGAAATAGAATGTTGTATTCAGAAGAACATACAGTTAATTCAGTTGTGTGTTATATGTATAACTAACAGTGGTGTTGCAACTTGACTTGTTCACAGAGAATTGATGGTGAATGTAATTCAAGTTCTGTGTCTGTGTGTGCGCAATGAGTAGAATGAATAGTCTGTGTAGACGCGTGTGAGTTGCTGAGTTCTCCTGTCTATTTTTGGAACGAAACCTTGCTTTTATTATTACCGGTAGGCCCCGAGGACAAAGGCGGGAGAAATTTTGAAAGAACACAAAAAATATCTGATTGGATGAAAAAATTAACCAATCGGTGATTTTATAACAAAAGCATGTTTGTGAATTAACGGTAGGGAAAATTCAGCGTGGTGACTGCGATTAGTAAATTGTCTTGTGATAATTAGTACTTATTATTTAACCAATCACAGTTGAGAAAAATGTAGGCGTGGCAAACATAGTTGTAGTCACTACAACTTCACCACCTTGAGTGGGTAAAATTATTAAAAATAAAGAAACAAATTTTTTTAAAAAGTCAGCTGCACCTATTTCTTCCAAATGGCCCCTGTATCTGTATAATTTACTTTCGTCTTGGTAAAACGACACAGCATGTTGTAAAATATGAGGGTATGCTGAAAAGTTCCGACCGACCAAAAATACCTTTAAAAAAAAATTCTGATATTTGGTTATCAGGTCACATTGTGTGAAGTAGGTTAGGTTGAGAACTTTTCAGCACCCCACTCGTACACTTGATACCAGATTGCAAGTTTTAAAAAGAACAGATCGGCTTTCTCGAGTTTTTGCAGTGTTTGTTTATAATAGGGTGTATTTAGTGCAATTGAATTAAATTATAAAATAGCGTGAAATTTTCTTTTAAAAGTTAAAAAGAAAGAATATATAAATATAACAACTTCTATTAATACCTTAGCTGGGAACTGGATGCCCGAAAAAATGTTTCCAATTACACCCCGCAGCTTTTCATGTCGGCCCTACTTCAGCGGGTAGTAAAAATTAATACATTAATTTTCTGAACACAGATGGCCTTTCTTTGGTTCACATGTTATAAAAGAATTTTACTTCATTGTTTCATACTTAACATAATCTCAGCTTTATTTCGTTTTTTTCGTTTTTTTTTTTTTTTTCTCTCTCTTTTTCAAAAGCTAATGACTGGAAAATAATTCTTAAAGAGTCGACGTTTCGTGTAATTCATTTCTTTTCTTTTCTTTTTTGCGAAAACCAAGTCTTTGTTGCACTTGAAGGCTAACTACTTGACGATTTTTTTCCGTCTATATTATTTAAACCTAATTTATTATTTACAGTGACGTCTGCATTTCTTAGACGAAGTAATTTCACTGTTCATTTTTTTTCTTCTTTTTGGAGGGGGGGGGGACTTGTTTTTATTCTAATATCGCTTTTTATTACAATGTTATTCTTTACCTTTTTTTTTTGTCCTCGCAAAACAATTGAGAAACAAAATTTCCAAGGGAGATAATTCGTGATAAGTTATCCCCCTTGAAAATGTAAAATACAATTTTATTTTTTAAATCATCGGGTCTCGATGGCAGTGGTAATATTGCCTGTTCATTGACCCGGGCAAGCAGGCAGTAATAATCGATACTCCCCATTGCACCGATGTGGGTAGGGTCAAAATAACGCCCAACTACCTGCAAAATTAACCGAGAGAACCGCGAAATTTCAGTATTATCCTCCATCTCGGATACGTGTAGTGTAGAGATACACAACCAGGGCCAGTGCAAGGGTCTCATGTCGCCATCCCTCGAATCTATACCCCCCCACTCTACTACATCGTAATTTTCATAAGGTAGTATTCATATAATGAACACATTTTATTGTAACCTAATTATGCACAATAATGGATCATATGCAATATAGGTGAACAATTCAACTAGAAAAATTGAAAATAAATACAATCTATCTAAATGGAAATTAGGGACATGTCATAATAGATTGTGGAATCTTCCACATTAGCCTTCCACCCCTTTCAGAAAGATCTATTCGTTCCTTAAAAAAGCCTTAACCAATCACCGCTTCGTTTCAGTAAATCCAATCTTCTATTGGTTAAGAAACATTAAACTGTAGCAAAGTCGAAACAGATTCTTTTTCCCGCCGAATCTACCTGGAGCCGATTTTTAAACATCAAAGTCTATATAAACAACCGCATGACTCAATTCAAGTTCGTCAGTCATTGAGTTTCGTGAGATACTACCAAACTCCACGCGTGTCAATTCACTGGCTCAACATCACTTCAAAATTCTCAACAAACTCAACATAGCACTCAGTCGACCTTTGTCCGCCTGGTAATCAAATTCCAATCGACTTAAAAAGTGAACGTTTTCACTACACAAACAGTAATTGTACAATTCATCAATTTAGCCAAACAGTTAAAGGCAAACAACTCTTCACAACTTAAATTCCAACTAACAAGTAACACACGCATACACACTAATATTTGAACGAACACATTTGAGATTTTTCCTTGCAGAAACCAAATTATTTTAATTTCACTAACAAATAAAAACCATTAACTTTTATTGACCAAATTTCTGCATGAACATTCTTCATAAGTTTGTCTCAATGGTCACAATTAGCAAACATTCTGTTATCCTTGCATGTATATCTATTGTACATATAAGAATCTCTTTATTGTTGGATCTCTAACCACTGTGTTTTTAGTAATTTTTTGCAGTACAATTGTCCTTATATTCTTTATTTGATCTACGTGTTGTGGGATAAGGCATAATAAGCACGTATAATCTTTGCCTTACATAAATTACCTTCTGATACATTTTCACTCAGCTACAACCCACAACAAGATAATGCCATCTTAAATAAATCAAAAATGTTTTGCGACAATTTTTAACGTCAACTTAATATTTCTTTTCTTAAAATGGTGACTAATTTTAACACATTGAACTTTATGGATGAAAAAAATAGTGAATTTTTTATAGTGTTTTCCTTCGATTTGAGCAAAACAAATTCACGGATTTGGACGAAAAAAAGAAAGAAAAAAAAAGACTCCAGATATACGTTAAAATCCACGAACATTTTTAAAAATATAATCGATTGTGCTGAGTTTAATTTCTAATGTATAAATGTAGGTAGAAAAAAAGCAATTGTTGATAAGATAGCGAGGGTAACAAAGCACTGCCCCGAGTGGCCCACAATCAACCGGTGGGTGGGTTTTGGGAGGTTTACGGTAGTACCCATCGGCGATGTCTACAACAATGTATAGGTATCACAAGAAAATTACGATAAAAAGAAAATTTTAAACGCATTTTAAATAATTTAAATGTCTTCTTAGAAGTAAAGTTTTATTTTTATTTGAAAGATAAACTCAAGTTAATCCATAATAGAAACAAAATAAATTTACGTAATTAATTAAAGTGTAGAGTACCGTGTGGTTTGAGCGTTGTTGAATTAGAAACACGTACTGTTTATTTCCAGGTCCAACTACAAGAAAATGGCGGACTCAAATTGTGTCCAACCGCAGATGTAAAGAAAACAAACAAGACCGATATATATATATATATATATATATAGTAATTAGGAGGATTTGATAATTATATTAATTGATTCATCGAGTCTGATAGAAACCTCAGGAAGCACTGGACGGCCGTTTCGTCCTATAGTTGGGACTCATCAGCAGTGCGCATCCACTACCGAGAATTGAACCCGGACCATTACGATGCGATGCAAGCGTCATACCAACTGTACCAATGGTAACGAAGAGCTAATGAATTAGACTTGATATAACACCGCTCCATCACATATTCCGTGGTGGAACTCATCCGAGTTTCTCTTTACCCATAGGACTGTACCCCCATGAGCCACGACTACTATCATCAAGCCGCTCCATCCACAGTATTAGAAGCCGGTTCAAACAAGGATATCCAAGTGAGAGAAATTATTAGGAGGAATTGAGATAATTATAATTAAGTAATCCATCGAGTCTAGAGGAAACCTCAACAAAATGCAGAAAGCACTGGACGGCCGTTTGTCCTATATTTGGGACTCATCAGCAGTGCGCATCCACTACCGAGGTAATCGAAACCCCGACAGTTAGGTTGGCAAGCGAACACCATACCAACTGCTCCACCGGGCCTCGGTGACGAAGAGATTGCAAATCAGACTCAATGTATATCAATAAGAACACCGGATTATATATATATATATAAACAAATATATTAAACAACAAATTTACAAGTGACAAAGACATTAACATTTGTGTTTGTGCGTGAACATTTGTGTTTCTTCTTTGGTGAATGTTCGTACGTACGTGTATGTGTGTATAATATTCATGGCGTCTCCCACAAATGGGGAAACGCTATCTTTTGCGAGAGCTTACATTGTAAGTGTGTTCGCTGAAATGGAGAAATGAAAAAGAGAACGAAGCAAGAAGTCGCCCAGTATTTATAGTATGGGGAGAACGACGCCTAGTGAACAATTAGGGAATTAAAGAGGAGCTAACTCCGACAAGAGTTTTTAGACTTTTCAAAAAAGTCAATCGTGAATCGAAATTTATTGCTAGAAAATACAGCAATTGCGGCACTGCACCAGAAGGGGAGAATGGATTGAGGCTGGTCGTCACAGACAATCTTATAGCGAGCAAATCTGATTCATGACTCATTCATTCGTTACAATTTACATATACACCATAACAACTCTTCTGTTATAATTTAATCCTTTATATAGCACAATACCCGCATACACACAGGAGGACCTATAAAAAACACCCCCATGACATGAAAATTGGTGTACATAAAATTATATGTAAAAATTTAGCGATGATAAACAATGAGTGTGTGTGTGGGGGGCAAAAGATGTAGTAGGACATGGCAGCCAAATTGTCACGCCTGAAATAAGACACGAGGCCTGGTGTTGTTCCAATCCGTTTCGCCAGTTCCAGACGCTTTTCATCGCTCATTGTCTTTAATCGATAAGAAAATTGCGAAAATTGTCTGAATCCAGTCTCTGATGTTGCGGGACGAGCTCGTAATACACAATGCTATTTCCCGCCACAGCATCACCCTCTTCTGGCATGTAAAATTTTCGGAATGTTTAACTTTGGCTCGTTTTGTTTCTTGCAAGACATTTTTCACTCCACACTGTTGTAAACAATCCGTTTTTCATCGCCTGTGATAGTTCTTTGAAAAATAACGAATCCTTTTTGTTGTAGCTGAGTTTTTAATTGCAGTATCCAAGGGTTTTCAGTTGCTTTACAAGACGATGTGATATTTAGAGTATGTCTGCGTTGTCCCAGTTGCAAATAAAAGAATAGCCGAAACGTTCGGACATCCAGAATATTCGAACATTTTTTTCATACATTATGTCCAGAGAAGAAAATAAAATATACGAATACAAGAAAAATTAACTAAAAAAACTTAATCGCAGTAACTTGTCAATTGTCTTTAATGAAACATATATATATATATATATATATATATATATATATATATATATATATATATATATATATATATATATTATAAATTAACTGAATTAAAATATGGTTTCTTCCCTACACAGTAATAACCATGTTTCAAAAACCGAAGCTAAAAACTTCAAATTTAATTATATAATTAAATAAAAATATTAGCTCTGTTTCATCTTCAAGCGAATTTTGAAGATGAAACATAACTAATGCTTTCAATTTAATTATATAATTAATTTTGAAGTTTTTAGCTTCGGTTTTTGAAACATGGAAATACCTGTGTAGCGAAGAAACCATATTTTAAGTCTGTTAATTTATAATATTTATGCTTTGTAAATTTTCATTAAGCACTGTTTTTTAAAAATAAAAATATCAATAAGAACACCGGATTATATATTTTACTGTTCTTTCTTTTTATTATATATATATATATATATATATATATATATATATATATATATATATATATAATCATTCTTATTCTTTGCACAGATGTTGATAGGTTACATTTAGGTCAGTGTCCATTTTCAGCCGTCAGGTTTTTTTTGTACCGACTCCACCACAAATACGTTAGGTCCCTTACCCCTCTATATCTTCTACATTACAGGCCAATTCTTACTCCCTCTCCTTTTTATTCTTTCCTTGTATCGTTCTTTTCTTCCTTTGTCTTTGAAATTTCACGTGAAGAAACGTGGGAAGTTATTCATTTTAGTAAATGTAATTGCATTGATAAGTCCTGGGAAAAACTACTTTCCCATGGACGAAATGATCATCTGTATGAGGTAAATTGTTTGGAGCTCATTAATTGTGAATCACACACACACACAACCATACATACAAACACCACCACACATATATATGTAAGAATTATAGTTTTGAGTTATGCTATATTTATGGGATAAAGTACTGTATGTATATATACGGTACGAGGCAAAAAAATGGACACACCCATAAAAATGATCATGAACAAAATATAAAGCTTATACCATTTGTATTTACATTTCCTTACAAGTGTCATCTTTGTTCTGACCTCGAGAAAAGTCAAATGGCCTCTTTTTATGATCTTGGGCTATCGAACAGATCGATAGCTGATAAGATTAATCGAAGTGAGTCATGTGTTCACTAGTTAATGAAAAAGAACAATCAAACTGGAACATATAAACGTAGCGGATCTGGCCGACCGCTAAAATCGAAACTTGGTTCGTCAATGCAAAAAAAAAAAAAAAAAGAAAAAAAAAAAAGATCGATTCGCTATAGCATAAGATGTTTCCAAAGCGGCTAGTTTGGTGGTTTCTTCAAGAACACTCAGACGTAAGCTTAAAGCAAAAGGCATTATTTCCAAATAGATAAAAAAGAAACCCATCGTATCTGGAAAATTATCGACGGGTATTTAAACTGGACTAAATCTGATTGGGAAGATGATGTGGAGTGACAAGAGACCCTTTACTCTTGAATAGGAATGACAAATACCTGTTTGGTGTACACCCGGTGAAATGAATACACGAGTGACTACCAAGGGCATTGTTAAACGCGATAAAAAAAATCAACGTGTGGGTGCATTCTCAGCAGAAGGAGTTGGTAATTTGTACAAAATCAAGGGAATCTTGGACCAGCATCACTAACACAACATTCTTGCTAATCAAATGTGGCTTTCTGCTAAAAAGAACTTTTTGCCCGAGGTCAACACTTCACGTTCCAACACGATAGTGATCCTAAGCATATTGCCTTGAAGAATAAAATCTAGAGAGGAAGCGCTACGAGGAAAAATTGCAACTCTTCCAGTGGCCTAGTCAGAGCCCTGACCTTAACCCAATTGAAGACCTTTGGGCGATAGTGGAAAAGCGTGCCTGCAATAGGAAAGTTAACATAGAAGATGAGCTTTTTCACAAATTAAAGGAATGCTGCTGTAACAATCTGGCTGGCTGGTTTGTTTACATTCGTACAAACAATACGCTAGAATTAGAAATTTCTCTCTGTCGAGTACTGTTGGCTTAGGGGTAGAAATTCCGATTAACAACAAATCGGTCGGGTTTCGATCCTGGCTTGAGGCTTTTGGATGTCTAGTTGCAATGAGGATCTGTGATACAGCGAAACAATACTGTCTGGGAATCACACACACATATACATAGTCAACGACGAAATTATTCTTACACCCATCAATTTCGAATTTTTTTATCCATTTCTCAGAATCTGATACCCGTATGATGCCAGATTTTGTATATGTTAATAAGTACAATGCCCGAAGAATGTCAAAACAAATTACAATATAAAGTCGAAAACAAAATAATATACTTACGATAGCTAAATGGGAAAATATAAAAATGTGCCCCACATAATATTACAGATAGGATCTATAGACTGTGTTTAGAAGAAAAATTAAGAATAATAACTTTTAAAAATCAAATTAAAATATTAAATAATAATAAGAAAATAATGGGTCATTGCGGACATTTTAACAAATATTACTTTGTTACTTTAATAATAATAATAATAATATAACATAATAAACCAATTAAAATATTAATTAAAAATATGAACTAAAATATTATGATTTAATTATTGATAAAAATTAAGAAATATTACAATTTAATTAATATAATATAACAACCTATATAAACCATAAAAATTTGATTTAATTTCGAAGAAAAATTTACAACTGGAGGCAAAATCTACAGCTGAAAAATGAAAGACGTAAACAAAAGCAAAATTTCATGACGCGCTCCTGTAAAAGAACGTTAAATTTATGAATACGCACGGGTAGAAAACAAATAAAAAAGCGGATTGAAAAAGAAGCGGAATAAAATGAAAAAAAAAAAGACCTGGAAAATTAGGAAATACCGTTTAAAACCACAACCCCCGAAGACTGGAAATTTTACCAAGAAACATCGATGTCGGGATAAATTTGATATTTACAAGTTCACTATTTTTTTTCATATCATATATATATATATATATATATATATAGGTATTTATAGGATTAGATTAGTTTGGCTCATGGTCATAGTTTTGGGGCGGCAGCAAGGATTGAAATGACTACATAATAAAAATGCCTGTTAGACGACAGATAGCTGAGTTTCTATTTGATTCTCATTTGGGTAACTTGACAATTTGGTTATTGTGCTCGTCTAATCAAAATAACTGTTGTTTTTAAAAATAATAATATTTATACACACACGCACACACACACACACACACACACACATATATATGTGTGTGTGTGTGTATGTGTGTGGATGATGGCCATTTTCGCCGAAACTAGTCGAGGAATCTAAATGAAATAATAATAAAAAAAACGAAAGAATATTATTCTCCAACCCAGTGTGTCTGAAGATTTTAAGTTTTTAATATTTTTTTATTGTTCAATACATACATACATATATATTTATTAAAGACATTTTTTATGTTTAACGTTCTTTTTATAGATACAAGTATTTAAGTAAATGCTCTGTTTATAATGAACAGTATTAAATAACATTTACCGGCCTGAATGTCCGAGAAATTTTCATAGAAAATATTCGTCCTTGGACAGGATTCGAACCTGCATCTTATACGGAACCGTCATTTACGCTGACGTGCCTAACCGCCAAGGATCGTTCGGTAGGCAAGGTCGAATTTACTGCTTATAAACTTCAATCTTCTATGAATCTCGCACATTCATAACTGCTCCAAGGACGAATATTTTCTATGAAAATTTCTCGGACATTCAGACCGGTAAATGTATTATTTAATACTGTTTATTATAAACAGAGCATTTACTTAAATACTTGTATCTATAAAAAGAACGTTAAACATAAAAAATGTCTTTAATAAATAAAATTGTCGGACTTTGTCCATTTCTTAATGTATGTATATATATATATAGTTGTGGACGGAATTATTCCACCTTGCATAATTACAAATAAAGCTGCAATATCTCGAATTTTCATGAAAAGTTAATATGAATTTTTTTCACAAATGATGAAATAATGGATTTGAAAGAATGTGTAGTGATGCCCACAACAAATTTTTTATTTTAATGTCAAACAATTACACAAACAACACCAAAATATCATTTAACATAGGATAAAAATATTGACCCTGTTGCCTCAATAATCAATTGTGTAACCTTCATTCTTGATTATTGCCTTTTAATCATTTTTCATACTTCTTTACAAGATCACTACACACAGTAACAGGTATTCTGATCCATTCTTCATTGGCAATAGCTTCTAGTTCCTCCAAATTCGAAGGGCTTCTTTTTCTTACTTTTTTCTTCAAATAAACCCATAAATTTTCCATGGGGTTTAGGTCAGGACTTTATGCGGGATACTTGAATAACTAAAATTTTGCTGTCATCTAAATATTTTAAAACAATTTCTGCCGTGTGTTTCGAGCGATTAGTGTGTTGTTCTTGTCCTAAGTATTATCGTTCATTACCAATCTTTGTGTGATTATTCTATTCAGTATCCTTCCCTAGGCTTGTAAATGATCAACTGAAAAAATTACAAGAAGGGGATCCTGGTTAAAGCCATTGTAGAAATGGCTCCTAAAACTAATAACCTACTTTCCATCTCAATGTCGATACGATGAGGTGCATCGTCAGTGATGTCTATAGGTGGTTGATCGTTTCGAGGCTTTCAACATTTTAACAATCTCACAATCTATCGTGTGATCAACAATGTATTTTTCTCCATTATTCCTTCGCAATAGATTCTAGTTCCTCCAAATTCGAAGGACTTTTTTCTTCAAATATGCCCATAAATTTTCAATGGGGTTCAGGTCAGGACTTTGTGCAGGGTACGCCAATACCGTAATTTTGTTGTCATGTAAACAATTCATGCCTTGGCTTTCAGGTCATTGTCCTTCATTCTTGATAATTGCCTTTTAATCGTTTTTCATAGTTCCTTACAAGATCACTACACACAGTAACAGGTATTCTGATGTATTCTTCATTGGCAATAGCTTCTAGTTCCTCCAAATTCGAAGGGCTTCTTTTTCTTACTTTTTTCTTCAAATAAACCCATAAATTTTCCATGGGGTTTAGGTCAGGACTTTATGCGGGATACTTGAATAACTAAAATTTTGCTCTCATCTAAATATTTTACAACAATTTCTGCCGTGTGTTTCGATCCATTATCATGTTAGAACGTCCAGTGGCGCCCCAAAGACAGATTTCGTGCATTTTGTTTTAAATTATTTTTAAGAATAGCCAAATACTACTCTTTATCCATGATACCCTGTACTCACACTAGTTCTCCTGGTCCAGAAGCATCAAAACATGCCCAGAGCAGAATGCTCCCACCACCCAGCTTAATTGTAGGAAAAGTATTTTGGGGTTGGTCGGCTTCATTCAATTTCCTATATAAATAACGGGAGTTCATGTAACCAAATAATTCTAGTTTGGTTTTATCTGACCATAAAACAGAGTTCTAATATTTACTCCCATGTTCTAGATAGCTTCTAGCATAAACTAATCTGCATTTTAGGTGTTTTGCCTTAAACAAGAGAGTTTTTCTTGAACGAAAAGTTCGAAGTCCTGCACGACGAAAGCATCTAGTGATTGTCTTCATCGATACATTCAACCCTGATGTCTTTACAATATTGACAATGTCCTTTGTCGTTAAGTGAGGATTCTTCGAGACATCGCTAGCAATTTTCGTTTCCATTCTCACAGAAATTAACTGTTTTCTACCAGTCCTTAATTGATTCCCGACACAAGGAGTCCCATTGTACTTATTGATAATGCTACGAATTGTCGATCTAGGAACATTTAAATACTTTGAAAGTGTTGTATAGCCATCACCTTCTTTGTACGCATCAACTGTCTTCATTCGGAGCTACTTGTTAAGTTCAGCTGTCTTCGCCATGGTTGCAGAACGAATGAGTTATCGTGGTACGAGGCACTCAAATATTATCTTCTACATTACATTTTAGAATGTTATATAATCAGGTCAATACTATTTCATTTTCAAAGAATGTTTTTGTATTAAATATCAAATTAAAAAACAAAACAAAACATTGCAATTGCCATAGAGAAATATTATTCTATAATTTCCATAAGGGTGGCAATAATTTTAGACTGGACCAATTTTTAGAAAAATCGTTAACTATGACTACAATAGATCAAAACTTCTAAAAACTTTCTCGAATTATTCAAAACTAAATACGGAATCAACTACTTATGGTAAATTCACTAAGTACTTGCAAATATTCGCATTTGCCTAGAAAATATTTCAGTGGTGGTGAATAATTCTGTCCACAGCTGTATGTATATATTAGGTTGGTGTAAAAATAATGTCGTTTTCTCACATATGTTTACATTAAATATTCAGTGGAGACGAATAATTCTGTCTACGACTTTACATAGAATTAATGCGTAAAAGGTTTGTCTCTTAGCTGATTGATGTTATTTCAGCATGCCGTATCCAGAGTTTCGTAGATTAACCATCCTGAAATTACTCCATCCACTCGTCAGGAGGTATCAGCAATTGACTGCTTATATTTCTCGATTTTTCATTTTTTTTTTCACTTTTCACTGGTGCACGATTTTTATTTTTAATTTCATAGTGTAAGTATGCGTGCGTGCACCCATGCGCCCGTCTGTTTGTACGTGTAGAATGACGTGATCATTTGGCCTTTACGATTTTATTTCAGTTTGCACTCACTCCTTAACCTTTTATCTCTTTCCTCCCCCCACTTTTCTTTCAGCTGTTACCATTTGATTTTCAGTTTTCCAGACATGTTGTCGTTGATAATGTTCGAGCGTTCTCGACTTTTCATAAGCTACAACAGTTGTATCCATTTTTTTTTTTACATAAATAATTAAGTTTAATGCTTAAATAAAAAACTAAATATTTATAAATGTTTTCACTTAGCAACTAATTGGTTTTCTTATCTGATTTGGTGGTATCTTAAGTAATATTTAGTGTATTAATTGTCGTAGGTTAGATTTATAATTAAATTTTTGTTTATTGTTGTTTGAATTATATGCACATGATTATATTTATACGTTTACGCACACACACACATGTATATAAGTATATAAATATACATACATCCACACACACACATATATGTATACCATCGGCAGACAGAAACACATGCACACGTGTGTCTGTGGTTCGTTTCATATATATATATATATATATATATATATATATATATATATATATATATATATATATATATATATATATATATATATATATATATATATATATGAGGCGTGTCGGTATGGCGTTTGCCTCCTATCGTAATTGTTCGCGTTTCAATTCTCGGTAGTGGATGCGCACTGCTGATGAGTCCAAAATATAGAACGAAACAGCCGTCCAGTGCTCTCTGCATTCTGTTGATGTTTCATGCAGACTGGGTGAATTAATTATGATTATCAAAAATCCTCCTAATTATTTCTATCTATCTATCTATCTATCTATCTATCTATCTATCTATCTATCTATATATATATATATATATATATATATATTTACATAAATATATAGAGAATACATATATAGATATATATGTATATATACGTATATATATATGTATGTATATATACATATATATATATGTATACATATATACATATATATGTATATAAATATATACATATATATATATGTATATATACATATATATGATTATTATTTAAAATATGATTCCTTCGCTACATAAAAGTTCTCATGTTTCAAAACAAGATTCGAAAACTTCAATATAATTATTAGAATTAAATTGAATTAAAGTACCAAGCTCTGTTATTGAAGTTTTCTGCTCTTGTTTTGAAACATGAGAACTCTTATGTAGCGAAGGAATCATATTTTTAAATAATAATTATATTTAGGCTCTACTTTTGTATCGAGCACTGTTTTTGTTGAGATGTTAAGTGTTTCCGCGTGAGAGTATTGAAATAAGGACAAACACATACGTAGGGAAAAATACTGGTATATTCGAAGAGGTATTTACAACAGAGAGATTAGTCGTCAAACGAACGCAGGTTAATCAGTCACAATAAGAAAGAATATAAAGTCCAACTGTATCTTCCGGTAGAGAGACGGAAGTGTCATGGTCACCTGATCTCCCTAGAACTCTATAGAACTGTCCTATTAGTAGTAGACAGATCAGTCCATTCTGATGAGAAGGTGGGTGCGCTCCAACAGTTTTTTAAAAATAAAAACAAAAATACTAAAGTACTTCGGATTGTTTACCTAACGAGTTCTTTCCTATTTTCACACATATACATATATATACACATATATATATATATATATATATATATATATATATATATATATACATATATATATGTAATATACATATATATAATATGCATATATATATACGTAATATACATATATAATATACATATATGTATGTATATATACATATATTATATGATATTTTTATGCTTATACATTCTTTTTATATATACAAATATTTAAGTAAATTCTCTGTTTATAATTAACAGTATTAAACAACATTTACCGGCCTGAATATCCGAGAAATTTTCATATATATATATATATATATATATATATATATATATATATATATATATATATATATATATATATGTATTTTTTATGTATGAATAATTCATGAATTTGTAAATTGATTGCACCTTTATTGAAATTAAAATAACTGATCCAAGTGCAACTTTTGGATAATAAGTGCGACATTACTGTAATTATTGAACAATATAGTTCATGCCACTTTGACGGAAAATTTACCAGTAAAAAAGAATTCCCTTATCACTATATTTGTACATAAATGCAGAGCCTTAAAATTTAAATTCAAACTCAGCGTTGCGACTGCACGTTCCAAAACTATAATACACATTTCTCATAGCATTTTTCGGATTACAACCTTGTTTTCGTTTGTCCACTTATTACTG
>OZ010597.1:89854493-89866993 GCA_963932145.1 Acanthosepion lycidas
TTTATGGAAAGACTGCACTTGATGTAAGCACTGTAAGAAGGTTATGGCATCACGCCCTAAAGCCCTGACCTAGTACCCCCAGTCTTTCATCTTTTGGTCCCAGAAACGGGGTAGGGTTCTCTAATGATAACGAGGTGAAAAGGCAACCTCGTACATAGCTTCATTAAAATAGGCAAGAAGCTTCTATGAGGTGGGTATATATATATATATATATATTTATATATATATATATATATATATATATATATATATATATATATGTGTGTGTGTGTGTGTGTGTGTATATATATATATATATATATATATATATATATATATACATATGTCTATATATATATATATATATATATATATATATATATATATATATATATATATATATACCTTCGTTGAAGCTGAGAACCGAGGAGAGTATGTTCAGAACTAGATTTAGAATCATGAGAATTTTGTATTCCTTTTGATATATTTTGTGTGCTTCTCTTTTTTTCACTGATAGTTCATCAGATACAAGGCCTAAGGGCCACCCAAGGTAGAAGTAGGGAAGAAGGAAGAGGGAAGTAAGAGAATATTATAAGGACAAATATAGGTATTTTCGTAAATAACAGTTCTGGGGAAGAAGCTGTCTTGCTTTTTATCAAAGGATCACGAAAGATTATCAAGAAGTAATCAACCAAAGAATTAATCAGTAAAGTATGTAATTAATGGTGAAATCACTTCGCGAACAGATCAATAAAATATTCGAAGAAATTCACTCCTTCGTCGTTAGGTATTATTGTTTTCAGTTCAGGTAAATTTCCAAGACGTGAAAAACTTCTGAAAAAGATTGCTAAGATATTACTCTACTGATTTATTTTCGTTTTAGAAAATACCTTTGTTTATTAATTGAACGTCTTGCTTCGCCTTGGTCTTGATCCCATATGTAGGAGAGAGGTAGGTCAATCAACTTAAGTTAGTACGCTAATGAATGATTACTTCCCTTATTCCTTTTAATAATCTATACAAAAATATCTTTATCTAAATTTAGACAAAATTAGTTCCCGAGCAAAATGAACTATTTAATTAATCAGTTCCTTTATTCTACATTTCTTAGATAGCAGTCTTATTTCTTCAAGCCTTTCATGTGAGGCACTCAGATATCTTTGTCTATTAATTGATTGTTTTGCTTCAACTTGGTCTAGAAATAGGATTTTTTGTCTTTGTCATTCTGTTGCAAATCGTTTTCTTCCTAGAGATATTTCTTTTCCACTGTTATATTAAACACATATCTTTGTTTAAATGAAAAGATAATGAGTAACAAGTGATTTATATAATACCAGGAGTAATCAATGAATTAGAGATATCAATGAAAATATAAAAAATATAAAGGGACGGTTCATTAGCCTTCCATTTTAGCCGTGAAATCTTTCCCTCCGCTTTATTTAATCTCAGTACACTGTTTCAAGACTTTTGTTTCATTGCATCTAACAATTAAAACTTTCTAAAAATTGCCGCCATTTCTGACGACACTAGTACATAAATAAATACGCTGAAAAAAAAGGCCGTTGGAGAGACTTTTTTTATTTTATTACTTACACAATATTAGTTTTTAAACTTATTTATACTTACGCTTTATTTATGATGACACTGGCTTTGTTCTCAAAAGTCCCAAATTAGCGACAGATTCATAAATAAAATTCAGTTTTTATTCTTTCCAGCCATGTCGGAATAATGGACGCTGAGGACAGAATTTACGGTCTCATGAAAGGATAGTACTTTAAAAACCCCACCCTATAGAAATTAGTACTTATATCATTGAACGTCTAAAAATTTAAGGAACGGAAATAAAATATAAAGATCAAAGAATATAGAGGGTACGGATTAATTAAATACTTCATTAGCCTTTATTTTAGTTCTTTTTGTCTCAATAGATTGTTTCAAGACTTTTGTTTCATTGAATATCACTATTGAAACTTTCTAACAACTGCCGCCATTTTTGATAGCTACGGGTATAATATTAAGATGTTATCAATAATATTGATATTAAAGTGAATATATTTTTTATATGGAATTTATAGAATTCCCAAAGAATATTCCTGA
Source organism: Acanthosepion lycidas (assembly GCA_963932145.1). Lineage (NCBI taxonomy): Eukaryota > Metazoa > Mollusca > Cephalopoda > Sepiida > Sepiidae > Acanthosepion > Acanthosepion lycidas. Next base: position 89,856,570 of record OZ010597.1, read on the forward strand.
GAATCGTGATAAACGCGAACGTTTGTCTTAAGTTGTGTTTGTTTGTCGTCTCCAGAGAGCAGGACGGTGCTCAGCGAACGCCAAAGGAAACGTTTATTGAAGTGTGAAAAAATGTTGTGTCGTAAAAAGCGGGGTAAGGTGTAGGGGGTTAGAGTAATAAAGAAATAATTGAATTAAAATAATAAGAACAAACAGAAATTAACAATTCCTTTTTTCCTTTTGAGGGATGTATTATTTTAAAACTTACTTTCGACATTAAATATGCTTTTAGATCGCCGATTATAATTATAAAAAAAAATCTGATGGGAAATTGAGTGACTGAATTTTAATTTATTATTTGTTTTTTTTTTTTGTTATAATATTTTTAATTCTAAAATAAAACTTGGATGTTAGAAAAAAATAAAAATTAAAGATAAAATGTCCCCCCTCAATGTCATATTAATAATCGATACATTAATTATTTATTCTATTCTTTGAAAAGCGGAAAAATGGAATTGTAAATTTCAAACGAAAAGTGAATACGTGGCTTTCTTTGATTGAAAAAACAAAATGAAACTGAAATGTGCTTTTGGTTTATTACAAAGATATGTTAATATTCCCACTACACAAATTTATCAATATTCGGAAAATACTCCTCAGACAGGTATTCCATAGACCAATATCCTTAGACAGGTATTCCATAGACCAATGTATTCAGCTGTATATTCCATAGACCAATGTCCTTAGATGGATATTCCATAGAAAAATGTCCTTAGACGGATATTCCATACACCAATGTTCTTAGAAAAGTATTCCATAAATCAATGTCCTTAGATGGATATTACATAAACGAATATTCTTAGACGGATATTCCATAGACCAATATCCTTAGACGGATATTCCATAGACCAATATCCTTAGACGGTTATTCCATAGACCAATGTTCCTTAGACGAATATTCCATAGACCAATTTTCTTAGACGGGTATTTCATGGACGAATGTCCTTAGACGGATATTCCATTGACCAATGTGCTGAGAAATTATTCCATTGACCAATGTGCCTAGACAGTTATTCCACTCGATATTACATAGACCAATGTCATTAGACGGGTTTTCCATAGATCTATGGCCTTAGACGGATATTCATTAGAACAATGTCCTTAGAAGGATATTCATTAGAACAATGTCCTTAGAAGGATATTCCTTAGATCAATAACCTTGGAAGGATATTCCTTAGATCAATATCTTTAGACGGATTTTCCATAGGCGAATGTCCTTAGAGAGATATTCCATAGACCAATGTCCTCAGACAGGCATTCCATAGACCAATTTACTTAGATGAATATTACATAGACCTATGTCCTCAGACGGATATTGCATAGACCAATAACCTTAAAAGGATATTGCTTAGAACAATATTTTTAGACGGATATTCCACAGACGAATGTCCTTAGACGGGTATTCCATTGACGAATGTCCTTAGACGGGTATTCCATTGACCAATGTCCTTAGACGGGTATTCCATAGACCAATGTCCTTAGACGGATATTCCATAGACCAATGTACTTAGACGGGTATTCCATAGACCAATGTCCTTAGACGGATATTCCACAGACCAATTTCATTATGCGTATACTTCATAGAAAAATGTTCTTATAATGTATATTCCGTAGAGCAATGTCATTAGACGGGTTTTACATAGATCTATGGCCTTAGACGGATATTACATAGACAAATATCCTTAGACGTGTATTCCATAGACCAATGTCATTAGACGGGTATTCCATAAACCTATGGACTTAGACGGATATTACATAGCCCAATGCTCCTTAGATGGATATTACATGGACCAATATTTTTAGAGGGGTATTCCATAGACGAATGTTCTTAGATGGATATTACATGGACCAATAAGCTTAGAAGGATATTCCTTAGACCAATATTTTTAGAGGGGTATTCCATAGACGAATGTTCTTAGATGGATATTCCATAGACGAACGTCCTTAGATGGATATTCCATAGACCAATGTCCTTAGACGGATATTCCATAGACCAATGTCCTTAGACGGATATTCCATAGACCAATATCCTTGGATAGGTATTCCATAGACCAATATCCTTGGACAGGTATTCCATAGACCAATATCCTTAGACGGATATTCCATAGACCAATATCCTTAGACATGTATTCCATAGACCAATGTACTTAGATGGATATTACATAGACCAATGTCCTTAGATGGATATTCCATGGAGCAATGTTCTTGGATGGATATTGCATAGACCAATGTCATTAGCCGGGTATTCCATAAATCTATGGCCAATAGACGGATATTCCTTAGAACAATATCCTTAGAAGGATATTACTTAGAGCAATACTTTTAGACGGGTGTTCCATAAACTAATGTCCTTAGATGGATATTCCATAGAACAATATCCTTAGATGGATATTACATAAACCAATGTACCTTAGACGGATATTCCATAGACCATTATCCTTAGACAGGTATTCCATAGAGCAATATCCTTAGATCGATATTACATAGACCAATGTCCTTAGACGGATATTCTATGGACCAATGTCCTTAGACGGATATTCCATTGAACAATGTCCTCAGACGGATATTCCTTAAACCAATGTCTTTCGATGGATATTCCATAGACCAATGTGCTTAGACGGGTATTCCATAGACCAATGTCCTTAGACGGATATTCCACAGACCAATTTCATTATGCGTATACTTCATAGAAAAATGTTCTTATAATGTATATTCCGTAGAGCAATGTCATTAGACGGGTTTTACATAGATCTATGGCCTTAGACGGATATTACATAGACAAATATCCTTAGACGTGTATTCCATAGACCAATGTCATTAGACGGGTATTCCATAAACCTATGGACTTAGACGGATATTACATAGCCCAATGCTCCTTAGATGGATATTACATGGACCAATATTTTTAGAGGGGTATTCCATAGACGAATGTTCTTAGATGGATATTACATGGACCAATAAGCTTAGAAGGATATTCCTTAGACCAATATTTTTAGAGGGGTATTCCATAGACGAATGTTCTTAGATGGATATTCCATAGACGAACGTCCTTAGATGGATATTCCATAGACCAATGTCCTTAGACGGATATTCCATAGACCAATGTCCTTAGACGGATATTCCATAGACCAATATCCTTGGACAGGTATTCCATAGACCAATATCCTTGGACAGGTATTCCATAGACCAATATCCTTAGACGGATATTCCATAGACCAATATCCTTAGACATGTATTCCATAGACCAATGTACTTAGATGGATATTACATAGACCAATGTCCTTAGATGGATATTCCATGGAGCAATATACTTGGATGGATATTGCATAGACCAATGTCATTAGCCGGGTATTCCATAAATCTATGGCCAATAGACGGATATTCCTTAGAACAATATCCTTAGAAGGATATTACTTAGAGCAATACTTTTAGACGGGTGTTCCATAAACTAATGTCCTTAGATGGATATTCCATAGAACAATATCCTTAGATGGATATTACATAAACCAATGTACCTTAGACGGATATTCCATAGACCATTATCCTTAGACAGGTATTCCATAGAGCAATATCCTTAGATCGATATTACATAGACCAATGTCCTTAGACGGATATTCTATGGACCAATGTCCTTAGACGGATATTCCATTGAACAATGTCCTCAGACGGATATTCCTTAAACCAATGTCTTTCGATGGATTTTCCATAAACCAATGTCCTTAGCCAACCATTCCAAAGACCAATTTACTTAGATGAATATTACATAGACCAATGCCCTCAGACGGATATTGCATAGACCAATATCCTTAAAAAGATATTCCTTAGAACAATATTTTTAGACGGGTATTCCTTAGACGAATGTCCTTAGATGGATAGTCCATAGAACAATGTGCTTAGACGGATATTCCATAGACTAATGTGCTTAGACGGATATTCCATAGACCAATGTGCTTAGACGGATATTCCATAGACCAATGTGCTTAGACGGATATTCCATAGAACAATGTCCTTAGACGGATATTCCATAGATCAATTTCATTATGCGTATACTTCACAGAAAAATTTTCTTAAAATGTTCTTATAATGTATATTCCATAGGGCAATGTCATTAGACGGGTTTTACATAGATCTATGGCCTTAGACGGATATTACATAGACTAATATCCTTAGACGTGTATTCCATAGACCAATGTCATTAGACGTGTATTCCATAAACCTATGGACTTAGACGGATATTACATAGCCCAATGCTCATTAGATGGATATTACATGGACCAATAAGCTTAGAAGGATATTCCTTAGACCAATAAGCTTAGAAGGATATTACTTAGACCAGTATTTTTAGAGGGGTATTCCATAGTCGAATGTGCTTAGATGGATATTCCATAGACCAATCCTTAGATAGATATTCCATAGACCAATGTCCTTAGACGGATATTCCATAGACCAATGTCCTTAGACGGATATTCCATAGACCAATGTCCTTAGACGGGTATTCCATAGACCAATATCCTTCCATAGATACTTCATGGATTAATGTCCTTAGTTGGATATTCCATGGAGCAATGTTCTTGGATGGATATTGCATAGACCAATGTCATTAGACGGGTATTCCACCGACCCATGGCCTAAGACTGATATTCCTTAGAACAATATCCTTAGAAGGATATTACTTAGAGCAATATTTTTAGACAGGTGTTCCATAGACTAATGTCCTTAGATGTATATTCCATAGACCAATATCATTAGACGGATATTACATAGCCCAATGCTCCTTAGATGGATATTACATGGACCAATATTTTTAGAGGGGTATTCCATAGACGAATGTTCTTAGATGGATATTACATGGACCAATAAGCTTAGAAGGATATTCCTTAGACCAATATTTTTAGAGGGGTATTCCATAGACGAATGTTCTTAGATGGATATTCCATAGACGAACGTCCTTAGATGGATATTCCATAGACCAATGTCCTTAGACGGATATTCCATAGACCAATGTCCTTAGACGGATATTCCATAGACCAATATCCTTGGACAGGTATTCCATAGACCAATATCCTTGGACAGGTATTCCATAGACCAATATCCTTAGACGGATATTCCATAGACCAATATCCTTAGACATGTATTCCATAGACCAATGTACTTAGATGGATATTACATAGACCAATGTCCTTAGATGGATATTCCATGGAGCAATGTTCTTGGATGGATATTGCATAGACCAATGTCATTAGCCGGGTATTCCATAAATCTATGGCCAATAGACGGATATTCCTTAGAACAATATCCTTAGAAGGATATTACTTAGAGCAATACTTTTAGACGGGTGTTCCATAAACTAATGTCCTTAGATGGATATTCCATAGAACAATATCCTTAGATGGATATTACATAAACCAATGTACCTTAGACGGATATTCCATAGACCATTATCCTTAGACAGGTATTCCATAGAGCAATATCCTTAGATCGATATTACATAGACCAATGTCCTTAGACGGATATTCTATGGACCAATGTCCTTAGACGGATATTCCATTGAACAATGTCCTCAGACGGATATTCCTTAAACCAATGTCTTTCGATGGATTTTCCATAGACCAATGTCCTTAGCCAACCAATCCAAAGACCAATTTACTTAGATGAATATTACATAGACCAATGCCCTCAGACGGATATTGCATAGACCAATATCCTTAAAAAGATATTCCTTAGAACAATATTTTTAGACGGGTATTCCTTAGACGAATGTCCTTAGATGGATAGTCCATAGAACAATGTCCTTAGATGGATATTCCATAGACTAATGTGCTTAGACGGATATTCCATAGACCAATGTGCTTAGACGGATATTCCATAGAACAATGTCCTTAGACGGATATTCCATAGATCAATTTCATTATGCGTATACTTCACAGAAAAATTTTCTTAAAATGTTCTTATAATGTATATTCCATAGGGCAATGTCATTAGACGGGTTTTACATAGATCTATGGCCTTAGACGGATATTACATAGACTAATATCCTTAGACGTGTATTCCATAGACCAATGTCATTAGACGTGTATTCCATAAACCTATGGACTTAGACGGATATTACATAGCCCAATGCTCCTTAGATGGATATTACATGGACCAATAAGCTTAGAAGGATATTCCTTAGACCAATAAGCTTAGAAGGATATTACTTAGACCAGTATTTTTAGAGGGGTATTCCATAGTCGAATGTGCTTAGATGTATATTCCATAGACCAATCCTTAGATAGATATTCCATAGACCAATGTCCTTAGACGGATATTCCATAGACCAATGTCCTTAGACGGATATTCCATAGACCAATGTCCTTAGACGGGTATTCCATAGACCAATATCCTTCCATAGATATTTCATGGATTAATGTCCTTAGTTGGATATTCCATGGAGCAATGTTCTTGGATGGATATTGCATATACCAATGTCATTAGACGGGTATTCCACCGACCCATGGCCTAAGACTGATATTCCTTAGAACAATATCCTTAGAAGGATATTACTTAGAGCAATATTTTTAGACAGGTGTTCCATAGACTAATGTCCTTAGATGTATATTCCATAGACCAATATCATTAGATGGATATTACATAAACCAATGTCCTTAGACGGATATTCCTTAGACCACTATCCTTAGACGGGTATTCCATAGACCAATATCCTTAGATGGATATTACATAAAGCAATTTACCTTGGACGGATATTCCATAGACCATTATCCTTAGACAGGTATTCCATAGAGCAATATCCTTAGATCGATATTACATAGACCAATGTCCTTAGACGTATATTCCATAGACTAATGTCTTTAAATGGATTTTCCATAGACCAATATCCTTAGACATGTATTCCATAGACCTATGGCCTTAGACGGATATTACAGAGGTCAATGCTCCTTAGACGAATATTACAGAGGCTGATGTTCTATAGACGGATATTATATAGCCCAATGCTTAGATGGATATTCGATAGATCAATGTCCTTAGACGGATATTTCATAGACCAATAAGCTTAGAAGGATAATCTTTAGACCAATATTTTTAGACGGATATTCAATAGACGGATATCCTTACATGTATATTCCATAGAACAATCTTCTTAGACGGACATTCCAAAGACTAATGTCCTTAGACGTATTTTCCATAGACCAATGTCCGTAGGTGGATATTCCATAGACCTATGTCCTTAGACAGGCATTCCATAGTCCTATGTCCTTAGACAGGCATTCCATAGACCTATGTCCTTAGACCAAATTTCCATAGACCTATGTCCTTAGACAGGCATTCCATAGACAAATGCTCTTAGACAGGTATTCCATAGACCAATGTCGTTAGACGGGTATTCCATAGACGAATGTTCTTAGATGGATAATACATATACCCATATTCTTGGACAGGTATTCAATGTCATTAGACAGGCATTCAACAGACCTATATCCTTAGACAGGCATTCCATAGACCAATGTCCTTAGACGGATATTCCATTGAACAATGTCCTCAGACGGATATTCTTTAAACCAATGTCCTTAGACTGGTTTTCCATAGACCAATGTTCTTAGACAGGTATTCCATAGACCTATGGACTCAGACGGGTATTCCATAGACCTATGGCCTTAGACGGATATTACATAGACCAATATCCTTAGACGGGTATTCTATAGACCAATATCCTTATATGTATATTCCATAGACCAATGTTCTTAGACCCTTATTCCATAGACCTTTGGCCTTTGACGGATATTACATAGAACAATGTCCTCAGACGGATATGGCATAGTCATGCCTTGAGACGCGTATTCCATAGACCAATGTCCTTAGACAGACATTCCATAGACCAATGTCCTTAGACAGGCATTCCATAAACCAATGTCCATAGACAAATGTCCTTAGAGGACTATTTCTTAAACAAATGTTTTTAGACAGGTTTTCCTTAGATGAACAGTCCTCAAACGAATGTTCCTAAATTCGCTATAAACTCTGACGTGCAAGTTTAAAACCGGGATCTTTTACGTTTTAAAAGTCATGTTGATTTTTAAAATTAAAAAAAAAATCCCGAACAAACGAAAAACAATTACCGTATTTTACGGCATATAAATCTCGCTTATTTTTTCAATCAATGTTTTACAAATTTCATGAACCAACTGATTTTTTGGGAAATGTTTTACGAATTTAAGGAACTATCTGATAATGAATCTTATTGTCATAACCATATTGTGATGATGTCATGACGTCACTGTATTATTAGTGACATCATAAAAGCATCAAAATGACGTCACGTTTCCTGAAAATGTCGTTATTATTATTTTTAATAATAATATTTTAAATATTTGAAATGTAATTAATAATAATATTTTAAATATTTAAAATGTAATTAGAGTTTAATTTCTGAATAATATTTTCTAAAAATATTCTGAAGAAAAAAAAGTTTGAACAAAGTTTCTATAAACAATTTTTTTTGCTATCGTCTGCCAGCCACAATAATGGAGAAAGCATTACCGCGAACCATGGCCAATGAGTCAATGAGGCAAGAGCCACTCCGTTTCGCGACACTCGTCCCTTAATCGAGACGCAATCGCGCCAATCCTCCGAAGAAACACCATCTAACGAGGGCCAATAACCCGAGAAGTCTCCACTTCGAGGTAGCAAGAGGCACTTCGGAGAGTGTAGAGGAAAACTGTTCTTCAAGAGGAAGAGGGCTGGATGTGCGTCAATTAGTTGCAATTTCTCAGTCATTCTTGTTAGAATGACACGCTTAGTATCCAAACACTCTCGAATGGCCATTGGAAAGACTGAAGAACCAAGAATGTGTAATTCCGCCTTAGGTGTTAAAATTCCCCTGCGTCTTATATGCCATATGTAGGTTTAAAATTCGTGATAGACGGCCGAAATTAGCTCCCTGGCAACTCCTATTAGCTTAGACTGTCGAGTAATTTTCATATACCTATTGTCATTATTTGAAAGGCTATTATGCAGATTAAAAGTGTTATCATTTCATCACGTTTAATATTAATTTAAAAAATATAAAGGGACGGTTCATTGGCCTCCATTTTAGCTGTGAAATCTTTCCCTCCGCTTTATTTAATCTCAGTACATTGTTTCAAGACATTTGTTTCATTGCTTCTAACAATTAAAACTTTCTAAAAATTGCCGCCATTTCTGACGACACTAGTATATAAATAAATACGCTGAAAAAAAAGGCCGTTGGAGAGACTTTTTTTATTTTATTATTTACACAATATTTGTTTTTAAACTTATTTATACTTACGCTTTATTTATGATGACACTGGCTTTGTTCCCAAAAGTCCCAAATTAGCGACAGATTCATAAATAAAATTCAGTTTTTATTTCTTTCCAGCCGTGTCGGAATAATGGACGCTGAGGACAGAATTTACGGTCTCATGAAAGGATAGTACTTTAAAAACCCCACCCTATAGAAATTAGTACTTATATCATTGAACGTCTAAAAATATAAGGAACGGAAATAAAATATAAAGATCAAAGAATATAGAGGGTACGGATTAATTAAATACTTCATTAGCCTTTATTTTAGTTCTTTTTGTCTCAATAGATTGTTTCAAGACTTTTGTTTCATTGAATATCACTATTGAAACATTCTAACAACTGCCGCCATTTTTGATAGCTACGGGTATAATATTAAGATGTTATCAATAATATTGATATTAAAGTGAATATATTTTTTATATGGAAGTTATAGAATTCCCACAAAGAATATTCCTGACAATATACATTCATATTAATTTTATATATATATATATATATATATATATATATATATATATATATAAAAGTGAACATAGAAATCAACACTTAAAGGCGACAGTCTGTTTCATGCTATATGCAATCGTCAGGCCACATATGCTGTTATTTTTCTCGGCAATTTATATATTACGGGTTAGTGGTGCATTGTGGGTATTCTATTATGGCGGTTATTTTACCGGAAGTCGTTTGTTTATTTATTTGGGTCAAATTATATTGCTTGTTTTTATTTTTTTGTTTCTTATTTTATTTATTTATTTATTTATTAACGTAGTAAAAAAAATTTTATATCACTTATTTAACAGTTTTGTTTTGGTTTGAGAATTTAATTAAAGCTATTTGTTCAATTTTGGGGTTGATTGTTGTAGTTCATTCTAACTATTATTTTGGCGGGAACAGTTTTTAATTGATTACCTTTATTTGGGATTGGTTTGTTTACTTATTTACTTGGATGAATTTAGGTCAATTTATTTTACTTGTATATTTTCTCTTTTCGGTTTTCGATTTTTAAGTAACATAGTATTTATTTATTTTTATTTCAATTTTTTTGTTGTTGTTGTTATTTTGTT
>OZ010597.1:89871993-89909493 GCA_963932145.1 Acanthosepion lycidas
CATCGAACCCTTGAAGTAAAAAAAAAAATCTATCAGCAAGAGAAGAATATTTTCGAACAAGCTTGCATCTTGCGTCTGGACTCAAGAATTACTTTCTCTCCCACTAGACACATCAAAACAAAAAAAGCTGGGATAAAATAAAATGCGGGGCCAATTTTACTAATTTTAGGCTGTCTCTGGATCAGCATCGTCTCGCCTGTCTACTATCTGCTTCACAACCGAGTAGTGGCGACTGGCTCAACGCAGTGCCCTTCTTCATCTACCGGTACCATTCTAGATGATGAGTGCACTCGAGTCGGAGTCGGGATCTGTCTTGGACTCAAATTATGTGAGCGTCACAGATGCAGATGTGGAGCTTCCATCGATGAGTTTGGTTTGCATCCTCTGTCCTGTCGTCGTAGTGCCGACCGCTTTCCACGGCATGCAGCCATTAACGACATCATCAAAAGAGGTTTGGATGCAGCTGGGTTCCCTTCTCAAATCGAACCCGTAGGTCTCGACCGTGGTGATGGAAAGCGGCCGGATGGCATTACCGTTTTCCCTTTTAAAATAGGGAAGTCGTTGATTTGGGATGCGACCTGTGCGGATACATTTTCGGTCGGTAATTTGATTAGGTCTGCGGTTGAGCCGGGGTTCGTCGCCCGGGACGCAGAGATGAAAAAAGAAAATAGTTAAATATTCTTCTCTTGCTGATAGATTTTTTTTTTTTTACTGCTGCGGGAGTGGAGTAAGAAATGAATCATGAAAATATTTTTTCAAAGAATTTAAAAGAATTAAAATTTAAGATAATCCGAATATGAGACGCACGTTTAAGTCTCAACGAAAATGAATCCTTTCTTTTGATTGCTTGCTTCCAGCTTTATTTTTTGGATTGTATTTCGACCCAGAATGATTTGATAAAAAGCAACAGTTAGACGATGAAAACTGGTCAAAAATGAATAATTTCCATTACCGTAATTCCAGACAATGTTTATGATATCTTCAAAACTTTTGCTGACCCAACACAAGTGGCTTATGTAAATTCCTGACCTCATAATAAAAATAAAAAGTAATCAGATAAAAAAAAAATGCTAAAAGGAATAGTGAAGATTTTTTTTATATACAAACGTCTCATATCTCATGCGAAATTGTTTGTAATGTATACGTGTCAAAATTTCTAGCTAAAAATTTAAAAAATAATATAAAATAATTTCAACTCTGTAATTTAACCACGCCTGACCGGCTAAGTTTTCTGTAGCCCAGTCGGTCGAGAGCATGTCGAATCTGACGATGGTTCATTCTGCCCAGTGAGACGCCGGTTCGGATCCTGTCGGATTTCTCATATTTTTCTTTAATAAGATTTCTCGAATATTCCGGCCGGTGGATGAAAATAAATAAATATACTGTTTAATAAATAAACGGAGCGTCTACTTAAACACGAGCATCCATTAAAAATAACTTTTAAGTAATAAAAATCTCAAGGACACATGGCACAGTGGATAATGACGTTAGTTAGATCCAGTGACAGGACCCAAAGAGTGTGAGTTCAATACCCGGTTTAGGAAGTGGAGAACTTGGAGAGGAGAATTAACAGGAGATAACTGACAAGTGACATCCATTAATCATGGCATGTGGAACTAGAAAACTGTACCCCAGTGAGCGAAAAAAAGGGTTCAGTTCGACATTCCAACCACCGGAAGATGGGCGGATCGTACAAAGATCGAAACGTTGTAATAAATATGGCGACAAAGATGAGAACAATAGTCAGAATAATGTAAATAGTGTACATAATACCTCATCTCAGAAATAGAGAGAGATACTAATAAAGATCTGCCTGAATAATAAATAAAAAAAATCCAATAATTCTTTAGAAAATATATATATATATACACTACAATTCAAAAGTTTAAGTCGACCGCTGGTAATTTTTTAAACTGGCCCCAAAAGTTTTATAAGAGAAAATATTTATTACTATAAATGGTTAAAACAAAGTAAGACATGATTTTTTATTAAAGATTTTATTATGATAAAAAGAAAAAACAAAGTATTTTATGATAAAATTTTGCTCTCGTCAAAATATCCTCCTTCAGCCTTGATTACTGCAGCACAAAGATTTGGCATTCGTTTGATAACTGAATCCATTCTTTTCCAATGACTCTAAGAGCTCCTTTTCATTTTTGTTTTCACAATTCTGTCAAGTTCATCCCGTCCTAATTTTGGAGGTTGCTTCAAAATTTTGAACTGTAGTGTGTATGTATATATATATATATATATATATATATATATATATATATATATATATATATAGTTATACCAGATTATGCACTGTCTCCAGAAACTGTAACTAAGCTCTTCTCAACATATTTGCAGTATAAACCACAGGTTGTATCATTAGGTGTTGAACAAATACAAATTTCTCTGAGTATGCATCTGCAAGAGTGATTGCCCCACACCCACACACACACGCATATATTGTTTATTCGTTATATATATATATATATATATATATATATATATATATATATATATATATTGCTTATCCGTTATTTTTATGGATACAACTTATTTGAATAAACGGTCTGTTTTTTTAATTAAACAGTATTAATTACATTTACCGGTCTGAATCCATAAAAATAAACAGAAAATATATACAAATATTTGTGTGTGAGTGAGTGAGTGAGTGAGTGAGTGTGTGTGTGTGTGTGTGTGTGTATTATATGAAATGTATTAAATCAGTAAAATAAGTAGGTACACGTATATGTACTAATTAATCTTTGCTCTGTATAACTGCATCGACTATTATCACATTTACTCCTCATTATAAATTTGAGGATTATTTATTTGCTTGCCCGCGTATGCACACCAGCACACGCGTACACGCTTGCTTATATATGGGTCGTTTCATTTATCTACCCTACAGCTATATATATATATATATATATATATATATATATATATATATATATATATATATATGTGTGTGTGTGTGTGTGTGTGTATATATATATATATATATATATATATATATATATATATATATAGTGGTTCAGATGGTGTAATTGGAAATTGGCAATCAAGTTTGTTCCATTCCCTCCCTCATTTTGATATATCATACTGTTAAGACACTTAAGAACAATGTGGAGGAAAATATTGTGTAAGACGTTTCGTCCTTTGGGACTTCATCAGGCTAAACCAATGGTTTTATTATATGGAATTAAATATATGTAGTGGGAATATAACCGACGCTTGGTTTTCATATCTCTCTTACCCTTCCGAAAGACATGTAATTCCATCAACAAAAACATTACTTTACTCTGATGAAGTCCTAACGGTCGAAAAGTGGTACACAATTTTTTTCAATTTTGTCATTAATTTACCTAAAAATATTCTGACATATAAAAATTTATTAAATTACTTTCGTAAAATCATCCTTGGAAATATATGAATCTGTCTCTGGCACCCCACAGCTATGGGTTAAATAACAGGTTATACTAGATTTTCTTCTTGACCAAGTGGTACGAACGTTCGTTTTCTGACCATGAGACCCGGGTTCGAATCTCACCATTGTCGATTTGTCAGGAAGGAGACATCCTGATGCCTTCTGGAAAAGGTTTGAAAAACATATCACGGGTTGACCCAAGCCTTGTGAGTGAAATTGGGTAGAGGTCGATGGCTGTGCTAGCACGAAGTCATAAGTTATCGGCACCGAGGGTTTGTCCAGATTGTCTAGGAACACGCTTTTTTTTTCTTCTAAAGGTAGCTTTAATTGACCCAAAGCCGCGTGTACCTAGGCACACAGTGAAAATGAAACTTACAGTAAAAGACAGGATTATTCTCAGCTCGACGTCAATTCTATACATGGCCTGAACTATTTTTTTTTTCTTCTCTCCCGATAGGAGTACATAAATTCGTCTATCGCCCGGTTCACACTCCTTTTTGAATAGGAGTAGAGTTTCATGCCTTTTTCCTGTTTAGAATTTAGTTTTATGCTTTACTTATAGCGTTTCTGACTGAACACTGAATTATTCACTAATTAAATCCTGACCTCTTTAAGTTTAGAGTTAGCCATTAACTCTAGGAAAGGTATGGATCCTATTCTTCTCTGCCACTCTCAGCTATGGGTAAATAGCAGGACAGACCGGGTTCTATAGCCTTGGATGGCAACTGGTCTACCGCAGAAAGTAATGGCAACGTCAGTCATGTATGTCATATGACAGACAAGGTGCTTTGATTGAGTTTTTTATATAATTTTTCAGATGATCTTATATTTTTTTGTCTTTTCCGTAGATAAATTATACAAAAAAAAAATTATTTTTACAAGCGCTTTCGGCTATACATTTAGTCATTTTCAAGGATGGAATATATTTACTGTTCACTGGAAAAGGATTGTTGTCTGTATGTATTTAGTATTGCACAGTCAACAAAATTTTGTCTATGTTCATAGTTAATATTATTGATTGTTGTTGTTTGTTTTTGTTTTTTATTAATAAGGATTCCATTATTTGATAACGCTAATTATGAAGGAGACACGGTGGAGTAATGGATAGAGACTTGGATTGAGGAATCAGAGAGCCGAGTTCGAATTCCAGTCAAATTCATTACATTCACTTACGTCCTAATACCCTTCCGTGCCAGCTATGAGTAAATAGCAGAACAGACCGGATTCTATGGCCTTGGATGGCAATGCTGAAAGAAATGGCAACATACTGCGGGAAAATATCTGTCTTCTCAGGCATCACGTATGGTACATAACTGACTCACTGATAGCCCCAAGGGCTTCACTTCTTGCTCTTTCGTACTCTTGTTAAATAATAGTTTCAGACTAATATTTTTTTTAGTGGCAGTGTATTTTGGTTCAGACCTTCTGATACTGACCTTTAAGGTCAGATGGTAGACACAATAGAGATGGCGATTTTGATTGGTTGAATCGAACGTGAGAATGAGTTATAGATTAAGATTTTTAGTGGGGAGTTGCTTTTTGGACGTCAAGCTAACTAGACGTTTTAGATTGCGTTTGTGCAAACCCCTCCCCTCCAGTGGGGAAGGGTCTTTCATGAGTTGTTACACGTCAAAAGAAATGAACGTGTGAGATTTTCGTGTTTGGAAGCGGCTCCCTAACAGGGAGTGTAGTAACCCTCACTTGATAGATGTACCCGTCGACGTAGTTAATAAAATAATAGTTAAAAGTTCTCTTTATTGATACTTTTCGTCTCTGAACCCAAAGAACATTTCACGACCCCGACTAAGAGAAGAAGAGGATTGAACTAAAACGTTTAGCGATCACTGGTAAGACGAGATAAAACAAAAAAAAAATCACCATCCCAAGGAAGAGTATACAGCACTCTTATACGACACCATATAGTAACCCTCGAGCTTGAGTGGTTCTTCGGCCTTGTATTGGATGAACGTTAGTAAAAAAAAAAAAAATGAGAAAGAAAAGAAAAAAAGGTTTTCACTAGACGAAGTTGTTTAGCGTTTGCACCACGGCGAGCATCTCAAAGAGTCGACAGGATGACCCCCTGGGAAAAATATATATTATAGAAGCATAACGTTGGCCATTTTTAGAATGTCTTTCATGGGGGTCGACGGCAAGTGTACGAAAAAAGACTATCTGTATACACACAGTTGTACAGCGTGCGGGTTGTGTCTCGCCACTTACTTAACCTTAAACTCGGATCGGCCAGCTGATAGCAATCTCGGGCGAACCAAATGAATCAACAGAGATTTTAATGCCACCAGCAACTAACACCTTCCTGTCTGCTATCTAGCATGTTTAGTCTAGATGCTCTCAACATAAGGCCACAACGCACACACACGCGCATGCGCACACGCGGTGCTATAAATACACAAATGTAAGAGAACTTGCAGAAGTAAAATTTTTGTAAATAATTTTCTTGTTTTATTCTTTATAAATCCGCTGTAGAAGGCCTCGGCAAGAAATGAGAAAAAAATTTTTTTTTTTAAATTTAGGTATCGATATATATATATATATATATATATATATATATATATATATATATATATATATATATATATATATATATATCGGGACAACTGATATCTATACTACCTGTTCTCATAATATGTAATTTTTACCTCCACATCATACGTTTGTGCCACAACTTCATTTAGATTCCCGAGAGGATGTTTCCCTGATCCCTACAATTTTAACCTCTTCAAGTCTAGTCTTACTGTTCTTTTTTTTACTATAATATATATATATATATATATATATATATATATATATATATATATATACTCGACTCACCCGTCGAATTCGACGCATGAGGGTCAAGCAGATCGGTTCCTAGGAAACCGACAGCCCGACAACAGCACATGAGATTTGATTATAGTGGTGAAGGCTTTGTGCAGGACCATCCACACTTTTTGAAGGGACGAATACAGAGACCTGGTGCACTACGTGCCACAAGGTCCCCAAACACCCTCCGCAGGTTTTGAATTCAGAGTTGTCCTTCTCCTAGACCAGTTGCCATCCAAGGCTATAAAACCCAGCCTGTCCTGCTATTTACCCATAGCTGGAGGGAGAAGAAAAGGATTCACACCTTTCCCAAGCACGTAAGTGAATGTAATGGATTCCACTGGAATTCGAACTCTGCTCTCCGATTCCTCAATGCAAGCCGCTATCCATTACGCCTCCTCTCTCTCTCTCTCTCTCTCTCTCTCTCGCTATATATATATATATATATATATATATATATATATATATATATATATATATATATATATATATATATATATATATATATATATATATATATATATATATATATATATACTAGCTTAAAAGCCACTCTATCGGGTGGCATTTAACATAGCTGTGGGGGGGTCTCTGGATTGGATTTTCATCTCAGTAGGTAAGGAGGAGCAGGCTATAGATAACAATAAACTACAGAAGAATTTAAATTTGATCGCTGTATTTAAGTATTGTCACCACTTAATTTAAATACAATTTGATGTATGTAGGTCCTTACTTTCCGTGCAAACAATTATTTTTTTATTTCATGGGTGACTTTCGCTGGATTTCGCAATTAATTTCGATTATTCCCAAATTTATTTCCACGTTATAAAAATTCTTATCATACAAACAAATCCGTCGGAAAAAAAAAAAAAAAATGACGTAAAAAATCGCCGAAAACAATGGCAGTAATGAAAAGTTTGGAATCCAAAATTTCAGGATTACGGGTCCGCATCCGTCCCAGAATGATTTTAATTTGCTCATGGGGTCGGCCTGATTCCAAATTGGTATATATTGGGCTACGGTCTCTAGGAGTACAGTTTAAAACACGGACAATTTTATTCTGAACTAGCAGCATGCCCTGGCGTTGCCCGTGCTTGATTCAAAAATCGTACGACTCATACAGCAATCGCTATCACTTGACTTAAAATATTTTTGCCCTTCCTTGCCTTTAAAGGAGTGCCCTTTGCCGTGCTGATGTTGCTACATGCCTTACTTCTTGCCTATCTCACACTGCGAATTTTTTCTAAGCTCTATACTAAACATTAAATTTGTTACGAAAAAAGAACTAAACAAAATGAACACAAAACGATCAGCTTTAAAAAAGGACTCGTAACTGGAAAAACCGAATGAAAAAAGAATGTTAACAACTAATACTTTTTCACACCCGACCCAGTTCTGTGAAATCAGAATCAACGCTGAGTTTAAGCAAGCGAATGAGCCAATTGGAGTAAAGTGCCATCCAGATTTAAATTTTTCCCACTTGTGACGAATGCAGCTATCGATTTTTTTTGCATGCTAGTTAACATTCGTGACAGTCAGCTATTGGCTCTCACGCTGGTCAATAGAATCTTCCTGCCTATTCGTGACAGCCAGCTATAGGCTCTCACTCTGGCCAGTACAAAATGGCCGCAAACTACATGAAAACTGGCGTAGAAGCATGACAAAATCGAATATTTACACTATCGATGGGAGTTATGAAATGCAAAGTCGGTCTTGGCCTTCCCGCTAACTTGGAGCATGTGCATGTAAAGTTTGGTGCAAATCCGTCGAAAATTGCGGCCGTGCATTCGTTACACACACACACACACACACACACAAGAAAATTGGAGTTTTTACCTATTACAGGACTCAGGTTTCGACCATAAGTTTTCTTCAGGTGGTATTGGCAAATTATGTTTTTTCACCGTTTATATACCTAACACCACATATTAGGTTGGTGCAAAAATAATGTCGTTTTTTGACGATTTTTTTGATTATCGTTCACCCATTTATCCAACTTTTTTGACTTACCTATTTGCTTAAAATGGCGAACGACTGTTGAGTGGTCGACCTCGAGTTCAAACAGCAACTTCTCGTGTGGTTTTGCGAGGATCGGCTTCAATTAAGGCTTTCAAATGTTCGTTATCAACCGCAGTCGGCCGGCCGCGACCGTCTTCATCTTCGAGGCTCTCGTCACCATTGCGAAATTTCTTGAACCACCGTTGTGCCACACGTTCGTTAGTGGTCCCTGGGCCAAATGCATCATTGATATCACGAGCTGTCTCGGCAGCTTTTCGGCCTAGTTTGAACTGGAACAAGAAAATCGTGCGGATTTGAATTTTGTCCATGCTGTCGAAAAGCCTGCAAAAAAATGAATGAAGAGATTGAGAACGGTAACGAATAACACGATTCGATAGAGCGAAAAACGCGCTTCTAAATGATATATAACATGGCTATATATATCAATGAATTAATTCAGAAATCATATATAAAAGTAACATATGTGAGAAAACGACATTGTTTTTGCACCAACCTAATATATACATACAGCTGTGGACAGAATTATTCACCGCCACTGAAATATTTTCTAGGCAAATGCGAATATTTGCAAGTACTTAGTGAATTTACCATAAGTAGTTGATTCCGTATTTAGTTTTGAATAATTCGAGAAAGTTTTTAGAAGTTTTGATCTATTGTAGTCATAGTTAACGATTTTTCTAAAAATTGGTCCAGTCTAAAATTATTGCCACCCTTATAGAAATTATAGAATAATATTTCTCTATGGCAATTGTAATTTTTTTCAATTTGATATTTAAATAAAAAACATCCTTTGAAAATGAAATAGTATTGACCTGATTATATAACATTCTAAAATGTAATGTAGAAGATAATATTTGAGTGCCTCGTACCACGATAACTCATTCATTCTGCAACCATGGCGAAGACAGCTGAACTTAACAAGTAGCTCCGAATGAAGACAGTTGATGTGTACAAAGAAGGTGATGGCTATACAACACTTTCAAAGTATTTAAATGTTCCTAGATCGACAATTCGTAGCATTATCAATAAGTACAATTGGACTCCTTGTGTCGGGAATCAATTAAGGACTGGCAGAAAACAGTTAATTTCTGTGAGAATGAAAACGAAAATTGTTAGTGATGTCTCGAAGAATCTTCGCACAACGACAAAGGACATAGTCAATATTGTAAAAACATCAGTGTTGAATGCATCGATGAAGACAATCACTAGATGCTTTCATCAAGCAGGACTTCGAACTTTTCGTTCAAGAAAAACTCTCTTGTTTAAGGCAAAACACCTAAAATGCAGATTAGTTTATCCTAGAAGCTATCTAGAACATGGGAGTAAATATTAGAACTCTGTTTTATGGTCAGATAAAACCAAACTAGAATTATTTGGTTACATGAACTCCCGTTATTTATATAGGAAATTGAATGAAGCTCACAAACCCCAAAATACTTTTCCTACAATTAAGCTGGTTGGTGGGAGCATTCTGCTCTGGGCATGTTTTGATGCTTCTGGTCTAGGAGAACTAGTGTGAGTACAGGGTATCATGGATAAAGAGTAGTATTTGGCTATTCTTAAAAATAATTTAAAACAAAAGGCACGAAATCTGTCTTTGGGGCGCCACTGGACGTTCTAACATGATAATGGATCGAAACACACGGCAGAAATTGTTGTAAAATATTTAGATGAGAGCAAAATTTTAGTTATTCAAGTATCCCGCATAAAGTCCTGACCTAAACCCCATGGAAAATTTATGGGTTTATTTGAAGAAAAAAGTAAGAAAAAGAAGCCCTTCGAATTTGGAGGAACTAGAAGCTATTGCCAATGAAGAATACATCAGAATACCTGTTACTGTGTGTAGTGATCTTGTAAGGAACTATGAAAAACGATTAAAAGGCAATTATCAAGAATGAAGGACAATGACCTGAAAGCCAAGGCATGAATTGTTTACATGACAACAAAATTTGTACCCTGCACAAATTCCTGACCTGAACCCCATTGAAAATTTATGGGCATATTTGAAGAAAAAAGTCCTTCGAATTTGGAGGAACTAGAATCTATTGCGAAGGAATAATGGAGAAAATACATTGTTGATCACACGATAGATTGTGAGATTGTTAAAATGTTGAAAGCCTCGAAACGATCAACCACCTATAGACATCACTGACGATGCACCTCATCGTATCGACATTGAGATGGAAAGTAGGTTATTAGTTTTAGGAGCCATTTCTACAATGGCTTTAACCAGGATCCCCTTCTTGTAATTCTTTCAGTTGATCATTTACAAGCCTAGTGAAGGATACTGAATAGAACAATCACACGAAGATTGGTAATGAACGATAATACTTAGGACAAGAACAACACATATAAGATTCGCCAACGGCACATAGAAGTAGTAGTCAACTGGTAGAAGTGATTCAAGTGAATTCCACAATAAATCTCCAACTGCAGGATATAAACCAACCGCCCCATACGGTCAAATGTAGCACAAAGTCGAATATAATGTGGCTATCCGAGCCTGTAGGATTGGCCAAAAATTCCCCGTATAAAACGGGGTCGGGTAGCTGTTTCCTGAGACGAGAATCTGTCTTTCAACATAGTCTCGTCTGGGGATCCTCTCTGCCCAGAGGCATAAAGTTTGACCAGCACCGCTGGAAACGAATCTCCAATTGCGGGATATTTACCAACCGTCCCACGCGGTCAGATGTGGCACAAGGCCGAATTTAATGTGGGATATCCGAGCCAGTAGGCTTGGCCAAAAATTCCCCGCAGATACCGTATAAAATACGGCCGGGTAGCTGTTTACCAAGACAAGATTCGTCTGGGGATCCTCTCTGCTCGGAGGCTGAGAGTTTGACAATCACAGCTGGAGACGAATCTCCAACTGAAGACCAACATACAGTATTTACTACTGTATTTATGTGAATGGGGACATACCCATTATCGTCCGTAGATATGCTACACTAGATACAATTTCTGAACTCCAAGATCCATTTTTATTTTTTTTGTTTCTTCTTTTAATCATTTCACCCCAGGTAAGGTACTAACGCCATTATGACGCAAGGTGGTTATAGGGAGTAAAAGAGAATAAGATGATCCTTGTGAGAAGTGAGGAAAGGGCAATAAAGGAATAAGCTTCTGTTAGACAGAAGTTGGCGATTAACATCGCATTTAAATTTTTGAAGAGCGCAGGAAGCAAGAAATCGGATATGAGTTCCACAGGTGAGAAGTACGAAAAAAAGAAACTATTAGAATATACAACTGCATCTAGTTAATTCAATAGTAAAACAATAAAACCTCGTTACCAATCTAGTAGCACTCTTAAATTCATGTAATCAAGACACTAGGGAAAAAAGATTACTCAGTAGAAGGCTCAAGAGCCACTTAAACTAGAGGTCTACTTTTAAAATGGTTATGATGAATGAGATGTGGGATATGATTGAAAAATGAGGTTGTAAAGAAATGGAGGATAAGGAGGATAGATAAAGACTGAACTTTGACTTGAAGAGGTTAAGATTCTAGCTTTCATGGAGGCATGCATGGTGGAATATGTTCACGGATATTGGTGCTTACTATTCATGTTTCGTCTTAAGTGTTGATTCATTAAGTACAGGAACGAAAAGCATCATCAGAAAATAAAACACTAATACAAAGAAAAGAGAACTGAACCGTTAAGAAGAGACTTTCGAGTCGACTGCCTAAACACATACGCACTCCCACACACACATACAAATGCAAACACATAAACACACACACACGCACACACATGAGTGCAGTCGAGATCAAAGAAACACTACAAATTCCAATATCCTTTCCTTAGTTGCATAGTATGTGCTTCAGCAGGGCTACGTACATTTTGTAAAAATCAGAGTTGTCCTTCTCCTAGACCGGTTGCCACACATGGCTAAAAGCAAAGTTTACCCTAGTATTGTCCTTCTGCTAGACTGGTTGTCGCACAACGCTGATGAGCCCAGTCTGTCCTAATATTTATTCACAGAGTTTTTGAATGCAGTGTAGGCCTTCTTCTAAACCGGCTGCTACCCAAGGCTATAGGACTCAGTCTGTTTTGCTAAGTACCCATAGGTAGGGGGAGAAGAGATGGATTCATACGTTTCCCATGGGTATTTACACGAAAGTGAATTTAACGAACCCGGCTGAAATTCGAACTCTGATCTCCGATATCTCAGTCAGAGCCGTTATCCATTACTCCACTGTAACTACAATCCAAGAGGCTTGAAGTAACAGAAATGTGTTTCTGCTGAGAATACTATGGATCAAATAAGTGAGCAATGAAAAAGTCTTGGAGAGAATGAGAACTGAAATGTCACTTGTACTTAACATCAGGAAGTGACAGTCAACATTTCTGGGATACGTAAGAGGAAGGAGGGCTTGGAAATTTTGATACTCAGAGGACGGATTGAAAGTAAGAGAGAGAAAGAAAAGCAACACATTAATTTACTTGACAAGCTTGAGTGCCTGGATCACGGAGAAGGGTTTGGGAGAGATTGCAAAAAGACAAAAGTTATTAAAGGCTACAAAGTAAACAGGAAATTGTGGAAAGCCATGATCGCCAACGCCCTGCAGAGACACGGTATTTAGGTGCCATAGGATAAATAGATCCAGATCATTTAAATTTGGTTTTTATAAGAGTTAAAGCAAAGAAGGCATGAAACTTACTAATTATTAAATTCAGATCGTTATCCAATCTTCAGGTGCTGAGTCTGAAGATTGCGTTGGGCTACCGGTGAGAGATAATATGTATATTTATTAATATATTCTTAATAGCTCTGTTATATTAGATTGAGCACTATTTTATTAATACCAGCACTCAATGTCTTTTCGTCAGTACAATATATATATATATATATATAATTTCTTTTTCAGTTTAGTATTACCTACCTAACGAGTTTGTGTAAATGAACAGAGATTAGGAGAGATAGCAAAAAGAGAAACTTTACTAAGGGCTAAAAAAAAAAAACAAACAGTGAGAGCCATGATCACCCACGTCTTGAAGAGCTATGATACATTGAAGAAGAAGAAGAAGGCAAAGAAAAAAAACACTAATTAACTGTACAAATATATATTTGAAAATTAAAAAAAAAACTTTTGAGAAAAATATTCATTATGCCATATCCCTTCAAATTCTAGGTGATCAAGGTTCTCCACAGCTTCCTTTCCTTTATTATTTTCAAATTGCCCTGAGTTCCTGAGAAAGATAGTGAAGTTTTTTGGAATTCACTCTTTTCTTTCTCTTTGAATGGTTGGTATTCAAGACGGGAGAAACCAATATACTCTGCTGTTTAATCTATACTTGGGGGAAGAGATAAATCCATGCCTTTCTCAAGGGCATTTGTTTGAAAATGAATGCAACAGACAAAGCTGAAATTTGAACTCGGCTCACCAGTTCCACTGTCAGTGCCAATAGCTGTTACGCTACCTGCATATCCAATCTTAACCTTTCGTTTTAAACCTCTAGTAGGTTTCTTCGTCGTTGAAGGCTTCTGCGTTAAATTCATTGTGAAAGAAAATGACTGTGTTGAAAAAAAAACGTTCCTATGTAAAATAAATGCTTTTTTCACCTAATGACACTAAAAACTTTAGTACACCTTAATAGATTGATTCGTTTTTACGGCTTATCAATCCTTTGAAGGTTATTTAAAACCAGAAAATATTTTTAGAGTGTAAAGATTTAGTGATAAAAATTTTACTAATTAATCCATTTAATGATTTAGTAATACAAGTCTTACTAATTAACCCATAGGTGGGAGGAGAAGAAGTTGATTCATACATTTCGCAACTAAAATTGGAACTCAACTCTTCGATTAATGATTCCGAGCATAATACAATAGACCTTGCTGCCCATAATGCACCACTGACCAGTTGAACCAAAACACAACACACATTACTTGAAGATTGTGTTTAAGCATGAAACAGACAGTCGCGTGTGGAATTATATATGTATATACTATCGTTTAGTATTAGGGGAATTGCATCATTTTCATGATTTGTCATGTTTAGAACCGGAATCCTCAACCCACACGCGTGCAGTAAAAGCATTGGATGTCCTTTTTGGAACTCTCTAGCAGTGCGCATCTTCTACCGACTCTGAGAATCGAACCCGAACCGCTCCGATACGACGCAAACATCATATCGCTGGGCCAACGGGCTGCGATGGTGAAACTAACTTACTAGACATAATATAACACAGCCCATTACACCATCCGCACATCAAAGCACCTGGCATCCCCAAGGGGTCATCCATCTATGTATTGACCAGGCTCGACGTTGCTTAACTTCGGTGGTTGTACGAGGAGCGGTGTTTCAACGTGATGTGGCCGTAAGCCAGCTTAAAATATCTATTTCTGATTTTCTTGAAATTGTTGATTTTTATGATAGTGTTCTAGATGAACCTGTATTTATTTGACTACCTATGACGTAGAAATTGACAAAGCTGTTCTATCAGTTGCCATTTTGACAGGAGCCAGTCCTATACAGGGTGTCCATAAAGTTCGTGCGCACTTTAAATTTAAAATCTTTTAAAGTGCACACGAACTTTATGGACACACTGTTTATTATTTTTCGACTGGTTATTTTATATATATATATATATATATATATATATATATATATATATATATGTTTTGTGTGTGTGTATTAAGGCAGCATTTTTTCATTGATGTATGTTTCATTAAATAATATAGACAAGTGTTGTCTATTTTCTGTGAATTCTTTTCATGTCTGATATGCTTAATGACATAATCATTAAAAGAAGAATATTGATACATATTTTTTAATCCTATCTAAGCTTTCAGCTTACATAAGCCATTATCAAAGATGACAGTTACATTACAATATATTAAACAAAACAAATATATATTATTTCTGTATTTAGACAGCAAATTATCTTTTAGGAATCTCTGAATAAATTACAAACATTATGTCTATTTATTTTTATCATAATCCTTTCATATTCACAAATATTTCCCTATATTTTCTTTTTATGTACCATGTCCTTTCAGGACGTAGATGATCATGGCTCTTCACCTCCTTCTATCCTTTGCAGCTCTCAACAAGTTCCTTCCCTCTGCTTCATCCCCCAGACCACTTTCTGTCATCCACTTGCATAAGCCCGCCAGGTATTTCACGCGTTGTTTTCCCTTATCTCTCTTTCCCTCTATTCGACCTGTGAGTATCATATTCTCCAGGCCCTCCTTCCTCATTATGTGTCCCATAAACTTCAGCTGCCTCTTCCCGGTGTTAAGTATAAGCCTCCACCTTGTTTGCATCCTGTCTAAGGCTTCATCGTTGCTCACACGCTCGGATCTCCTTAGGATCCTTCTGTAGAACCACACACACATAGACACACACACACACACACACACACACATATATATATATATATATATATTACAAACATTATATCTACTTATTTTTGTCATAATCCTTTCATATTCACGAATATTTTTCCGTATATTACATTTGTAATTGGCCGTTTCGTTCTTTTTGGGGCTCTCCATCAGTGCGTATCTTCTACCGACTCTGGGAGTCGAACCCGAACTGCTCCCATACGATACAAGCATCATATCGTTGGGCCAACGGGCCACGGTGGCGAGGAGGAAACTAAGTTACAAGACATAATATAGCACAGCTCATTCTTCCTGATGACACTATACGAGCATGTCGAATACGCTGGATTGGCCCCTAGAGCAATGACTTCTTTCATCGAGCCGCCTTATCCAGAACATTAGAAGCTGGATCCTGCATAGATTATATTACTGATTAGCAGTTAGGGAATTTGTATAATTTTAAATGGATTTGGGTGAAATCACTGCAATTTATTAGTATGTGTGTATTATTGGTAATTTTACTTTAAATAGGTATTGTTGGTAGTTTTTTTTATATAAATATTCATCGCTGGTATTTTTAGTATAAAAGTGTATTTTCGTACTTTCATAGTGTTTTGTTTGTAGGTTCACTATTCACCCATAGTTGGGACCCTAACAGGTGTTACTACCCCGGGTCAAGGTGTACCTGGGAACAACAGCAGTTCCACGCTCCTGAAAATATCCAATGACTCGATTAGAGGCCTTGCTGCCGGATGTAGTTTATCGTCATGCCCAGAACTATAAAAGTGATAGAAGTCTTTATTTAAATGACAGTTCTAGGGTTGTTCTCGGTCTTCCGCCAAAGTGTACTGTCTTAATCTTCTGGGAATGATTCAGCATAGCTTTATGGAAAGAGGATTGCCCATCCAATCACGGCACATACTCAAATCATCAGTTGTGTTTTGTTTGTTTAACGATATATCAACTCCTGATGGGTCATTTAAAACCGTAATTTAATTTTCTTGGGGGCTTTGAATCAAAATTATATCTTATTCTGCTTTCACAAATGAATACAAGGTAGATCATACAAGTTTGTGCGGATATGGTGTTTTTTATAAGCGTAGCTCAGATCTATTTTTTTCATTTCACCCCAAGCAGAACGGGAATGCCACTAGTAACCATGGGGTTACAGAAAGTGAAGGCGAGAGAAAATATTGGGTATATTGAGGAAAGGATAAAAGATGAACGGGATTCAGGAAGATAGAAGATGACGATTGACGTTGCATTTTTATTTTTGAAGATTATAGTTATCAGGGAAGCAAGTAAGCGCAAGCAAGCGTCCCTCACATACAGGTGCCATGTATTGTTTACATTAATCACTCGTCCGATTTTGTTTGGATGGCAATGATATACTAGTCAAGAGCACAAAGGCTCCCACCGCTGCTAGTAAACAGAGCCAGTTTAAGCTTCTGGCTCGGCTCCAGGAAGGTTATAATCTTGGAAATACTTGCAACAGCTAAATACTGAAGTTACATCATATAAAAGGTTGAATTAGATAGCTAACATTATAGTGTAATGACTCAACATACAAATCCACGTTCCTATCAGTCAAGCCAATTAGGCGACCGTCCAAGCTTACTTGAGCCTGGGCGTTGACTTATGTTCGTCTTGGAAGACGCAGACGTATTTTTTAGGGTATTTTTTTTTTAGCCATAAAGTGCTTCTTGTAAACCGGAAAATACGGTAATACTGATATGAAAGAGTTCATTCATATTAGTTGTTTTATTTTGTTTAGCCGCATATCAAACACCGTGGGGTATTTAATACCAAAACCTAAACAATTTCAACAATTTTATGGATTCAACTAAATATGTTGGTCTTTTTTTTTATATATACAAGGTAACTCTCTATTTTATGTAATAGTGGCCAGCCAGGAGTCCTGACTTCACACCCTGTGACTTTTTCTATGGAACTGGTTAAAGCAGCATGTCTGCTATACCAAACAAGGACTTTGAAAGAAATTGAAGGGTGAGTACAAGAAGTTATGTCTTCCACACCACAAGAGTTCCTGGTGAAATCAGTTGACGTGATTCCTGGGCGACTCAAGAATTTAGTAGAGAAATCTGGTGCCCATATTGAATTTTAAATAAAACCTCAAACTAAACACTCCCTATCACATCCATTTCTTTTAAATATTATATTTGATAAATAAATTATGAGTATTTTAAAATAAGAAGTTAGTTTTCAATCACCCTGTATATAAAATATATTACTTGTATTTTTATTATAAAAATATATTTTTATACTTTCATAATTTTGTTTTGTTTGTGGTGGTGTGGGATTCATTATTTGCCCATAGCTGGGACCCTAACAGGTGCTACCACCCCGGGTCAGGGTGTACCTGGGGACAAGAGCAATTAAAAGGTGGTTCCATGCTCCTGAAAACCTCCAATCTCTCGACCAGATGCCTTGCTGCTGGATGTAGTTTATCGTCATACCTAGGAATTTACTCAGAGGAGGGAAAGTAATAGCGGGTATGTTTTGCATCTTTTTTATAAGTTAGAATTGGAGATAATATGGGGGTATCCTTTACCGATTAGATATTTAAACTGTTTTCGATGGAATGAATAAAGTTTTGTTTTTTTATCCTTCTTTGTCAGTCCACCCATAGAACAATTGTAGGTCAATTCCGGTTTACCATCGCCTTGTACAGTTTCAATCGAATATTTTTCATTAATTCTATCTCGTTTAATCCATAGACTTGTTCGGTTTAATGAATTGGAAAATGTTCATATAATCAGAAGTTAGATATTAATGCGACTTTTCATTTAAAATATGTGTAGAGTCAGTCAATTAACTGAACAATTATAAATGGGTTTAACGCCATACATTAACGTCTTCTTAGGGAGAATTAATAGAGCGACTGGCGTTCTAACAATTCTGCAGTAAACCAGATAGATATACGAGGGTGGTACTCACCATTCAGAACCGTGAAGAATACAACAGCAAACCATGCTAATCGCTTTCACAAGAATAGCGGGACAGACCAGGATACTTTGATTGGTTGAGCAACTGATCGCAATGAAGGATCAGTCTGAATTCAAAACCCCGAAAAAGGTAACGGAAAGCTGTACCATTCTCTTTCCTAAGAATAGAAGGGGAGACTAGGTACTTTTCCCTTGGTAGGGTAACCCTTTGAAATGAGGATCGTTCTAAATTCCAACCCATGGGGAAAGCAATAGAAAATAAATCTATTTACTTTCCCAACAATTACTGAGAAGAATAGCCTCTTTCGACTTGGTGAGGCAACTCGTTAAAATGAAAGCTCGTTCCGAATGCAAAATAGTGGTGAAGGCAACAGGAAACCACGTCATTCTCTTTCTCAAAAATAGCAGGGCAGACCAGAAAATATTGCCTTGAGAGAAAAAACTTTAAAATGAAGGATCGTACTGAATTCCAAAGCGTGTGAAGGCAATACGAAATTATTCTGTTCATTATCCTAAGAATAGTTCGGCCTTTTTTGCCATGGGAGAGTAAACCTTTCAAATGAAGGATCGTTCTGAATTCCAAAGCGTGGGAAGGAAATAAGAAATTATTCCGTTCATTATCCCAAGAATACTTCGGCCTCTTTTGCCATGCTAGTGTAAACATTTAAAATGAAGGATCGTTCTGAATTCCAAAGCGTGCGAAGGAAATACGAAATTACTCCGTTCATTAACCCAAGAATAGTTCGGCCTCTTTTGCCTTGGTAGAATAAACCTTTAAAATGAAGGATCGTTCTGAATTCCAAAGCGTGGGAAGTCAATAAGAAATTATTCCGTTCATTATCCCAAGAATAGTTCGCCATCTTTTGCCATGATAGAGAAAACTTTTAAAATGAAAGATCATTCTGAATTACATAGCGTGGGAAGGCAATAAGAAATTATTCCATCCATTATCCCAAGAATACTTCGGCCTCTTTTGCCATGGTAGAATAAACCTTTAAAATGAAGGATCGTTCTGAATTCCAAGCGTGGGAAGGCAATACGAAATTATTCCGTTCATTGTCCCAAGAATAGTTTGGCTTCTTTTGCCTTGGTAGAGCAAACCTTTAAAATGAAGGATCATTCTGAATTCCAAACCTTGGGAAAGCAACACGAAATTATTCCGTTCAGTATACCAAGAATATTTCGGCATCTTTTGCCTTGGTAGAGTAATCTATCAAATGCATGACTTGTTCCGAATTGAAAACTGCGAATTTTGTAATTGCCAATTATTCCATTCTATTTTCGAAGAACGGCAGGGCAGACCAGGCTGCTTTGCCTTGCTAGAGCATCCCACCAAAATGAAAGCTAATTCTGAATAAAACTCCGCGGTGAAGGAAACGGATAAACACTTCCCTGTCTTATCCAAAAATAGTCATATGAATGGAGTGTTTACAGAATTGAAGATTAAAAAACATAAAGGAAGGTCTGGTGAGCCATTATCGTTTATCTCCTGTTTAAGAAGGAAGACATGGAGGTGAAGAAGTAGGAGTACTTTACGGTATGCAATGCTGCCATTTTAGATTTATAATTTTTTTTTTTTTGTGTCGGTCACTGAGTTCTTGGACGAGTCTTTCGTCTGCTCTGCAGCGATTGCCTTTAACCAATCCAATATCAACATTGTCAAGGGTATAAATATCTCCTCTACTGCGCAGTTGTAATAAATTGCACCATCTGTCAGCCATCTATTCGCACTGTACTGGTTTGTATAAAATCAACAGCCATCTTTTCATCAATTTGGGCTTTCTGCCTATTCACGACCGCTCATAATCCTACCACCTGCGTGCAAGAAACATTTGTATTAATAGACAGGGGAAGAGAAGTTTTAAATTGCGTTTCTAGATTGTGGTTGGTCTGTTTCATAGCAGCTGAACATTGTTACAGGGTGATTCAAAACTTATGTATCTCGAAAATCGCATCCTTGTGGGTGATAAGTTATTTTTCCATCCGATATCCCTTTTCTCACAGACCAAACGTCTCTTATTGCTCAGTCGCTACTTCCACGGAAACGGTTCAGATGAACTGAATTACACCAGTTCTTTCCCAACAGCTAAAACCCAGCATGCCACGAACATTTTAAGGAACCATTTTCATTTCTTTCTTATTCCATTAGTGTGATGTATGATCAACTCAAGTAGCTTTTTTTCCCACGAACCGCTGCTCCGTGGAACCGTCTCCCAATCTTAACGTGTTCAAGTCTAGGGTTAGCCTTTACATTTCCCACATATCTGCATAAATTATGCCTCTGACTTTGTGCCCCTCTACCACGAGTGGCTTCCAGGCCTTTTAATAGGTGAACATCATTGTAAAGAATAATAATAGACCGCGAAACAACACTTTCATGTGACAGTAAATGCAGGACATCTCACAGATGAAAAGGAAACTAAAAACAACAGAAATGTAGCTCTACAGAAGGATACTGAGAATACCATGTAGGCAGCGCCTAAAGCAACTAATAAATCTTAAGAAAAAAACAAAAAGGACACTTATACTCAGATCCAGAAAGAAATATGTGAAAGAAGGAAGGCTTGGCAAATTTGACACTCACGGGTCATATCGAAGGCAAAGAGGAAAGGGGTAGACAGCGGGGTCTCTAACTGATGAGCTTGTGCGAACGGATGACGGGATTTAGTCTGGGCGGCTTGACAATGGGACAAAAGTTGCTTTGAGTTACAAGGGATAGCGGGTTATTGAAAGCCGTGCTCACCCCACGTCCTGAAGTGACGCAGGACACAGAAAACTATTTTTCTTAGTGGTCAATTACTTGTCCTTAGACTCTACCGAACTCCGTATGCTTGTCTGTCTGTTTCAATCTAGGCTAAGCTCTCAACCCACTCGTCCCTCTGCGTTTCACAAGAGTGGGAACTGATTCACGCCTGATAAAGAACAAGATCCAAGGCACCAGCGGTTAAATAGGCAATCCATAAAAAATATCTTGAGATATCAATCTTTATAGGATTTCCAACACTTTTGGCCATAGACTAAACTCTGGGAATATCCAGGTATCAAAATGAAATAAATATCGGTCATGCATCCTGATATCCCCTTCATAGTAATAAGAGTCTCCTAAGACTCCTGTAATAAATCAGATGTACGAGAGTTTATTGATAAAACCAGTTTTAGAACAGATATACAGGATATTTAAACTGGTATTAAAAATATACTAATGTATTCTTAAAAATTACAAACGTTGATTTATAATTAATATCCCCAACCCTACGAAACATGTTTTAAACTACATAAAGTAATGAAACTGGTACCAAAATGAAATAAATATCGGTTATACATCCTGAACTCCTCTTCAGACTAATAAGAAGCCTTTGTTAGTTGGGTAACATACGTGATGTCACCAGTGGGTTCCCCATATTTTCGACCTTGTGCTACATCTAAGCTAAGCTTAGAAAATCACCATTTGTGATGTTATCAGAATAACGGAATATCACATTAATAAGTAGAGGTGGTCAAGTTATTGATATACTGCTTTTTATTAGGTTGGTGCAAAAATAATGACGTAATAATGTCGTTTTTTGACGTTAAAAAATACGTCAAAAAACGACATTATTACGTCATTATTTTTGCACCAACCTAATACAAAGTAGAATTATTATCCATGTCGTGAGTCCTGGGTGACTCAGTGCTAAGGTCCAAATTAACCTAATCTTAGTGATGTGTTAGTGAGTTCAAACTATTCAAGGATTCAAGCCGATAAGTTCTTCAGCCTTCTTGGAAAGCCACCCCGTCATGAAACAATGATTATTAATTTTGTTTTACCCGCTATTACCCTGGCTGTGAGTTTGATACTCATTACATGCTGCATATTTTTGCCTGTTTTCTGTTGCTAGTTTCACCGTATATATTATTAAGCTGCTAGTTTGAGGGTGATATTATTTTAAGGCTACAATAGTTGGATATACAATGAGGACCAATTTCACAACATGTTTTTCCTTCCTTCCTTCCTTCCTTCCTTCCTTCGGTGCACACTTTGGAGATCATCTCTCGAAAACTTTCTTGGCTGACTTGGCAGAAGTATTCCTACATTTACTTTCTGCGTTAGACTGGTTGCCAACCAAGTCTATGGGACCCAGTCTGTTCTGCTATTTAACCCATAGCTGGGGGATGGAGATAGATTCATATCTTTCCCAAGGGTATTTGAGCGTAAGTGAATATAATGAACTCGACTGGAATTGGAACACGGCTCTCCAACATTATATTTCATTAAATGTCATATCCCTGCAAGATGGAGGTGATCATGGCTCTCTTCTTTTTGATTATTATCTGTGAATGTCTTTGAAACTATAGTGGAGTGTTTGTTTTTTTAATTTTTTTTCCTTGCCTTCTATATGGTTTGGTATTCTAAATTTTCCTTCTTTTAGACTGTTTGATATTCTAGTCTAGAAGCTCTGTCTACTTGGCTATTTAACCCATAGCAGGCTGTGGGTTAGAGATGGATGCAGGAAACTAGGCTGGGATTTGAACACAATTCCACCCCCACGTGCTGTAACGAGTAATGACAAACCGAGAGTCATAACATTAACCACTCAACAAGAATTGTTAACTTATGTTTAGATTATAAAAATGCGTGTCGATAATCATACGGTCCGGAATAATAATTTTAAAACGTTATTGTATTGCTATACTTCTTTTTTTCATAATAAATATTGTTTAAAAAACGCCTGATAATTACGCACCAACCCAGTATATAACTAAAGACTGATATATTTTTTGTTAAATCTTCCCTATCTAAAATAAACATAATAGAGAAGTAAGGCTTACACCATGCTATGTTGAAAGGCCGCTTCTCATGCGATAACCGAAGTTAAGCAACGTCGAGTCTGGGCAGTTTCTAAATCGGTGACTGCTTAGGAATATGAGATCTGTCAGCTTGGATGTTTGGGTGGTGTAATGGAATAAGAAATTGGATAGCCGAGCTCGAATTCCAGTTGGGTTCGTTGTATTCATTTACGTGAAAATACGCTCGAAAAGAGGCATTGATAAAATCAAAAGAGACATGTAAATAAGCAATCTAATAAATAAATAGTGTTTATTACATTTATTGTCAATTCCCAAGAACACAAGAAAATGGATAAATTCACTTTCTTATTCTGCAGCTTATGTTTTATTCATAATCATCGCTTTAAAAAAACAAACAAAAAAAAAAAACAAAAAAAGACTGGCGATGGGTGAAGGTTAGTTAGCATAAAAGCGGTATCATGGGAAAACCGTTCTTTTGACATCAAGTCTTATTGCAGGTACGTTTATCCATGTTTGCCATACATTTTTATATTATCATTAATTTTTATTCTTAATTCTAAATCATATATATATATATATATATATATATATATATATATATATATATATGTGTGTGTGTGTGTGTGTGTGTGTAATAGACATTCGGAGGATTTCAGATAATTATAATTAAGTAATTCATCGAGTCTAGGAGAAACCTCAACAGAATGCAGAAAGCACTGGACGGCCGTTTCGTCCTATATTTGGAACTCATCAGCAGAGCGCATCCACTACCGAGAATTGAAACCCGGACCGTTACGTTATCAGGCAAATGTACCAAATGTTCTAATATTCCATAGGAAATATGCGCCCTCCGACAGGAATCGAAACTGTATCCTATACGGAATTTTTATATAGCCTGACGTGCTATACTATTTAGCTACAGAGGAAGCATCTGGTTAGCAAGGTCGAATTACAGTTTTTAAACTACAAATTTCCTATGATTTCTCTCGAACGCTCATATCTGCTCGTGGCATTTCTTAACCTAAACAAATGACATCATATATTATGAAATGGAAAAAGTCCGACAATTATTTTAATATATTTCTTGTTTGTACGTTATTTTTATAGCTACAAATATTTACGCGAATGCTTGTTTATAATAAACAGTATTAACAACATTTAGCGGCCTGAATATCCGAGAAATTTTATAGAAAATATGTGTCCACCGACAGGAATCCAAGCTGCATCCTAGATCGAACCGTCATATAGTCTGACGTGCTATACTATTTAGCTACAGAGGGAGCGTCTGGTTAACAAGATCGTATTACTGTTTTTAAACAACAAACTTCCCATAATTTCTTTCGAACGCTCATATCTATCTATCTATCTATCTATCTATCTATCTATCTATATATATATATATATATATATATATATATATATATATATATATACCCAAGTATATGATTGGTGTATATGGAATGAATTCCATAACCAACAATTACTATTCTTAAAAGAGTGCTCAATACAAAGTAGAGCAGATATAATTATTTATTTTTAAAGAAAAAAAATTTCTTATCAAGTGATCTTGATAAGACACCGAAGGTGTTGAAACAAAATGGCTATTTTTGTAGTGTTTTATAACATATTTATGTTATAAATTTTTTTTCTTTAAAAATAAATAATTATATATATATATATATATATATATATATATGTAATATTAGTGATCAGTATGGATATTTCCAAAAGGATATAAATCCAGTGAAGAGCTCTATGTTAGAGACTTAGCAATAATTATTATTATAAAAGGCATGAACACTTAAAATTTCATGAGGTTATATTTCTTTCATTGGGATCTTAAAAAAGGCTCCAATTCATTAGACCTTCAAATCTAAAATATATAATTATTCACAAATAATAATCATGTATAATTATTTTACACTTTTTTATCCGAATTTTTCTAGAAAAAGTCCTCGAATTTCAAATAGCTTAGGCCCTGAACGTACACCTACTTAATAAAGATTCATAGGTTTTGAAAAAAAAGTAAGTATATATTTGAATATATTTAAGCATTGAATAACGGGATATATTTCAACGGTACATTCCAAGTACTTATCTTGAAGAAAGACACTTAATAATATTTAATAAATGTTCTTATGTCTTGAATAAATGTACTCAAACACTGAATGTAGTTATTTTTAAATCTGAATGAAACTACTTGTACTTTGAATAATGCTACATATTTTGAATAAAGATATTTTGAATATTAATACATACAGTGTGGGCCAAAAGTAGGTATTATTTAATAGACTTAATATTAATTATTTATCTGCTGACGTGACATTTTACAATAAGAGTCACTTGAACACGCTTCCTGACTATTTTTTTCAACAAGATGGAGCACCTCGTCATTATCCTTTGCGCGCGACCACCCAGGTTATGAAGCCCTCCGCCCAGGTGCGGATCCCACTTTACCCCATTGTGTTTGATGGTCGTTGACCCTGAAAGAAGTTTCATCCGCCCTTTGACAGAACTTTGACAGTTTTTAATCCTACCGGCCGTTTGGGAAACCGGTTTAGTCACCGACGTCCCAATATTAATATCATTCAATCTTAGAATTAATAAAAATATACAAGTTTGATAATCATTATTTACTTAATTTACCTTCGGACTATTATCCTCATCTTTGTCGTTGTTATTACAACATTTCGGCCGTT
Organism: Acanthosepion lycidas; assembly: GCA_963932145.1. Classification (NCBI taxonomy): domain Eukaryota; kingdom Metazoa; phylum Mollusca; class Cephalopoda; order Sepiida; family Sepiidae; genus Acanthosepion; species Acanthosepion lycidas. The sequence goes on from OZ010597.1 coordinate 89,898,035, forward strand.
GTGCTCTCCGCCCTTCTGCAGATGTATATCGATCCTACTGGCAATTCCTAACAGAATCCCTTACGGGAGTAGACTGTCTTGTTCCATTGCCAATGTCTAGGGATAGCTCGTCTAGGTATCTTATTTTTACTTCTGCTCAGTTATTGCTCATTCCACGGAGCCCAAGTACACACTGCCCGATCCAGGGATTGAACTTACAATTACTATCTAGGTAAAATTGTTATCAAATTCATTAACCAAAGCTTTAATCCTGTAGAATAATTCTCTTTGGTGCACTCATCAGCAGGCAGATTATTAGCCTAATCTGCCCGCTGATGAGTGCTGCTGTTGCTTGTCATGTTTGACTGCAATCACCGAAACCTTTTTTTACAGCTGGTGCCAGTGGCGGAATTACATTTTGGGGGTCCTGAAACTTGAACAGATATGGGGACCCCTTCGCAACCAACAACAATAAATTCGAGGATCCAGTTGCCAAAAGGTAGACTATCAGTTGATTTTGTTGAACTCGACGAGCCAATACAGCTTGAGGGTCGGCGTTGCAAGCCCGGAAGAAAACGTTGAAATTTGACCAGTTGCAGAGGAATTTTGAGGCCATATGAAATTGGTATTAGAGCCTAATCTAAATCGACATTAGCAACTTCAACCCATTGGCTTATTCATCTAGTCTCTAAAGTGGCTTTATTTTAATAAATACTTTTTAAAAAAAGCCATTGATTTTGTTGAAAATTTCACTCATCAAAAAAATGTTGCTTCAGAGTCCCCTCTGGGATTAGGGACCCCCTCTGCGCACAAACAAAACAAAAGAATATAAGATTGTGAAATAGAAGGGAAATGGGTTGAGAATAATACTGACAGAAATGGTTATGCCTTTATTAATTAAGGAAAATAAAACAGGATTGAACCTTAGCTTAATGAATTGATCGACTGATTTTTAAAAGAAAATAAAAATTTGAAAATGCCTTACTGTTTAAAAGACGCAAGATTATGGAAAATCGTCAGAGGAATTAGACGAACATTATTCCACACAAAGACAGAAAGAAAAAATATATAATGTCATTTTCTCATGATATCAAGGCTTTCTTCAATAATTTAGACTCAACAAGCTCATATAGCTGGTGATTCGGTCGCTGCAAGCCCTGAAGAAAATTTTGACCAGTTATAGGGGAACATTTGTGTCCATATGAAATAGGTATTAGAGATTATTCTAAGGCCAACATTAGCTACTTCAACCCATTGGCTTATTATTCTATCACTAAAATCGTCTTATCCTATTTTAATAACAAACACTTGGAAAAAAAACATCGATTTTGTTGAAAAATTCACTCATTAAAAAGTTTCTTTAGGGTCCTCTCAGGTATTAGGGGCCCTGAACCTTAAGCTTCATTAGAAGATCCGTCACTGGGTGCAACATTAAAATTTTTAAATTTAACCAAATCCAGGAGAATTTTGAGGCCATATGAAAAGAGTATGAGAGCATATTCTAAAGCCGACATTAGCAACTTCAACCCATTGGCTTCAGGGTCCTCTCTGGGATTAGGGACCCTCTGGGATTAGGGACTGTGAAGCTTAAGCTTCATTAGTTTCATAGTAGGGCCGCTATTGCGCAAAAACAAAAAACAAGATTAGACTGACAAAAATAGTTCTGCCTTGATGAATTAAGAAAAATAACATGATTAACATTAATTGATCGACTTTTTAAAAGTAAATAAAAACTTGAAGATGCCTTCCTCTTTAAAAGACGCATGATTATAGAAAGACATGAGAGGAATTAGAGAGGGGGTTATATTATATTCAAGTCGTATTATTATTAATGAACAGACACGGGGTGCGTGCTTTGCAACCAGTAACAATAGATATGAGAATCCAACTGCCAAAACGTAGATGAAGAGAACCATACTCCAGTGGATGCTGAGCCAATGGAAGTTCTTTCCGGACACATTTGATGTGCCCATTCCTCGGAAAGCTCCTGAGATAAAAATCCCAAAAAGACAAACTAAGAGGAAAAGAAAGGATACAGGGAGAATCGTCATTAATCCGAAAAGGAAAAGATATTGACTCTGTGTAGAGTAAATCTAAAAAACGGGGCAGTTATATACCGTACCTATGAACACTAATGGATATGTCCCAATCTTCATAAATATTTTGGACACTATTGTAAGTGGGGGTAATATGCTGTCTAAGTAGTCCACCACTAACAGTGGTTTACCTACTTCACGCCGCTGGCGAGTATTGTATTTTATTGATGTTATAAAGATTAGCATTTCATTTCCAACCTCCGTTATGGTTATTCCTCATTCTGTAACCTTTTCTAGGTTACAACAAACAGATAGGGGGTGGGTGCTTCGCAACCAGTAACAAGAGATATAAGGATGCAGATGCCAAAATATAGGCTATGAATAGATTCTGAGGGGCTCAACGAACCCATACAATTGGGGTTCGGGCGCTATTAGTCACCAAGAATATGTTGAAATTTGACCAATTCTACGCGAAAATTGTGGCCATATGAAATAGGTATTAGAGCATATTCTACGGTCAACATCAGCTTCTTCAACCCATTAGCTTATGGTTCTGTCATTAAAATGGCGTTATTTTAATAACAAACAAACAAAAACGATTTTGTTGAAAAAATTAACTCATTTGCTTCAGGGTTCCCTCCGTAATTAGGATTCTTGTAGCATAAACATAGTAGTTTCATAGTAGATTCGTCACCGCTTGCTGCTGCTGTTGTTGAAGCCTTGCTGTCATTTGTTTTTCTTTCTTTATTAACAGCTCCCATATCGTATTTATTTCTATGCTAGGCCTACTATGTAGATCCTCATAGCCTAACATAACACTCTGTTAGGAAATAAAGAAAATAATGATTACTTCTCATCCCAGAAATTCAGACAGAAATATGATAATCATTTTTAAAAAGCACACCTGATATCATCAGTCAGTTATGTGCCATGCGTGATACACACTTAGGCGATCATGTATCTTTCGATACATGACTGACGAGGAAAATTTTTCCCGCAGTAGGTTGTCATTACTTTCTGCGGTAGGCCAGTTGCCATCTAAGTGTATATAACCCGGTCTATCCTGCTATTTACCCATAGCTAGGGGGAGAAAATAGGATTCATACTTTTCCCAAGGGTATTAGCATGTAAGACAATGTAATGGATTCGACTGCAATTCGAACTCGGCCCTCCGATTCCTCCATCCGAGCCGCTATCCATTACTCCACTGTGAGCCAAAAGTGACCTTTCCGAACGAAACTAAGCGCTTCTAATGCCATTCTAATAATAAAAAGAGGACGGACTTTTTGTCCAATCTAATAGAATTAAAGCTTGTTTCGCAACATTGGCCTTTATTTCGAAGACTTCATTCAATTCGCTTTTATCAAAGCGTAACACAAGATGAAACTTTTTGCGTCAGACAAGTCTGTCAAAAATGAAATATAGGTTTGCGTATCTGAAGCCGTTCAGTAACTTTATCTGCAGTTGACAGATTCATCAGTGAAAGAAAAAATAGCAGATAAAATTAATAAATCACACAAAAAAAGAAAAACTTATCTCAAGAAAAGCAATTAATTTGCACTGCGATCTCCGATATAAAAACTTAATATATTTAGGTAAGTCTGGCACAAAGCCATGTATTTCTGAAGTGTTGAATAAGCTTGATAATTATTGACCTCTGGTGAGATGCTCATGGCTATGTTTCACTTGGTAAAGCACTAGTGTAAGTTTCACGTCCCAAAAAGTATATGTACGTCGACAGCAGGCAACGCAAGTATCGAAAGCGCGTATAGTTCCTATACGCGCTTTCGAAACTTGCACAGGAGCGAAAGTGTTAATTTTTTTTTTTTTTTTGTCAAAACGCGTCAATTTGCAGTTGCTCTTTTTTATTTTCCTTATTTTTAAGCATTTGGATATTGTATTATCTGATTGGATTAGATTAGGGGAAAGATATGCTTGCGACTCTAGAAGAACTAATACCTGTGAGAATCCGGTGACTTGTGTGCACACATGACGGCACGTGTGCGTGTGAAGGCAAAAAAGGTATGAGGCTGAGCGGAACTGCTTGTAGCGATTGTGTAGTTCTTACAGCCGTCAGTAATCAGTGTAAAAATCCGTAATTTCGAATGGTTTCCGTATTTTCCGGCTTACAAGACGCCTCGGCATGGAAGACGCACCCTAATATTGGAAACAAATTTCTAAGAAAAAAAGTCATTCTTATGCGCCCCTCACATCCTGGCGCCACGTATTGTTTGCATTAATCACTCGTCCGATTTTGTTTGTATGGCAATGACATACTAGTCAAGAGCAGAAAGGCTCCCGACGCTGCTAATAAACAGAGCATGTTTAAGCTTGTGGCTCGGCTCCTGGAAGGTTTATGGTCTTGTAACAGCTAACTACTGAGATTAGATAATATAAAAGCCTGAATTAGATAACTAGCATTATAGCGTAATGACTCAACATACAAATCCATGTCCCTCTCAGTCAAGCTAATTTGGTGACTGTCCAACCTTACATGCGTTTGAGCGTTGCCTTACATTCGTCTTGGAAGGCACAAACGTATTTTTCATGGTATTTTTTATGAAAAAAGTGCATCTTGTAAGCCGGAAAATACGGTATTTAAAAAAAAAGAGGGCTGTCTCTCTTTGCCCGAATAGCCTTTTTTTTAAACTTCACGTCTTTATTTGGCGTTGCAAATCATCTATTCATTATCATATATTAATTGTGACTGTTCCTCACTTCATTAGTTCGCACGACCGTTACGTCCTGCCAATGCCTAATAAATAAAGGATTATTCCATTTTGATCGCGTGGAAAGAGGGGAAAAGACACTGTTGGACTTCAGTGAGAAAATGAAAACATAAAGAAATAAATAAATAGATAACGGTTACAAGTGGAGAGAGAGAATCAGATTAACCTGATAAGAACAGATATTACACTCTGATCGTTTAGCTAAGATCAAAATGTAGTATCAGTTCTTTGGTCGAGAAGCGATTGCATTTTCTTGCCGTCCCACGCTGACAGGATGTTACACAAGTTCAGTTTAATGTGAAGAGACCAAGCGCGTGCAGCCGGGCCAGGCCCCCAAATAGCCCAGCACCCGGAGTCGTCGGATGCGCTGACATTGGTATGACTACCGACCCGCTCTTTAGTGCAATGAGAGAGGTACTAACACGGGCAGAGTTTCCAGAGGCCGAGCACCGCTCCATAATATCTTCACTTGCGCTTTGCCCGCTGACAGATACATAACTGAAAGATGAAATGTAGTTTATCCGCCCAAGGGCAAATACGATCCCAGTCAAACGGAAAACAATGGCGACCGCGATAAAAGCGACATTTTTCAGATGCACACTATCCAACGGCGAACACCGAGTAAGGCAATCGACAAAAATCCAATTACCATAAATTAAATAAAATAACACCGTCTTCTGAATTATTTTAAAATTATTAAGAGAAATGTTCGTAAGACGGAGATTTGTCTACTTATTAGTTAGTATGATATCAGAGATCCTTTCGAATTTATTCCTCACAAAACTTGGCCATTTTCTCCTGTTCAATTGAATCCTTTCAAATGTCAAAAGTAGTATCCCGGTGTTCTCTCTGATTAGGTTATCTCATGTTTGCAGTAGAGTTGTATTTCTAGTGTTTCATCCTCCTCTTCTGATTACATAGCCAAACCAGTTTAGCCTCCTTTCAATAATGAAGATAATTATGTCAGTTTCTACATTTAGCGTTTTCCCTTCAGCTATTTTCCTCGGCCATGTCCCCGAGAGCCTGTCTCTATCCTCTATTTCTCAGGTCTAAATTGCTGTCAGGACGGACAGAGTATAGTAGAACCTGGTCTTGCTGCCGAATAAAATCTCTTTTCGATCCCAGATCTTTTTCCTTCGGTCTTCCAATTCTTCAAATGTAACTAGGACACCTGATCCTATAAAGAAGTTTTAACATGTTTAACAGCTTCGCAATCTTTCAGCCCCTATTTCTTGCAGAATGAAGTCACACTTTAACTCCGTCCTGGGTAAGACAATAAACTACATCCGCGTCCTGGGTAAGATGATAAACTACCTCCGGCATCAAGGCCTCTGATCAGGAGGGTTTGAGGAGCGTGGAACCACCTCTTAATTGCTAGTGTTCCCAGGTCCAACCTGACCCGTGGTCGTAGCACATGTTAGAGTCCCAGCTATGGGCAAATAGTTAACCCAAAACTAGGGTCAAAACACTATGAATGTGTAAAAATAGGTTTTAATACTAGCAATACGGTTTTACCGGCAATAAATTTTAAAGATAAAATATTTTCAGCAATACATTTTTGAAGAAAAAATATTGCTAGGAATACATTTTCAAAAAAAAAAAAAAATATTATCAGCAATAAAAATCTTTTCTGCATTAAATAACCCATTACGGTTGATATGCCATAAAACAAAATAAACCAAACCAAACTCACTTCTTACGAAGAATACATATTCTATTCATACGAACCTATCCTAAAAATATTGTTGCCATTAAATAACCCATTGAGGTTGAAATGCCGTAAAACAAAATGAACCAAACCAAACCAAACTGATTTCTTACAAAGAATACATATTCTATTCATACGAAACTATCCTAATAATCTTGTCAACATCAAATAACCCTTTGAGGTTGATATACCGTAAAACAAAATAAAACAAGCAAAAACACTTGAACTTGTCTTCGAGCGTGAAATTAATGATTTCATATCCAGAACAAAGAAAGATATTTCTTGGAAGCTGTTGAAACTTGACTAATGCATGGAATAATAATGCAACACAAAATGTACTTAGAACAAAATGTATTGAAACAAGAAAGTGTACACAATATTTACATATAGTCTTTTGTATATTCCTGGGAAGACCGTTCCTGGAGAATGTGTTGACTGAGTCGCAGTCGGGCAGAGTCTCTGGTTGAATCTCTTGATTCCTGTATTTATCAATCCACCCACGAGGATCGAATGTGGTACAAGGCCGTTTTAATGTGGATATCCCCGAGACCGTAGGCTCGGCCAAAAATATGGCCTTTCTGAACCCGCCTAGACAGGTTCAGGCCCTGTCAACCTCCCCGGACGAAACCTTGCCCTTCGGCAAAGCCTCGTCCGGGTTCCCCTCTGCTAATGCAGAGATTTCGACAGTCGCCGAGAGTCTGTCTCTCGGTCTCAGAATCTCTTGATTCCTGTATTTATCAATCCACCCACGAGGATCGAATGTGGTACAAGGCCGTTTTAATGTGGGTATCCCCGAGCTCGTAGGCTCGGCCCGGCCAAAAATATGGCCTTTCTGAACCCGCCTAGACGGGTTCAGGCCCTGTCAACCTCCCCGGACGAAACCTTGCCCTTCGGCAAAGCCTCGTCCGGGTTCCCCTCTGCTAATGCAGAGAGTTTGACAGTCGCCGAGAGTGTCTCTCGGTCTCAGAATCTCTTGATTCCTGTATTTATCAATCTACCCACGAGGATCGAATGTGGTACAAGGCCGTTTTAATGTGGGTATCCCCGAACCCGTAGGCTCGGCCAAAAATATGGCCTTTCTGAACCCGCCTAGACGGGTTCAGACCCTGTCAACCTCCCCGGACGAAACCTTGCCCTTCGGCAAAGCCTCGTCCGGGTTCCCCTCTGCTAATGCAGAGAGTTCGACAGTCGCCGAGAGACTGTCTCTCGGTCTCAGAATCTCTTGATTCCTCCCCTCTCTTCCCGGTACCAACCATATTTATATGGTCGGTACTCCACTATGCAAATTAGGTGGATCCTACCACAACAGAAGCATAACACTTGACTCAGACAAGAACAAAATACAACTCGACGCGTATAAATGAAATTACCAGGAAATTCAAAGGATAAAGACTTGTCAAAGAGGGCAACTAGAACAAATATAGAAACAGAATTGGAGAAACAACACCCACCGCCGTTCGATAAGAGCAGTTGTCAAAATCAGCAATCGGCAGCTGAGTGTTTGTCAGGAATCAGTGCTAAACAAGGGGTTGAACTTCGCCTCAACCATCAGGGCGTGTCCAATACTTCAATATTGAGTTGAGGAGGTTGACTTGAAGGTTCAAGTCAAACAGAAACAGTCAACCGCTTCAACTTAGATCTTAGTTGATCTACTTGAACCTGAGTTTCAAGTAGATCAGCTGAGATGGAATATGAGACAAGCACTGGAAATGGCCATTGACTGATTGATTGGTTTGTTTTTACGGCATATCAACACTTAATGGGTCATTTAAATCCGAAACATTTTTTGAATTGTACGATTAATTAAGAATCTAATGTATGTTTATCTAAAACAAACGGCATATACATAAAAACTTTCTCAAATCAATATGCACACACACACACACACACGCGCACTTACAAATATACATTATCATCTGAATCCCATATAGACAAACTAGAATTATTATCCACTTACAGACATAAATCAATATTCATACTTTTACAGTTAGGCTTGTAATCCGTTTAATTTGTTGGAACTTCGAAGGCACGTGTTGTCTCTCCTTGAATTTCGAATTGTAAAAATTATACTAACGTTTCTTTAACAAGTCGAATGCACATGAGACAGGATTAACCAATGAAAATCAAACAACAAATAAAAATACCAGAATTTCTTTCTATATCTTAAAGGATAATCCAAATTTATATCCCAAGGGATAATCCAAATCATAAATGATAATTTAATTTTATATCGCAATGGATAATCCATATTTATATCTTAATGGATAATACCAATTTATATATCATGGGATAATTCGTAAAAAATTGTCTTTAGTTCTCAAATCAGTATCTATGCGTTAATAGCAAGTTTGATCGATTCAACATGTTCAAATTAGAAGCTGATCTGAAAATGACCTACAGTCTGTTGTTAAATAGGGCAAGAAATAGCTTGGTAACTTTAACGCTTCCAAAACGAAACTTCCCATATAAAGGGTGCGATGGGTAAATTATCGCTATTTTATATTTTTAATTTGGCGCATCACGACTTAGAGTGATCATTTGCTAACTAGTCTTAAAGACCATTACCATTTTAGTAGTTTTGATTTGATGTGTGGTTAGTGTAAGGTTAGCTACGCAGAAAGTGGAGCCGGCGAGCCGAATTCAAACTCCAGCCTATTCTGTTCGGTTCAGTTCATTTTCGTATTGATACCATTGGGAAAGACATTAATCCGTCTCTTCCCTCCACACCTATGGTGCAAAGATGTCACCCTCGAGGACCCCTGCTTTGAGGACAAAGAAGTTATAAGTCGTGCTACATAAAAAATCCAATATATTAGTAATAATGTCGTTTTTTGACGTAATAATGTTGTTTTTTGACGTTAAAAAATACGTCAAAAACGACATTATTACGTCATTATTTTTGCACCAACCTAATAATATACAATGATGCGTTACTTACTAAATATAGTAATTCCGTGACGGCATCGTGTCTCATGTGTCACTAATTATTTAATTTTCTTAGAAATCCTTTGACTCCAAGCAACGCAACGAAACCACTAACAAGCAGGGTAGACTGGGATCTTGGGAGGACTACTCTGAATTCAAAACCGTAGAAGAGGCAACGGAAAACCACTCCTATATCTTTCCTAATATATCAAAGCCATTCATTCTGCCGATTGCTTACAGTTCTCTCACAAACATTGATTCCTGGTCCCAACGAGAGATGTGCATTTCTTATACAACTTTGCTTGACCATGATGGTTTTCTGTGGCCTAATTTTTAGGTGCACACTAGCCTTAAAAACCGCCCTGAGTATGACGATAAAGTAACACCGACAGCAAGACCTCTGATCAGGTGGTTTTGAGGAGTGTGGAACCACGTCTTAACTGCTGGTGTTCCCAGGTCCATCCTGGCCCGTGGTGGTAGCACCTGTCAGGGTCCAAGCAAATAGTTAACCCCCAAACTTGGTCAACACTTTAAAAGTGTTAAAATAGGTTTTAATACCAGCAATATATTTTTGTAAAAAGTTATTATAAGTAACAATTTTTTCAAGTAAAGAATTATTACAAGGAATACATTTTGGAAAAAAATATTACTAGCAATATATTTTTGAAAAAGAACAGTGCCAGAAAAAAATTTTGAAAAAAAAAAATAACAAAAATTGTCTTAATTAGATAACGCATTGACGTTGATATGCCGTAAAACAAACCAAACCAAACCTTGCCTTAAAAGTTGATTCCCTAGTGAAGAATGGACTACTGCTTTCATTTCAGTCAGGAAGGCCTTTTTTAGAGGACTTCTCGAGCTCTAAGCCAGTTGACATTCAACTCCCTATTAAAAATAACTCAAAATGCCTAAATATAATCTCTATAGTGATAAGAATTATATATATGAATGTGGATCGTACATTTCAACGTAGTGTAATGGCCTGCCAGCTTGTCTTGCTAAGAATAATTGCGACTGAATAGTGAGTTCGATCCTCACTGAGTGTCCTATACTTTTGGCGTTTTGTGGCATCGAAGCTAAGCTTAGAAAGTCACTATGAGTGTACGGATTGATGTATTTTTAAATGAGAGCTTATTAACCTTTAAGGCATTACAAATCGTTTCTTAATAATGAATCAATTTATTTTCTCTGATCTTTGCCAAAAAGTAAGGACAATCCCCCAAAATCATGTATACTATGTCTATACCGTCAGATTAATTCGAACGCAGCGGGCACGTTCTTTTCAGAATGGAACATAAAGTTACAAAAATATCGGTTATGTTTCCGCAAAAATGTCGCTTATGTTTCCGCAAAAATGTCGGTTGTGTTTCCGCAAAAATGTCGGTTATTTTCCCGCAAAAATATTGGTTATGTTTCCGAAAAAAATGCCGGTTATGATTCCGCAAAAAAATCGCTTATGTTTCCGCAAAAAATCGGTTATGTTTCCGCAAAAATCGCTTATGTTTCCGCAAAAAAACGGTTATGTTTCCGCAAAAAAACGGTTATGTTTCCGCAAAAACATCGGTTATGTTTCCGGAAAAAAATCGGTTATGTTTCCGCAAAAAAAAGGTTATGTTTCCGCAAAAATATCGGTTATGTTTCCGCAAAAATATCGGTTATGTTTCCGCAAAAAAATCGCTTATGTTTCCGCAAAAAATCGCTTATGTTTCCGCAAAAAATCGTTTATGTTTCCGCAAAAAAACGGTTATGTTTCCACAAAAAAACGGTTATGTTTCCGAAAAAAATATCGGTTATGTTTCCGAAAAATGTCGGTTTCCCTTTACTGCAACGATGTAGCCTAATACGGCGTGACTTAATTTTCTGGGAGAGGAGACGGTTACTGTCAAGCAAGTTCATTTGCTCGATAAAATGATGACGTCTTCTCGATGAGCAGACAAGCTACGACGATCTTCTAACCAATTCAAAAATTAAATTATTTTTGACAGGAAATTATTTGTGTGTGTGTGTGTGCGTGTGTTTGTGTGTGTGTGTTTGTGTTCATAATATAGACTCCTCCCTACTGCTGATGTCAAACATGAAATG
>OZ010597.1:89911993-89944493 GCA_963932145.1 Acanthosepion lycidas
TTCTTTTTCAAATATTGGGTGTCGTTGAATTGAATGGGCTTTTAAATTTATGGTTCGTAAACAATTTTAATTTAATAACAATATCATTTGCCAGCTACAAATTAATACAGAAATTTAAAAGTTTAAAAATTATTCTAATTAAAATTCTAAAAAAAAAAAAAATAAAATAAATGAAAATTCTTGCAAAAAGTCATTATTCATCGAATTTTTTTCTTAAGGCAATAATTTTTATAATATTTTTTATTCAGAAAAAGCAATTAAAAGCTTTTCTAATTAAAGAATGTCTTAGTTTTATGGCATTTTTTTTATTTTACATGTAGATTCAGAGCAGATTTCCTGTTTGTAAAGGAACTTTTTATTTGGTAAAAAACAACCTATGAAAAAAATAATTCAAACAAATGTTTGAGATAATGTTTAATTTAGATGGACACACAATAAAGACAGACAACACCAGACGAATTTAAGAACAAATGCTAAATTTATTAACACACAAAATAATGAATGATTTACACAAGTTAAGTGCATTGTGTGCCAAATGATGGCCAATAACATGTTTGTAAAAATAATCAATGCAAATGAAATATATGCCCTTTTACAATAAAAACTTATTATGACGCATTACGTTCTCAGGAAAGGTAAAAAAAAGCACAAAAAATAAATGAAGAAAGTGGAAAAATATTTCTCTAAATAATTTTCAAAGATTTTGTAGAATTTCAGAAGCAAAGTTCGTGGTAACAGTGAAGAATATAACAGGCACACCAGCTGCAGACTTTTCCTTGATGTGGGGTCGACTTTGATTTTTCTTTCAATTCTCGGCTGGTGGTTGTCAAATTTCTTCTGTATTGTTTTTCTTTCTGGGACGGGGTCACCTGAGTCCCAGCAGAAGATGTTTGTCGATTCCTTCAATTAAATCCATGGCCCCCTTTTATAAGCTTACAGGTAGGCCCGAATTCATTTCTCGGAATTTGGAGGGGAAACCTTTTGATTGCTTCTGGATGAAAAACAAACGCAGCTGTCTTCCTAAAGATCAAAATGTACCAAAAATATTTTTTAAATTCCAAAATTAAGTAAGAGCCCAACACAACGGCTGCTTTCTCCCAGAAAAGCTGACGATACAAATTCAAAAGCAGACGATACAAATTCAAAAGCAGACAATACAAATTCAAAAGCAGACGACACAAATTCAAAAGCAGACAATACAAATTCAAAAGCAGACGACACAAATTCAAAAGCAGACGACACAAATTCAAAAGCAGACAATAAAAATTCAAAAGCAGACGATAAAAATTCAAAAGCAGACAATACAAATTCAAAGGCAGACAATACAAATTCAAAAGCAGACGACACAAATTCAAAAGCAGACGATACAAATTCAAAAGCAGACAATACAAATTCAAAAGCAGACGACACAAATTCAAAAGCAGACAATACAAATTCAAAAGCAGACAATACAAATTCAAAAGCAGACGACACAAATTCAAAAGCAGACAATACAAATTCAAAAGCAGACGATAAAAATTCAAAAGCAGACAATACAAATTCAAAAGCAGACGATACAAATTAAAAAGCAGACAATACAAATTCAAAAGCAGACGACACAAATTCAAAAGCAGACAATACAAATTCAAAAGCAGACAATACACATTCAAAAGCAGACGATACAAATTAAAAAGCAGACAATACAAATTCAAAAGCAGACGACACAAATTCAAAAGCAGACAATACAAATTCAAAAGCAGACAATACAAATTCAAAAGCAGACGATAAAAATTCAAAAGCAGACAATACAAATTCAAAAGCAGACGATACAAATTAAAAAGCAGACAATACAAATTCAAAAGCAGACGATACAAATTAAAAGGCAGACAATACAAATTCAAAAGCAGACGATACAAATTCAAAAGCAGACAATACAAATTCAAAAGCAGACGATAAAAATTCAATAGTAGACAATACAAATTAAAAAGCAGATTGTTTAATAGAGTTTTTGTTTTTATTTTACCTATTCTTTTCTTTTCTATTCCGTATTTTCCATTCACAACAAATTCAAGTAACAATAAGCTTATCATGTGGTATGTCTACTTGGTTTATATGGACGCGTGGCCGAGTGGTTAGAACGTTCGCATTCTGACCAATGAGACCCGGGTTTGAATCTCACTATGGTCGATTTGTCAGGAAGGAGATGTTATCGGACTGGAGGGTCGATCCCAGCGTGTGTCACCTTTAGAAAATACCCGAAAACCATACCACGGGTTGACCAAAGCCTTGTAAGTGAAATTAGATAGACAGAAACCCTGGGTGCCGTCGATAGCTGTGCTAGCACGAAGTCCCAAGTCATCGAGATTGAGCGTGCTGGTTCAAATTGTTGATCACGCTAGATAACACGCTCTTTCCCAGAAACTGTAAGTAAAATCTGCTCAGTATAAACTGCAGGTGGGCTCTGTGGGTGTTGAACAAATGCGACTGAGAAAGGGTCTGCAAGAGGGATTGGCTACCCGCTCTAGTAGACAGGTAAGTAAGAAGTACGAAATGTTTTTTGCTATTCTTAGGACCTTCAAGTTACCAAATGCGTTATTAGGGTAAACTGTCTTCATTCTAAACCCTTTCTCTAAATTTATCTTCTTGTTAGATCTCTCGCAAGCTGACACAAATTTCTTCGTATCCTTAACAGAAAATGGCGGTCAGATATAAGCAATTTTGTAATTGGATAGTATTATAAAATAGCAAAAAGAAACTCTTGCATATGCTTATACTCACGACATTTAGTATTTTAATGTAGAAACCTTTACAGAAACGCGATAGGTTTAATCCTTTGAGCCCAGACCACTGCTAAACCGGTGGTAGAGAAAAATGACTTAATGGCCAACCATCGTTTGAACAGACTATAAACACTTGTAGATATTTTCATATCTAACGTGAAGCATTACGTACATTATTTGCGGATTTTGATACAGGGGCTCAGGCAGAAGAATTAGAATTGTTTAGGAACGCAGGGCTCAAACGGTTGAAATGAATTCAAAAAAATCTTTCTTGAAGCATTTATTTCAAGTTAATAGATTAAATTTAATATTTTCAATATGCAAAATATGTTGCTGTATTTCAAAACTAACTGGAAGGTTGGCCCTGTCAGCTGGGGCTTTAGAATACGCCGACTGCACCTCTGTAGAGGAGTAAGACCCATCCAATGAGGCGTCCTGGGTATGACGATAAACTGCATCCAACAGCAAGGCCTCTGATCAGGAGGTTTTGAGGAGCGTGGAACCACCTCTTAATTGCTGGTGTTCCCAGGTTCACTTTGACCCGGGGTGGTAACACATGTTAGGGTCCCAGCTGGGGCAAATAGTGAACTCCTAGTTTTTCCAAGTCTTACACACGTCCTGGGTATGACGATAAACTACATCCGCGTCCTGGGTACGGCGATAAACTACATCCAACAGCAAGGCCTCAGATAATGTTTTCGGAAAAATAATGTTGCCAGCTATACGTTTTTGAAACGATGTTGCCAGCTATACGTTTTTTGTAAAGTAATGTTGCCAGCTATAATTTTTTTTTATTCCATACAAAATAGGCATTTAAAATTCATATAAACTGGATTTGGCATTAAATAACCCACAGTGGTTGATATGCCATAAAACCCAAACAAACAAACAAACAAACTGGAAGGTGTTTTTGTTTTAAAATCGCTGATGTTAGTGCTATTTTTAGCCATCTGTTATCATAATATAAAACTCTTTATTAAAAAAATCTTTCAAAAATAAAATATACTTTTTTGAAACTTTGTTTGAGGAATATTAAATTTAAAGTTTGATTAATTGCATTTGAATCAAATATCATTTACTTTTTTAAAAAAAATATCGCGGAAATACATGTTTTAAAACGGCGGTAGCTGTTTATTTAAGGAATCGACAGCTCGAGTAGAGCCGGAAGTTTATCTATTTTTTCCGATGGTTGACATATCATCTGTAAAATTTAGTTGAGGAATATAACGTGAGCGCCTTCTTTATATAATTTTTCACAACCCAGTAATGCTAAAAATTTAGAAGAATATTCTCCGTAATATAATATTATTTTTTAATTTTAAGTACTTTAGCTTTAAGTTTACTATTACTAACTTGAATTATTTTTACTTTCTGATAAAGTCGTGTATGGACACCCGTATTTTAAAAATCGTCACGTTAATAGGCTAAAAAAAAAAAAAAAATTTAAAATTCTTTTAAAATATTGTGGGTCGCTGAATTGTAGTAAGCTTTTCCATTTATGACTGGTAAATATAGCTTTTACTTAATTACAATATCACCTAACCTGTACAAATTAATACAGAAATTTAAAAGATTTAAAACTTTATACATTATTCTAATTCAAATTAAAAAAAAAGAAAAATAATTCTTGTAAAGCTTCATTATTCATTAATAATTGACAATAGTGTCCATAATATATCTTATTCAGAAATGCAGGGGAGTGCGGGTGGTGTAATGGATAAATCAGAGATCAGAGTTTCAATTCTAGCCGGGTTCGTAATATTCCCTTACGCGCAAAGATATGACTCCACCTCTTCTCCGCCCAGATATGTGTTAATTAACAGGACCTGTACTAGTAAATCATTATTATCGGCCAAAGCATCTTACAATTTAAAAATATTTTCTAGCTTTTAATAACATGCAATGTGTTGATAAGGCGTAGAAGACATCAAAATCACAAAGTACAAAAATTTAAATATCTAGGATGTTTTAACAGATGAAGGATAATGTGACACCGAAATCCGAAGTCGCATTGGGATAGCAAAAGATGCCTTTTAAAAGCTAAACAAAGTTTTAAGACACAGAAAATATCGTTAGAAAAGAGTACTTAACTGTTATGTAATATCAGGCCTCCTATATGGCAGTGAATGCTGGACAAATCTCGTCACAGATGAAGAAGAGACTTGAAGCAAGAGAAACAAAGAAAAGAATACTGAACTGTTATGTAATATCAGTCCTCCTATATGGCAGTGAATGCCGGACAAATCTCGTCACAGATGATGAAGAGACTTGAAGCAAGAGAAACAAAGAAAAGAATACTGAACTGTTATGTAATATCAGTCCTCCTATATGGCAGTGAATGCTGGACAATCTCCTCACAGATGAAGAAGTGATCTGAAGCAAAAGATGCCTTTTACAAGCTAAGCAAAGTATATCGTTAGAAACAAAGAAAAGAGTACTGAACTGTTATGTAATATCAGTTCTCCCACATGGCAATGAATGCCGGGCAATCTAGCATATGAAGAGACTTGAGGTAACAGAAATCTGGTTCTACAGAAGTATGCTGAGAATACCACGGACTAAATATGCGAACAACGACGACTTTTTTATACTTCGAATCAGAAAGAAAGAACTGAAATTTCTGGAGCACGTTGTGAGGAAAGAGGGCTTGGAGAATTTAACACTAACAGGACATATTTAAAGAAAGAGTGACAGGTGTAAGCAGCTAGCGAGCTTGTATAAATGTTTGGGAGAACAGAGATTATGAGAGAAAGTAAAAGTCTTACTTAGAGCTACAAAGGAAAGGAAGTTGTGGAGAGCCATGATCGGCCACAGCCTGAAGGGACACCTTGAAGTGAGAGGGCGAGATACTAACGCAAGAGCTGGTTATAATTCTGTAACTCGGGGAAGGGTTTAAGTTTCTCTTGTAAGTATAATCTAAATATATTGTTAATGGTTTTACGGTAGTCATAAATTATTCTTGTTCCGCCTCTAGGGTATGCGTCCGTCTGATACGCACGCATAACGAAAGACAGCCAAAAAAAAACCCTTAAGGTAATTAAAACTCTGAAGAGGAAGTCCTGTTCATCGGCACCTTTATTAAAAAGCCGAAAGAGTAAAACTAAAAATAAAGAAATCAATATACATATAAGACTAGTTTAATCTGATTAGTAAACAATTAAAACAAAAAGACAGCAAGGAATTTTTATGTTTAACGTTCTTTTTATAGATACAAGTATTTAAGTAAATGCTCTGTTTATAATAAACAGTATTAAATAACATTTACCGGCCTGAATGTCCGAGAAATTTTCATAGAAAATATTCGTCTTTGGACAGGATTCGAGCCTGCATCCTATACGGAACCGTCATTTACACTGACGTGCCTAACCTCTCGGGCACCAAGGATCGTTCGGTAGGCAAGGTCGAATTTACTGCTTATAAACTTCAATCTTCCATGAATCTCTTATGGCGTATCAAATGTAAACAAATGACGTTATACATTAAGAAATGGACAAAGTCCGACAATTTTATTTATTCAAGACATTTTTTATGTTTAACGTTCTTTTTATAGATACAAGTATTTAAGTAAATGCTCTGTTTATAATAAACAGTATTAAATAACATTTACCGGCCTGAATGTCCGAGAAATTTTCATAGAAAATATCCTGTCCAAGGACGAATATTTTCTATGAAAATTTCTCGGACATTCAGGCCGGTAAATGTTATTTAATACTGTTTATTATAAACAGAGCATTTACTTAAATACTTGTATCTATGAAAAGAACGTTAAACATAAAAATGTCTTTAATAAATAAAATTGTCGGACTTTGTCCATTTCTTAATGCATATCAAGGAATATAACAAAAGCAGCTGGAGGCTTGAACTTAGAAATATCGAAATGGATAAAAAGGTAGCGACCGCTTTACAATTTGCTTGCTGCAGAAATACATTTCAATGTTGAAGTGAGTTTACGGAAAGGAAGATACATGAAGGTAATATTTGACATCAGTATGTGAACAGCGAACAAGTGTCGGGGGGGAGGAGGAAGATTCTACATAGAATGATACAAACGTATAAATAATGGTTACATTAAAGAAATATTTAAATAACATGATAATAAAAAAAAAATACCAATTCATAGAGAAAAGGTTCCCCACATTAAACCGACCTTGTGTCACAACCTGACCTCGTGAGGTGGGGGGGTGAGTAAATACAAATTCATAGAGAAAAGGTTTTAAAAGCTACATACCGCCGATAGTAACATTGGGGGGTTGTAGGATATCATGCAAATTAGAGGGACAAGTATAAATAGAGAACAACTGGTGAACATGGTGGCTATGCCTAGCAAACGCGGTTGTTATTCAGGACATGGAGAACTGTACTACGATTACTACTACACAGAGAGGTATGCAAAACATAAAAGGGTTAAAATTAGGAGGGTTGATAAAACTATAAACCACATGCTTAGCTGGGGGGCGTACTTTTACTGTGAGGGTTCTGGTTAAAACTCAGGGCTAAACGGAAGTAGTCAGAAAGGGTGACCAGTCTATAAAAAATGGACCTAAATTGGGAAAAGGGAGAAGCGAAGGGAATTAAAAAGAAGCAATTTCTGTGCAAACCGAACAGTAAACATCAAGAATTCATTTATAAAAGTTCTATTAAATTCAACTAATTATCCATCATTTTTATTTGGATGGCCAACAACTTAAATTAAAATTGGAAAATTAAGATAAAACCATCAACATATAGATTTTGTTGGTTGAATTTAATAAAAGTAGTATAATAGGTTTCTTTCTTCCTTTCTTTCTTTCTTTCTTTCTTTCTTTCTTTGTTCTTCTTAATAATAATAATAATAATAATAATAATAATAATAATAAGAAGAAGAAGAAGAAGAGAGAGAGAGAGAAGCACGGTAGAGTAATGGATAGTAGATTGAGGAATCGGAGAGCCGAGTTCAAATTCCAGTGGAATCCATTACATTCACTTACGTGCTAATACCCTTGGGAAAGGTATGAATCCTTTTCTTCTCCACCCAGTTATGGGTAAATAGCAGGAAGGACCCGATAAAATCTCTATTTTAGCCTTGAATGGCAACTGGTTTACCGCAGAAAAAAATGGCCACATTACGGAAAAAAATCTGCCTCGTCAGTTATATATTGAAAGATACATGATCGCCTAAGCGTGTATCACGCTTAGGCGATCTATAATAAATCCTCTTCTTCTCCTCGCTCCCAACTATAGGTAAATGGAAGGATAGACCGGCTTCTATAGCCTCGGATGGCAACTGGTCTAACGCAGAAAGAAATTACTGCGGGGAAAAATCTGCTTTGTCAGTCATCATGTAATGTACATGATCGCCTATGACACATAAGTATAACAGATATATATAGCGAATACTTTGCTCACATGAATATGTAGATAGTTTGGTTGCTACAGAAATACATTTCAATGTTACAATGACTTCATGGAAAGGAAGAAAGTTACAAGAACAGTGTTTTAACAATTAACACGTCACGAAAAGGGTTGGGATAGTAAGATACAAACGGAAAATAAATTCATTAAACAAATGTTCAAGTAATAGCATGATCATAAAGTAAACCAATATACAGAGAAAAAAAGTTTTAAAAGTTACATACCGGCGATGGTAACGTTGCGCATAAGATTAGGACGATGAGACTTGAAGCAACAGAAATGTGGTTCTAGAAAAGGATCCTGAGAATCCTGTGGGCTGAACATGTTTTTTCTGTCTCCAAGGTACGCATCTGTCTTGTACGTGTGAGTACCTCAAGACAGCCAGATAACTTCCTTAAGACTCTGAAGTAAGAACATTTGTTTAAATGGGCAAAAGAAGGTCGTAGATACGTTGTTTACATTAATATGTATAAAGTCTTCTACAGGAATATGTTTCAATGTTGCAAGTTAAACGAAGGTTACATTTGGTAATAGTGTATAAGGGGTGAACATGCGGGGGAAATGGTTTTAACATAGATACAAACGTAAAATAAACGTATAAAAATGGCCGTTTCAAAGAAATGTACAAATAATGGCGTAGTAATAAAGTAGACCAAAGTAGAGAGAAAAGGCTTTGATAACGTTGTGGGTAAGATTAGGAGAATGCTATGTGCTTGGGCTCATGATTTTACTATGTGTGTGATAACTAAGGATTAGTGGTCAAAAAAAGGTGATCACTCAAAAAAGTAACTAAACAGAGATAAAGGCACTAATCCAGGTCATATACGAATTTAAAAACAATCAATGATTGCAGAGTGTCGCATGATAAAAGTAGGCCGAAGAATTTGTCAGTCGAAACGTTGTGTTATTAAGAATAAAGATGAAAGTACTAGTCTAAGTAATATATGAAATAAAAATATTTAATCACAGAGTCAGATAATAAAAGAAGGCTGAAGAATGTGTTGGCAGAAAAGTCATGTTACAAAGAGCAAAGATACTGGATCTAGTCAAAGTAAAAGACGAAATAAAAATCTCTAATCGTAGAATGTCGCACGATAAAGGAAGGCTGAAGAATTCGTCGGTCGAAAGTTGGGTTACGAAGAGGTAAGGTGAAATATAATAAGGTACGAAATAAAATTCTTAATCGTAGAGGTCTGATAATAAAAGAAGGCCGAAGAATGTGTCGGTCGAAAAGTTGGTTTACGAAGAGGTAAGGTGAAGGTACGAACTAAAAATCCTTAATCGTAGAGGTCAGATAATAAAAGAAGGCCGAAGAATGTGTCGGTCGAAAAGTTGGTTTACGAAGAGGTAAGCTGAAGGTACGAACTAAAAATCCTTAATCGTAGAGGTCAGATAATAAAAGAAGGCCGAAGAATGTGTCGGTCGAAAATTTGGTTTACGAAGAGGTAAGGTAAAGTATAATGTTAGGAACTGAAAATCCTTAATCGTAGAGGTCAGATAATAAAAGAAGGCCGAAGAATGTGTCGGTCGAAATGAGTTAATGGAAACAAAGATTAAGACAAAAGTTGGAATAATCCATAAAACAATGAATATATTTAATCTCAGAATGTCACGAGACCACAAATGATTATCAATATAGAAGTAATTGCGTGCCACTTGAACGGCAGCTGTCGATAAGCGGAACAGTCGTGCCAGTAGTCCCACCGCCACCCCGTCACGCTACACGCAGCGAATATTTCTATCGTTACTCAGGGGTAGCCATATTAAATGGCGAACGAAAGTAGGATTCAGACGCGTCTCTGGCGTGGGGCGAAGAATTGATTTGATGATTGGAATGTGGGTCATTTAGAAATACCAAATGTTATCGTCTTCACGAGGCAAGGGTTGTTCAGTACTAATTTTTAGAAATATTTTATGGCCACTTAGTGTGGAGTGTTAGTTAGCAAGGTAACCGCGTCGGTTGTAATGAATTTGAGCCTCACTGGGCGCCACACATTTGAAGGAGAAGATGAAGAAGAGAAAAGAAAGAAGAAGAAGAAAATAAAGCGAAGAGAAAGGGGTGGAAGGAGGAAAGAACATTAATAAGAAAGAAGAGTGTAAGGTAAGAAGGCGACGAGAAAAAGGGAAGAAGAAAATAAAGCAACGAGAAAGAAGAAGAGAAGAAAAAGAAGATGATGATGAAGAAGAAGGAAAAAGAGAGTAATAAGAAAGAAGAGGAAGTGGAAAAAGACGAAGAGAGGAAGAATAGAAAAGAAAGAGGAAAAAGAAAATAAAGCGAAGAGAAAGAAGAAAAGAAAAAGAGTATTGATAATATAACATCTTTTTTTCTTCTTTTTTGACACCCCCCGTGTTTCTTTTTCTGCTACCTCTTGAATTTTACTTTTCAACAATCACTCATTCTCCAGATCCTATGTTTTTAACAAACTCTTGTCGACGCTACCAACTGCTTACTTATGTTAATAACGTTTTCATTACAATCGAAAGCTACTAATTCTGGATTTCATTTATCTGAAATAATCGGTCCAAATTTCAGGTTGGACATCAATTATCCGGAAAAATTTCCCAGACGACAGCCCACCACCGTCACTCACTACTTCCGCTTTGATTGAGTCTATGTCTCGGTTCATCGTTTGCAACACAAATTGATTTACTCATTATCACGGAAATCAATCTGTGCTGTTTGAGACGAACGTAGATCGATTACTTCGAATTGTTACAACAAGAAATAAAAATAAAAAGACAGAAACAGAGTTTTTCTACCTTTTTTTTCTACTTTTTTTAAAATCATTTCACCCCATGCAAGGCGACAATGCCACTAGGACGCAGAGGGTTGCAGAGCGTGAAAGAGAATAAAACATAAACATCTGAGAATTACTGTATTACAAGCATGACGCCATTTTAGATTGATTGTTAAGAGAAGCTTATCAATAAAATAAAAAAGTTTTTAAAATGGCTGCAAATGATTTTCTAAATCATTTCTATGCGTTGAGAAAATTGTTATTTCAACTTTAGAAGCCTTTTAAGCAGTGGTTTCCAACGATCCTCCTTCCTCTGAGGGTTTCATAAAAAAATTGGGGCCACGGATTGGAAGATTAGGGCATATAATGAGGAAAGAGGGCTTGGAAAATCTGATACCCACAGGAAAGATTAAAGGCAAGAGGGACGTAGGATAATAACGCATAACCTGCCCAGAGAGCTTGAGTAAATCGATAGCAGAAGTAGGTTTAGGAGAGATAACGAGATAAAATTTATTAAGAGCTACAAAGGACAGGAAATTGTGGAGAGCTGTGATCGCCAACGTCCTGAAGCACTGCTGATTAATGATGTCTATGAAATCTGAAAGTATTATTTCTACGAATGAGAATAATTTTCTAGATCAATATATTTTATATGCATTGGGTAAATTATAAAAAAGATTATTTCTAGGTAAATTGTAATAAAAGTTATTTATAAATAAATTATATTAAAACCTATTTATGAATAAATTATATTAGAAGTTATTTATACGTAAATTATATAAAAATTATTTCTAAATAAATTATATAAAAAATATTGGTAAGTAAATTATATAAAAACTTATTTCTAAGTAAATTATATAGAATATATTGGTAAGTAAATTATGTAAAAACTTATTTCTAAGTAAATTATATAAGTAAATTATATAAAAACTTATTTTTAAATAAATTATATAAAAAATATTGGTAAGTAAATTATATAAAAAATTATTTGTAAGTAAATTGTATTAAAAGTTATTTATTACTAGATTATATTAGTGCTTATTTTTAATTAAATTATAACGAAATTATTTATATAGAAAATTATATTAAAACTTATTTCTAAATAAATTATTATAATTTGTATGCACTGGGTAAATTATATTGGAACTAAGTAACCAAACCATAAGTAGTTGTTCTCAAAGAGTGACTCCCATCTTCCTTCAGAAAAGAATTAGTCCCACGGATCGGCAAATTCAAAACGTTATAATATTGATCTTTCTTAAAACTGATATTTTACAATGTAGCATTTGAATCAGACAAAAGGAAATGACATTTTGAAGTACGGAGACATGGGACAATGACGTTCAAGAAACCATTGTTTTACATTTCTCTTTTTAAGCCGTCCTGGGTAAGACTATAAACTACATCCGCGTCCTGGATAAGACTATAAACTGCATCCGCGTCCTGGATAAGACGATAAACTACATCCGCGTCCTGGGTAAGACTATAAACTGCATCCGCGTCCTGGGTAAGACGATAAACTACATCCGCGCCCTGGATAAGATGATAAACTACATCCGCGTCCTGGGTAAGACTATAAACTACATCCACGCCCTGGATAAGACGATAAACTACATCCGCATCCTGAGTAAGACTATAAACTGCATCCGCGTCCTGGGTAAGACGATAAACTACATCCGCGTCATGGGTAAGACGATAAACTACATCCACGTCCTGAGTAAAACGATAAATTACATCCGCGTCCTGGATAAGACGATAAACTACATCCGCGCCCTGGATAAGATGATAAACTACATCCACGTCCTGGGTAAGACTATAAACTACATCCACGCCCTGGATAAGACGATAAACTACATCCGCGCCCTGGATAAGATGATAAACTACATCCGCGTCCTGAGTAAGACTATAAACTACATCCGCCTCCTGGATAAGACGATAAACTATATCCGCGTCCTGGATAAGATAATGAACAACGTCCAACAGCAAGACCTCTGATCAGGAGGGTTTGAGGAGCGTGGAACTACCTCTTAATTGCTGGTGTTCCCAGGTCCACCCTGACCGGGGTGGTAGCACCTGTAAGGGTACCAGCTATGGGCAAATAGTTAACCCCCAAACCAGGGTTAAAACAATATGAAAATGTAAATAGGTTTTAATACCAGAAATACTTTGTAAAAAAATTATTACCAGTGATACACTATTACCAGCAATACATTCTTGAAAACAAAAAAATACCAGTTATACATTTTTTGAAAAAAATATTACCAGAAATAAAAAAAAATTGTCGGCATTAAATAATCCATTGAGGTTGATATATCGTAAAACAAACCAAACGAAACAATCTATTTTTAAGTTAATCTCATTGCACACTAGTTCGCAAGAGATACCATTGAAAGAGTGGTTCAGATCAAGTGTATTGTTTGCAGATTTTTCGTTTCTAGATAAGAACCAGACTTCTGATAAATGCTGAAGAGCAATACATGCTTTTCTTACGTGAGTTTATAATGACTTGGCTACAATTTTTCTCAATGAAAAAAAATAATCAAACAGGAAGGAAAGTACGACTTTAGAATACACTGCACTTTTTTCTGAAGTTTTAAAATAGGGTTTTATGCATGTAAAGGGTGAAGGAGTTAGACGTTCTACCACAGTTAAAAATTATCCAATGACAGACTTAATAGAAGAGAATAGTCAGCAAGAGGTTTAAGATTTGTAGGCCAAATGAAAGATTCCAGTTTCAGAACTTTTTTTAGCAAATCGGAAAAGTTTGCAAAAAATAAACACGGAAACAAAAACAATAAGAAAAGAAAAAAAAAACAATAAGAAAAGAAAAAAAAGCAATAAGAAAAGAAAAAAACAATAAGAAAAGAAAAAAACAATAAGAAAAGAAAAAAAAAACAATAAGAAAAGAAAAAAAAGCAATAAGAAAAGAAAAAAAACAATAAGAAAAGAAAAAAACAATAAGAAAAGAAAAAAAAAACAATAAGAAAAGAAAAAAACAATAAGAAAAGGAAAAACAACAATAAGAAAAAAAACAATAAGAAAAGGAAAAAAAACAATAAGAAAAGAATAAAACAATAAGAAAAGAAAAAAACAATAAGAAAAGAAAAAAAACAATAAGAAACGGAAAAAAAACAATAAGAAAAAAAAAATAAGAAAAGAAAAAAACAATAAGAAAAGAAAAACAATAAGAAAAGGAAAAAAAACAATAAGAAAAAAAACAATAAGAAAAGGAAAAAAATAATAAGAAAAAAAACAATAAGAAAAGAAAAAAAAAATAAGAAAAGAAAAAAACAATAAGAAAAGAAAAACAATAAGAAAAGGAAAAAAAACAATAAGAAAAAAAACAATAAGAAAAGGAAAAAAATAATAAGAAAAAAACAATAAGAAAAGAAAAAAACAATTAGAAAAGAAAAAACAATAAGAAAAGAAAAAAAAACAATAAGAAAAGAAAAAAACAATAAGAAAAGAAAAAAAACAATAAGAAAAGAAAAAAACAATAAGAAAAGAAAAACAATAAGAAAAGGAAAAAAAACAATAAGAAAAAAAACAATAAGAAAAGGAAAAAAATAATAAGAAAAAAAACAATAAGAAAAGAAAAAAAACAATAAGAAAAGAAAAAAACAATTAGAAAAGAAAAAACAATAAGAAAAGAAAAAAAACAATAAGAAAAGGAAAAAAAAACAATAAGAAAAGAAAAAAAAACAATAAGAAAAGAAAAACAATAAGAAAAGGAAAAAAGACAATAAGAAAAAAAAAACAAAAAATGGCCAGAGAAAAAAACAATAAAAAAAGAGAAAAACAAAGAAAAAATACCAAAAAAAAAAAACGACGACAAAAAACAATAAAGAAAGTAAAACAAAAAACAATAACAAAAGAAAAAACAAAAATAATAAAATAAAAAAAACAAAAAATAATAACAAAAGAAAAATCAAAAAACAATAACAAAAGAAAAACAATAACAACAAAAAAACAATGATATTACTTACATTATTCGGACTATTGTCCTCATTTTTGTCGCCATATTTATACAACGTTTCGGCCTTCTTCAGGTGGTTGGAATGTCGAACAGAATCCTTTATTTCGCTCACTGGGGTAAACTGTTCTAGTTCCACGTGCCATGTTTAATGGATTTCAGTTATCAGTTATCTCTCGTTGGTTAAATCCAGAGACAGGACCCAAAGAGTGTGAGTTCAATACCCGGTTAAGGCAGTGAAGAACTTTCAGAGGGGAATAAACAGGAGATAAAGATGTGGACAACAGTCCGAATAATGTAAATAGTGTACATAATACCTCATCTCAGAAATATAGACAGATACTGAAAGGCCGAAACGTTGTAATAAATATGGCAACAAAGTTGAGGACAATAGTCCGAATAATGTAAATAGTGTACATAATACTTCATCTCAGAAATATAGACAGATACTGAAGGGCCGAAACATTGTAATAAATATGGCGGCAAAGATGAGGACAATAGTCCGAATAATGTAAATAGTGTACAAAATACCTCATCTCAGAAATATAGACAGATACTGAAAGGCCGAAACGTTGTAATAAATATGGCGACAAAGATGAGTACAATAGTCCGAATAATGTAAATAGTGTAAATAATACCTCATCTCAGAAATATAGACAGATACTGAAAGGCCGAAACGTTGTAATAAATATGGCGACAAAAATGAGGACAATAGTCCGAATAATATAAATAGTGTACATAATAGCTCATCTCAGAAATATAGACAGATACTGAAAGGCCGAAACGTTGTAATAAATATGGCGATAAAAGATGAGGACAATAGTCCGAATAATGTAAATAGTGTACAAAATACCTCATCTCAGAAATATAGACAGATACTGAAGAAAAAAAAAACAATGACAAAAGAAAAAAGAAAAGGAAAAACAAACAAGTGCTATGTAGAACCATGAAAAATCGATAAAAAATTCTCTGTTACTTGATCAAATTTTAATCTCCTATGAAAAGGTGATGATGCCTGACAAATTGGAAACGATCTATAATTGACAAAGAAGAATCATTTGAACTACAATAAAAAATATTAGGTTGGTGCAAAAAATAATGACGTAATAATGTCGTTTTTTGACTTTAAACAATACGTCAAAAAATGACATTATTACGTCATTATTTTTGCACCAACCTAATATTTGCCGTAGATATTAAATAACAGCCTGGTTTCTTCTCGTTTTTTTACGGATCATTTTAGGACATAATCTTCCTCTTTTTTTAATATCTGCGAACTGACATAACTATTCTTGTGAAAGAGTGGTAACTGTCACCACGGTTTTGAATTCAAAGTTGTCTTTCTCCTAGACTGCTTACCAAACAAGTCGCTGCTTTATCATTTTACCAACCCCTTCTTCCAAGTTTGTCAATGCAAAATGAATATAACAGACTCGGTATGATTTTGAAGTTGGCCTGTCGACCTGTATTTGGCCTGTGATTTTATTTTCTGCGCCGTTACGCAATCCCACAAGTCCCGTGTTGGGCCATTCACCGGAAACACTATAAAGAAAAACAACAATTAATAAAAATAGAAAGAAAACGGATGTCTTCTTTGTATCGCAAAGGTTTAGTGAGAATTCAAATGCCTCACTTGCACCGCGACATTTATTGAATAAATATATCTCCTCCTTCATCCGCCCACCCTATTGATATATATGTATTGCTATACAAATGCAAATGTTGGTGCACAGACCTTTTGTCCGTGTGAATATAGCTGTCTAAACAAGAACATATATATATATATATATATATATATATATATATATATATATATATATATATATATATATATATATATATATATATTCCCGACACCTCCCGACAGACACACATATGGAGGCTAACCTCTTTTTAAACCAACCAAATCTTTTTTTTCAAAAGCTGTCGTTCATATTTATTATTTGTTTTTTTAGTATCACGTTCTTTACATCCATTAGGCTGACCTTCGTCTAATCCAACGAAAAATTTGATAAAAGTTTTTTTTTTTCTTCGTCACTAGTGAAAATGTATACGCATTAGTATTAATAATGTTATTCATTACCATATAATGAAACATTCGGCATTCCAGTCTTACTCTCCGTTAGAATTTATAAAATCTTTTCAGGAAAAAAAATGTCTACTGCCAATTATCTTTTTTTCCCAGTATTAATGGAGGTTTCCTTGCTAAGCTTTTGTTTGAAGCAATTTGGAAAGTAAACTTCTTGATTATGTCATTATTATATGTCATATCCATTTTCGCTGTTGCTGCTGCTGATAGCCATTAAGTGATGTTTTGTTTTCTAATCTCCTCTCCACCTCCTAAAGCAAGGAGATAATGCTACCAAGATGCTACTGGGAGTTGAAGGCAGAAGAAAAGATGTTTAGACGTAATCGGAATCCAAATCCTAAACTAGAAAAAAGGAATAAAGCTCCACTCCTGTTCAAAAGACCAGGGAGGTATGTGATTTATCACTCACGTTAATACTTACCGTTTGTAACTATTCTGTGTAAGACTATAATTTCTTCTGTTCAAAAGACCATAGCATCCATACGAAAGTTTCGATCTAATGAAACTATTTAAGAGCATGACTGGAGTTTTAAGGTTAATGATTTGGTTTTGTGGCAACTTGCGTCGATGGCGAGACTACTTCTAGTGCAACCTATTCTATATTCAGTTTCCTTAAGTAATAACTCTCTGGGAAAATAGTGATTTTATAAATGAAAACTTACTAGCCTGGGTGATGGTATACGGAGACATTGTATTACTACATGCCCCTCCTCATCTCAGCCGTACCAACAAGATGCAAAGGACGGATTGGCTGCAGGAGTTGCTGAAAAATTGTCATTGTTAAGAGCCAACCGCCTTTGTGGTTCCATAGAGACGTCCCGTGTTTGGATATAACTGCAAGGGAGCAGAGGTTTAAAATTATGTTTTTTTCTTCCCCGAGATAAGCTGTCTTCTTAGGCTGCCGTGCTCCATCTACCTGAAGTGGCTGGTTATGAGGCGCTAGTCTTCCGCCTTTGCTCATTCTCCGGCTCGAACATAGATTTAATTATCGGAGGCTATTTGAGATGCATGCCACAAAAGCATTTTATAGACAGTGGTAACTTGTCCCCACTGTCATCCCCGACTATGAAAACTTTTAGAACATATATAATGTTTAAGGTAGGCTATATTTATGAGTTAAAGTGTTCAATATCAGGAATAGGGCGTAGGTAAACATAAGAGTAGGCATTAATGACAATACCCAGCGGCGACAGTCTGTTTCATACTTCAACTCAATCTTCAATGTCCACTTATGTCGCTAAAGGTAGCGCCTGTTTGGTCCAAATTCGGCCCTTTGGTGGTGAAAATGGCGTGCCTTCTCCAGGGCGCAGGTTTGGGCGGTGGTTTATGGACGCTGTCCGCTGCTTAGACTACATGTCCCCCACGATTCGGTCATACCGACAGATACCAAAGGAATACAGAGTATTACATTTGGGGACGGCTTGGCTGCAGTAGTTGCCGGCGGAATGTTGTCAGTGTTGACAGTCTACCTTCTTCGAGACTCCACCCAGGATTTTCTGTTTGGATTTACTATCATTGCCTTTTCCTTGTTTGGATATAACCGCTAGGCTACGGAAGTTTAAAATCAGAGTTTTCCTTCCCCGAGATGGACTGCCTTCCTGAGCAGTCGATCTCTATCTACCCGGTGCAGCTGTTTATGAGGCAACAGATTTCCGCCTTTACTCATTCTCCGGTTTCTCGCTGGACTTAGTTGTCGGAGGCTATTTGAGATGCATGCTACGAAAGCATTTTATAGACAGTTGGAGCTTGTCCCCACTATCAGCTCCGGCATTTGGAATATATATAATGCATGTATATAAACATTATATACATTACGCGTTTTAGAAGCTCAAAAAATTAACAGTTTTTTTTAAATAAATAAAATGTTAGGTAAACAAAAACATCAGAAATCAAGCCAAATTACAAAATTGTACATAAATAAACGAACACAAATATCTAAAACATTTGTTAATTTTAGAAAAAGATAGCAGAAACAAAAACTTAAAATATATATCGGGATTTAAGCCTAAAATGTACGGACATTATTTCACATCGAATAAAAAAATTACACTGCTTTTTTGACAGTACTAACATCTAAACTATCAATTGATAGTAGAAAATGCAACGAGAGTATAAAATGAACGAGACTAAAAAACGCAACCAGAGTAGAAAATTAACAAGAGTAAAAAATTAACGAGAGTAGAAAAGGAACGAGACTAGAAAAGGGATCGAGAGTAGAAAATGCAACGACAGTAGAAAATAAACAAGAGTAGAAAATGGAACGAGAGTAGAAAATGCAACGAGAGTAGAAATGCAACGAGAGTAGAAAATGCAACGAGAGTAGAAAATAAACGAGAGTAGAAAATGGAACGAGAGTAGAAAATGCAACGAGAGTAGAAAATGAGCGAGAGTAGAAATGCAACGAGAATAGAAATGCAACGAGAGTAGAAAATGCAACGAGAGTAGAAAATGAACGAGAGTAGAAATGCAACGAGAATAGAAATGCAACGAGAGTAGAAAATGCAACGAGAGTAGAAAATGCAACGAGAGTAGAAAATGAACGAGAGTAGAAATGCAACGAGAATAGAAATGCAACGAGAGTAGAAAATGCAACGAGAGTAGAAAATGAACGAGAGTATAAATGCAACGAGAGTAGAAAATGCAACGAGAGTAGAAAATGAACGAGAGTAGAAATGCAACTATAGTAGAAAATGCAACGAGAATAGAAATGCAACGAGAGTAGAAAATGCAAGGAGAGTAGAAAATGAAGGAGAGTAGAAAATGCAAAGTTGAAAAATAAGATTTTACGTAAGCCAAAACAGAAAGTAAAAATAAAACAAAGGAACTTTCAGGTGAGTTGTACAAAGACAAATAAATATTAATACAGAAAAAACCGGTCCAAATTCGTGAATTTGTTTGCTCATGGTAAGTCTTGAAAAAACACTATATAAAATTCAATATTTTTTAACCATAATGTTGAGTGTGTTAAAATTAATCAATATTTTAACAAGAAAAATGTCAAGTTGATATTAAAAGTTGCCGCAAAATCTTAATTTAATTTAGATAGAATTTAAGATTTATTTAAGTTGACATGTCTCTAATTTGTATTTAGATAGATTGTATTTAGTTTTAATTGTTTTAGTTGAATTGTTCCCCTATATTGCATATGATGCATTATTGTACATAATTAGGTTAGAATAGAATTTGTATTTTATATGACTAATACCTCATGAAAATTTGGGCAGCAACTTTTCTTTCAAATGTTTTGTTGAATATGACAAAGAAAATTTGATGATTTTTATAGAGTTTTTCTAGTGTTCTTAAATTTGTCCGTTTGGTGAAAGTTAATGTGGAGTCAAAATTGTTCGTAGTGTCAATTGTCCCAAGCGCTTTCGGCCATTTACAAGGAGTTTGATATTGTAACTTTAAACTTCATTTTCAGTGGATACCCATATTTAGGTAGACGCTTTGTTTATTTTTGAAACAGTATTTTTTTCGTCTGCCAGCCTAAACATTCGAGAAGTCTTGTTAGAGAAAGATTGAGAAATTAAGCAATGTCGAGCCTGGTGATTACTTCGCGCTTCAGCTATGGGTTAATTAGTAAATTATTATCGCCAAGAAAATTCATACTATCTAAAAATATTTTCTGACTTTAAGTAACCTGCAAAAAGTTGATAAGTTGTAAAAAACAAGTTAGTCAGTATATATAAAATATAATATATATATATGATATATTATATTTATAACAAAAAGCAATTTTTCAAAATTGTAAACATGTTCAAAGATCTTTTCACAGGAGACACTTGCTAGTTAGAGATTAATAAGAGTACAATTCCAAAAGCTAAACAAGGTATTAAGAAACAGGAAAACCTTGCGAGAAACAAAGAAAAGAGAGGGGACATGCTTTTTTCTGGAAATCATAAAGAAGAAAGAGGGCTTGAAAAATTCGATACCCACATGATATATTCAAGCGGACAAGGGCAGTGTCGGCAGCAGGCTATCTCTCTGATGAACTTATGTGTATCGATTACAGAATAGGTGGTGGAAGGAATGGTGAAAAGACAAACATTACTAAGAGCTACAAAGGATAGGAAGTTGTGGGGAGTCATGATCCCCTTGAAGAAACACAAGAAGAAGAAAGTGTACAAGTAAAGCTAACGTTAAATTTTTAAATGTGCTACAGATTGGCTAATTACGAAGTAGCCTCCCCTTATTTATTTGCAGCCAATTATACTTGATATTGTATAAATAAAAAGTGACTTCATAGTGAAATTAATACCCGCCTTTGGCCGCCTTTAAGAGAGTAATGTTAAAGCAATATTTTTGACATCTGGAACGTTTCAAAAATATTAAGTCTATAAGGTTTTGCTTATTTTTTTTTTAAGCGCTTCTATTAAAAAAGTACTCCAATTATGTTTATTTCTCGACGGAGACATTTGACTTCTAAATATGTTTTTGACAACTTCTTCTTCTTCTTCTTATTATTATTATTATTTTTATTATTATTTGTGTATGTTGTTTCCTGCTTTGTATCCTGTAGAGATGAGTCCAAACTATAGTTCTTTGGCTCATTAGGAGAATTATCATTTAATTAACACTTTTCTTTATTATATGACATGTTCCTCGTCGGGCGATCTTCTGGGCAACTTGCATGTTGATGTTACCTGGGACAATGTTAGTAAAATTGTCCATTCCTTTTCTAACGAGGCCCGGTGCTCCGATTACTATTGGTACAGTCTCAGTTTTCATTCCCCACATCTCGATCTCCAGGTCCTTGTATTTGGATAATTTCTCGATAATTTTCATGGAGGTGTTTCTCTCAAATGGCACTGCTATGTCAATAAGCATACACTTCCTGAATTTCTTGTCTTTTATGATAATATCAGGTTTGTCTGCTATCAGTTTGAATTGGCATGTCGCAGAGGATAGTTACATCGTTATTTTGGGTAACTGTGTCTGGTTGGTGTTCATACCATCTCTCAATGGTCTCGATTTTGTGCTCCTTGCATATTTTCCAGTGCACGTATATCGCTACCTTGTTGTTGTTATTATTATTATTATTATTATTATTATTATTATTATTATTATTATTATTTCCTTTGTTTTTTATGATGACCTAAGGTTAGAAATAGCATCATGAGATTTTCCACTGAACAATTAAAAAAAAAGACACATATATTTTACATAGATAAAGCCCTTCGTAAAGTGTGAGTTGTTCTTCAATTAGTCTAGTGGAATCTTTTCCAATCAATCCGAGGGCTCCAACTACAACAGGGATTGTTAATGTTCCCATGTTCCAAATTTTTGAGATTTCGATTTCAAGGTCCTTGTATTTTGATATCTTTGAAGATCTTCAAAGATGCATTGTAGTCTGCAGGGACTGTCATACCATTATTATTATTATTATTATTATTATTATTATTATTATTATTATTAAGCTATATATTTTCTTTATATTTTCCTAATTATTTATTTTTCTGAATTTCTTTAATTATTTAATTATTAAATGTATTTAATATTTAATTATTATTATAATTTTACTCATTTTATTTGCAGTGCATTGTGGGTAGCGCTATCCGAATCATCTCATGCAAGGCAGTAAAGCCACTAAGACACAAGGGTTTACAGGGTGTGGAAGAATTAGGAACAGAAACATTAGTAATGAGCGGGAAGAGAAATGAGTAATCAGGAGGACAGTAGATAGCGATTAACATTGCATTTAAATTTCTGCAGATTATAGTTGGCTGCAAAACATGGAGCCGGAAGAGAGTTCCACAAGCGAGAAGTGCGAGATAAGAAACTGTTAGCATATAATTTATGGTTACAAATAGATAGCTCAACTGTAAATTGATGAGATCTTGGTGCCAGTCCAGTACCGCGCTTAAATTCATAGAGCCTACATACGAAGAGCTCATCAGAACAATTGCAATGAAAGTGTTTATAGAAAAGACACAAAGAGGCAGACCTTACGGTGGTGGGAAAGTGAACGAAGCCGAGAATGCCAGAACAGGACCAATAATATTTCTAATTCTTCGGATTTTATCAAGGAGCTCAAGGTAAAGTTGGGGAAACAGACCATATGTAGCATAGTATCAAGCGTTGAAAATGTGTCATATGAATGTTACATGAAAAATGAATGTTACATGAAAAATGAATGTTACATAAAAATGAAAGTTACATGAAAAATGAATGTTACATAAAAAATGAAAGTTACATGAAAAATGAAATTTACATGAAAAATGAATGTTACATGAAAAATGAATGTTACATGAAAAATGAAATTTACATGAAAAATGAATGTTACATGAAAAATGAATGTTACATGAAAAATGAATGTTACATAAAAAATGAAAGTTACATGAAAAATGAATGTTACATAAAAAATGAAAGTTACATGAAAAATGAAATTTACATGAAAAATGAATGTTACATGAAAAATGAATGTTACATGAAAAATGAAATTTACATGAAAAATGAATGTTACATGAAAAATGAATGTTACATGAAAAATGAATGTTACATAAAAAATGAAAGTTAGATGAAAAATGAATGTTACATGAAAAATGAATGTTACATAAAAAATGAATGTTACATGAAAAATGAAATTTACATAAAAAATGAAATTTACATGAAAAATGAATGTTACATGAAAAATGAAAGTTACATGAAAAATGAATGTTACATGAAAAATGAATGTTACATAAAAAATGAA
This sequence comes from Acanthosepion lycidas, assembly GCA_963932145.1. NCBI lineage: Eukaryota > Metazoa > Mollusca > Cephalopoda > Sepiida > Sepiidae > Acanthosepion > Acanthosepion lycidas. The sequence goes on from OZ010597.1 coordinate 89,935,635, forward strand.
AGTTACATGAAAAATGAAATTTACATGAAAAATGAATGTTACATGAAAAATGAATGTTACATGAAAAATGAAATTTATATGAAAAATGGTTGTTACATGAAAAATGAATGTTATATAAAAATGAAATAATATGAAACGTTGACTATATGTTACATAAATACGTTGGAGAGGAGTTACATGAATATTAGATGAAAACATTAGAAATGTGTTATATAGATGTTACATTGAAGATGAAGAGTACATGAAAAATGACACATTATCAGACAGTGCTAATATGTTCCATCAAAAGTGTTACATGGAATGTGTTACGTGAATGTTACATAAAAACGTTGGAAGTGTGTTACATAAAAAATGAACACTTTCAGCCCTGACCAACGCTTTACCGGTGGTATAGAAAAATGGCGTAATGCCCAGCCTCCCGTTGAACGGTGGGTAAAGACTTTTATATCTACCGTGAAACAGAACATACCAATTAATTGCGAATTTTGAATCAGGATCTCAGGCAGAAGAGTAAAAAATTTTCAGGAACGCAGATCTCAAACGGTTAATAGAAGATATTTTGTATTGTTTTAACTAAAGAGAAGAGGCATGGCATGTGGAACTAGGACAGTCTACCCCGGTATACGAAATAAAGGGTTCTGTTCGAAATTCTAGTCACCTGAAGAAGGCCGAAACGTTGTGAATATGGCATGAGGATAACAGTCCGATTAATGCAAGTAATCATAATACCCCATCTCAGAGATCCAATCGGAGCATACAACGGGCGAAATGTTGTGAATATGGCTGAAGATGAGGATTTTATTTTATAGATGCATTGAAGATGATGAGGGAAGCCATTTTCGTGTCCTCCCCCCCCAGAGAATTTTGCGTGGGGAGCGGTGACCATTTCCACAGAATAGTCTCGAGTAAAAGTGTTTTGTGCTCATTCATTTATGTGTATACTTGCGCCCAGATTTCCGAAATTACTTTTTTTATGATTTACAAGAAAATATTTTTTTTCTAGATGCAAGATGGCAAGGGAAAAGAATTAGCTCACTAAAAATAGTTCGCATCATTTTCACAGGGGGATCAAATGATTTCCTGAGGGCGGGGGCAGACCCCAACCCTCTGGCGACGGCTTTCTTTATGTCCCATATATTCTATTGTAAAGGCATTTGCTATCCAACAAAAACATTCGCATTTTTATTGATTAGGAATATCTGTAAATGGAGACTTCAGAAGATTAATTCCTTGAAAGATTTTTTTTCTTAAATTTCAACCGACTGTAACACTAATTGTTCGAAAAATGAGTGCCGATTAAATTGTTATATTTTTACTGCTAATCAACCCGTTTGTGGCTTATTTAAAGACCCAAAATTTTAGATTGTAAAAATAATTCTTTTTCGAATGAATATTACATTGATTGACTCATTCATTCATTTTTTTAAGGCTTATCAACTCCTTGCAGGTTATTTAAAGCCAGAAAATACTTTTAAATTGTAAGAAATTTTTTGGGGATAATAATAGTTTAGTGATACATGTCTTACTAATTAACCCATAGTTTGGGGAGAAGTGGTATTTGTACACCCTTGTGCAAATTAATTGAAATAGAACGAATAATTCCTTTCTTATTTTCTTCGTATTTTTCCAATGCAACATGACCCAGTGCACATGTGACTACTTCGTATGTCCATTCCACGAAGTCGTTCCTTGCAGATTGACCACAGATTCTCGATTAGATTTAAATCAGGAGAGTTTCCGGATCAGACTATTGTATTTTGATTTGCTCATTGGTAAGGCTTACCAGTGTGTTCATGCAATGTTACAATTTTCGTACGCATCCTTAGAGTAACGTCCATCAGAGACAATAGTCGTAGGACAACTAATCGACAGTCGAGACAATATTGTCTGGGCGTGATAAAATTTGATGCAATCACGGATAACGCATTATTTTTCAAGACCAAACAAATTTAATCATACACTTTGAAAAGAGATTCATATTACTGCACACCACTGCAAAAGACCTAAAAAAATAGAAATCGATTAAATCCTGTCATTCTGGTGGGTCTAAAAGTGACCGTAAGGTGAAAGAAAAGAAACTAAAGGGGTTGTCTCAATTAATTTACACTAGCATAAAGAACCCGACGGGAATTGGAACTCTGCTCTCCGATTAACAACTTCAAACCGGTATACATCACACATCCACCTCATCCAAGCTTACAACATCTGGTATTCCTAAGCGGTCATCCATCTAGGTATTGACCGTTGCTTAACTTCGGTGATTTGAACGTGATGTGACCGTAAGCCAATATTACATTAAGAATTCTTTGAAAATAACAATGATTTTTACAGTCACAAGTTTTACTATTTAACCCGTAGCTGGGGGGGAATGGATTGAAACCTTCCCCAAGAGCAATAGCGAGTAAGTGAAAGTAACGAACGCATCAAGAACTGGAAATCGGTTCTCAGATTTCTCATTTTGAGTCGTTATCCATTACACCACCCGCACATCCCAATAAATGCCGCTTTTTTTATATATGAAAACGGTTAATTTTATCACTTCCGTCACCATATTAATGTACTAAAATAGTAATTATAAGAATGTATTATAAATGATTTTTATTACAGTAATGCATTGCAAATTATTTCACTCCAAGAGCGGTCATCCATCTAGGTATTGACCGTTGCTTAACTTCGATGATTTGAACGTGATGTGACCGTAAGCCAATATTACATTAAGAATTCTTTGAAAATAACAATGATTTTTACAGTCACAAGTTTTACTATTTAACCCGTAGCTGGGGGGGAATGGATTGAAACCTTCCCCAAGAGCAATAGCGAGTAAGTGAAAGTAACGAACGCATCAAGAACTGGAAATCGGTTCTCAGATTTCTCATTTTGAGTCGTTATCCATTACACCACCCGCACATCCCAATAAATGCCGCTTTTTTTATATATGAAAACGGTTAATTTTATCACTTCCGTCACCATATTAATGTACTAAAATAGTAATTATAAGAATGTATTATAAATGATTTTTATTACAGTAATGCATTGCAAATTATTTCACTCCAAGAATGCATTGTATGGTTTTACTACAGATAACATACAAAATTTCCATAGTATAAAAAACAAAAGGGTTGAAAGGAAACTCCCATCAATAGAGCACTAATAGTCAGTGTGCTTGAGAAGCCTGTTTTCTGAGAAACTGACATAAGAAAAAGATTTTATAAATTTCGACGAGTTTGAACAATCTCCTCATAGATGAAGAAGAAACTTGAAGCAACAGAAATGTGGTTCTACAGAAAGATGCTGAGGATACCATGGACCGAACATGTAAGCAACGACGAAGTTTTTACGAAAATGTAAACAAAAAGGAAATTTATACTTAACATCAGGAAGAGGCAGTTCAAATTTCTGGGATACCTAAGGAGGAAGGAGGGCTCGGAAAATCTGATAATCACAGGAGAGTTTTATGGAAAGAGGGACAGAGGAAAGCAGCACATAACATACTTGATGAGCATGAGAAAATGAATGGTAGAACAGGGTTTGGGGAAAATAACAAAAAGACAAAACATTATTTACATTATTCGGACTGTTATTTTCATCTTCATTGCCATATTCCCAACGTTTCGGCCTCTATATCTCTGAGATGAGGTATTATGATGACTTGCATTATTTACATTATTCAGACTGTTATCCTCATCTTCATTGCCATATTGCCAACGTTTCGGCCTCTATATCTCTGAGATGAGGTATTATGATGACTTGCATTATTTACATTATTCGGACTGTTATCCTCATCTTCATTGCCATATTCCCAACGTTTCGGCCTGTATATCGCTGAGATGAGGTATTATGATTACTTGCATTATTTACATTATTCAGACTGTTATCCTCATCTTCATTGCCATATTCACAACGATTCGGCCTCTATATCTCTGAAATGATGTATTGTGATTACTTGCATATTTGTAAATGGTGACTTCAGATGATTAATTCCCTGAAAGATTGATTTTTTTCTTAAACACAAAGTGTTCGAAAAATGAACGTCGATTAAATTGTTATATTTTTTACTGCTTATCTACCCATTTCCAAGTGAAGAAGCTAGTATCGTACAACGGCCGAAACGTTGTGAATATGGCAATGAAGATGAGGATAACAGTCCGAATAATGTAAATAATCCAAGTAATCATAATACCTCATCTCAGAGATATAGAGGCCGAAACGTTGTGAATATGGCAATGAAGATGAGGATAACAGTCAGAATAATGTAAATAATCCAAGTAATCATAATACCTCATCTCAGAGATATAGAGGCCGAAACGTTGTGAATATGGCAATGAAAATGAGGATAACAGTCAGAATAATGTAAATAATCCAAGTAATCATAATACCTCATCTCAGAGATATAGAGGCCGAAACGTTGTGAATATGGCAATGAAGATGAAGATAACAGTCGGAATAATGTAAATAATACAAGTAATCATAATACCTTATCTCAGAGATATAGACAGAAAAAGACAAAACTTATTAAGTGCTACAAGAAGCAGGAAGATGTGGAGGGCCAAAATAGCATACTTCCTGAAGGGAGAAGGCACATCAATGAAGAAGAACAGCTACTGTATGGTCAATGTATACCGAATATTTTTTGCATGGAACCGATCAATTTTATCCTTAGGACTAGCACAAGTTAAGATGTTGATCAAGTTAGCACGAAATTAATATTTTTGGCTTAGCTAGTTTCGAGTTTTGGTAATAGAATATTTGAAGAGTGTGAGATAAACTCTGTAAGTAAATGACTTTGCTTAAAGGATTTCTAGATATTTATGAAGATCTGGCGTCATCGGAGTTGTTTTAGTCTCTTCGTCTCGTCATCATACGTGTGATAGATGAGAACACCTTTTGGCAGAAATAAGAGATAGATTTTGGTTCTCCCCTTTCTCTTTTAAATTCTTTTTTTTTTTTACTTTTTTTTGTAGGGGGGGTTCTTTTCTTCAAGTTGATTTCCTTCAGGGTTGTCTTTTTTTTTTTTTTTTTTTAAATATACGTCTAAATTGTAACCGTGTGATGGGCAGTGGCAGTAGCGGTGGTAGGGTGGGGACGGTGGGACGTTCTGCGACTATAGTGTATAATCACAGTCAATTTTTATTTCACTTCCAGATATTTTAGGAGAAATGTAGGTTAGAGCGGCATAAGATATGCCCAGAATTAAAGGTCGGGAATAAAGAAAAGTGATATCTCGTTCAGACGATAACTCATGACTGGAAACATTTTTTTTTCCTCCTCTTCCTCTTACTCGCCTGCCTCCTCCTCCTCCTCCTCCTTCTTCTTCTTCTTCTTTTGAGACCGTTACGACTTACCGCGCAGCAAGCTGAAAAAAAAAAAAAAAAAAAAAAAAAGGAAAGTCTGTTTATGTCGAGTCGATGCTCAACCAAATTTTCAGACAAGAACCCTTATTCTTCGTAAGATAACAGCAACTCTTCTTGAGGTTGACCCGTCCTGGATTAATGGTCCCCAAAGATCCCTTCTGCTGCAACGCTCCGTAATTTATTTATTTTTTTAATCTTCTTTTGTCAAGCCAAGCAAAAAAATATCAAAGATGAAAGACTTTCTCAATAAGAAGTTAATGAAGAAAATAACATATATTTATGTAGATACCTCCGACAAAAAAGTCACACCTAAGATTTAAAATGCGTTTTAAAAATGAAAAATCTTTCTTGAAGCTTTTATTCTATTGCTAATTCCAAGTTAATAGATTCAATTTAATATTTCAAATAAACAAAATAGTTTACTGTATTTCAAATCGAATTTAAAGTGATTGGAACGATTTTTTTTAAATCGCTAAAATAGGCCACATTGACAAATCTGTCAAAACAACATAATTCTTTTTATTTAAGGTCTTTAAAAATAAAATGTACTTTTCTGAAACTGTATTTGAGGAATATTAGCTAATTTAAAGTTTAATTATTCTGAAAACAAATATTACTTTGAAATATCGGATACCTTAGTTATCGCTTTTTTTCAGAGGTACCTACATATTATTTTCTTCACTGTTTTACTTGGCACAAGGCCATTTTTAACATGGATGTGAGCGCTTAAATGAGATTTTGAAATATTTAACTACAGCCTGATGTTTAGGTGATTTATACGAGGTGTAATCCTAAAAACAACATTCCAAAAGCTGGGCAGAGTATTGCGAGAAAGAAGGATTTCTTTGGTAACAAATAAAAGAATACTGAGCTGTTACGTGACATCTGTCCTTCTTTATGGCATTGAATGTTGGACAATTTTCTCAAAGATGAAGAATAGACTCGAGGCGACGGAGATGCGGTTCTACAGAAGTATGCTAAGGATATCATGGACTGGGCGTGTGAGCAACGATGATCAGGAAGGAGGGCCTGGAGAATCCGATACTCACGGGTCGAATATAGAGAAAAAAAGACAATGGAAAAAAACAGCGCATGACATACCTGGCGAGCTTGAGCAGGTGGATGATAGAACGTAGTCTGGGGGAGGAAGCAAAGGAAAGGAACTTGCTGTGAGCTGCAAATTCTAGGGGGAGGTAGAGAGCTATGATCGCCTGGGTCCTGAAATGACATGACACATAAAAAGAAAGAAAGAATCTTAAAAATTTAGGAAAATATTCTAAGTAATGTAATATTTTATTGAATTTTAGATACATTGACTTTATCGTTTTACTTCCGAAGATGCCTGTTAATGAAATGTTTGAAAATTACTAAACATTTTTAAATTTACTGCTCTTATTTTCTGATAATGTCGTGTATTTACAAAAAATGGCGGCATTTAAGGTAGCTCCTGCGGAGGGCTCTTCATTGGGCCTTCATTGATCTTACACATTTATAAGTCTACCATTCGTCCATGCTTTCAATATTGCTGCCACATATGGTCCAGTGCTCCTGCTATATATTTTGAGCTCCTTGATAACATCCAAAGAAGAATCAGCAATATTATTAGTCCTGGCCTGGCATCTCGGTTTCAGTCACTTTCCCACTGCCGTAATGTAGCTTCCTAATTTTTATAAATACTTTCATGGTAATTGTCCGGATGGAATCTCCTCTTTGGTACCTAGATTTTATGAACTTAAGCGCAGTACTAGATTGGCGGCAAGGTCTCATCAGTTTACAGTTGAATTCCTAATATTAAGTATGTTTCCTTTTTGTTTCCATTTTCTCCTAAATCTTGTTGTTGCTCACATCTTAGGTCCATGGTATCCTCAGCTGTAGAACCACATTTCTGTTGCTTCAAGTCTGTTCTTCATCTTTAAGGAGATTGTCCAGCATTCGTTGCCATACAGGAGGACGCGTAACAGTTTAATACTCTTTTCTTAGTTTGTAACGAAATTTTTTTCTGTCTCTTAATACACCCCTTAGCTTTAAATTAGGAACGTTTAAAACATAACAAATGATTCGGACCCCAACGTTTTTTATTTTATAACACCGTGCCCGTAACGCCACCCAGATATTTCAGCTGTCAGTTTCTGAATGTAAGTATAAATTTTAATCTACCTGAAAAGACATAACATATAGAAGAATATTTGAATTTATTTAATACTAGCTTAAAAGCTAGCTTATGCGGAGGGTTCTTGGTTGTACCTTCATCACAACATGTAGGGAAAAGTAAAAATGCGATAGGCAACAATAGACTGCAGAAGAACTCAATTAAACGCTTCATTTAAGTATTGTATTAATATTTAAGCTTTAAAAGTTCAACGATAATTCTTCTACCGCCACTTAATTTAAAGACAATTTGCATTGTTTCCAGAAGTTTAAGTCAGAAGATCTGTTCCTTCGTGATGGACCCCCTAGTGGCCGGCCATAGTTCCTGGGTAATGAAGCCCTGAAGGTGGAGGAGGACAACAGCGAAACCTGCGGTGAGCTTACTGAACTTCAACTGTATCGCATAGGGAAGGCGTACAAGTTGAGCAAGTGGGTAGCCCACACATTGTAAGAAGCTAATATGCAACAACGAGTTTCTTGTTGCTTTCTCGGCACCGCAATGTGCCCTTCGTGAACCTTTACTAGCAGTAGTTCGAATGGGCACTGGAGCCATATCGGGCTGCATTTACGCTAGCTCCTACGGGGAGCTCTTGGTTGTACCTTCATCACAATATATAAGGAAGAGTAGATGCGATAGGCAACAATAAACTATAGAACTCAAAATTGATCGCTGCATATAAGTATTGTATTAATATTTAAACTTTAAAAGTTCAACGATAATTCTTCTGCCGCCACTTAATTTAAAGACAATTTGATGTACGTAGGTCCTTACTTTCCGTACAAACAATTATTTTTATTTCATGGGTGACTTTTGCTGGATTTCGCAATTAATTTTGACTATTCCCAAATTTATTTCCAAATTATAAAAATTTATAAGCTTTGCAAATTGTATATGGACAAAATGCATGCCAAAAACACATTATTCAGACTGTAATGATGATTTTCTAAATAAGGCCGTAGTGTTGCACTCAATTTGACAGTTGGAGTTTGACATTATAAATAATGTCGTAAAATACTATTTTTTACAAATCTTGACCCTTTTTTGAGAAAGCGATATTAAAGATTAAGTTTAGGTTCGAAATCGTAGCGTTGGAGTTTCATTCCGGTGATCAGTGGAAGCCTTTTAGCAGAGCCTTATAAAATTTATAATTACAAATTGTATATGGACGAGATGCATCGCACAAGCACATTATTACGAAATCATTGTTCCACCAAATAAGACCTTCATTTAGTTATATTATATTGCAACATGTTATACAGTGTTATAGTGCGATTTTCAATAAACAATGCAAATTTAAAACATTTTATCTAATAATTTGTATCCATCAGTATTAAGGTGTTATATACACTTAACTGTTTT
>OZ010597.1:89949493-90026993 GCA_963932145.1 Acanthosepion lycidas
GGCAAGAGAGACACAGGAAAACAACACATAACATTCGTAATGAACTTGAGTAAATGGATGGTGGAACAGGGTTTAGGAAAAATACCAAAAATCCGGAATTTATTAAGAGCTACAAATTGTGTTTTTAGATGGAATAATGGAAACAAAAAGAAACTTTATTTTTAGCATCAAGAAGAGTTAGTTAAAATTTCTGGTGCACCTAATGAGGAAAGAGGGCCTGGAAAATCTGATACTCACAGGACAGATTGAAGGCAAGAGGGACAGAGGAAAAGAACGCGTAACTTATCCAGAGAAGTAAATGGATGGCGGAGTAAGATTCTGGAGAGAAAACAAAAAGGCAAAATTTATTAAGAGCTACAAAGGAAAGGAAATTCTGGAGAGCCATGATCGCCAAGGTCCTGAAGGGACACGGTTAATAGAAGAAGAAGTGGGGCGTTTATCTGTTATCAGTTCTTGCGAAAATAATGTCTGGTTCTACACCAACCGTCATCTGTGTGGGTAGTTCAATCTGAATTGTTAGGTCAAAATAACTGGGAGAGACCACTATACTCAGCCTATCTATCTATCTATCTATCTATCTATCTATCTATCTATCTATCTATCTATCTATCTATCTATCCAGAGCCTGTTCATATCTATCTATCTATCTATCTATCTATCTATCCCAGATTTTCTCAAAGGTTCCGCAAAAAGTCCCCAAGTGTTCTATGAGAACAGGTGAGATAAGCTAATGCACTTTTGACTTTTTTATTTCATTTCATATACGTAATATTACTAAAGACACCCAATATATTCTTGGTTATTGTAATATTCTAATCTAGACATCATCCCATCTTACCTGTTATGTTATTAAAAAAATATAACAATCATTGCGAAAATATTTAGTGATGTCTTTGCGGCCCCAGTGTGAATCACCTTCACTAGTCAGTGCCCACTCAGAGAACGGGACCTATACTTATAGTTGCTTATTTTACAAGTATCAAGAGCAAAGACAGAAATCGTCTTCTCTCAATTGAGAATGAAATCCATGTTTGTTATCTAAAGTTCGACCTCGAATTAACTATTTGTGTAGCAAAAGACAGGCATTGACTTCATATTAGAGAAACATTTTTCACTTTATCAAATGGCTTTGAAAGTAACATTTTCTTAGTCAATTTTATTGATTTACAGGACATTTTACCTTGATTTACCTGATGTCTTTTCAACATTGACAGTAAAAGATAAAAAAAAACAAAAACTGATGATGCATTTATCTGTTTTCATTCTGTTTACATTTATATTAGAGGTATATGATATTGGTTACTTAAGTTTATTTTTTTATGTTTGAATTTAGAATTTATTGTGTGAATGAAAACACCCTGATGAAGTATTATAAACAAACAGAATGGATTTTATTTAGCATTACCGAAAAATTTAACAAGGAATTAATTTTTCCTTAAACCAGTTATTCAAAAATATATTCTATGATATTTACTACGTGAACTACGATGAAAATAAAATGAGAAAGATATGGTATATAATTTTGTTTTTGTGCAGGGGTTCCTTGAGACATGTAATTTATTTTAAGGGTTACGCAAGGATAAAAAGGTTGAGAAACGCTGTCCTAGACGATCAAGGGTCTTTACGGATTCCTTTGTCTTTATTATTTGTAAATGGCTCTGGTTTCCCGGGAGAGATATTGGTGTGTGTTTTTTCCCGTTGCATTCTTCACGGTTTGAAATTCATTATTTTCCTTCCCTTAAAATGGTTGCCATCCAAGGCTAGAGAACTGAATCTTCTCTGCTATTTAACCCATACCTGGGGGAGAAGAGATGAATTCATATATTAATCGTTTTAACACCGATCCCTATCCATTAATTCTTCATCCTTCTGCTCCCTTCATCATGGACGATATTCAGTCACCCCACCACGAGGGTGTCATGTGGCACAAGGCCTTTTTACCGTGGTCACTCCGAGCCCGTGGGCTCGGTCAAAAAATAGCCGATTGAACCCGCATAAACAGGTTCAGGGCCGGTCTACCTCCCCGAAGGAGACTCCGCCCTTCGGCGTAGCCTCCTTCGGGTTCCTCCCGTCCGTAGGATGAGAGTATAACCGAACAGTCGGTCAAAACTTGACACTCACATATCTATGTTTGAACCTCAGTAGCTAATGGTGTATAATACGTTTTGAGGATGTAGTTTTAATCTATGTTTTGTATTGCGGTCAAGTTTAGATACATTCAAGAAAATGGCGGTTAAGTGTTCAACTTTCATTTTAATTTTGGTGAGCCATTACACACGAGAATTTTTATCGCTGTGGGAAAAAGAAACTCGATAAATATTTTGTTAATCGCGTTCACCCCATGCAAGGCAGTAAAGCCACTAAGACATTAAATATGGAAGACTTAGGAACAGAAGCATTAATAATGATCGGGAAGAAAAAAGAATAATCGGGATTATTGCATTTAAATTTTTTCAGATTAAATTTGCCTGGAAAGCATGGAGTCGGGTGTCACTTCCACAATGAGAAGTGTGAAGAAAGAAACTATTTGCATAGAACTTACGGTTACATTTTGCAAGTGAATTGATGGGATCTAGACGCCAATAGAGTACTACGTTTAAATTAAAATAGTTTAGGTACCATAGCAAAACGCTCATCAAAATAATTACCAAGGATGTATTTGTAGGAAAGACACATAGAGGAAACCTTGCGGCGATGGGAAAAAGACTGAAGCCGAACGGCTAGATCAGGACTAATAATATTGCAGATTTTTCTTTGGATTTTATCAAGGTAAATACAAGCAATATTCTAAGCATGGACGAATGGTAGAATTATAGATATATAAGATAGATTGTGGGGAGAAAAATTGTCTCGCACGGCACAGTGAACCAACTTTCTTAGCAGCTGTCCTAGCAATGGATTCAATATAGTCTTTCCATTTCATGTCAGCTGGGAACGTTTACACGAAAAGGCGCAAAGAACCACATTCTTGGAGGTTCGCCTCAGTGTTCTGATGACAGTCAGAGTATTAACAAAAATTAATTGTATAGAATATATTTGAAGGCTACATCAATTTTGAGCATATTGTTTTATATCACGTCTCTTCGGGGCGTAGGCGATCATGGCTCTCCTGAGCTTCCTCTTTTTTTTATTATCTGTAAACTGCCATGACTTGTTGGGGAATACAGTAAAACCGTTTAACTAACGCTGAATCATACTACAATTAAGTAATGCTAAATGAAAGTACAATCAAGTAACGCCACATTGTATATTGCAGCGAACCACCTTCATTATCTTCATATTCGATTGGTGAGATGTAAGTTCCACTTGAGCTGCTTCTTCCCACAAATCGCTGATTTGTGAAACAGATTCCCAAGAGGATGTTTCCCCGATCATTACAATCTTAAACAGCTATCTTCTAAACATATCCGTATAACCTGTGCCTCTTACTCCGTAACCCTCAACAACGAGTGGCTCACCGGCTTTGTAAAGCGTGAACATCGTTGTAAAAACATATATATAATGCATTGAAGATGCTGGAGAATATTTAGCATATTATATAGGTCCTGCTGTTAGTCAGTTTATACCATGTGTGATACACACTTAGACGATCATGATTATTTCGATAGATGACTGACAAGGCAGATTTTTTTCCGCAGTATGTTGCAATTTCTTTCTGCGGTAGACCAGTCACCATCCAAGGCTATAGAACTCGATCTGTCCTGCTATTTATCCATAGCTGGAGGGAGAAGAAAAGGATTCATACCTTTCCCAAGGGTATCAGCAGGTAAGTGAATGTAATGGGTTCAACTGGAATTCGAACTCGGCTCTCCGATTCCTCAATCCAAGCCGCTATCCATTACGCCACCGTATAGACTTATATTCAGAGCTTTACGTCTAAGGCAAGTCATGAGATTTCCCCGGAGTCGAATCAGCGGCATCTCCCCCGTGCTTCAGATATAAGAAGAAATTTCCATCCAGGCAACTACTCCCCCATATACAAACACAACAAAAAATGCCACTTTGAGGAACGCGTGGGTGTTTTGCTGAACCCTACATTCTTAACTTCTTTAAGTCATGGGTCAATCGTTATCTATCCAGTCGAGGGTGACTGAATGTGGTTGTTGAAAGTAGATAAAATCTGAGCCGCGAATTGAAGAGATCAAGACAAGAGAGAATTGAACGGTCTCGGCATAGATATGGCAATTCACTTCTTGCTTGATCTGTCACTCGCAAAAAAATCAGATCAGGCGCCTGCAACAGGGATTAGCAGAGAGTCATACTTGGAAACAATAAGCCATTCAATATATATATATATATATATATATATATATATATATATATATATATATAGGCAATAATGCATATTTTCAAGAAACGAAATTTACAACATTTTATTGAATTGATATATTAACAAATAACGTCTTCAATATGATTTCCATCATTTGTTACGTAATGGTTGATGAGCTTTGCAAGATTCACGTGAAGTTGATACAATAATTACACATTGCCGTCAATTTTAGCACATTCAGATTTATGCATTCAATCAAGTGAGTTGTATCAGTTATTTCTTCTTTTGGTAAAATAGTTAATGAGATTTCCTTTGTGTCCAGATTTTAGGGACACCATATATATATATATATATATATATATATATATATATATATATATATATATATATATATATGTATGTATGTTAAAAATCGCTACATAATGTCAATTATGTTTCAACACTACAAATGTGCCTGCTCGTATGTTTGAAACATAATTGTCATTATGTGGCGATTTTAACAGGTTGTAATATCCTAAAATAAATAATATTTAGCTCTACTCTGTATTAAGCCCTCTTTTAAATAAAATGTTACTTACTGTGGAATTATACTCCATTTGTTCTCATTTACTTGTATATATATATATATATATATATATATATATATATATTATAATAAAGAGAAAGAACAGTAAGATATATAATCCGATGTTCTTATTATTTTTTACAAAACAGTGCTCAATGCAAATTTACAGAGCATAAATATTATAAATTTACTATATTTAAAAATAAGGTTCCATCGCTACACTGGAATTACCATGTTTCAAAACAGAAGCTAAAACCTTCAAACTCAATTATAGAATTAAATTAAAGTCCCTAGTTCTGTTTCATTTTCAAGCGAAGATTTGAAACATGGTAATTCCTGTGTAGCGATGGAACCATATTTTTAAATAAGTAAATTTGTAATATATATATATACATACAATGAAATGAACTTAGTCCGATAATTATTTAATATACTTTTTGTTTATACCTTATTTTAATAGATACAATTTAAATAAAGCTCTGTTTTTTTTTTTTTATTAAACAGTATTAATTACTTTTACTGGCCTGGATATTCGAGAAATTTCGTAGAAAATACGCGTTCTCTAACAGGAATCGAACCTGTATCCTACACACAGAACCAGCATTTAATCTGACGCGCTATACCATTTAGCTACAGAGAAGCGTCTTGTTAGCAAAGTCCAAATTAATGTTTTAAACACAGAATATCCGACAATTTTTATCGAACGATCATATCTGCTCACGAAAGGCATCTTAACGTAAATAATGACAATATACAATGAAATGTAGTAACTTCTACATTTATTTAATCTATTTTCTCTTTATACGTTATTTTAATAGATACAATTTATTTTAAGTTATTGCTTCGTTTTTTAAATTAAACAGTATTAATTACATTTACCGGCCCGAATATAAAAAAATAAATACTTTACGTTAAAAACGACTCTCAAGATACTGCGGTTAACTTTTAAAGTTTTCTTGTTTTTATTTATTTTATTTTCTGGACATAAATTATGTATTTTTGTAAAACAAAGTTTTTTTTCTCTGAATGTTATAGTTACTTTCATTGCTGGTTACCAGATCATGTCATTTAGTAATTACGTGTTACACCTTGTTTTACGAGAAATCAGTAATTTATGCCAAGAAAAAAACAAAAAAAAAAACAATTATGAGAAGACAAGACTAATTGAATACGAAAAAACTTCAACGCAGTAAGTCTTAGTCTTGTAGGGTTTGCTTATCTCCAATCCAGATGCGGCGGCAATACTCCATTTTTGGTATATCAGGCTATCTTGTAAAGACAGAATTGCAGCTTGAGAGCTATAAAGGACAGAAAATTGGGGAGAACCATGATCCTTAAGGTCCTGAAGAGATACGGCATATTGAATGAATGAACCAAAAACAAAAAAAAAATGTCATTTTCAATGAGACAGCCTTTCGACTAAGCCAGAGTTAAACTAGAAAAGTTACATTTTTTTTCGCTAAATACTCATTTTCGTCCCAAAATCAATGTTCTAGATAAATTGGCTATTTCTGAGTTTGTATAAGGAGCCGAACATTTTTTCAGTGTCCTAAGCATTGGATCGTGTATATCAGATTTACTGGAGGTGTGAGGTGTACTTGAATCCAGAAAGATGCTCAAAGCAAGGAGCTTTTTTGAGAATTCGACCATTCTTCGCGACGAGTTCTACTCGAGATGTTGGGAGTACTTGACTCCAAAAGGTGCTCAAAGCCAGGAGATTCTTTGAGAATTCGACCATTCTTCGCAACGAGTTTTACTCGAGATGTGGCCTGTACTTGACTCGAGAAAGAAGCTCAAAACAAAGAGCTTCTTTGAGAATACGACCATTCTTCGCAACTTGTGAGAAAAGTTACTAGATTCTTTTTTTATAGAGAGGTTCACCCTGTACAAGGTCCGCTGCCACTCGGTGTAGAGCGTTACAGAATAAGAGTCACTGTTGGGTAAGATAACGGTTAACACCTTGATCGGGAAAACATCCTCTTGGTAACCGGTCCTACAGATCAGTAGTTCTCGAGAAGAAGCTGTTCGAGTGGAACTTCTCAATGATGGAATACAGAGGGAATATGGGCAGTTTGCTACAATATGAGTCGAAAGTTACAAGCCAGTGTCCCCCAACCCAGCACTGTTAGAACTATGGATGATCGAGAAACAATTAAAAGCTTGCATTTATGTATACATTGAATATTGTTATTCTGGGGATGAACTGATATTTTTTATATATTTGCCGCCATTTTCATATAAAAAAAAGGCTGAAACTCTTTCCTTATTGATTGGAAGCCTGAAGGTGGTTCAATAGTCATGAGGAAGACTGCCTCTAGCAAAATTCGCTTCCTAGCACCACCTGTTTCTTTTATATTGACTTTCCAGGCGTAGCTTAGATGTGGCACAAGGCCGAATGTATGGGGCACCCAGTGAGGATCGAACTCACAACTTAGTCGTAACTGTTTTAGCGGGACAAGCTTGTTAACCATTACACCACGCTAAGGGGCCCTCACGTATTTCATTTATATCACACACCTTATTCATCACCAATTTAACAGTAACCCGGCCCTCTCCATTAGGAAGTGTGCCTCTTGATTCTGTCTATCAGCAGAATACAGCGACCCCTCTGATTATTTTGAGGGGTGGATGGATCTTACTAACATCTCTTTTGTTTTACTTTGTTTTTGTTTCAATTTTTGTTTCAATTTTTGTTAGTTTTCGGGGTTCATCCCCCCCCCTCATTTTCATGTTTCATTAAATTTTTGTATTTAAACAATTTGAGATATTTAGATGGGGTGTTTTTTGTAGGATCCCTCGGTGAGTATGTGGTATTGTGATATATGTAGGATTGAATGGTGATGGATGACTTCTTGTGGCAAATGGATCAGTTGTATTGGATGAATGAGTCGTGACCCTGATTAACTAGGACTAGGATAGTCCTAGGGCTAGGATAGTTAGTGAAGATCAGCCTCTCACTACTTCCCTTTTCGGCCATGTACCACAATTATTGTATATTATATAGAGTAATAAATATATTAGATCATGGTGTGTCTTGTAGCCCCCATCCCCTCCGTTGATATGTGGTATTGATGGACGAGTTCTTGAGGTAAATGGATCAGTTGATCTAGCTGCGACCTGTTCCAGCTAAACAGTCGAACTCTCTGCCTTCGGACAGAAAGGAACCAGGACGAGGCTCCACTGAAGGGCAGAGTCTCGTTCGGTGAGGTAGACTGTCCCTTAACCCGTTTATACGGGTTCGAAATGGAATATTTGGGGCCGGGCCGATCCTACAGGCTCGGAGAACCCACGTTAAACTGACCTTGTGCCACATGCAACCCTCGTGTCTCTCGGCAGAATACTGCGGCCACCCTTATTACTTTGACGGGTTCTACTAATATCTGTTTTGTTTTAGTTTGTTTTGCTTCAACCTTTTATTAGTTTTCTGGGTTCATTCCCGCCCCCCTCATGTCATCATTCATGAAATTTTTATATATTTTTAATTATGAAGATTTTTATACCATATGGTGTTTTGTAGGTCCCCAGTGTGGTATTGTGGTATATGCGGGATTGAGTAGTGAGGGATGCGTTCTTGTGGTAAATGGCTAAATTGTATTGGATGAATGGGTCGTGATTATGATTAACTACGACTAGTATAATTAGCGAAGACCAGCCTTTCCCAATTTCCCCCTTGGCCTTGTGCCATAATTATTGTATTTTTACATTAATAAGTATTTTAACAGTAACCCTTTTACCTGTAGTACTTGACAATACCAGGTGCTGTAAGCTTGGATGCGCGCACCGTTTGTGACACGTAATACGTCGAAGTCGGTACAGGCAGCCTTCTTCTTTGTACCTGTTGTGCCATGTCCAAACCCGCATTGTATTTGGTGCGTTCTTAGCTAATTCTCCCACAAATGCACTCTGTAAAGTATTATTCGACTGTGTTCGAGCAGACTCGAACAGACAAACGATGTTTATTTTCCAGTAAATGTATAATATAATATAGTCGAGTCTTAGATTATCTTTAGACGTGTACTTGAAATAAGGTTTGGAAGAAAGGAGGGCCGAGTTCCAATTCCAGTTGGGTTCGTTATATTCACTTACGCGCAAATACCCTTGGAGAAGGCATGAATCCAACTCTTTCCCCCATAACTATAGGTTAATTAATAAGACATATCACTAAACTATTATTATCTAAAAAAAAAAAATTCTTGCAATGTAAAAATATTTTCTGGCTTAATAACATGCAAAGGGTTGATAAGCCGTAGAAAACGAATGAATAAATCAATCTCTACCTTTAGTGGCTTTTGGGGCTTGTAATGTGTAAATTATTAAAAATATAGTTGTATCAAGAGGTACAGAGGAAAACAACGCTTAGTTTAGTGATCTTGACTAAGTGTTGGGGGAACAAGGTTTAGGAGAGATAACAAAAAGAACCAATTTATTAAGAGCTACAAAGGACAGGAAATTGTGGAGAGCCATGATCGCCAATGGCCTGAAGAGACACAGCACATGGAAAACGAATGAATGAACCTTTCAGGGTAACGTATTAATCTGAAAAGAATCAAAAAACAAAAAAAAAACAAAAACAAAAAAAAACAAAAACTGTCCGTTTCAATGAAACAGCCTTTCGACTAAGCCAGAGTTGAATTAGAATGTTTCATTTTTATGCAAAATTATCATTTTCGACCCAAACGTGGGATCCTGGAAAAAGAGAAAATTCTTCGTTGTTGTCGTCTAAGATGCTTTCTCTTAGCAGAAAAAACAAACCGTCATCATTACCAGTCTCTTCTAGCAAAAGCGAACATGTGAGAATAATTAATTTGTAGGTCACCTTAGCCTTCGCCTTCAACTAAATGACCGAAGAATCCAGGAAAAAAAAAATATTTACAACGTATGAGAAAAAAAAAAAAAGCTAAGTAAAGAAAAAAAAAGGGGGGGGGGATAAAAAGAAAACGTTTTTCCTCGTTAAAGTAACTAAGTGCATTTATTGAAATAGTAAAATAAGAAATAAAAAAACAAAACCACCAAGGTAGGCTAATTTTGAACTCCACTGCTTCATACCATTTGTTACCATGTTGTTCGTCTGATGTTTTTATAAGATGACGCAATAGTTTTCATATTAGTGTGGGCTGAAATTAAAGATAGTGTAATTTTAACAGTCTGGTTGAACCAGACAAGGAATAACGGCATGCCGATAAATAACCCATTCAACAGAAATCAAGAACAATATTTAGTAAAGAGCGTGTAAGCTTGAAAAATCAACGTTATAGATAAATTGGGCATTTAAGAAAAAGTCTTAGCTCGAACACCGATGCTTGGCGCAGGTGGAAAACCCGCAAATACTTCACATACACACACAGATATATATATATATATATATATATATATGAAATTTAGATAGCTTTCTTGATCTTACCAAAAAGTATAAAGAGCAAAGTTCTCCCTATTATTTACGAATATTTAAAAAAAAAAAGTAGAGTGGTTTCTCGTTGCTCCCTTCACGCATTTAGAATTGATAATCTTACTTCTCCTTTTCTGGCTGTCAACCAAGGTTATGAATTCCAGTATACCCTACTATTTAAGCCATAGATAAAAAAAAAGTGCAGTGGTTTCTCCTTGCTCCCTGCACGGGTTTAGAATTGATAATGTTACTTCTTGACTGGCTGTCAACTAAAAATAGGCATTCCAGTATACCCTACTATTTAAGCCATAGATTACTGTAGATGGTGGGGGTTTTGTTCGGTCCTCATTTGAAAGTTCATGAGGAACCCAATTAAACTCTGAGATGCCCTAAAACGACACACTGAAGTTGTAATAAACTAATTCTAGACGCAGTTTCCTACCATTCGACCTCAAAATTCATAATGGCAAAGTACATATCTGAATAGGATAATATACAATTTTTTTTCAAAAATGTTTATATCATTTGAGATGGAAATATCCGAGTAACTACATAATCTAGGCAAATGAAACTAAACAGACTTATTGTTGAGCAAAATAGGATTTATTCAAGTTTTGAAAGAGAAATTCAAAGCTATCTGGATTTCATGAACGATTTCAAAAGTTTTTAATATGCCCATCGCCTGTGATACGTCACACATCAAAGACATCTTTCCTCTTTCAACTTTTTGTGCCATGTCCAAATCTGCATTGCAATTGATACATTCTTAGCGAATTCTCTCGCGAATGCACCCTGCAAAGTATTATTCGACTGTCTTCGACCAGACATAAAACATAGAATTTTGTGTTGTTTCTCCACATGCTGTTAAAATTTAAGATAATATGAACAAGAATTGGTCTATTAGATTACGAAATTACATAAATTTTTCTGAAACCTCTTATATATTATCTGTCTATATTTCTGAAATGAAGTATAAGTAGTATTTACATTCTTCGGACTGTTGCTATATTATTTACAGCGTTTCGACATTTGTACGATCCGGCATTCTTCAGGGGATATTTCTGGGAATTTCGAATTGAACCCTTTATTTAGTCTTGTACGTTAATTAATATAGTGGAATCATAGTTTTTTGATATAATCTTGAAATAAGATTTGAAATAAAGGTATTTAAAAATATATAATAATTTTGATATGCCATAAATCTATATAAATAAATGTGAAAGTCAGTGTGTCACACTTTTCAACTTTACTTCTAGAGGCTGTAGCCTAACATATCATACAATTTCGGAATCAAGATGATCCCGTGAACAAATTAAAAACATTCCAGGCCGGATCCGGACCGGCAATCTTGAAATTTTGGATTTCCAAGATTTCATTACTGCGATTGTTTTCGGTGATTTTTTAAAGTAATTTTTTGCGATTAATTTTTTTGTACGACAACAATTTTTATAAATTGTAAATAAATCTGGGAATAATCTAAATTAATTGCGAAATCCAGCGAAAGTCAGCCATGAAATAAAAATAATTGTTTGTACGAAAAGTAAGGACCTACGTACATCAAATATTCTTTAAATTGAGTGGAAGCAGAAGAATTATCGCTGTACTTTTAAAAGCTAAGCTTAAATATTAATGCAATACTTAAATGCCGCGATCAATTTTGAGTTCTTCTGTAGCTTATTGTTGCCTATCGCATACGGCAACAGTATGCCTTGCAAAAAGAAATCTCCGTCAACAGAGGACCAGATTGCAATCAAAAGAGCCAAGACTGCAGCGAGGAAAAGAAAGTCCAATGCAAATGAAAACTCAGATCAAACGGCATCCAGGAGAACTTCCAATGCCGAGAATATGCAAAGACTTAGTTGACTTTCAAAGTCCAGAACAAGCCGATGGCCTAATCAAGAGCCCTCCGCCATAGCTAGCTTAAATGTCGCCCGATAGGACAGGTTTTAAGCTAGTATATAATATAATCTTGTCTTAAATTATTTTCAGATGCGTACATGTAATAAACTTTGGAAAGAAGGGATTTAAAAAGGCTTTTGATAAAACCTAATACTTCGAGAGAAATAAAGTTAAAGAATACATTTTGTTGCTTCCTTCTTGGCAATTTTTACCAATTCATCTGCGAAAAGCATTCTGGGGTTTTCCTCTATGGTACCTAGACACTATGAATTTAAGTACTAGATTGGCAGCAAGGTCTCATCATTTTACAGTCGAAATATCCAGATGTTTTTTTTTTGTTTTTTGTTTTTTTTTTTTTGTCGCATTTCTCGCTTGTGGATCTCTTACCAGTCAAACTACGTGTGAAAGATGTCATAGGAATAATATGAGAGACAGTGTTAGATGCAAAAAAAAAATGGCGGTTGACAATAAGATCATGTAATACAATGGGTTACAATGTGTTATATAATGAGTTATGATGATCCTTCAGTACATATGAGACGAATATAAAGCTACCTTGCAGCAATATTACGTTGAAACAACGTATAATCACCGAAGTTAAGCAGCGTCGAACCTGGTCAAGACCTAGATGGGTGACCGTTTGAATAATACCATGCGCTGTAATATTGGATATCCGAGTGGTGTAATGGATAGTGGCTCCAAATTGGAAACTGAGGGGTCGAGTTTTAATTCCAGTCAGGTTCTTTATTACGCTGGGAAAGGCATGCATCCACTTTCTTCTTCTGGGTTAATTAATAAGACTTGTATCACTAAATCATTATCATCTTTAAAAAAAAAAAATGCTTAAAATCTAAAAAGTATTTTCTGGCTTTAAACAACTTGCAAAGGGTTGGTAAGCCGTAAAAAACGGATGAATCAATAAAAATAATCACTTCAACTGTTACTGAAACCACAACGTGGCTGTTTGAATTTAATTTCACCCTTTTGTTTTCACTCAGTAATCACAATGAATCATCTTCTTCTCCCCGCACCAGCTATGGGTAAATAGCAGGACAGACCGGGTTCTATAGCCTTGGGTGGCAACTGGCCTACCGCTGAAAGAAATGGCAACCTACTGCAGGGGAAAAAATCTGCATCGTCAGTCATGTCTCGATTTTTCAGATCAGCTCTTCTCTATGGCACTTAGACTTTATGAACTTAAGTACTAGAGTGGCGTCGAGATCTCATAAATTTACAGTTGGGTTAACTAGATGTAGCCATAAATTCTGTATTAACCGTTTCTTTTCTCGCACTTCCGGGTCCATGCTTTTCAGCCAACTTCAATCTGCCAAAATTTAAATGCAATGTCAATCGCTATCTACTGTCCTCCTGATTACTCTTTCCTCTTTCTGCACATTAAGATTTCTGTTCCTTTTCTCACACTTGTGGAACTCCCTTCCGTGTCCATGCTTTCTAGCCAACTTTAATCTGCCAAAATTTAAATGCAATATCAATCGCTATCTCTTTCCTCTTCCTGCACATTAGTAATGTTTCTGTTCGTAATTCTTCCACTGGCTTTACTGTCTTGCATGGCGTGATACCGATTTTTTTAATATATCTGTCTTTTCTTCAATTATTTTCATGGTAACTGCTCCGACGACCTATTTTTACTGGTGAACCGATTCCTGAATTTAAACGTGCTATTTGGCATCTTGGTCCTACCCGTCTACTGTCGAAACAGTTAAATGTAACCGCCAGTTCTATTCCAACAACTTCTTCTTTCGCACTTCCCGACAGTGGAACTCCCTTCCTTTTACTTGCTTCCCTGATAACTAATATCAATGGGTTATTTAATGCCGACAAGATTTTTAGAATAGGTTTGTATGAATACATTATGCTTATTAATAGAATATGCTTATGGTTTGGTTTGGTTTGTTTTACGGCATATCAAGACCTCAATGGGTTATTTAATGCCGACAAGATTTTTAGGATAGGTTCGTATGAATAGAATATGTATTCTTTGTAAGAATGTAATCCAATATTATATATTAAAGAATTATTATATAATTATATATATTAAGAAATATTATATATTAATATATTATATCCAGTATTATGTATTATATATTAATATATTATATCCAATATTATGTATTAAGAAATTTATATATTAAGAAATATATATAATATCTTACATTATATATATATGTGTGAGTGTGTTTGTGTGTGTGTGCGTGTGTAATATCTTACATCATATAGGAAAGTTGGTGCGATCAGATAAGCTGTCGTTCTGATTGGTTGATAAATCTTGGAAAGTCGTTTCTTTTCAAACTAGAGCAAATTGACCGAATTTTATCGGTTAAACCATTTGAAGTTCCGAATTAAACGCTTTTAATTCGAAATAAGCTTTTCTTATTGGACCTAAAATAATCGTTTATTTGATTTGAATAAAGATTTGTCTCAGGTAGGTTATTTGCTACTTTCCTCTGTTCCTCTTGCCTTCAATATGTCCCATAAGTGTCAAATTTTCCCATCCCTCTTTCCTCATTTTGTACCTTAGAAATATCAACTCCCTCTTTCTGATGTTACGTTAATGCATCCTATTTGTTTCCATTTTCTCTAAAACGTCGTTGTTGCTTACATGTTCAGTCTATGGTATTCTCAGCATCCTTCTGTAGAATGATATTTCTGTTGTCTCAAGTCTTTGTGATGAGATTGTCAAGTATTCACTGCCATATAGGAGGAATGATATTACATAACAGTTCAGTAATCTTTTCTTTCTTTCTCTTGCTTCAGATCTCTTCTTCATCTGTAAGGATATTATCCAGCATTCACTGCCATATAGGAGGACTGATATTACATAACAGTTCCGTTCTCTTTTCTTGTTTCTAACATCATTATTATTATTATTTTTCATGGCCGAAGATTATAAATTATTTTGAACATTTCTCAAAGTCTTATGCTGACATTCCACACGATTTCAAACAAAAGCTTTGGAAAGAAACCTCCATCAATACTGGTAAGAGCGATAACAGTGGACTTGAGAAACCTATTTTCCTTAGAAAATTGTTTTAAGAGAAAGATTTTATAAAATTCAAGAGACAGCAACACTGGCTGCTCGGCCATTGAATCCCCAGTGTCTCCTTATAAGGAAATCACTAGATTTACCATTCTTTAATGATGCTTTTACAGGAAAAGTCTGCATTTCCGCATCAGCTGCAAGAGAGTTCGGCAGTCAGCGGGGTGCTCCAGCCTGTAGGAACTGCCTGTTCTATTTTTTTTTTCTGCGGCGAGAGACGGCGACGTTATTTGCCTTTATTTCCATTTGATGGTCGTTAAGTTCAGAGGAAATGGGAGTTTTGACGAGTGCCTCGTCTCTTTTTTGTAGAGGCGAAATTATCCGTTCTCTGAATAGGAGCGTCATTGGAAAATCGTATCCTTTTAACTACGCCACATGCACACGGAGGAATGACCCAAATATGGTTATAAAACAGTGAAATTATTCTCGATATATATTAACAATGTAGATATTATCGTCTTCTGGCAAACTAAGTCATATTCAAGGTAACTCTTTGCGTCATCCATCCTCAAGGAAAGGGTCGAAATAAGGATATTTTTTAACATTTCACCCAAAACAAGGTAATAAAGCGACTAAGAGGCGTGGGGCGGGGGTTACTGAGCCGGAAATAATATAAAAAAGAGACAAACATTATTCAGGAGTGAAAACAATAAAAGAACAGGAACGAAGAAGACATTGCATTTAAATTTTTGAAGATCAAAGTTGGCTGGAAAGCATGAAGCCGGGAGAGAGTTCAACAGGCGAGAAGTGAGAACAATAAAGGAAGAGGAATCAAGAAGACAGTAGATAACGATTGACATTACATTTAAATTTTTGAAGATCAAAGTTGACTGGAAAGCATGAAGCTGGAAGAGAGTTCCACAGGCGAGAAGTGAGAACAATAAAGGAAGAGGAATCAAGAAGACAGTAGATAACGATTGACATTGCATTTAAATTTTTGAAGATCAACGTTGGCTGGAAAGCATGAAGCCGGAAGAGAGTTCCACAGCCGTGAAGTGAGAACAATAAAGGAAGAGGAATCAAGAAGACAGTAGATAACGATTGATATTGCATTTAAATTTTTGAAGATCAAAGTTGACTGGAAAGCCTGAAGCCGGAAGAGAGTTCCACAGGCGAGAAGTGAGAAAAATAAAGGAAGAGGAATCAAGAAGACAGTAGGTAACGATTGACATTGCATTTAAATCTTTGAAGATCAAAGTTAACGGGAAAGCATGAAATCGGAAGAGAGTTCCACAGGCGAGAAGTGCGATAGAAGAAACTGTTAGAACAAAACTCACGATTACATCTAGGGACAGTGAGACGCCCTACCCCCCGAACAAACCACCCAAGGGTGAGCCTCATTAGGGGCCCCTACCAGTGCTTTGTTACCCTCGCTATCTTATCAGCATTTGCCTTTATTTTAAACCCACATTCACATACGTTACAAATTAAACTACGCACAATTGACTATTAAATTATGAAAAATCTTCGCGGGTTTTGACGTGATTCTGGGATCGTTTTTGTTTTCGAAATCCGTGAATTTGTTCTGCTAAGTTTCGAATATATATATATATATATATATATATATATATATATATATATATATATATATATATATATATATATATAATGCACTATGTTTTGATACATAATGTTGAATGTCTTAAAATTATTCAGCTTTTTAACAAAAACAATCTCAAGTTGATGTTAAAAATTGCTGCAATACAGTGTTGATTTTTTAATGATGGAATGAGCAATATTATGAAATGTCTCTAATTTGTATCTAGATACATTGTATTTACTTACATTTTTCTACTTCAACTGCTGATCTATATCGCATACGATCCATTGTTGCACATAATCAAGTTACAATAAAATTTGTTTTTATATGAATATTGCCCAACTAAATTTTAGCTTTAGCAGAGGGGCCCCAGTGTCATTGATAACAAAAAGATAAACTATACTCAGAGCTACAAAGGATAGAAAAATGTAGAGAGCCATAAACGCGCACGACCTGAAAGCACACTGCACAAAGAAGGAGAACAAGAAGACTATTATCATGTCTGTGAATTTTTTCCTTCTTTACTTCGGCTATTTTTTCCTACGTCTGTTTAGCATTAGCTCTTTTAATAAATATCCGATCTACAAAATGGTTGATAGAATTTAGCATCTCTAACATTACCACATCTATAACACATTCACATTAAGGTAATAGAAATGTCGCTACACATTCACTCACACGCAAATAGCCTTGGGCATGGTATGAATCAGTCTCTTCTCCCTCCAACTATGGGTTGAACAGCAGGACAGACTGAGTCCTATAGACTTGGTTGGCAACCAGTCTACTGCAGAAAGAAACGGCCACCTACGGTGGTAATATCTTCTGCCTAGTCAGTCATGATTTGAAAGAGATATGATTGCCCAAGGGTGTATCACGTTTGACACTTCACTGACTGACTGTTATTATCAGGGTTGAATAGGAGGACAGACTGGGACCTATAGCCTTGTTTGGCAGCTAGTCTACCGCAGAAAGAAATATCAACCTACTGTAGAAATACTTTCTGCCTATTCAGTCATGTTTGAAGAGAGACATGATCGCCCAAGCGTGTATCAGGTATGCCACTTCACTATCTGTTATTATCGTGGCTGAATAGGAGGACAGACTGGGACCTATAGCCTTGGTTGGCACCCTGTCTACCGCAGAAAGAACGGAAAGAACGAAAGAAGGGAATCTACTGTGAGAATATCCTCTGTCTAGTCAGTCACGAGTCGAAAGAGATATGATCGCCCAAGCGTGTATCACGTATGCCACTTAAATGACTGACTGTTTTTATCATGGTTGAATAGTAGTTCAGACTGTGATCTATAGTCCTGTTTGGCAGCTAGTGTACCGCAGAAAGAAACGGCAATCTCCTGTGGAAATATCCTCTGTCTCATCAGTCATGAATCGAAAGAAACATGATCGGCCAAACGTGTATTAGTTATGGCACTTAACTGACTGACAGTTGTTATCATGGTTGAATAGCAGGGTAGACTGGGTCGAATAGCCTTGATTGGCAACCAGTCTACCACAGAAAGAAGCGGCAACCTACTGTGGGAATATCTTCTGCCTAGTCAGTTCTGAATCAAAGGAGACATGATTGCTCAAACGTCTATCACGTATGGCCCTTAACTGACCGGCTGATCTATAATATTATTGACCACGTAAGTTCGCCTCTTCGGACGACCATGGCAGTATTTTTGTATGTCTGATTTACAAAATGTTCTTTAGAATCTAACCTATGCACTGATAGCATATATCTCTAACGTTCTTCATCGTCCTGCTGGCTGTGTGTGTGTTCAGATGTCATAACTTTGCTATGCTATATATATATATATATATATATATATATATATAGGGGTTGGACAAAATAATTGGAACACTTGTTAAATTCAAATTATATTGCTTGTTTTTATTTTTTTAACGTAGTAATAAATAAATAAATAAATAAATAAATAAATAAAATAAGAAACAAAAAAATAAGAACAAGCAATATAATTTGACCCAAATAAATAAACAAACGACTTCCGGTAAAATAACCGCCATAATAGAATACCCACAATGCACCACTAACCCGTATATATATAAATAGCCGAGAAAAATAACAGCATATGTGGCCTGACGATTGCATATAGCATGAAACAGACTGTCGCCTCTAAGTGTTGACTTCTATGTTCACTTTTATATTTATATATATATATATATATATATATATATATATATATTGATGCATGTTTCATTAAATAATATAGACAAGTGTTGTCTATTTATTTTATGTAAATTCTTTTCATAACGTCTGATAAGCTTAATAACATTATCATTAAACGAAGAAAGAAAATCACAATATTGATACATATTTTTAAATCCTATCTAAGCTTTCGGCTTACATAAGCCATTATCAAAGATGACAATTACTGTACAACATATTAAGCAATACACGGACAAGACTGTGATGATAGTCTGTTTATGTTTACATGGATGATTTCCAAGCAACAATAAACTCGGGCATATAAGAAGCTTATCAAACGATATGAAAAGAACTTACATAAAATAAATAGACAACACTTGTCTATATCATTTAATGAAACATGCATCAATGAAAAATTGATGCCGAAATATACACAATATATATATATATATATATATATATATATATATATATATATATAATTAATGGGATCTAGTACTAAAACTATGATCATATGTCTCTAAATTCGACAATATTCGGCTGTCCCTGCGTACGTATATTATGCCTTGGTTCTTTTGCATTTGTTTTTAAATATTGGATATATACAAGATGGTACATGGAATTTGACATTAACGAAATTATTACCCTGACAATGTTGGATATGTATATATCTATATCGATAAAAACAAAAACATTTCGTAGAATCGATCAGTGGTTTGAATCCGATTTAAATCACACTCTTACCCTGGAGAACAAATTAGTATTCCAACAAATAACTAGATAGAAATGTTAACGTTCTCTGTACAGACAACATTCAACCATCTAGACTCTGATATATATACTTACAAGAGGAAGGCTTAACTATGGGGTCACTCTTATCACCAGTCTTGGCAAGTATTCCATATATATATATGGAATACTTTGGGTAAATGGCTTTCGGAACGGCACCATTGAAGGCAACATTATGAGTTAGTCACGTACATGACACTTTCGTACCAGGTAATTGTACAAATACAGTTGGACCATGTGAACTTAATAAAACCTTCAATCCAGTTCACAATAGAAAAATAAAATCATAATAAGCTAAACTTCTTGGATGTACTATTAATTCGCGTAGAGAATAGATTCA
This sequence comes from Acanthosepion lycidas, assembly GCA_963932145.1. Lineage (NCBI taxonomy): Eukaryota > Metazoa > Mollusca > Cephalopoda > Sepiida > Sepiidae > Acanthosepion > Acanthosepion lycidas. Next base: position 89,969,508 of record OZ010597.1, read on the forward strand.
AGGTTGCCGTATATCATAAGCCAACCTTTACCGAACAAAATCACAATTTCTATTTACCGTCATCGGTGCAGTGTAAAGGAATAAATTTGGCAAAGACACACGATGATATGAATTATAAAATCGCGTTTATTTTACGTTAGAGTCTTACGTAATATTCGCATACGCATGCGAACAACCAAACAACTTTATATATATTTAATTGTCAGGGATTCCAGCGTCTATGCAGACAAGTTTTGAGAGTTACATATTAGTTGAAGACGCCAGTGACCTCTGAACCATACAAATGACTCGCAGACTTTGTACTCTACCGATAAGAACAATTTTATATCGCCTCTTGCTTCTTTTATATATTTTTTTTTTTTTTTTTTTTTTTTTTGTTGTTGTTGAAGCCGAGACTTCTGTGCGGTATAAGTGCAGGGGGTGCGTGCGATAGGAACCCGTTTCTATAGAGTCACACCTTTCCCACCCCTTCATCATGTTTCATTCCGTTCTCCACACTACTACTTGGCATTTTTATTTTTATTTATTTATTGTACCTCGTGTCTCTTCTCAAATATTATCACTCAGAAACTTTTATCTTATGTCCCGGTTCGTTCGAAAGCTTAACAAAACTCGGTGAGTTGCCAATCGCGCGCCATTTCGGTTACATCTGGCTGAGAATGTACTCAGCCATCAAGCATTTCGTTCTTTTTCTCATTTCGTTTTATTTTACATTTTTTTAAATTTTTTTACCTCCTGCATTTTCTATTGCAATTTTTTTTTGATTTTATATTTGCAAATTTTTTAGCCCCTGCATATTTTTTTGGCAATTTTACTTTTGCCCCCTGCAAATTTTTTTTTTTTTTTTGCAATTTTTATAACATCCATTTTTTTTAAATTTTTTACCTCTTGCATTTTCTTTTGCTATTTTTCTTAATTTTACATTTGCAAATTTTTTAGCCCCTGCATATTTTTTTGGCAATTTTACTTTTGCCCCCTGCAATTTTTAAAACTTTTTTTTACCTCCTACATTTTCTATTGCATTTTTTTCCTTTCCTCCCGCGTTTATATTTGCAATTTTTTTAACCCTGCATATTTCTTATGATTTTGAGGGATTTTGAATTTACACTCATGTCGATTCGCAAGGTCGCCGAATATACGCTCTCTTAAGAAAGATAAAGAGAGAATGATTTAAATAGAGAGATAGAAATGAGAGTGGGGGCGCTCAAAGAGAATATGGAAACCAGAAGGAAAGATAGGGAAGTTGGGGGTTAAGTGGGGTATGCCAGAATATATATATATATATATATATATATATATGGTGTGATGGATGAATTGTCGTCTAAATGACCCAAAAATGAAAATAACATTGACATCTGATTGTAACAGATATATTTACCAAAATTACACAAAAATATTTTAAAATACTGAAGAGTAAATTTATATAATAAAATCGTCACTGGCTTGAACTTCAGAAGACTTCAGAATCTCCTGCAACTCTACTGGACGGTTTAAGTTGGTGAATGCTGCCATGATCCTTGCCTTCAGTTCATCTTTGGTGTTACAAAAAGCTTTGTTGGCCTCTCGGTCAACTGTACCCCATACAAGGGGGGTTGCAGTCTGGAGGTTTAGGTGGCTAGGTGTCAGGGGTGATGAGGTCGCAGAAATTGTCTGACAGCCATGACTGCGTTCTCTTGCTTGTGTGGCATGGCGTAGTGTCTTCAAGTACCAACCAAGGCAGCACTATCTCTTCAAGAGAGAGAGAGAAGAGAGAAGATGGGGTTCGATGGGTAAATGTTCATCTAAATTAAGCAAAAATAACATTAAAATCTCATTTTGACTGATATATTTACCAAAATTACACAAAATACCTTGAAAGACCAAAAAGTAAATTTATTCAATAAAATCGCCATTGATTTTAACTACGGCCTCCAGATAACTTTGGAGCCTCCTGCAACCGTTCTGGACAGTCTCCTTGTTTACGCTGATTCGCAAAATGGATAAAGGTGACTTTCACAAATGGGAGCATGGTTCAGATGGTATGTCCCACACAAAAACTTGACTTTGAAATTATCTTGATGATGTGGAAAATCTTCCCCACGGTATCTTTTCATATTTACTGAACAATAACATTCTAGTCAATAGCATAAATATAAAATGTTCTGATTCACAATAAAAAAAAATCTGCCTCGTCAGTCATGTATCAAAAGATATATGATCGCCTAAGTGTGTATCACACATGGCACATTACTGACTGAGTTATAAAAACCATCAACAATTCTTTATTTGTGAAGATTATAAAAGATCAAACACAATGAAAAACACTGTTATTTAATAAATCTGTTATTTAAATCTGTATAGGAAAATTAGTTACTTATATAAACTAAATTGGAGAAATTATAAGACCCATGCTGAAAAATATGAATAATAAAATTACATTCATTTCATCTCATGGTTGTATGTAATATTTCCAGGCTCAGAGAGACAATCAACTATGTATATATGTATTAGGTTGGTGCAAAAATAATTTCGTTTTCTAACATATGTTACTATGTGAGAAAACGAAATTATTTTTGCACCAACCTAATAATAAGCTTTCAGAGTTTCAAAGGAGCATATACAGGAGGAAAAAAGCATTTATTATACACAAGAAACATTTTCAATATAATATTCGTCCTTAATTCAATGTTCAATATTAATCCCATTGATCAAACATAATATAGTGAAAATATCAGATCAAAATTTAACTAAGAACGAGATGTCAGACTATGGACTTATAGATTTGCTCTTGTATACAAAGTACTGTGCAAAAGTTTGTAGAAATTGACTATCAAATAATTACTTACCATAGTTCCACAGTCTCCTTCAAAATAACCCCTTCGTCATATTTACTGCAATCTCACAAATGTAATTTGGAGCATGGAATATTGCTGCCATATATGGTCTGGAGCCCCTTCTGTTTGTCTCAAGGTCCTTGATAAAATCCAGAGACGGATATGCAATGTAATTGGCCCTGATCTGGCATCTCGCCTGCAGTCGCTCTCTCAGAGACGTACCGTCGCCTCCCTCAGTCTTTTTTTACAAATACTTTCGTGGCAACTGCTCCGATGAGCTGCTTTCGCTGGTTCTCAGACTTCATGAATTTAATCGTTCAACTAGGCTGGCATCTCGCCCTCACCCTTTCACTGTTGAAACTGTTAAATGTAGCCGTGTCTTCTACTCCAATAGCTTCATGCCTCGCACTTCTCGCCTGTGGAACTCCTTCCCCTCTTCCTGTTTCCCCGGTTGCTATAATCTCCAACTATTCAAATGTAATGTCAATCGACGTCTCCAGATGCTTTGATCTATCCCCTATCCTTCTCTTCATCCTTTCCTCTATCACTCCTATTTGCTCTCGCTCCAACTCTCTGTAACCACTTGCGTGCTCGTGGCTTCCCGACTTGCTTGGGGTGAAACGCTTAAAAAAAAAATTCCAGTTTTGTCTCCACTTCAATCAATAAATTTTAAAATATTTTCTCTCTTTGGATACTGTATCTTTCGTATGAGTCATGGCAATCTTTATATACCTAACATTAAATGTATCAATAACTATACTTGATATTTTTCAATTTTCAATTTTCTAAATCTACCAAAAGCTGAATCCACGAACTTGAAAGGATCACAAAAAAAAACTAATTGACATATGTCTAAATTATTTAAATAAAACTGTTTGAACTATACTATTATATATACTTATTTATATTATATATACTAATTTATTTTATTACAATAAATCATTCATACGAAAAGTAGATTGGTAAAGCTAATGATATAAAATGGTGAAATCTCTTCACAAACAAAATTTTAAAGCTGCATTAACCTACGAACCACTCGTTGAATGTTATGATTCTTGTTTTTAATAGCTACAAGCTGTATAAGATTTTATTTAATCTGCAAGTACTTTCAACTGTACATTCAGTCATCCTCAGGCATGGAAATTATTTTGTTTTTAGCATCCAGGTAACATCAGAGATGCGAATCGAAATGTGTTTTTTTAGAAATCTGTTATTGTTAACGGATAAAAACTTTTGGAGTGTGCAGTCGGAACGCATTTAATTTTTCGTCTCTGATGCTGCCTGGATTTTACTAAAAACAAAATAAGTATGCATATATATATATATATATATATATATATATATATATATATATATATGCATAAAATAAAAAGCCTTAGTGTTTAAGGCTTTTTATTATATCCTTACTCTGTCATGGACATTGAGTTCTACCTGGATTCTATCCTCTTGGAATTTTTTTTATTCAAAAAATATATATTTGTATATGTATATTTACCACTAATATTATATATATATATATATATATATATATATATATATATATATATATATATATATATATAAATAAAAAAAAATGAGTTTCATTATGTTCTACAATTATTTAATATATTTTCTGTTCATACGTTATTTTTATAGATATAATTTAAGAAAATGATTTTTTTTAATTAAACAGTATTAATTGCATTTCCCTACCTGAATGTTCGAGAAATTTGTAGAAAACAGGCGCGCTCACTGACAGGAATCGAACATGTCACCCTATTGGGAACTGTAATTTGATTTGACCTGCTGTTAACCACTCGGCCACAAAGAAGCGCCTGGTTAGCAAAGTCCGAATTACTGTTTATAAACGCACACACCTTCGACGATTTTTCTCGATCGATCATAACTGTACAAGAAACGTATCTTAACGTAAACAATGACAACATTATGAAATGGATAAATTCTGACAATTATTTCATATATTTACTGTTTATACGTTATTTTTAGATACAATTTATTTAAGTAAATGCTCTGTTTTTAATTAAACAGTATTAATTATATTTACCGGACTGAATATAAATATAATTTGTACTGTTTAATTAAAAAACGGTGAATTTACTAAAATAAATTATATTAATAAATATATATAACGTCATCCACAGACAGACTGTTTCGCAGCTCTTCAGTGTGGTTAGACATCTGGTTGCCTCTAGCTAAGATCGAAACCCGACTGAGTTGGTGTCAGTTGGAGATTCTACCACTAAGCCGTCGGCTCATGGCGCGGATGTAGGTGGATTTTTAGCGTATTTATTTTTAGAAAAACGCCCAGTGACCGACAGTGACTCAATTCGCTTTGCGAAGAGTCTCGCTATATATATATATATATATATATATATATATATATATATATATATATATTAGGTTGGTGCAAAAATAATGACGTAATAATGTCGTTTTTTGACGTATTTTTGACGTAAAAAAACGACATTATTACGTCATTATTTTTGCACCAACCTAATATATATATAGACGTGCAAGTCTACCAAAACAAATTGGTACCCGAGAAAAATTCAAAAAAAGAAAGAAAGAAAGAACTAGATACATTCAAACAGAGCGAAACAAATCGTCCAGTGCCTTAAGTCTTCAGTTCAAAAAAAAAAAAAAACCAATCGAGTAATAAACTAAAACATAGAGTGCTCAATACGCTAAGTAGAGCTGGGATAAAGAAAATAAATTATAAAGAGCTAGGAACAACCTACCTCTGTTTCACCTAAACGGATCTTCAGATTACCCTGAAGATCCGCTTACACCTCAGGCCTGAAGATTGATTTTAAGCGTGAAACAGACTGTCGATACCTGGTGAGTGTCAGCTTATATATAGTTCTCACCCCAAAACAAAAAAAGAAACAAATTTTGCCTTCGTATTAGAATGGATCCTTACTAAAAATGAAGAGTTTTATATCCCGTAGATATTCCAACAGAAACTGAAGATCCAGCCGTGGTTCACTCCCAAATGTACTGCAACCGTAGCTCACTGTACCCATTACTATCACAGAGAGCTGTGTCGTAAGACTCATGGTGCATTCAAAACTGCACGCAGTCGCTGCAAGAGATTTCTAGAAAATACAAAGTGTAACTATGTTTTAGCAGTCCAAGTCAAGGTTGAAGTTAAACAAACTGGATCCCGGGATTTTGGAAGGATCTCTAAAATTCTGAAGAGAGGCAAAGTATCAGTGCCTAAAATATTATACATGACCCCAAGGTCTTCTGATCCTTCTCTGTCTTCTCTGTCTGTATATATATATATATATATATATATATATATATATATATATATATATATATATATACCTGATGCGATGAGAACGACAGTAATACATAAATTCTAACGTTCACAGCATTAATCTAAATGAGGGCTCGATACCGATAGTAGAGCGATAATTATTGTTCATAAGCATTTTCGATTCTCACCGGTCGAGGTGCAGTTCAAATGCATTGAAACCAAGTTTGCATCTTTGTAATGAGTAAATTTTTTTCTATATGATAAAATTATAATATATATATATATACATATATATATATATATATATATATATATATATTAAATATTTCTCCTCCATATGATGGCCATTTCGCCCGAAACTAGTCGATGAATCTAAATGGAATAATAATAAAAAAACGAAAGAATATTAATCTACAACCCAGTGTGTCTGAAGATTTTAATTTTTTAATTTTTTAATTTTTTTTATTGTTCAATATATATATATATATATATATATATATATATATATATATATATATATATATATATATATATATATATATATGCAGAAAAATATACGGAAAAAACAAACAAAAATCCTTATATGCAATTATGCTGTTTTAATGTTAATATAATCTCAACGTCGGACGTTTCGGTATAATAAACCATCTTCAGGACATATTCATAAAATATAATTAACCTTATCAAAACGGAACGCCGATCATATAAAACTTTCAGTTATCCGTTTGGATAAGTCTTGTTCTTATGTCCATCGTCTTTGTCATGTTGAATTGATAATGTTAATTATATTTTATGAATATGTCCTGAAGATGGGTTATTTGACCGAAACGTCCGACGTTGACATTATATTGACATTAAAACAGCATAATTGCATATAAGGATTTTTGTTTGTTTTTCCGTATATTTTTCTTCATACTGTCGGATCTATATCCATATATTTGCTTACATATATATATATATATATATATATATATATATATATATATATATATATATATATATATATATAATTAATGGGCTCTAGTACTAAAACTATGATCATATTTCTCTAAATTCGACAATATTCGGCTGTCCCTGCGTATGTATATTATGCCTTGGTTCTTTTGCATTTGTTTTTAAATATTGGCTATACAAGATGGTATATGGAATCTGATATTAACGAAATTATTACTCTGACAATGTTGGATATATATATATGCCTATATCGATAAAAACAATTTCGTAGAATCGATCAGTGGTTTGAATCCGATTTAAATCACACTCTTACCCTGGAGAACAAATTAGTATTCCAATAAATAACCAGATAGAAATGTTAACGTTCTCTGTACAGACAACATTCTACCATCTAGAGTCTGATATATATATACTTACAAGAGGAAGGCTTAACTATGGGGTCACTCTTATCACCAGTCTTGGCAAACATATATATGGAATACTTTGGTTAAATGGCTTTAGGAACGTCACCACTGAAAGAAGCATTATGACTTAGACACGTACATAACACCTTCATACTATTTCCCGGCATCGATACAGTGTAAAGGAATAAATTTGGAAAAGACACACGATGATATGAATATATTATGAATTTGATTAAGTTCGACAATTATTTAATATATATTCTATCCATTCGTTATTTTTATAGATATAATTTAAGAAAATTATGTTTTTTTTTAATTAAACATTCTGAAGTGCCCGCAGTCACTGCAAGAGATTTCAAGAAAATGCAAAGTGTAATTATGCTTGGCCAGTTCAGGTCAAGATCTCTAGCCAAATTCTGAATAGAAGCAAAGTATCGGTGCCTACTATATTATAAATGACCTCAAGGTCATCTCATCCTTCTCTGTCTTTGCCTCAAACACAACGCCATCTCCTTCTCGATTTCCCGCACTGACCACAATATCAGTAATATTTTAATTACAACCCAGTATATTAATGATTTCACAACAATCAAGGCAAGAAAGCCACTAAAACTCAAGTGGATACGCTGTGTAAGAGAATATGAAAAAAATAAACATTATTAAGGCGATGCAACAATAAAAGAACAGGATTTAAGAAGAAGGGAAATAAAGATTTTAAACTTTTGAAAAACAAAATGGCTGGAAAGCAAGAAGCCGGAAGAGAATTCCACAAGCGAGAAGTGCGATAAATGAAACTGTTATCATGGAGCTTAGTTTTGCATATAGTCAAACAAATACTATGCTTACGTCTGTTAAGTAGAGGTACCTTAGAGGAAAAGTTTATCAAAACAATTATCATGAATGTACTTCGAGAAAAGACATAGGGAATATAGATGAGGGTGATGGGAATATGACAGAGCCCTAGATGCTATGTCAGGACAAATAACATTGCAGATTCTTCTTTGGATTTTATCTCTCTCTCTCTCTCTCTCTATATATATATATATATATATATATATATATATATATATATATATATATATATATATAATTAGGAGGATTTGAAATAATCCTAAATAAGTAATTCATCGAGTCTAGATGAAACTTCAACAGAATGCAGAAAGCACTGGATGGCCGTTTCGTCCTATATTTGGGACTCATCAGCAGTGCGCATCCACTACCGAGAATTGAAACCAGAACAGTTACGATAGGAGGCATACCAACTGTACCACGGGCCTCGGTGACAAATAGGTAACGAATTAGAGTCGATATAGCGCCGCTATAAATATATATATATATATATATATATATATATATATATATATATATGTATATATATATATATAATTATTGTCATCCGCAAACAGACTGTTTCGCTGTATCATAGCTAATCAGTGTGGCTAGATGCCCGGTTGCCTGTATTGAATTGGCGTCAATCGGAGAATCTACGCCTATGCCGTTGGCGCACGGCAGAGATGAACGTAAATTTAAGCCTATTTATTTTTAGATAAATATGACAGTGACTGAGAGAACTCGATTCGTTTATATATATATATATATATATATATATATAAAGAGAAAGAACAGACAGATTAAGAATCCACAGTACTTAGCATTTACTTTATTTTTTATCTAATATCGCCTGATGAGGGACAATTTTAAAGTCCTTAAACATGGAAGTTTTTGTGTAGCGATGTAAAATATTACAAAAAATATTATATATATATATATATATATATATATATATATATATATATATATATATATATATATAACCTAGTGAACCTGAACTTACCGAGATTTTACCTAACGTATCTTCAGGGTACTTAATTTATCGATTTTTTTTTCTTTTGACGAGGCATTGCGGTGCTAATTGATTATTTTCAACCGACACGGATGTTTTTAGTCTTTTCTTTTTTGCTGAATTTTTTCCACTGATATCGGTTTGTTCAAATACATTTTTTATTTACAAATTGTATTATCTGTTGTTTTTTTTCACACCGCCCGAACATAGGTATTAAAATAATATATATATATATATATATATATATATATATATATATATATCAGATCAACGAAGTTAAGCAAAGTCGTTCCTGGCCAGTACCTAGATGTGTCACTGCATGGGAATATCAGGTGATGTAAGCTTGGATGTGCGGGTGGTTTAAGGAATAACGGCTTCGAATTGTTTATTAGAGAGCCGAGTTCTAGTTTCGATGGGTTACCTATATTCTCTTAATCGCAAACAACCTTGGGAAAGGCATGAACCCATCGCTTGGTTTAGAAAGGCGATTATAGCTATCTTCTTCTCCTGACCGTCTTTAAAGTTTTTGAATTTATTGTATGTATATCGTTCTATTCACTTACGCTCAAGTAATAGGTTGGTGCAAAAATAATGACGTAATAGTGTCGTTTTTTGACGTATTTTCTAACGTCAAAAAACGACATTATTACGTCATTATTTTTGCACCAACCTAATACACTCCAAAAAGTTATGAATCCATCTCTTCCCCATCTTCTTAGTAAGACTTGTTTCACTAAATAATTATTTTCTCAATAAATATATTTTTCAAGTCTGAAAAAAACATTTTCTGGCTTTAAATAACTTGATAAGGGTTAATAAGCCGAGAAAAGAAATCAGCCACTCAGAGACATAGAGAGCGAGAGGTAGACGGGGAGAGAGAATAAGTCTAGTTCAATAGATGTTTTTAAAACCAAAGAAAGGGATATATATATATATATATATATATATATATATATATATATATATATATATATATATATATATAGTCTTTTTGTGCAAACAACGTGAGTGTTTGTTGGGACTCGCTGTCATTTGTTTCCAGTTCCTTTTACAGTTTTTTATTTTTATCCTTTTATTGTACATTTTCTTGTTAATTTTAAATCCCCCGTTGAAGCCTGAAGAGCGGGAGCGAAACCGGTTGCTTCACCCTTTTTTTTTTTTTTTAATTTTTTTAATATGTCTCGTAATATTAACTTTTATACTTTTATTTCGATCATTAAATTTTGTACCTACAAAAATATCTTTAAATATATATATATATATATATATATATAAAGAAATATAGTCTTAAAGTGTGCTATATTTATGAAATAAAGTGCTCAATATCAGAGATAGAGCGTGTGTAAATATAAAAGTGAACATAGAAGTCAACACTTAGAGGCGACAGTCTGTTTCATGCTATATGCAATCGTCAGGCCCCATATGCTGTTATTTTTCTCGGCTATTTATATATATCCGGGTTAGTGGTGCATTGTGGGTATTCTATTATGGCGGTTATTTTACCGGAAGTCGTTTGTTTATTTATTTGGGTCAAATTATATTGCTTGTTTCTATTTTTTATTTTTTTGTTTCTTATTTTATTTATTTATTAACGTAGTAAAAAAATTGTTTATATCACTTATTTAACAGTTTTGATTTGGTTTGAGAATTTAATTAAAGGTATTTGTTCAATTTTGGGGTTGATTGTTGTAGTTCATTCTAAGTATTATTTTGGCGGGAATATATATATATATATATATATATATATATATATATTATGTGATGCATAAAGGCTAATTTCGACCAATGTTGTTAAAGAAGGCTAAGATATCAGGATTCAAAATGAAGAATGCCTGCTTGCCGAGAAAATCGGTGATAAATTACTTAGCGTTTACAAACTGGCATTTACCAGGAGCCGGAAAGTAAAAAATCTTATATACTGGAGTTTCCCCACCCCGCTGGTTGATGAAAGCATTAACCTTACCGCCATCACCCAGATATAAAATGAACTGGGCAAGAATAGAACGGGGCGGAAAACAGGGATTCGCCTTCTCATATTTACAGTGAGGCGAGACTAAGAGAGTAATCCTTCACTTAAGCGGCGTAAAATAAATTGCTATTCTCCGAATAGGCCTATATTCAATAAAACCCAAGTATATTCGTTTATTACAATTAAAAATTATTGTAATGGATAATGGTGGGCTATCCAGCAAAGAAATGCTGAAAACAAGGACTGTTCTTGTACAGCAGGTGTCACAAAATATTGCTGATGAATAACAACGTCATTAGAGTATATGACGCGTTCGGCGGAAGAGGGGCATATTCAACAATACTTTTTTAAGACGGCCTTTTTTACAAGAACTATGCATGTTCACATGACATTTAACGCGTTCGGCGGAGGAGGGGCGTATTCAGCAATACTTATTTAAAACGGCCATTTTTTACAGGTACTATGCTAGTTCACATGACATATGACGCGTTCGGCAGAGGAGGGGCGTATTCAACAATACTTATTTAAAAACGGCCATTTTTTACGGGTACTATGCTAGTTCATATGACGTATGACGCGTTCGGCGGAGGAGGGCCGTATTCAAAAATACTTATTTAAAAACGGCCATTTTTTACGGGTACTATGCTAGTTCACATGACATTTGACGCGTTCGGCGGAGGAGGGGCGTATTCAACAATACTTATTTAAAACGGCGATTTTTTACAGGTACTATGCTAGTTCACATGATATATATGACGCGTCGGGCGGAGGAGGGGCGTATTCAACAATACTTATCTTATAACGGCCATTTTTTACGGGTACTATGCTAGTTCACATGACATATGACGCGTTCGGCGGAGGAGGGGCATATTCAACAATACTTTTTTAAAACGGCCTTTTTTACAAGAACTATGCATGTTCACATGACATTTAACGCGTTCGGCGGAGGAGGGGCGTATTCAGCAATACTTATTTAAAAACGGCCATTTTTTACAGGTACTATGCTAGTTCACATGACATTTGACGCGTTCGGCGGAGGAGGGGCGTATTCAACAATACTTATTTAAAAACGGCCATTTTTTACAGGTACTATGCTAGTTCATATGACATATGACGCGTTCGGCGGAGGAGGGGCGTATTCAACAATACTTATTTAAAAACGGCCATTTTTTACGGGTACTATGCTAGTTCATATGACGTATGAAGCGTTCGGCGGAGGAGGGCCGTATTCAAAAATACTTATTTAAAAACGGCCATTTTTTACAGGTACTATGCTAGTTCACATGACATTTGACGCGTTCGGCGGAGGAGGGGCGTATTCAACAATACTTATTTAAAAACGGCCATTTTTTACAGGTACTATGCTAGTTCATATGACGTATGACGCGTTCGGCGGAGGAGGGCCGTATTCAACAATACTTATTTAAAACGGCCATTTTTTACGGGTACTATGCTAGTTCACATGACATATGACACGTTCGGCGGAGGAGGGGCGTATTCAAAAATACTTATTTTATAACGGCCATTTTTTACGGGTATTATGCTAGGTCACATGACATATGACGCGTTCAACAAAAAAATCGAAAATTGCTTTATTTTTTTACCACAAATAATTCATTTTATCATATCCAAGTATTTTACAAAAAAAAAATGAAAAAAAGTGTCGATTGCACAACATTTCAATCTCAATTTAGGTTTATAGTTGGTAACCATGCAATGAGATGAGGTGACAGAAACCGTAGATTTGTCTGCGGAATATCATTACATTATTGTTACATAATTATAGTGATATCATTTAGATTTTTGTCAAAAATCATTTTATTTTTGGTCTTATATTAATTTCAAATATTCCTTTTTAAAGGCTTTATTTTTGAAATGGAATAAGATCCTTCTAAATTTCAGAATTTCGCTGTTGGCCATCAAAATGATTGGAAGAAAGCAATCTAAAAACAACAATGGAAAAGAGAATTAACAAAGCGTAAACGAAATAGTTCCAGTTTGTTCAACTTGGGAAACTTAGGATTGCAGCCAAAATGTTCTAAAATGCTGCCAATAATAAAGGAGAAAATACCTAACAACAAATTGAATATAGCAACAAAATTTATATTATTTTTATTTATTTGTGATTTAACTAAATCCATAATTGTCAACACTGTCTCCATAAAACTTTGATATTTCTTGTAATAAATTCTTAATAAATATTATTATTGTTATTATTTTACTTAAGTGTAAGGTAGTCCTACATTTACAATTCCTTATGGCAAAACATGAAAAGAAATGTTGATCAAAACTGCCTAAAACATTTAAGCATGTATTGCCGCAAAATTATCAAATGTTGAATACGCCCCTCCTTCGCCGAATGCATCACACACACACACACACACATACACACACACACACACACACACACATATATATATATATATATTTATATAATTTTCTTAGGAGTACAGAATTTTATTATGGAAATAAAAATGGTAAGATGAGCTTTACTATTCATGATTAGAAAAAAAAATAATATTACATTATTGTTACATAATTATAGTTAAGGTTTTTTGTCAAATACATTTTATTTTTGGTCGAATATTAATTTAAAATATTGCTTTTTAAAGGCTTTATTTTTGAAATGGAATAAGATCCTTCTAAATTTCAGAAATTTCGTTATTGTCCATCAAAAATGACTGGAAGAAAGCAATCTAAAAACAACAATGAAAAAGAGAGGTAACAAAGCGTAAACGAAATAGCTTCAGTTTGTTTAGATTAGGAAACTTAGCATTGCAGCCAAAGTATTCTAAAATGCTGCCAATAACAAAGGAGAAAATAAAAAAATACCTAACAACAAATCGAATATAGCAACAAAATTGATATTATTTTTATTTATTTGTTATATAACTAAATATATAATTGTCAATAAAGTTCCCGTAAAACTTGATATTTTTCTGTTAAAAATTCTTAATAAATATTATTATTGTTATTATTTTACTTAAGTGTAAGGTAGTTTTATATTTACAATACCTACACTTAAATGATGCAAAATTAAACAGCTGTTCCCTGAACGGCGTAAAAGAAATAAGACGCAGGTTAAACGTTTATTAAAATTATAAAGATTATTACAACGTTTAATGGTGGACTAGACAGCAAATAAATGCTGAAAACACGCGATTGTCCTTGTATTGCAGGATCCACAAAAATCTGTTGATGAAAAACGTTATGAAAGTATATCTCGTAGTTGATTTCTAAGATTCAAGGAGAAGCAGCCCAGCCCCCTGAAACAATCTGGGCCGCACATCTCCTCAACTAAGAAACACTTTCCCGGGTCCTTCTCGATATCCAATGTCCAGGGCGCCATTTGCCACGGTGATATTTACGATGGAAAAAAGACCTTTAAAGATATAAAACGATAGACTATTTTACGCCGCTTAAGAGAACTAGAAACACCACCAGGATTTGTTATTGATGGATATAATATTAACAGCATAAGATATGCAAATGACACTGTCTTGGTCGCAGACACGGAAAGAAAACTGGAAGAACACCTAAAATAAGGATTAAAGGAAAGCGAGAAGAAAGGACTAATCACTAAGACGATAGATTGTATCAGCAAGAGCGAGAGTCCAGGATGTAAACTACAGAAAGGGACGACAGAATCAAAAAAGTACAGAAACTTAAATATCCGGGAATCAGTTCCTTTACTCGCGCTTCCAAACAGTGAAACTCCCTTCCTCTTACTTACTTCCTAGATTGGCATCGAGGTCCCAGCCTTTTACTGTTAAAATGATTAAATGTAACCGCCACTTCTATCCCCGCAGTTTATTTGCTCACGCTTCCAAACAGTGAAACTACCTTCCTCTTACTTGCTTCCTAGAATGGCATCGAGGTCCCAGCCTGTTACTGTTGAAATAATTAAATGCAACCGCCACTTCTATTCCAGCAGTTTCTTTGCTCACGCTTCCCAACAGTGGAACTCCCTTCCTCTTATTTGCTTCCCTGATGACTATAATCTTCAAAAATTTAAATGCAACGTTGGTTGCAATCTTCTGTTGCTTTGTTCCCTGTTCTTTTTTTATGCTGTCCTTATTCGCCTCTATAGACAGTCTTTTCCCCTACTTTCACGCTCTGTAAGCCCCTGCGTCCGAGTGGCTCACCCGCCTTGCTTGGGGTGAAACGCTTAAAAATTCTTTACTAAGCGTAGATTAGATACGACACAAGCTTGAGGTACCCGGGCAAAGTGTTCTAACAAGCAAGAGAAGATGTTTTACGGAAAACCGAAGGTGAATTGAAATAGAGAAAGATGCCTTTTAAAAGCTAAACAGAGTATTAAGAACGCGAGAAAAAAGTTTGCCAGAAACAAAGATAACAATGCTCCTATGTGGCAGCGAATTTTCTCACTTTTGTCTGGAATTCTGCGATGAGAATCTATCATTATTTACACTATTTACATTTGGACTATTGTCCTCGTCTTTGCTGTTGTTATCACAACGTTTCGGCCATTGTGCTTCACGGCCTTCATCAGATGTATATCGATCGGGGTAATCTACAGGGAATTCTGAACTGAGCCCTTTATTTAATATACGGGAGCAGGCTGTTCTTGTTCCACTGCCCGTGCCTTGTAGGGCAGGTCGATTCTGGAACTGTGGCATTGCACTCAGTTTGAAAACTAGTGTTTCAAATAAACACAAGTTTTTTTTTTTTTAAATCATTACTATTTTTTGAGGGAACGAGTTTAAAGATTAAGTTTAATTTCAAATTCATAACATTGGATTTTCATTCTGGTGATCATTGAAAGCTTTAGGGCACAGCCTTATATAATTTATAATTTACTGAAGCTTAACAAATTGTATATAGACAAGATCAAATAAGACCTTCATTTACTTCAAAGGGAAATTAGACTGAACAGTTTAGATATATTATGATGTAATATCTTATACAATGCAATAGTTATAGTGTGATTTTTCAATAAACGATGCAAATTTAAAACATTTTGTTTTATAATTTGCGCCCAGCAGTATTATGGCGTTATATATACTTTTAATTTGGTTTGCTTTTATTAATTATGAGGGCATAGTAAATAAAATCAGTCATGAGTAAAATTGTAATTACTATTTAATTTTCTTTATCTGACAGAAACGTTTGCCTTCTTGTATTAGTTTGTTCATATCTATCCCAGTCTTTTCGTATCTATCTATCTATCTATCTATCTCCGTCTGTTCATATCTATCTATCTCCGTCTGTTCATATCTATCTATCTATCTATCTATCTATCTATCTATCTATCTATCTATCTATCTATCTATCTATCTATCTCCGTCTGTTCATATCTATCTATCTATCGATCTATCTATCTATCTATCTATCTATCTATCTATCTATCTATCTATCTATCTATCTATCTATCTCCGTCTGTTCATATCTATCTATCTATCTATCTATCTATCTATCTATCTATCTATCTCCGTCTGTTCATATCTATCTATCTATCTA
Source organism: Acanthosepion lycidas (assembly GCA_963932145.1). NCBI lineage: Eukaryota > Metazoa > Mollusca > Cephalopoda > Sepiida > Sepiidae > Acanthosepion > Acanthosepion lycidas. The sequence goes on from OZ010597.1 coordinate 89,986,234, forward strand.
TCTATCTATCTATCTATCTATCTATCTATCTCCGTCTGTTCATATCTATCTATCTATCTCCGTCTGTTCATATCTATCTATCTATCTATCTATCTATCTATCTATCTATCTATCTATCTATCTATCTATGTTTATTTCTGTCTAAGTCTATTCATATCTATCTCTCTATCTCTCTATCTATCTATCATATCTATCTATCTATCTATCTATCTATCTATCTATCTATCTATGTTCATTTCTGTCTAAGTCTATTCATATCTCTCTTTCCCTCTCTCTCTCTATCTATCTATCTATCTATCTATCTATCTATCTATCTCCGTCTGTTCATATCTATCTATCTATCTCCGTCTGTTCATATCTATCTATCTATCTATCTATCTATCTATCTATCTATCTATCTATCTCCGTCTGTTCATATCTATCTATCTATCTCCGTCTGTTCATATCTATCATATCTATCTATCTATCTATCTATGTTTATTTCTGTCTAAGTCTATTCATATCTATCTCTCTATCTCTCTATCTATCTATCATATCTATCTATCTATCTATCTATCTATCTATCTATCTATCTATGTTCATTTCTGTCTAAGTCTATTCATATCTCTCTTTCCCTCTCTCTCTCTATCTATCTATCTATCTATCTATCTATCTATCTATCTATCTATCTCCGTCTGTTCATATCTATCTATCTATCTCCGTCTGTTCATATCTATCTATCTATCTATCTATCTATCTATCTATCTATCTATCTATCTATCTATCTATCTATTTATCTATCTATCTATGTTTATTTCTGTCTAAGTCTATTCATATCTATCTCTCTATCTCTCTATCTATCTATCATATCTATCTATCTATCTATCTATCTATGTTCATTTCTGTCTAAGTCTATTCATATCTCTCTTTCCCTCTCTCTCTCTATCTATCTATCTATCTATCTATCTATCTATCTATGTTCATTTCTGTCTAAGTCTATTCATATCTCTCTTTCCCTCTCTCTATCTCTCTATCTATCTATCATATCTATCTATCTATCTATCTATCTATCTATGTTCATTTCTGTCTAAGTCTATTCATATCTCTCTTTCCCTCTCTCTCTCTCTCTATCTATCTATCTATCTATGTTCATTTCTGTCTAAGTCTATTCATATCTCTCTTTCCCTCTCTCTCTCTATCTATCTATCTATCTATCTATCTATCTATGTTCATTTCTGTCTAAGTCTATTCATATCTCTCTTTCCCTCTCTCTCTCTATCTATCTATCTATCTATCTATGTTCATTTCTGTCTAAGTCTATTCATATCTCTCTTTCCCTCTCTCTCTCTATCTATCTATCTATCTATCTATCTATGTTCATTTCTGTCTAAGTCTATTCATATCTCTCTTTCCCTCTCTCTCTCTATCTATCTATCTATCTATCTATCTATGTTCATTTCTGTCTAAGTCTATTCATATCTCTCTTTCCCTCTCTCTCTCTATCTATCTATCTATCTATCTATCTATCTATCTATGTTCATTTCTGTCTAAGTCTATTCATATCTCTCTTTCCCTCTCTCTCTCTCTCTCTCTCTCTCTCTCTCTCTCTATCTATCTATCTATCTTAATTTTTTCCCCAACTCTCTCTTATGTGTGTGTGTGCGTATTCATGTTCATTCAACATCTGTTTTCCTCTTCTATCCCATTTATTTCTATTTCCTAAACCGATTTTTTTCACTGACAGAAAGAATTATTCCCACATTACTTGCCCCGCAACAAAACAAAAAACAAAAACAAATCTAAAGTATGCAGACCACTGGTCAAGTAGGCTGTATTTATCAATTAAGTCGCCTTTAGGAAGAGGTCAAGTAAGTACTCCTTACTCTATACGATACCCATCACTACTTCAGAAATGAGAAGATCAGCCATAGATCCGAGGAATGCACCATCCCCTTTGGGAAACCACACCTTGGATAGATGTCAGCTTTCAGTACAGTTATAGTTCAACCATCTGAGAAATTTACCGCGCGACACGTTGAATATATATATATATATATATATATATATATATATATATATATATATATATATATATATATATATATATATATATGTATGTGTGTATGTATATATATATTCAAAAATACTAAGACCAAGACCTAAGAAAAATAATGGTTTACTTGCAAAAGTCTATTTTAGAATACGTGCCTTCAATGTTTGTTTTTCAGTTTCGTTGATGAAAAAAGAAAATGCTATAAACGTAATACAAAAAATTAAAAAACAATTTCTGTTTATTTCTGCTAATTTTCGAATGAGGAAATACTATAAAATATATATAAATATTTTCAGGAAATAAAAATTGTCCTCTAATTTACTTTTTCTGAGCTCACAAGCAATTTTCTTTTCCGGGTGTTGATAATAAAACACTGATCTTACACACTAAAAATGTTAATTGTTACAACAAAAGATATTTCTATATAACAGAATAACGGTAGAATGACTTCCTCCTGTAGTTACATACATACATATATATATATATATATTGTTCCGACGATCCTCATCTTTGTTGTCATATTCATGACGTTTCGGCCGTTGTACGCTCCAGCCTTCTTCAGGGGATTGAAATTTCGAACTGAATCTTTTATTTCGTGCACCGGGATTAGATTTTTCTAGTTCCACGTGGCATGCCTCTTCCCGATGTATCAGTTATAACTCAACTCTCCAAGTTTTTGTTCACCACTGCAGTAGTCATACATATATATATATATATATATATATATATATATATATATATATATATATATATTTATATATACCGGCCTGAATGTCCGAGAAATTGTCATAGAAAATAAGCATCCTCCGACAGGAATCGAACCTGTATCCTATACGAAACCGTCATATAGCCTGACATGCTTCTACCAATTGAGCCACAGAGGAGCGTTTCAGTTCGCAAGTTCGATTTTACTGTTTTTAAACTACAATCTTCCATGATTCTCGCACGTACATTTATATCTGCTCGATGTGTATACAAATGTAAACAAATGACGTCACACATTATTAAATGGACAGGATAGGTTTGTATGAATATAATATGTATTCTTTGTAAGAAATCAGTTTGGTTTGGTTTATTTTGTTTTACGGCATATCAACACTTCAATGGGTTATTTAATGCTGACAAGATTTTTAGGATTGGTTCGTATGAATAGAATATGTATTCTTTGTAAGAAATCAGTTTGGTTTGGTTTATTTTGTTTTACGGCATATCAACACCTCAATGGGTTATTTAATGCCGACAATTTTTATTGTTGGTAATATTTTTTTTTTCACAAACCTGTTTCTGGTAATATATTTTTTCAACAATGTATTGTTGGTAATAATTTTTTTCTTCCAAAATTTATTGCTGGTAATAATTTTTTACAAAGTATTTCTGGTGTTAATACCTGTTTTTACACTTTCATAGTGTTTTGACCCCAGTTTAGAGGTTAACTATTTGCCCATAGCTGAGACCCTAACAGGTACTACCACCCCGGGTCAGGGTGAACCTGGGAACACCAGCAATTAAGATGAGTTCCCATGCTCCTAAAAACCTCCTGATCAGAGGCCTTGCTGTCGGACGTAGTTTATCGTCTTACTCAAGACAGGATATTCTTGTAATTTCAGGATTTCTGTGTCTCCAGTTTGTAGTTCGCATCTGGAAAAATAACATTGAGAATTACAGACTGTTTAAACTCGTCATCTGCTTTATTCTGGTCTTGTCAGCAGTTTAAACAAATTTAGAATGTGGGAAAAATTAGGTGAAAGAAATAATTGGATGAAAGCAGATTATTATTATTATTATTATTATTATTATTATTATTATTATTATTATTTCCTTTGGTTTCTGGTGTATACTCATTTTCTTCCGGGTCCCAACCAAAGACCTAAGGTCAGAAATGACATCATGACTTTTTCCACGGAGCACTATTAGAAAAAAAAAAAAGAAAAAACAAACAAAAATAAACCTAAAATCACACATATTTTACATAGCTAAACCTCTTCGTAATGTAAGCTGTACTTCTAAACCATCAGGAAGAGGCAGCTGAAGTTTCTCGGGCACATAATGAGAAGGGAGGGCCTGGAGAAACTGACACTCACGGGTCGAACAGAGGGAAAGAGAGACAAGGGAAAACAACGCATTACATTACTGGCGGGCTTAAGCAAGTGAATGACACAACGTGGTCTGTGGGAGGAAGCAGAAGGAAGAAACTTGTTGAGAGCTTCAAGGGATAGAAAGAGGTGGAGAGCCATGATCGTCTACGTCCTGAAAGGACATGTCACATAAAAAGAAAGAAAAAATTCTGAATACAATTTTTATATTTCGTTAAGGCATGGGTTACCAGGAATCCCTTCAATGAATCTATCGGAACCTTTTCCATTCAGTCCGAGAGCACCAGCAACTACAACTGTAATTATTGATGTCCTCATGTAATGTTGTTGTTATTATTATTATTATTGCTGTTGTTGTTGTTGTTGCTGTCCGTTCAACTGAAGAAACAGTTCTAAAAAACATCACTGAAAATGAAGAATATTTCACATCCGGTCAGTTAACAGGCAGTGCTTTGGTTAAGCCCATTGTTCTTCACACCGGAAGTCGATACTTATAAACCACAAATATAGATATGTACTTATGTTTCTAACAAAATATGAATTTACATACAATGTAACAAGCATAAAAAATAGCATTTTTCTTATCCATTTTTTTAAACTTTTCATCTTTTCATTTTTGACTCTCCTGTTCTCATTTTTTTTACTTCGGGGCTGCACATTCTTCTTCTTCTTCTTCTTCTTCTTCTTCTTCTTCTTCTACATTTCATTATACACCTCTTCCTTCTGTAAAATGAGAGGAAAAAGTTGGAGAAGAGGAAAAAAAAGACGGTAAAGATGGAAGAAAAGAAAGAGGTGTTTTATCAGGGTGCCAAGTTTAGATGACACTTGGGACCCTAAACAGGCTTGGGCTAACTAGGCTGCAACCCATACTAGCCCATATGTAAATCCGGCATTGGGTGAGCCCCTTCGTTTCTAACCGTATTTTACTCTCACAAAATACATTAGTTATTTTTTGAAAGACAAATTTTGATATTCCTATTAGTTTTTGGATTTCTCTACCAAATTTCCGGATATCTGAATTTGATTTATTTGTTTGATTTTTCGGTCACATCCGGGACATTGAGTTTTACGAACAATCAGCCATTCTGGTTTCTTACAATTCATCGTTAATCCTTTTTTTCTTGATTTTCCTTTTTTTCTTTCTAAGTCTACTATCAACCCAATATCATCAACGTATCTTATGTTGTTAAGATCGTGTCCGCCAATAAACAATCCTGGTAGGTTTTCTAGTTCTTATAGGATTGTCTCGCTGCAAAAGATAAATAAATCCGGTGGTAAAACAAACTGTATACACACACACACACACACACACAATCACACACACACATATATATATATATATATATATATATATATATATATATATATAGGTAAAAATGTATTTGGTAATTCATATGGATAATTCTAGAGAGGATATAATCTAGAGAGCTCAATGTAAAAACAAAGCGAATATTAATTAGATTAAGAAACGGACAACTTTAAGGGTTCATGGTGATTATAATTAATTTCCTTAGGATCGAAAATCGATTCTAATACATACATACATATATATATATATATATATATATATATATATATATATATATATATATATATATATATATATACTGGGTGTAACAGCAAAATTGTCCATCCCAGAAAATGTTTAATATCTAAATAATCGCTAAACTAATTAAGTTTCGTTTTTAAAGGTTTTCATATAAGACGTTTCGCCATCTTGAAACCATTTGTTGTAAGAATCACTCAAAAACACTTTGAGTTATTCAGCTAAAAAGCGAGCAGGTTAAAATCGTTTTGTGTTAGCCCCACTATGTCTTCACAACTGAGCAATGGTGAGAGGAAAAAGATTATCCAGGTCTACGGCAATGGTACCAACAGTCATACTCTGGCTTCCATCTTCAAAATCCATTCAAGAACGATCAAGAGAGCGGTCAATAATTTTTAAAAGGTGGACAGATTCATGTGGAAAACTGGATCAGGAGGTCACAACAGCAAGAGGTATTATCATTTCACCTTTAACTCACACTGTCCAGGAGAGAAAAGCGTTGGTTGGATTCAGTGACTTGGCACAAAGAGTTGTGAGTTCAATATCTGGTTATTGCAGTGGTGAACAAAAACTTGGAGAGTTGAGTTAAAGGGAGATAACTGAGACACCAGGAAGAGGCATGGCACGTGGAACTAGAACACTCTACTCCCGGTGCACGAAATAAAATATTCAGTTCGAAATTTCAATTCCCTGATGAAGGTCGGAGCATACAACGGCCGAAACGTCATGAATATGACAACAAAGATGAGGATTGTCGGAATAATATATATATATATATATATATATATATATATATATATATATATATATATATATGTATGTATGTATGTATGTAACTACAGGAGGAAGTCATTCTACCGTTATTCTGTTATATAGAAATATCTTTTGTTGTAACAATTAACATTTTTAGTGTGTAAGATCAGTGTTTTATTATCAACACCCGGAAAAGAAAATTGCTTGTGAGCTCAGAAAAAGTAAATTAGAGGACAATTTTTATTTCCTGAAAATATTTATATATATTTTATAGTATTTCCTCATTCGAAAATTAGCAGAAATAAACAGAAATTGTTTTTTAATCTTTTGTATTACGTTTATAGCATTTTCTTTTTTCATTAACGAAACTGAAAAAAAAACATTGAAAGCACGTCAATAATGACAATAACAAAGATATTCTAAAATAGACTTTTCCAAGTAAACCATTATTTTTCTTAGGCCTTGGTCTTAGTATTTTTGAATATATATATATATATATATATATATATATATATATATATATATATGTGTATGTGTGTGTGTGTGTGTGTGTGTGTGTGTGTGTGTGTGTGTGTGGTATGGTTTTATTTATCACCTATATATATGTGTTTCTCTTTACCTCGTTAGCCATACTTTCCCTGACGATCCGTTTAGGTGAAACCTAGGTAGGTTCGTCTGGCTCACTAAGTATATATATATATATATATATATATATATATATAGAGAGAGAGAGAGAGAGAGAGAGAGAGAAAGACATTTTTATGTTTATACATTCTGTTTATAGATACGAATATTTGTAAAATCGACCTTGTTAACCGAACTCTCCTCTGTGGCCAAATCGGTAAAGGCACGTCAGGCTATATGACCATTCCATTTTGGATACAGGTTCGACAAATATTTACTATGAAAATTTCTCGGACATTCATGCCGGTAAATGTTGTTTAATACCGTTTATTATAAACAGAGCATTTACTTAAATATTTGTATCTATAAAAAGAATGTTAAACATAAAAATCGAAGTGACTAAGGTTAGCCGAGGATTACTTGGGATGAAATAAAAAAAAATTTTTTCGAATTCATTAAATACCATAAAAATTGGCTTGTTCCATTCGGTCATTTAAACGTAAAGTAACATTTAAATTAAGCTTATTTGCGAATAGAAACTTTACCTAAGCTTATATTTCAACCTACCTTTAAGTAGGCATATCGTGGTTGTGGTTGTTGTCTGTGGAATAAAAACCTGCTTGAAGGAAAATTTCGGGCTATATACCGTCTATGTAAAAAACAAAAAAGCAAGCTGTGGAAATAGACATCCTTCTTAAAAATCGAAACCTCCCTAATAAGCATGAGCCACGAACCCATCCGCGTTAGACGATATAATTTTTGAATAGCCTAGCATTAACAAGCCTCCCACCTCACAATTTGCACCTCAAGGATGAAGCACCAGTAATGCTGCTAAGAAGCCTGGATCCATCGAAGCTTTTCAATGGCACACGACTTACAATTAAGATGATGCCAACAGTCTTGCAGACAACAATTCTGACTGGCAAATCCACCGGTGAGGCTGTATTTATTCCTAGAAAAAAAACTTCTTCTCTCGAATATACCTTTCCAGTTCAAGCGACTGCAATTCCGGTGAAAGTGAGATTTTTAATCAGCATGAACAAAGCTCAGGTGTAGTCCTTGGATGTGGCAGGCCTTAATCTTGATGAACCGACTTTCTCCCATGGCCAACTTTATGTGAGATATTCAAGAGTCGGCAATCACAATCATTTGTTTATTTATAATCCACACGTTGAGACCAAAAATGTTGTCTATCAAGAGGCTCTGCAAACTTGATAACAAACCCTACTTGATGAAGGAACACCTAAAAACATCACCAACAAGTTTAAAAAGCATAAAAAGAAACAAGATTTAAAAGCATAAAAAGAAACAAATATCCAACCCCCAGTAAAATAACTAACATCATTATATTAGGATCTACAATAAATCCATGATTTTACTTGAGCAGATCGTCTTAATACTAAAATATTGCTATCGCAGTTGCAATAATTACGATAATTATTTCACTGGATTTTTCTTCTATCTAAACTGGCATGATATTTTTATAAAGATATTGGAGAGACTTTCATTGGTTTTCATTTTCCATGCATAAGAAGAGTCTAGTGCATAACGAATGGGTGTTGCCAATTAAATAACACAAGACTTGAATCTTCATTTATATTTTATTTCAAGCCAATATTTTCATCCTGCGCCTGAATCGGCCATGCAGATCTGACATTTTCTGTCTGCACTGTGTGAGAGGCTGTACAAATCATCTTTGTGGCTGTTATTTGTATATTCACTTCTCCAATATTCATGTTCTATTGTCTGCAATGCTGGCTGCAGTTATGAAATCATGTACTACTATTGTTACACCCCGCAGCCGTGAGTAACCGTAAATCAACCCCTGCACCTGCCTTCCTTTGATGGTCACGTCTGAAATTTAAGTGTAGCATGTACCTGACATAATCATCAGATGTTTATGACTGAACTGTACTATTTGTCAGTGTTGTAAATCTTTTGCTAATCTATATGTTATTCTATTTGCAAATCTCTATATAAATCTATTTGCAGGTCGATTGGGAAACTGTATGTTCGTCTATTTGTACATCTATTATAAATTTATTTTAACACTAGCCTTCCTAAGGGGTATATTCTTTGTGAATGAACAAAAGTAAGTTTCAGGGTGACTTACTTTAAATGTTTACCTTCAGATAACCAGTTTGCCTGTTATTACTTAAGTCGTTTTACGATTTTGGTATCCATAACTTGATATTTCCTGCCAAAATCCTATAAGTGTGGGGTGCAGTTGCGTATTCTCTTTGAAAGCACAAAAGCCCTTTTCAGTGATATTTACTTTGAATTGTTACTTTTGGATGACAGTAGAAAGGATATAAGAACGCTAACTGGGGATAACATCCGCTTTTCCGTGTACATCAGCTAGTATAAATATATATATATATATATATATATATATATATATATATATATATATATTAGGATTGGGTTTCCGGGTCATTTTAAAAGTCTACATCAACTGTATCCTTCTAACATGTCCGCCTGAACTCTGAAATTTTATTTACTGATTATATATATTTTTTATTTTTATTTTTTATCCCCTCCCCTGCTTAATAAGAGCAGATAGATTCGCTTATCCTACTGTTCACACTTCTCCTTGGTCTTTTGAACAAGAGCAGAAGTTTAGCTCTTTTTTCCCTGTTTAGGATTTGGTTTCCGATGCCTTCTAAAGTCATTTTATTCTTTTTCAATCGCAGAAGCATCTTGCGTCGTAGTGGCATTATTGCCTTACCCAGGATGAATTAATTAACACACACACACACACACATATATGCAAATAGAATAACATATAGATTAACAAATAGTACAGTTAAATCATAAACATCTGATGATTAGGGGTTTCTTATCAAGTTTGCAGAGTCTCCTGATAAACAACATTTTTGGTTACTCCGTGTGCGTTATAAATAAACAAATGATTGGGATTGACACACACACACGCACACACTCAGACACACACACACACACACATATTATATATATATATATATATATATATATATATTTATATATCTATATATATATATATATATATGTGATCAAATGGATAAATATAGGTAAATATAAGAGAAAGTGTTCATATACAAATATATATATATATATATATATATATATATATATATATATATATATATATATATATCCTATAGTGTAAGAGATGACAGTGCTCAGTGTTAAATAGCAGAGCTATTTACTATATTAAAAAATATACATAATACTCTACAAATTCTCTTCGACTTTAATAATCACATAGATATCTTCTACAACTTAGTACAACTACAGACCAAATGTGGTGGGGGTGAAATAGATTTAGAAGTTTATGTAGCGGCAATTTTTCAGGAGGGTGGGTCTAGATTATTCGAAATTCTAGATTATACCCAATCCCGAATATTGACCTGTGACTCTTATCAATTTCAGACATTTTCAAGTCAATTTGTTTTCCAAATTCGGTCGGCGGGAACGATGAGAAACAACCTCGTCTGAATACCACTGTTATCACCCGATAATTGTCTCTTGCAGATATTAAACTGTGGGTAAAAAATGCTGATTATTTGCCTGGGTGGATCCCGACGCGATGAAATTTATCAATCCTAAATGCCATTCCAAACAATTAATGCGTCTAATTAGACAAATTTTTCTGAGGATAGCCAAGATAAATTGATGAGTCATCGCAAGATGTTTGTTGAATCAGACTAAAAATATGCGCCATATTGTTTAATTGACACAGAGGAAGCATTCGTGGATAAAAACAATATTTTCCTGGTTTTAAATTTGTTTTGTTTTTCCGTTTTTTTTTCCTTTGCCAAATACAAACAATACATGTTTGTCATGCAATGAAACCTATAACAGTTAAATATTTTTTTAATCCTTTCACCTCCAAACAAGGCAATAAAGCCACTAAGACGCAAAGGGTTACTGAGTGTTAGAGAATATGAGAAAATAAAAAAACAAGAGAAAAGGCAATAAAAGAATAAATATCAAGAACACAATTGATAACAATTGATATTGCATTTAAATCTTTGAAGATCAAAGTTGACTGGGATTGGTTTGGGTTTTGTTTGGTTTGGTTAACGGCATATCAATTCCTTATGGGTCATTTAATGGAGAAATTTTATTTTCTTCTAAACTTTGGTATTTTTCCCAAAAATGTATTGCTAGTATTTTTTTAAAATTTATTTTACCTTGAAAATATATTGCTGGTAATCTTGCCTAATGTATTTTTATATTTTCAAATGTTGACCCCAGTTTGGGGGTTATTTGCTCATTGGTCGGATTCCAGCATGCTACCATACGTTTTGTTGTTCTTCAGAAGAAGAATGGTTTTACCGATAGTGTTTTATATACATGGCAGGTGGGGGCACGTCAGGGTGGTGTAGTGGCTATTAAGCTTGTCTCACTAGAGTAATTATGACTGAGTAGTGATTTACTCCATAATGTTGGCCTTGTACCACATCTAAGCGACGCTTATAAATCGCAGTTTTGGTCATTTAGATGTGGTGCTACGGTTAGCAAATTTGTCTCGCCGGGTCATTTGTGGTTGCTTAGTAAATTACTATAGAGAGGCTTGTGGGGTGCGGTAGTTCAGCAATTAAAGATAACAATTTTAAATCTTGAAACCATGACGGTACACTTTTTAGCGTCAGATGTATGTAAACGTATAGCATATCAAAATTCTTTCAGCTTTCTATCGCTTTTGTAAATTTTTATTAAAATTGTTTTTATTATCATTGTTTTTTTTAAATATACAGTATTATATCAGCATAGGTTTTGTGGAGAAAAGAGATATGTTGAATCATTTTTGTGTTTTGTCACTGTCATTATGTTAGCTATATATATATATATATATATATATGTATCACACACACATATATATATATATATATATATATATATATATATATATATATAGAGAGAGAGAGAGAGAGAGATAGATAGATAGATAGATAGATAGATAGATAATTAAAACGAAATTTTATTCCTTGTCTATTTGAAAAAGGTCACAAGCGTGTCCGAAGTTTCCGACTTTAAAATCTTTTTCTTTGTGGTTCAATGTAGTCAAAAGGCTAGTATATGATAAATACGATCAATCTTATGGCAAATATTATCATTTTGTTATCTTTTTATTCCTCAATTTTCATTAACTGGCCTAGTTAATAAACGCACACACACACGGGTTCGTAACTCTACAAATTTGGCATCAGTCAGAAACACTACTCCTAAGCTATCGGCGCACGGCAGAGAAAGGAAATCTTTTAACGTATTATATACGTGATGTATGCAAACGCTTAATCAGCTCAATTCATAACTCAAGAGCCATGCGTTAATAGCAGGAGCAGCCACTGTTAAAAATTCCCTTCATAGTACTCAATCGGCGAACGATAGCAAGTCATTCACAGACAAACTGTTTCGCTGTATCGTAGCTCATCCGTGTGGGTAGACATCCGATTGCCTCAAACCGGGATCGTAACTCGAGCGATTTGGCATCAGTCAGAGACCCTGCCTCTAAGCTATCGGCGCAATATGTATAAGGTTATTCAAAAAGAAAAAGCAGATCTCTAAAATTTAATAAAGCCAATTTCTAATAGATAGTAACACATTCAACACATTACTGAATGGGAAAAGGGTCAAAGTTTATTATTTGTATGCACCCAACATGATCACCATGTGTTGAACGACAAACATAGAAACTGTATTCCACTTACACTCGAATCAATTGATCTGTGGATCACAACTTCAACAAAAAGAATCACCCAAACAAGAATGAATTTCTTTTCATTTATTTTACTAACTTTGAGCCTCTTCCTATCCAGTAATTTGTTGAATATGTGTTGAATATACAAATTTTTACAAAATCTTCAACATGTTCAATTAGCCTCTAAAATTCATTAAAATTTCCACCATCTTCTTAGCCCTGTCAGCAGCTTCATTTCTCTAAAATATGGGAGCCCCTTTCCGCAGCGGCTATGTCGTTTTCATTTCAAAGTTTCTGTTGTATTACAATTCTCTCCCTTTCATTGAGATAGTTACGCGGATCACGTGAAGGCCAGTGAATGACATCGGGATGGCGATTGACGAGGGCAGTTGTCATATAGAGCCCAGAGACAAAGGACGTCCTTAGGTCACAACAGTACGTCTTACAGGGAACAAACAAAAACAAAAAGAAAAAACACATGACTTAAACCGAGTCGTAGAGAAGGAGCTGTAACCCCTGTTTTCATTTCGGGAAATATAACAAGTAAAGTTCTCCTTTCTTATACACTGTTTATTGAGGCGTATGTTATAATTTCTATGCGTGGGACACTTGTATATATGTATATATCTAATTTTGTGTATGATGTAGCATTATAAACCTCTCTGTGAACTAATCATGTGTGTTGTCCTTTTTCCATCCGTTCTGACCGTGAAATATCGGTGTTGCTATATCATCGATAGAGCAGTGCCAATAACGAGAGAGACGTATTAAGGAATATAAGTCTTTCTTTTCTACACTCTTGTATTAATTTAGAATAGTATTTTCGTATTGTTTAGATATTCTTCCTATCCAGTAATGTGTTGAATATGTTTTTGTCTCTTAGCATTTGTTTTTTATTAATTTTTTTTAAATCTGCACTTTCTTTTTGAATAACACTGTATATATATCTTCCTATCTACAAATGTATTTCATCACTATGTTAGGTAGCTAAATTAAAATTAAATTTGACACAACAAAAACTGACTCGTTAAAAATGATTATTTACAATATTTACGGTTGGTCTATTATCCCTATCTTTGTTGTTTTTACCACAACATTTCCGCCGTTGTACCCTCCGGTCTTCATCAGATGTATGTCGATTCACATAGCCTACCGGGAATTCTGAATTGAACCCTTTATTTAATCTAAGTGAGTAGACTGTTCTCGTTCCACACATCATATCTAGGGATACCTCGACTAGCTATTATTTTTTGTTCGGCTCAATTATTGCTCGCGCACTTAAAATAAAAAGGGAACACATTTCTACATGTTCTGTCGCCATTTTTCTTTCTTTAGTCGGCGCAAAAAGTTAGGGCATCATTCTCCATTTTTGGGGCCTTCTGAAGATAACCAGTCATCTTCCTTATTGTGTTTTCGTGATGAATTTTGAGTCTTGGAATTTTTCGGTCGTAGAATACATGAGCGATAACATTACATGAACTATTGTTTGGTTTTCGGATCATAATGGTAATTGTGTTTTGTTAACAGTTTCAATTTATTTCAGAATGTAAAATCAAACAGGCCGCTGTCAAATCCATATCGTTTCTGGTCGAAATTCAAATCATTTAGCAACAACTTGGTTGACATCTTTTGCATATCCAACTGTTCATGGATTATAAACTCGACACGTTTCCTGAATATTCAAGAATTTTTTTCTTTAGTTTCTCAGTCACTCTTTCTGTTGAGATTATTTTTAAGTATAGCTCAATTATTGTTCACTCTTTTTCCACAGAGTTCAAATACACACTACCCGGCCCTGAGATTGAACTATTACGATGTCACCAAATTCAAACTGTTTTTTAGACTTCCCCGGTCATTCTTTCTACCATGATTTGTCGATTGGCCAAAGTTATACAATGAAGATGCTGAACAATTTCAGGAGGAGACAGCGTTGAATGTTTCCCCGATTCTACTGCATTGAGTGTCAAAATCTCTTTGCTATAAGCCTTGATAGTTTAAGATGATGAGTACTTGTCACCAAATGTTTGTATCAGGCACGCGTGGACTTCCTTTGGAGTTTTCTTTTTGCAGAAACAGGATCTTCATGATGGCTCGGAGTTAGGCACTTGAAACTTCCACACTTGCCATTGACACGGTTCACTCAACGATCTGAAAAAATCTCAAGGATCCTGCAAATTGACACTTTACAACATAAAAGAAAATTCTTTCGAGCTAGCGAGAGAAAATAACGGGAAATGGGTAGGGCTGATAATAATTTCAGCAAACACTATATATATATATATATATATATATATATATATATATATATATATATACATATATATATATATGTACATATATATATATATATGTACATACATATATATATATATGTACATACATATATATATATATGTACATATATATATATATATATATATATATATATATATATATATATATATATATATATATATATATATATATATACATATACATATACACAAACAAGCATGTGTATTTTTGATTTTAGGCATTTAAAACAATATGTCTGGCCACATACGCAATTCCGGAAAATCCTTGCTCACCGAACTCTCCTCTGTGGCCGAATCGGTTAAAGGCACGTCAGGCTATATGACCGTTCCATATAGGATACAGGTTCGATTTCTGTCGGAGGACAAATATTAACTATGAAAATTTTTCGGACATTCATGCCGGTAAATGTTGTTTAATTTATAAAAAGAATGTTAAACATAAAAATGCCTCAAAATAATTATCGGACTTTGTCCATTTCATAATATATATATATAAGTGACTAAGGTTAGCCGAGGATTACTTGGGGCGAAATAAAAAAAAAACATTGAAAGCACGACAATAAGTAAATTTTGCAAGTAAACCATTATTTTTCTTAGGTCTTGGTCTTAGTATTTTTGAATATATATATATATATATATCTCGTGTCTAACAGCAAAATTGTCCAAAACGATTAACAGCATAATTGGCCATCCCACAAAAAGTTTCATATCGAAGAAAAATAAAATAATTGATTTTTTTCCAGGTTTTCAGATAAGACGTTTAGCCATCTTGACACCATTTGTTGTAAGAATTGCTGAAAATTTCTTTGAGTTATTCAGCTAGAAAGAGAACACGTTAAAATCATTTTGCGTCAGCCCCACTATGTCTTCCAAACTGAGCAATGCTGAGGGGAAAAAGATAATTCAAACGTTCAGTAATGTTACCAGCATTCATACTGTGGCTTCCATCTTCAAAGTCTATTCAAGAACAATCAAGAGAACAGTGAATAAGTTTAAAAAAGAGGAAACAATGGAGAGGAAAACTAAATTAGCAAGAGGGATCATCGTTTCAAGTTAGCGCTAAAGAGATCAGTTAGAAAAGATCCAACTCAATCCATAATACGTTTGGCACTTGAGAGAGATGTTTCATCTATGACAGTGAAAAAGACTTGAAAATGAAAACGTACGTGAATCCTGTGAAGCACCTTGGTACTCCAGGACGGAAAGTTAGTAGATTAGAGAGGGCTAAGATCATCTTGAATATATAAATGGTCGCTTACTATTTGATGTTCCTATCTACATATTTCTTTCTTTCTCTCCCTTCTCTGTCTACACCTATCTTCCTCCCTCTCTCCCTTTCTCTCTCTTTCTCGATATATATATATATATATATATATATATATATATGTACATATACACACACACGCACATACAGACATGCACACACACACATACAAACACACACACACAAAGTGTTTTTTAAAAATAATAATAAAAATACTAAGGAACATTGGATTATTTACCAAACCAGTTTCTTTCCTATTTTCTACAATATTTTCACACACACACACACACACATATATATATATATATATATATATATATATATATATATATATATATATATGTATGTATGCATGTATGTATATATATAATATTGTGTGTGTCATGGATGCCTACTTACTGCATGAGGATAGCCACAAAACAGACCGCGGCGGATGTGGTGTTTCCTCCCAAATAATGTGCAATTGAAAATCTCTTAAAACAAATAAATATCTGAATACATTTGTCGCATAATATTCGTTAAGATTTCATCATTGCTTACACTCTCTGTTGATGCTATTCTCAGCATATCTTTTATTCTACGTCTTCTTTTCACCTCTAAGCAAATCGTCCAGCATTTATGCTCATATTTACGACATCTGTAATATGATGATCGTCTTTTTAAAATCTTTAAGATATGATATGCATGTTTAAATCATCTTCCTTATGTGATCTTCGTCTTCATGACTCCTTTATAAAGGGTGTTCTGATAACTTGGACCGATTTCTAATGTGAATAAGCGTCCAATGAATTTTTTTCTTTTTCTTTCAGATTTGGCGGACATTTGGGAGATATCATTTTTCACACATAACTGCCATGAGATAAATAACATAATCCAATAGAGAAATAAATAAATTTTCACCAATAACACTGATTTATTTACTGATGACTTTGATCCGTCTTAATGAAACACCCCTATATGTAATAGCTCTTAATGAAACATCCTTATAAAGCTAAACTTAAATGATAGATGAACGCACTTAATGAGGGTACAGGTCTGCCACCGTATGATTTTCTATCGGGATTCAATATTGACAAAATCCTGCATTACCTTTAGCGGAGGTGAGATATACTTAAATTATTGGGCAGAGATATTCAAGTAATTGTATCTATTTCAGAAAGCTTGTGCTGAATATTACAATAAAAACAACAACAACAAAAACAGTATCTGTCTATATTTCTGAGATGAGGTATTATGTACACTATTTACATTATTTGGACTATTGTCCTCATCTTTGTCGCCATATTTATTACAATGTTTCGGCCTTTCAGTATCTGTCTATATTTCTGAGATGAGGTATTATGTACACTATTTACATTATTCGGACTATGTCGCCCAACAAATATCCGTAGTTATAGCTACACCTATGAACCTAGAGCTTATTTATTTACTGCTGACTTTGATCCTTCTTAATGAAATATCTTTATATATAATCCGTCTTAATGAAACACCTTTTAATATGATTCTCATCTTTATGACATCTTTAGGATGTGAAATTCATCTTTATACGTCTTTTTTTATTTATAGATTCAAAATAATTTAAATTTCCTATGAAAATTAATATTTAATCAATTTATTTCTTTTCATTTTTTTTATGACAAGCGGAACTAACCAGCAGACTATTTCAGTAATCTTGAGTGGCTTGGGACTTGCATTGAATTTTTTTAATCAATTTCCACCCAAAGGAAAGCGATAATGCCACTAAGATGCAAGGAGTGCCTGGAAGTGAAAGTGATTGAGAAGACTTTAGAGTAAACTGGAAATCCAATCCTAAACAGGAAACAATGGCTAGACCTTTACTCCTGTGTAAAAGGCCGTGGAGGTGTGTGAACCAGGCGATAGGCGAACCTATCTACAGTAGAAAAAAATGTAGTGTGCAAGGTTAAACAAACAACGATTTTTGCCCATCGAATCTATCTCACCTCCCATAGAAATATAAATTACCTGAGAAAAACACGGCTGTACACATTGGTAAATTAATTCATTTTGTTAATATTACCCCCAAATAGAGTAATAGCATGGTTTTCACGGTTCATTTTATAATTTTGGGGCGCCAGAAAACAAGTTACTGCATTTTAGTTAATACAGTATGCTGGAGCCTCTTAAGTGACTGTCAAGAGATTCCCCGAGGAGGAAGAAAAAGACTGGATATGCAAAAAATGTCATTGTTTGCATTATTTTCTCTTGGCTATCGTCCTCGTGCGTGTTGTCATTATAATAACGTTTAGGTCAGTGTTCTTTACAGCCTTCATCGCGTGCTTTTCGATTCCGGTAACCTTTAGGGAAGTTCATACTGAACCCTTTATTTAATCTACGAGAGTAGACTGTTCTCGTTCCGCTAAACATGTCAATAGATATCTCGTCTACATCTTTGTGTAAATTAATTGAAACAAAACGAATACTTCCGTTATTATTTACCTTTTTTATAGTATTATCCCTATGACCCATGACCCAGGGCACCTGTTAGTACTTCGTATGTCCATTTCAAGAAGTCGTTCCTTGCAGACTGACCACAGATTCTCGACTGGATTTAGATCAGGAGAGTTTGTGGGCCAGTCTATAGTACTTTGATTTGCTCACTGGTAAGGCTTGCCCGTGTGTTCGTGCAGCGTTACAATTTTCGTACGCCTCTTCGGAGTAATCTCCATTGCAGATAAAGGCCGTAGGACAACTAATCGACAGTCGAGACAATAGTGTCTGGGTGTGATAAAAATCTGATGCAATCATGGATGATGCAATATTTTTCAGGGCCAAACAAATTTCATCATAACCCTGTAAATAGATTCATATTACTGCACACCACTGCAAATTACCTAATCTGAGGAAAAAATAGAAATCAATTACACTCTGTCATTCCGTATGATGAAAGAAAGAAAACTAAAGCGGTTGTTTCAATTCATTTGCACAAGGGTGTAGTTCTTATTTAGTAAGGCTCAGTTATTGCTCGCGGCTTTTTTTTCGATTTGGCCCCCAACTGTACTTGTATCTCACAATTACTATGTCACCAGATTCATGAAAAAAAGTCCACTAAGCTATTGTTCCGTGAGACAATCCAAGTTGGGAAACTTGGAGCCTTAAACCTAACCTGACTGCTGATGACTACTATTGCTGCCTACTTTTAAAATATATGCCGTTCCAATAGTGCCAAATAGAGTTTGGTAACATTTATTTCTCGTAATTCTTCGTTTTGAATGGGCCCAAACTATAAAAAAAAAACAATTCCTATGAGGTATTGTTCCTCTCTTAAGAATTATCGCAAAGCTCTTTATCCAATGTTTAGCAAAATGAAACATTTGGTTAAACAAGTAACTTATTTTCATTACAAAATTCATTGAAGTTAAAAAAAAAAAAAGCTATATGTTTGTCAGCTGCCATTACATCCCCTGACGTACGTCATTGCTCTCTCGTTGAAATCTCCATTCTAAATCATACATAGATTGAAGCCCTTTTTCTTCTGCTATTTTAATTGACATATTTGCGTTGGATATACTTCCCGAAGGAGATTTGTATTTCTTTCCATTTTTCGAACTGACAGATCTCTAGTTGCTATTTACCAGTCTTCCCACGGTTGCAGGATGTGGATATAAGTTTGGTTAAACGTGGAATGTCCATACAAGTATATATAACACAACGTCAGATATTTCCCACTCCCCATTAACATTTTCACGCCTGCGTCGGTATCTTTAGTGTAATCGGGGATGGACTTTCACAGGTTTGGAATCTCCAGAACTTGGTTTCTCTCTTAGCGCGGGCAATAACGTATACTACGGTGACAAGATGTGACCCAAGTTTGTACTTAACGTGGAGCATATCTTCGATCAAAGCAAAAATTGCCACTTCTCCACGACCACCGTCATTCTAATGTCGATATTCCACCGACCTTCCTATTTTAATGCAATAAGGGAGGTTCTGCAGTAGGGTTGGAATCCTATGGACAAGGCATCCCGCAATTTTTTTTTTTTTTTACCGTGAACTGCTCGAATGTCGAAATATGACAGTGACAAGAGATTAATTAAAAAGCCCGCAAACATTAAGCCGTGTTAGTATTTACCTGCCTCTTCACGGTGTAAAGATGTGAGACGACACTGGTTAAAAATGGGGTACCGCAAAAAAAAAAAAATGAGGTGTCAAAAGTTCGTTTTTTTTTCTGTTGAAACTACTGTTATCCTAAACTCTCTCAGAAATTTCTTTTGTTTTAAACAGCTATTTTTAGAATTTTAATAACATCATTATATATGAAACTGAATTTTTTCTCGAGAATGACAGCAAAAATGTTAAACAGTATGTATTCAGCTGTTCATTTCTAACATTCTTAATGTACGACCTGTAATTTATATTATTTACATTGTTCGGACTGTTGTTCTCGTCTTTATTGCCATGTTCACGGGTTCCTTCAGTTTATTGGAATTTCGAACTAAACCCTTTATTTCCTCCACTGGCTAGATTGTTCTAGTCCCACGTGCCATGCCTCTTCCGGGTGCCTCAGTTATCTCCCTTTAATTCAACACACTAATTCTCTCGTTTACCAGTGTCGTAGCCAGGCACCGAACTCATAACTCTCTGAATCAAGTCACTAGATCCAACTAATGCTTTTATCAAGTGGGCCAAGTGTCCTTGAGAACATAGCACGTTGGACTTTAACAATCTACCCCGGTGAAGGAAATAAAGGGTTCAGTTCGAAATTTCGTACAACGGACGAGACGTAGTGAACACGATAATAAAGATGAGGACAACAATCCGAACAATCTAAATAGTTAAAAAAATTACAATAACTCATCTCAGAAATATAGACAGATCCTGAAAAAGGCCGGAGCGTACAACAGCCGAAACGTCGTGAGTATGATAATAAAGATGAGGGGAACAGTCCGAACAATGTAAATAGTGTAAATAGTTACAATGCTTCATCTCAGAAATATAGACACATTCTGAAGAAGGCAGGAGCGTACAACGGCCAAAACGTTGTGAACATCACCATAAATATGTGGACAACAGTCCAAACAATGTAAATAATATAAATTATTATATCTCATCACAGATTTATAACCTGTAATTAACTATAATTATCTTAAAAACATATTTTTGGGCTGTGTTTTCGATTTTTTAAAGACTTCGCACATTCATATGTTATGCTTTTATTGAAATTTTAAAATTAGCTTTTTTAAAATTACGGAGCAGGAAAATATTCTGTCTTTTTCTTGGTTTTAGGTTAAAATTCAATACGATTTTTTTAAAGATATTATTGCTGTCATCATTCGTACTTCTGAGTTTATTGTGTTCGTGACTATTTTTGGTATTTGGCTCTACGGTCGAGATCAGGTGATTTGGGCAACAACTGAAGCTCAGTGTTGTTTCTTTGTACATCAATTCTTTTTCAACGGGAGTAGATAGGTTCGCCTATCGTCCGGTTCACACTCTTTCCTGCTCCTTTGAACAGGATTAGAGGCTTATCCCTCGTTTCTTGTTTAGAAATGGATTTGCGATTCTTTCTAAAGTCTTCTCGTTCTGTTTCACTCCCATTAACTCTTTGCGTCTTAGTAGTGTTATCGCCTTGCTTGGGGGGAATTGATTAAAAAAAACAAAAAACAATAAACACCACTTCGATTAAAATGAGTATCACATGTAATTAGAAGGGATATAATCAAGCTGTTGACTTAACACACTACCAAAAGAAAAAAAGTTTAATAATTAAATTCTGATGAGTAATAGAAAGAGGTATAACATTTAGTGCAATTGAGAAGTCTAATTGCTTGAAAAACCTTTTTACTAAAAAAAAAAAAAAAAAAAAAAAAAAAATTTAACCGACAGTGAGGTTCATTATTTACATTGTTCGGACTATCATCCTCATCTTTGTTGCCATGTTTCCAACCACCTGCAAAAGGCCGGAGCGTACAACACTGTGATAAATTTGACAACAAAGATGAGGATGATAGTCCGAACAATGTAAATAGTGGACATAATCTCAGAAATATAAATAGATACGACAGTAACGTTATTTGCTCAATTATTGTTTACTGTACGGAAAGGGTTATTTTTCACCGTTACTATTTCAATAGGAATGTAGTGAAATTTGTTTTACTATAAGAATGCATTGTAAATGATTATAATATATATACCGTATTTACTAGTCTATTGGGCGCACCCACACATTGGACGCGCTCATATTTTGACATAGTAGATTTAGAGGGGAAATGCACACATTAGAACCGAAAAAAAAAAATTATAGCCTTACTTTTATGTGACATTCTCACTATGAAGAAAAACTAACAGTATTAGCAGAAATTAAACTACTAGTAAGTTTGTTTTTTTTTTTTTTTAATAAAAATGAAGTAAGTTTAATTAACAAGACATTTTTTGAAAAAAGAAGAATTTTCGTGCATTTCATCATGCATTTATTGAAAATTGTTTTAATTGTTTTTCAGGGAGCAACATCTGCACATAAAGTAAATTCATTAGAGCTACAAATAACAATGTTTCGGCCGTTGTACACTCCGGCCTTCTTCAGGTGGTTGGAATGTCGAACTGAACCGTTTATTTCGTTCACTGTGGTAGACTATTCTAGTCTAATGGATGTCAGTTATCTCCTGTTAACACACAACCGAAAGAAAAACAGTTTAGGAATTAAATTCTGATGAGTAATAGAAAGAGGTATAACATTTAGTGCAATTGAGAAGTCTAATTGCTTGAAAAACTTTTTTACTAAAAAGAAAAAAAATACAAATTTTAACCGACAGTAACGTTCACTATTTACATTATTCAGACTAACATCCTCATCTTTGTTGCCATATTTGTCACAACGTTTCCAAACACATGAAGAAGGCCGTCGCGTCCACCGCCTTAACCGGGTATTGAACTCACACTCTTTGGGTCCTGTCACTGGATGTAACTAACGCCTTTATCCACTTGTGCCATGTGTCCTTGAGGACATATGCGTATGAAATGTCTGGGTATTATAAATCTAAACGTTGTAATAAATATGGCGACAAAGATGAGGACAATAGTCCGAATAATGTAAATAATGTACATAATACCTCATCTCAGAAATATAGACAGATACTGAAAGGCCGAAACGTTGTAATAAATATGGTGATAAAGATGAGGACAACAGTCCGAATAATGTAAATAGTGTACATAATACCTCATCTCAGAAATATAGACAGATACTGAGAGGCCGAGACGTTGTAATAAATATGGCGACAAAGATGAGGACAACAGTCCGAATAATGTAAATAGTGTACATAATACCTCATCTCAGAAATATAGACAGATACTGAAAGGCCGAAACGTTGGAATAAATATGGCGACAAAGATGAGGACAACAGTCCGAATAATGTAAATAGTGTACATAATACCTCATCTCAGAAATATTGACAGATACTGAAAGGCCGAAACGTTGTAATAAATATGGCGACAAAGATGAGGATAATAGTCCGAATAATGTAAATAGTGTACATAATACCTCATCTCAGAAATATAGACATATACTGAAAGGCCGAAACGTTGTAATAAATATGGCGACAAAGATGAGGACAATAGTCCGAATAATGTAAATAGTGTACATAATGCCTCATCTTAGAAATATAGACAGATACTGAAAGGCCGAAACGTTGTAATAAATATGGCGACAGAGATTAGGACAATTGTCCGAATAATATAAATAGTGTACATAATACCTCATCTCAGAAATATAGACAGCTACAAATAAATTGACTGGTATCAGTGAACACTAGTACATATGGTTATAAGCAAAAAAAAACCAGAAATATGGTACTTGTTGGTATACGAAATCTCATACCATGCATACAAAAAAAAAAAACAAAAAAAAAAAAAACAAATTCAAATACCTGTATAAGAACAAAGACACACACAAAACAAATAGCAATATACAAGCCAAGGCAAATATTTCTGTAATATTGTGCAATGCCATAAATTTCTTTTTTCCGGGTGAATTTTTCTGTGTTACTTTTATTGATATCATGTTTGTTCATTTCGGGTGGTGGGGGGTCCTAGTTTCAGAGCTAAGCTCTATGCGTGCACTGATTGCTGATGAACGCTTTTTTTTTCGCGGTCTTCATGTACCATTCACATATGATACTGCTGTATTGGACGCAGGGTACTTTTTTTTGTGGGGGGGGGGAGAACGATCGGCGTCTAATAGACCGGCAAAGGTTTAAAAGGAAACTACCACCAGTAGTAGAAAAAGAAATGGCCCTCAGTAATTTCAGAAGTATAACTTCCTGGAAAAAAAAAAAAAAAAAACATTTTATAAATTTCAACCATATTATTATTTTATAAATTTGGTCTGAATTTCAGAGATAAATAGTTATTTGTTTTCTTCACTTTTCCATTGGCGCCCCCACCCCTACTCCCCGCCCCGGTCTTCATAACGTCTAGATAGATTACCCGAAGCAACATACAACCGATGCAAGCCGAAGGATACAACATCGGAAATGTTGTGATAGAATGATGAGGAAACTAGTCCGTTTGTAAATAGTGTATATCTAGATACAGAGCAACCCCTGTTCTCGAACGTCTCACATGTCGAACACATCGGTTTTCGAACAGAATATTCGAGATGAAAATGCCTCGGTTATCGAACTAAATTTCGGTTCTCGAACAACATTGCCAAATTGAGTTAACCCAAATGGAATCATTTCTTAGTTGGCCAGCATGTTGTACACATTCGTGTGCTGTGCTTTCCTTTTCCAATTTTATTGTACTGTACCGTTTTTTTTCTCTTTATTACCCCTCAGTCATGGCTCCAAAGAAAGCTAGCAGTAATACTAGTAAAGGATAAAAGAAAAGTTAAGAGAAAAACAATTGTTGATGATATTGTCTCTTCCTATTCAGTTTCATATGGCAAAATCAACAATCTATACTATTCTTATAAATAAAGAGACGATCATTTCAATTCAACACAAATTTTAAACTAAAAACTCCCTCAATTTTAAAGCAATCTAATACAAACTTCACTCAATTGTAGCCAATGATAAGTTGATTGTTTCACAGTCATTTAACTTGATAATTGTGTCCATTCATATAGTAAAAACCCGCGTAAATAGTGAAAAATTGCGATTTTTACTGCCTTCTTTCTTATTTTTCGTTGGTCTTTCAACCAATTTTCATCAAACTTAACAATTGCTTTATAAATGTATCCTCTTTTACATCCCTGGTATCATACTGAAAAGTTGAATTTCAAAAACTCCAAAATAATTATGGTCTGAAGTAGATCTTCATGTTGCCTGTTTTACCCCTTCATATCCTCGGCTAACTTCGATTGAATAAATACAGACTACTTCTGTTATATCAGTAACTGCATTAATTCAAAATGTTTTTTTTAATGAAAGTACTTTAAAATAATTGAAGAAGATAGACTCTGTTACATCTAAAGATGATGCTGTTTTTGCTCCATTCTAATTGAATATTTTCGAGCAGCTAGGTATGGCTGCTAGTAATTTTATAATTTTCGGTAAGTGTTGGCTCAAGAAATGCTGAGTGTTTCCTTGTAAGGATACGGCTAGTTTCACCATTATCATTTGCAGTCATTGTGAAACTGCATTGTTTTATAAAAGAGTAGTAATAATTTTAAATGAAGTATTTTCATATGTACAGAGGTATTGTAACTATTTATATTATTTGGACTGCTGTCCTCATCTTTATTGTCACATTCACGACGTTTCAGCCATTGTACGCGCCGGTCCTCTTCAGGTGATATTTGTTGGACACATGGCCTGGTGGACGAAAAAACAAATGTTAGCTAGTTGTTTGATTCAAAAAAATAACTTGAGACAAAGAGTTCTGGGTTCAGTCTCTGACCCCAGCGGAAAGAACAAAAATATGGATCGCTATGAAGGCGAATTAACTGAGATACCACAAAGGGCATGGCATGTGGAATTAGAATAATACACACACGTGGACTAAGCGAAGGGTTCGATTCAAAATTCTAACAAATATCACCTGAAGAACGCCGGTACGTACAACGGCCGAAACGTCATGAATATGACCAAAAAGATAAGGACAGCAGTCCGAACAATGTAAATAGTGAAAAGAAGTATTTTTAGTATCAGTATTTACCGTTTCTTCAAACCGGATAAAAAATTTACTAATGGAGACCGTTAATGCAGGTTCTGATCAGTGTCGGTGATGTGTTTTGGGATGTTAAATTGAAAAATCTAAGCGCAACCCATACCCTTTTGTGCGTCTGGTTAAGGTAACATCATCCGATATGTCGAGATAAAACGTGCTGTTCATAATCCTCTTAATTCGTTTCATAAGATTCCAGACGGCCAACTCCATATGATGACACATCTTCCTCGTTACTTAACTGCAGTTCCGCGATACGGGTGGCATTCTTCGCCTATCCTTCAAATGGCCAGTAGACTTAATAATCTTAAATTTCGATTCTCCGTTCTGTATCATTTTAGTTAGATCCTTGTTCAATGTTCCAGCTCTCTTCAGCGAATTGGACACTTAGTCGCTTATTTTTTGAAAGAAATGGTTTTTCTTATGACTCTTCTTTCCACAAGCTCAAATTATTTTAAGTGCGTTCTATAAGAATCACACCTATTTTCAAACGACATTTTCGACTTGTATATATATATATATATATATATATATATATATATATATATATGGTAATCATTTTTCTTTTTCATCATAGCTGTCTATTCCTACGTAGCTTTTTATTTTGATAGTTTGCAGACACTAAGCATGACTCATTGAGCAAACAGCGTTACTGTCGGTTGACATATTCTTTTATTAATTAGGTTGGTGCAAAAATAATGACGTAATAATGTCTTTTTTTGACGTTAAAAAATACGTCAAAAAACGACATTATTACGTCATTATTTTTGCACCAACTTATAGTAAAACAGTTTTTCAGGAAATTAAACTTCTCAATTCCAGTAAATGCTATACCTCTTTCTAGTACACATCAGAATTTATTTCCTATACTTTTCTATTTGGTAGTTTTGGAAGTCAACATCTTAATTATATAATTATTGTCCTATTTATATACCATACTCATCTTAATTAACTTTATTTTTATTCTTTTTATGAACTTAAACCAAGTAAGTCGATAATACCACTAAGAGGGTGAATGGGAATAAAAGAGAATGTGAATACATTAGAAAGAACAGAAAACCCAATTCTAAATATGAAACAAGAGATAAACCTCTAATCCTGTTCAAAGGAGCAGGAAACAGTGTGAGCCGGACGATAGGCGAACCTATCTACTCCTGTTGAAAAAGCATTGATGTATAAGGAAACAACACTGAGCTCCTTCAGTTGTTGCCCAAATCACCTGATCTCGAGCTTAGAGCTAAATGCCATAAAATAATCGCAAACACAATAAACCCAGAAATACAAATAATATCTTTAAAAAAAATTGCATCGAATTTTAACCTAGGACCAGGAAAAAAAGAAAAGAAACTTTCTCAGCAATTTTTTCTTGTTAAAAAAAAGTATTTTTAGAATTTTAATAAAACCATAAGATATGAAAAATGCGAAGTCTTTAAAACAATCGAAAAATTGCCAAAAATAATTTTAAGATGAATATAGTTAATTACACGTTATATATCTGAGATGAGACATTGTAATATTAAGTTGGTGCAAAAATAATGACGTAATAATGTCGTTTTTTGACGTTAAAAAATACGTCAAAAACGACATTATTACGTCATTATTTTTGCACCACCCTAATAATTTACATTATTTACATTGTTCAGATTGTTGTCCCCATTTTTATTGTCATATTCACGGCGTTTCGGCTGTTGTACGCTCCTGCCTTCTTCAGGATCTATCCATATTTCTGAGATGAGATATTGTAACTATTTACATTATTTACATTGTTCGAATTGTTGCTCTCATCTCCGTTGCCATATTCAGGACTTTTCGGCCGTTGTACGCTCCGCCATTCTTCAGCATATGTCTATATTTCTGATATGAGATTTTTTTCGCCCTCATCTTTGTCGCCATATTTACGACGTTTCGGTCATAGTTTGAATAAAATCATAACATATGAATGTGGGAAGTATTTAAAAAAATAGACAACCAAAAGAAAATAATTTAAAGATAGCTATAATTAAAAAACAATAATCCTAGAAATGAGCAATTGTATACATACTGTTTAACATATTTGTTGGCAGTTCTTGAGAAAAATGCATAAATTCAATTTTCTATATTCCTTTTTAAATTCTAAAAATCATGACTTGTCCAAATAGATTTGGCTATATTTTATATATTTATGACATCACTTTTGAAAACAAAAAAGTTCAAAAGCTATTGCCCTATACTTAAAATTGAGCTTATAATGTTATCTTCGAGGGCGGAGTAAAAGGTTCTGGACGAAACACTCAGACTGAAATCTGGTATTTGCTGATTAAAATAATGATTTTGCCGAGTGCATCGGGCTGAGAACTTTTCAACCCTTGGAACTATCCAGTTCACCACTTTCCAGTCTTGATCAACAACATCTACGAGATCTTCTTGGGGTAACTTATTTTCATAACCACCGTTGTTATTCTACAAATGATACGTCGCAGGGTATCCCCTTTCTATCGCTATTTCCATGGCAAATGTTCAAACAAGCTACATTCCTTAGTTCCACCAGTTCAGATCTTTACATCTAAGCCTCTCTACTCTATCGCTATTTCCATGGCAAATGTTCAGACGAGCTACATTCCTTAGTTCCACCAGTTCAGACCTTTACATCTAAGCCTCTCTCTACTCTATCCCTATTTCCATGGAAAATGTTCAAACGAGCTACATTCCTTATTTCCACAAGTTCAGACCTTTACAGCTAAGCCTCTCTCTACTCTATCGCTATTTCCATGGCAAATGTTCAGACAAACTACATTCCTTAGTTCCACCAGTTCAGACCTTCAAAGCTAAGCCTCTCTCTACTCTATCGCTATTTCCATGGCAAATGTTCAGACGAGCTACATTCCTTAGTTGCAACAGTTCAGACCTTTACATCTACGATCTACCATGCCACCTACGGTAGCTTGGTAGGTACTGGTTAATTCTCATCTCAAACCCTTGATTCGTTCTGTGTTGTCTAGAAAGATGGCTGACCTTCCCTACACTAAAATGCCGAACATGTACTCTTCGGTCATACAGGTGTCGCAGGCCGTACTTCCCTGCCCCAGGGCTCCGTCCCTGGGCTGGTGGTATCACGGCTACGACTAGCTTGGACCGGTTCTGAACAGCTTGGACCAGCTATGACAAGCCAAGACCAGCTATAACTAGTTTAGACCAGCTCTGACCAGCTTGGACAAGCTATGACCAGCTAAAACCAGTATAAACCAGCGGCCCGAGTGAAAACACTCGGGTTCCCACGTTAAAAACTGACCTTGTGTCATAACCTGACTCAGTGGGGGTGCGGGGTCAAGTAAGTATCTACAGGAGTTGCAGGCCTGCCAGTCTTTAGTTGGAGATTCGTCTTCAGCTGTGCTGAACAAACTCTCTGCCTCCGGGTAGAGCGGATCCCCAGTCGAGGGTGTATATAAGGACAGTGTCCCGTCTTGGGAAATAGCTACCCGACCCAGTCTTATACGTGGTCTACGTGGAATTTTTGGTTGAGCCTACGGGCTCGGGTTACCCTACATTAAATTCAGCCTTGTGACACATCTGACCGTGTTGGGCGGTTGGTAGATATTGTCATACAAGAGTCGCATGTGTGTCGCACTAACTCGGATGTTCGCTAGTATTGTAATATTAATCGACGTGATTAAACAGTTCTTTCACCAATCATTTTCTTTGAAATATTATTAACCCGAACAAAGAAAATTATAACATTCTGCCAATATATTCACTATCATTTCAAATCATAAATCACAGAAACAAAACAAAGCAGGTTGGAAAATGGGCTGGCCGAAAAATAAGATGGTTGCATTCTTTAAGAGATCTCCCTAGTAAACCTTGTGTAAACCTCTCCAATCTAAGGTACCCGCATATAGACGGGTCACTTTTCCGGGCTGCGCAATTTGGGTTTATTTGAAAATTACTTGAGCACATAATGAAGAAAGAGGGTTTGGAAAATCTGATACCCACAGGACAATGGCAGATTGAAGGCAAGTGGGACGGAAGAAATCAACGAATAACCTACCTCAGTCAGTTATGTACCATGCGTGATACACGTTAAGGCGATCATGTATCTTTCGATAGATGACTGACGAGGCAGATTTTTTTCCCGTAGTAGATTGCCATTTCCCTCTACGGTAGACCAAGTGCCATCCAAGGCTATATAACCCGTTCCGTCCTGCTATTTACCCATACCGGGGGTGGGGGAGAAGAAGAGGATTGATCCAAAGTGAATGTAATGGATCTGACTGGAATTCGAACTCGCTTCATCGATTTCTCAATCCGAGCCGCTTATCCATTACTCCACCGTGTCTCTACCTAGCGAGTTTGAATCGATGGATGGGAGAGCAAGGTTTAGCAGAGATAAAATTTATTAATAATTACAAAAGAGACGAAATTGTGGAGAGCCATGATTGCCAACGTCGGCATGGCACATAGAAGAGGCTGACGCGAATGACTAAAAATAATAGCTTATAATAAAATTGAATGACTAGAAAAATATAACAGAAAGTTATGTGACAAACTAAACGTATCGTAGATCTTAGCGACCTTAGAGTAGATTTCTGTTCATTTATTTTTTCTCTTTCGTATATACGAATTACCTGCAACACATATTTTGCTTCTTGTGGCATGAAACTATTACTTCTGGGAATGACCTCGAGTAGTAGAAAGCGAGACCGTGGATAATGAGAATCACTGTACCAAAATTCCTTGTGCTCAAGCAGTCGGAAAACAAGTAACTGTCTTGTTTTGTTCACCCGAGAATCTTGATCTTGTTGCTACGCTGTCATTAGGCGAAAAAAAAAAGAAAAAAAAGAAAAGAGTACTGTAGATATATCTTTAGATATAAACATTTTTATCCAAGTGCTGATGTCGATTGTAGATGACGTCACTAAAACATGCGCTAGGTGGTCCTTTCCAGTACAAATATTGAGGTGTTCAGTAGGACACTTTGACGTGGTGTAATGGTTAACAAGTTTGTCTCGCTAGATCAATTACAACGGAGTAGCGAGTTCCTCTTCAATCTTGGCCATGTGCCACATTTAAGCTACGCTTTGTAAACCGCTACTTTGAGCACTTTTACGTCGTGTAATGTTAACAAAGATTGTCGTGCACATATCTGTCACAATTCAAAAGTGAGTTCGATCCTCAGCCTTGTGCCAAATCTAAGCTATATGAAGTAAATCGCTACTTTGAGCGCTTCTACGTGATTAACAAGCTTGTTTCGCTCAATCAGTTACGACTAAGTAGTGAGTTCGATTCCTTCTCCCGTAACAGCTCCTTCATAATGGTAAGATATTAGCTAGATGAGGACCTATTGTCACTAATGTCTGACAATTATGTGAGAGCTATTTCTAGGAGGTGTAGGTAACAGTTATTTCTCCCACACCTTGTATGTATGTATGTACGTATATATATATATATATATATATATATATATATATATATATATATATATATATATATATATATATATGTATAATCGACTCTCCCGTCGAATTCGACGTATGACGATCAACCAGATCAGCTCCCAGGAAAACGACAGCCCAACAGCAGCACATGAGATTTGATTATAGTGGTGAAGGTTTCGTGCAGGACCATCCACACTTTTTGAAGGGCCGAATACAGAGACCTGGTGCACTACGTGCCACAAATGCCCAAAATTAATTACTTATATATATATATATATATATATATATATATATATATATATATATATATATATATATATATATATATATATATATATAGTAAAGGTAATAAATCCGTTGTTATATAATCCTAGTGGATCCTAGTAATATAAAATATTAAAACTGGTCCACAAAAAAGAGCTCAATGTATTTATTATAAAAGAGAAGAAATTAATACACAATAAAATCCCAAATCACCTCATATGGGGAATAAGCTTATTTCAACCGACGAAAAAATAAAATTCGTCAGTTTTATTCAACACCTAGAGTCTATATATATATATATATATATAGATAGATAGATAGATATATACACCTAGTCAGCCAAACAAACCTACCTAGGTGTCACCTAAGCGTAAACCTAAAAACATTGCTATTCCACGATAATACTATATGGATAAAAAAAGATAATATTAACGGTTTTGACAACCCTATGGGAGCGTATGATAGAGCAGAGGTGTGCGAAATAGTAGGGTGCCTGCTGCTCCATAGGCTTAATGAATATATAGATTTTAATAACCGTGGGTTGTACCGCGACGACGGTTTAATCATAGTGGACAATAGTAACCCTAAAAAATGTGACACTATCCGTAAAAAACTGCACTGGTTTTTTAAAAAATTCGGGTTCAATCTCGATATAGAAACTAATTTGAAAATCACCAACTATCTAAATATTACGTTGATTTTACAAAACGGCACAATATCCCCGTATAAAAAAGAAAACCAAGAACCCCAATATTTAAACATAAAATCTAACCACCCAGCCCATATTATAAGACATATTCCAAAAAATATTGGGTATACACTTTCTACTAATTCCTCCAATAGGGACATTTTAGAGGCCAATAAAACAAGTTATGAGGAAGCCCTATTTAAGAGTGGACATAAAAATAAATTAGAATATATTAATATAAATAACCACAACAGTACTCAGAATAAACGTAATAATAGGCAAAGAAAGATTTTGTGGTTCAATCCTCCTTTTAATTTAGCGGTAAAAACAAAAATTGGCAAGATATTTTTTGATTTATTAGAGCAACATTTCCCCCCAAAAAAAACTGAGTTACATAAAATATTCAATAAAAACAATGTAAAACTTAGTTATTGTTGCATGCCGAACGTAGGGCCTATAATAAATGGATTGAATAAGAAAAAAACTAGGAATAATCCACGCAGTAATCCTCCTACTTGTAATTGTAGAAACAAAAACATCTGTCCATTACAGGGAAAATGTCAGCAAGAATGCGTGGTTTATCAAGTGAAAATTTACAAAGATAGTGAGGATACTAACCCTAAAATAGGTGCTACTCAGGATAAATTTAAAAAAAGATATTATAACCACACGAGTAGTTTTAAAAACGAAAAAATTAAACATAGTACCACGCTATCTACTTATGTATGGAAAACCAAACAAGAAGATAATATAGACCCCATCCTTAAATGGGAAATATTAAAAAAATGCCCCAAATATAAAGCAGGCCATAAATTTTGTAAATTATGTGCAGAGAAGAAATTAGCCATAGCTTTATATGATCAACCTAACCAACTATTAAACTCCAAAACTGAAATCCTTAACGTATGTAGACATAAAAAATCTTGGCTACTAAATTAGACGTTTTCTCGTTCATTTGTCATTCCACCTTAATGTTTGTGTTTTTTTTTGTTGTTGTTTTTTCCCTCCCTCCCCCATTTTTGTTGAATAAATATTTACCCCCCCCCACCTACTCTGTGTTTCTTTGGTCACGTGGTATAATTTTAGCTATCGCCTATAAATATGCGTTTCTCTTTGCCTCGTTAGCCATACTTTCCCTGACGATCCGTTTAGGTGAAACCTAGGTAGGTTTGTCTGGCTCACTAGTTGTATCTAGGTCTGCTCTACGGTTGTATTGAGCTCTTTTGTTAGTTAGTTGTTTACTCGTATCGTTTTTTTTTTTTCTTTGGGCTTCAGACTGCATCTGTGTGTTTTTATTCGGCAGAAGTTCATGTTTGTAGCTCTTTCTTTTTTAAAAATCTTTTTTTCCCTCGAGATTGATTTGATTATTGGCAAATCAAAAATTCGAGGTTTTTTCGAAACGAGTTTAGTTATCTATATTTGTATATATATATATATATATATATATATATATATATTAGGTTGGTGCAAAAAAAAATGTCGTTTACTCACATAGTAACATATGTGAGAAAACGACATTATTATATTATTATATATGCGGTACTTAGTGGAAAGTGCTCAATATCTGCTGTTATAGAGCTAACATGTATAGTTGTATGAATATGAGTTTGTAAATCTGGGTTTCACGCTTTTGCGAGACAAAGTGGTTTATTTTTAAAAATGGATCTATTAATTTTTATTTGTGTTTGATCATTTTTGTGTGTTAAGTGGGTGTCAATTATCTTGAGTGTCTGCTTGGGATGACACTCTCACATGCATTACGTTG
Organism: Acanthosepion lycidas; assembly: GCA_963932145.1. Taxonomy (NCBI): domain Eukaryota; kingdom Metazoa; phylum Mollusca; class Cephalopoda; order Sepiida; family Sepiidae; genus Acanthosepion; species Acanthosepion lycidas. The sequence continues at coordinate 90,020,773 of OZ010597.1, forward strand.
TTTTTTGTTAAATATTTTTGCTAAAGGGTTCGTTACGAGGAAGTGTTTTTCTATTAAATTTAGGAATGTTCTTCCGATGTTTGTTCTGACCGTTTTGTTGAATGAAGGTGGGTAAACCAAATTCACACACTACGGACTGTTTATTCTTCATCATTCAAATTCAAAAATTCGAAAGGCAAAGAATTAAAAAAGCAAAAAAAAAATGTATATATATATAAGATTCAAAAGTTTTTGAAAAATTTTATATATTATCTATTGCTACACTTTTTTAAAATATTGATCACTTTGTAAAAACGTTAAGTTTATGGAATTTACAAACGTTGAGTGTTTGTGCGTATTTTAGGCGTGATGTGTGTCCTCGTGAAAACAATTAAGAAAAATCGTGCAAAAACTTCGGTTTCTACTACGGATTGTTTATTCTTTTTATGTTGATTGTAGTGAAACAAATTTCTCAATGTCTCTTCGGCATGTCCGTTTTCCATTTTGGTTCAAATGTATGTTAGGGTAAGTAAGGATAACAATGGTTAAAATGGTCGAGCTCAAGTTAGTTTTGCGCTGAGTTGGAACAACCAAATCACTTACTTCATGAGTTACTTGCAAGACAAGCCCGGATGCTGTTGTCGGAAAGTGAGAGTTCAGTCGTCAGTGGATCGAGGAAACTAACATTTCTCAGTGGGAATCTAATTACCAAATCATTCTACGTCTTGGAGTGAAAAGGAGGAAGAGAACGAGGCACGAAAATGTTTCTCTCCTTATAGACTTCAACAGCGCCACCTAACGGCGTTTTACGAAGCCAAGTGGGGTAATCATATTTCCGGTTCTCAGATTCATCGGAAAATGTATTTCTTTTACTTTTTATTATTCATTATTATTATTTTATTTATAGATTATATTTCATCAAATTGCATTAATACCCGTCAAAAATCAAATGAACAGTCAAGACGCGATCCATACTAACTGTAGAAGATAAAGCAATGTTGACATTAATCTTAAAGTATTTTTTAAAATCGTGTTCTGATGTAATTAAAAAAAATTAAGACCAGATTCGCCATTCATTTCTCTTTCATATAACACCATATATATGAAACATATATAATACCATATTCAGCTCGGCTAAGTCTGGGTTTTTATTTATAATCTTCGATTTCCAGGTTTAATTTATGTTCAGATGAAGTAAACCTTCTTGGCCGTACACATATCTTAAAATAAATCCGCCCGTGTTTGTGAAGTTCAAGTTCTAATCAATACCCTATTTTCCGGCTTACAAGACGCTGCTGCTTGGAAGTCGCACCCTTATATTGGAAAGAAATTTCTAAGAAAAAAATATTTTTATGCGTCCCTCATATACTGGCGCAAAGGATTGTTTACATTAATCACTCGTCCGATTTTGTTTGTATGGCAATGACATACTAGTCAAGAGCAGAAAGTCTCCCACCGCTGCTAGTAAACAGAGCATGCTTAAGGTTATGGCTCGGCTCCAGGAAGGTTCATAGTCTTTGGCAATACTTGTATTAGCTGAGGTTATATCCTATAAAAGGCTGAATTAGCTAGATAGCTAACGTTATAGTGTAATGACTCAACATACAAATCCGCATCCATATCAGTCAAGCGAATTAGGTGACTGTCCAAGCTTACTTGAGTGTGGCCGTTGCCTTGGAAGACGCACACATATTTTTCAGTGTATTTGTTCGGAAAAAAATGCGTCTTGTAAGCCGGAAAATACCGTAATTACTGAATACACATCAGTATCTCTATTCTATTCTGTTAAAAATACCATTCGTGTAATTTTCTTGGCCGGTTTCATTTCTCGACGTACACAGTCAAAATAAACGTCAAATTTGAAATAGCATTTTCGTTCTATCTGTGTGAAAATTAAAAAGACCGCTTTGTTTTTACATATATCCTGGTTAAAGAACTATTAGATTTCGTAAGTATAATCAGTTAATTGTTTCTTAGAAAAGAAATAATTTTCATAAATTTTGGCCAGTTTATTTGATAAGTATTCTTTCAATTTAAACCCGGAAGAAAAGCCAACTTACACTCCTAGTGCCATAATAGCCGCTGGAAACGACATTGTTGTGGGTCAAAGATTTTTTTTTTTTTAACTGATGTTCACCTTATCCAAGAATCATTCAAAGTAGACGACAGAGGGAAAGGAAAATTCTAGCGTATTATTTTTTGCGAATGTAAACAAATGCCAAACAGTGCTCGATTCAATTTAATGAAGAGCGTTGCGTTAGCAGAGACGGCTGCTGTTTAGAATTACCCTCTCTCTCAACAGTGCCCAACCGAAATTATCGAGAGCATAATATATATATATATATAGATAGATATAGATATATGCATACTCTTCAAGTACGAATTGAGTTCTCTTAGCCGCTGGAGTATTTCGTATAGAAAACGCTAAAATTTACCTTTCTTTCTGCTGTGCACCGACGGCTTAGGGATAGGATCTCTGACATGCCAAATCGGTCGATTTTCGACCCCGAGAGGCAATTGGACGTCTAGCCTCACTGAAGAGCTGTGATACAGCGAAACAGTACTGTGGATATATATATATATAGTAAAGGTAATAAATCCGTTGGTATATGATCAAAGTGGATCCTAGTGATATAAAATATTAAAACTGATCCACAAAAAGAGTTCAAAGTGCTTTTTACTGATGTTCACCCTATCCAAGAACCACTCCAAATAGAGCGTTACTGAAGGAGGCTGTTGTGTGGATGACAAGATGAGGAGGCACAATTTATGCGAATATGGGGGTAAGATAACGGTTAACCTTAAACTTCAATCGGGTTAAGATTGTAGAGGTTGGGAAAGCATCATCCCGGGATTCTTCTCCACAAAGCAGCAGTTCTTGTGAAGAAACTCTCCGAGTAGAACTTACTCCTTACTAATGAAATAGGAATTGAATGAGGGTGGTTTGCATCAGTTTGTCGCGTAGTGGGTCTTAGCTGGGAGGGTTAGATTTGGAGCGGATGTAGCTTGTTTGAACATTTTCCATGGAAATAGTGGAAGAATAGCGAGAAGTTTGCAATGTTTTATCTGTGGGGAACAGGTTTTAAGATGTAAAACAGTTCATCACCCTCAAGGTCGCGTAAACTGTTTAGGTGGAGACTGGGAAGCACCAGCCCAGATATATCAGCAGTATTCCACTTTTGGCCTTTTAAAAGAGAGTTTACACCGAACAAACCCCGTCAGCTATAAATTTATCTTACACTAACGAGTGGAGCTGCGTCTGGAAAATTCAGAGTCGGAAGATCGTTCATGCAAGTTTTTATTTCTCTCTCTCTTTATATATATATATATATATATATATATATATATATGATGAAATGGACTAAGTCCAACAACTATTTTTAATATTTTTTGTTTATACCTTATTTTTATAGATACAAATATTTAAGTAAATGCACTGCTTATAATAAACAGTATTAATGGCATTTATCAGGTTTATTGTCCGAGAAATATCAAAGAAAATATGTGTCCTCCGACAGGAATCGAACCTGTATCTACACGGGACAGGCATACAGCCTAACGGGCTATACCATTTAGCTACAGAGGAAGCGTCTGGTTAGCAAATTTAAATCACTTTTTCTGAACTATAAACTTATTTCATAGTATATTATGTCATTCGTTTATATTAAAACACGCTTCAAGCAGATATGAGCATTCGAGAGAAATCATGGAAAGTTGGTAGTTTAAAAACAGAAATTTGACCTTGCTAACCAGACGCCTCCTCAGAGTATATATATATATATATATATATATATATATATATATATATATATATATATATATATATATATATATATATATATATATAAGGAGTGACCTCTTTGGAATGCAGGGTGAGTAAGTGTCCTTGCGCGAGTGGTTCAATGGATACAGATTCGAAATTAGAAATCGGAGATCTGAGATCTAATTCCAGTCGGGTTTGTTATAACCACTTGCGCGCAAATATCATTAAGAAAGGTATGTATTCACTTATTCTCCACTTCCATCTATGGCTTAACTAGTTGAAGTTGTATAGTAAATTATTATTACTCCTGAAAAAAATTCTTACAGTGTAAAAATATTTTGTTTTTAAATAAGCTGCAAATGGAGAATAATACGGAAAAACTAACAAATCAATAATTGAATGAATGAGTAAGAGAATCTCTCTCTCCCTCCATCCTTCTCTCTCTCTCTCTCTCACACACACACACACTCTCTCTGTCTCTCCAAACTAACCAGAAACCCCACGGAGACCCTAAAAAGATCTGTCAACAAACAGATAGCATGAAATAATGCCGACGTTGGTTTCCTGAAAATCCATAAACTAATTCGAGAGTAACAACTAGAAAAATTATACGAAAATATAAAAATCCACAAAAAACGGATCCCCGCTACGACCAATCATTTCCCAGATCCGAACCCTTATCTTCGAGATATCAAAATTCCTTGATGACATCATTACCCATTACCTACCCACCTTCTACAGCATCACATCAACCCACGAATTCCTTCAAATTCTAAAAAGTGTAAAACCAATCGAAGGTATTTTTGCGTCACACAACGTTGAAAATGTATTCCCAAAGGTCCCCATTGACTTCGTCCTCAACACCGTGTACACAAATAATTTCATTCCACCTCCATCTATCAAATATCCTCCAAAAATATGACATGCATGCACAACCAAAGTCCCCTTCTATGACCATAATCGCAGCATTTACCTCAAACTAACGGTGTTAGTATGGGAAATCCATTCAGCCTGTTCTTCTCTATTTATTACATGTCCCACGTAGAAAACATAATATTTAAACAGGTAACTAAACCCCAAATATATGTCCGCCACGTAGATGATCTTTTTATTATAGCAAAAAACAAACAAGAAATCGATAATCTCAAAACCACATCTGAAAATGAAAATTTTCCTTAACTTTACCTATGAATTGAGTCAAAGGAATTCTTAAATGTTCTCGTAGAATACAGTGACAAAACTTTCACCACTTCATTATATAAAAAAACCCAGGAGCAGTAACCTTAATTTTAAGAGTGAATGAACACTTAAATATAAAATAGCAGTTATAAACATTTCCTCAAGAATCCACACGAGAATTCATCCTCCCGTCTACTATTCCTTAAAGATCTCAACAATGGAAAACAGACACCAGTTAAGAATGGTTTTCTTAACCGCCTCATCGACCACCAGATTAGATTATTTCTTTCCTCGGTAAATAATTCCTAATCCGCAAAATTACTTGTCGGTCGGGCAGAGAGTTGGGGGTAACCTTTGATTGAAATGTGGAAAAAATTCCGTTTCAATATTTCGAATGTCAAGTAGAAAACTGCCAACTTTGAAACCTCTTTTCGTTCACGGCGTCAGATGTGTTTTCCCGCCGGAATTTTTTCACCAATGCAACGAGACGATTTGAAGCCGACGACGAGACTTAACCGGATTTATTATCAGTTGACGTCATCATAATAACATGTGGTACGCAGATGAGAAAAGGCCTGTGAAATCTATGATATACATGGATTGCTTTCGTTTTTACGATATAAATATATTAAAAATCCTGGATAAAGGGATTGTCAGAGGTCAGGAATTAATACGAACTTTATTAAGAGACTCGGTCAGTCAGTTATGTGCCAAACGTGATATACGCTTAGGCGATCATGTATCTTTCGATACATGACTGACGAGACAGATTTTTCCCCGCAGTAGGTTGCCATTTCTTTCTGCGGTAGACCAGTTGCCATCCAAGGCTATAGAACCCGTCCTGCTATTTACCCATAGAGGAGGGGAGAGAGAAGTATAGGATTCATACCTTTCTAAAGAGTATTAGCACGTAAGTAAATGCAATGGATTCAGCTGGAAATCGAACTAATCTCCGATTCCACCATCCGAGCCGCTTTCCATCGTACCTCCTACATTAACAGACTAGGGTTGTTAAATATACAACATAGGTGTATTGGTTTCGTTTTTACAATTAAAAATTTAAAAAAAGCTTAAGGAATTATCAGAGGTCATGAATTAATACTACCTTTATTAACAGAATGAAGCTGTAAATATATAATGTAGACGCATTACTTTCGTTTGCTTTGGGGAAAACCTCTAAACGTTGTCTGTATTACTGGGAAAGCGAGAGATTGACAAAGCTTTCGTGAGGAGAAAGGACAATAAAAGAACAGAGTTGCGATTGAAAGTTGCATTTAAACTTTTGAAGATTGTACGTGCC
>OZ010597.1:90034493-90051993 GCA_963932145.1 Acanthosepion lycidas
TCACTCCTATCTGATCTTGCTCCAAATTTTCTGTAACCCCTTGCGCCCTAGTGGCTTCCCGCCTTGCTTGGGGTGAAAAAAAAATTAATCCGTTTGTGTGAATAAGTAGCACAACAAAGACCCAGAGGTTTGGTAAAGACTTTTTTTTAAGTACTTAGAGCAACAAAACAGGAAATTGTGGAGAGCCATGGCTGTGAAAGGAAACACCAGATAAAAGAAGCCGCCTGCTGAGAGGAAGTTACCAGAAAGTTGCATTCGTCTTTGAAGGTCCTGGAAATGCAGTTTAGTCTAGCCACAGGAGCATTTTCAGTAGCAATAAGCTACAGACAGCCGCACTTGGCTTTGTAATATTTATGGCTTTTTGTTGTTGTTCTTGTTGTTTTCAAACATGGTGTCTTGTTGCCGAAAAAAAAATGTCGCTCTTTGTTGTATGTTTAGGCGAAACAGTGGGAAGAACAAGAAGGAAAACACTTCAGTAGGCAAGAGCAATTTACGGGCTCGGATAAACGGATTTGTCGGTAAGATTCGATGAACATCATTTACAGAAGAGATTGTTTTTCATACAAAGAGGCTTTTATTGTGTGCCGCCGACGGCCGCTAGATGATCGGGTGGCCGCCAATGTTCGTAAGTAGTACACAACATTGACGTGTGACATGTCGGCAGCCTCATTACACGTAGAGGCAAAGCAAAAAAAGTAACGCGAATATAAGCTGTCTTGATGAAGACGCACAACCCTATTAGACATCCTCTCACTCTCGCACTCATCCACCCTCTCTCTCTCCCACTCTCTGTCACACGCACATACACTTATATATATATAGAGAGAGAGAGACAGACAGACAGAGCAAGAGAGACGGGCGGAGGAGAGAAATAGATAAACGTTGATGAAACAGGTTGAAAAAAATATGTTGAAACACTTATAGATAAAATACATATAAGTTCTCAACAGTTTTTTTTTCTCGCACTTTTCGCTTGGTGAAATCTCTACCTGCATCATGCTTTCCAACCAACTTTGATCTTCAAAAATTTAAATGCAATGTCAATCGTTATCTACTGTCTTCTTGATTCCTCTTTCTTTATTGTTCTCACTTCTCGACTGTGGAACTCTCTTCCGGCTTCATGCATTCCAGCCAATTTCGATCTTCAAATATTTAAATGCAATGTCAATCGTTATCTACTGTCTTCTTGATTCCTCTTCCTTTATTGTTCTCACTTCTCGCCTGTGGAACTCTCTTCCGGCTTCATGCTTTCCAGCCAACTTTGATCTTCAAAAGTTTTAATTCAATGTCAATCGTTATCTACTGTCTGCTTGATTCCTCTTCTTTTATTGTTCTCACTTCTCGCCTGTGGAACACTCTTCTGGCTTCATGCTTTCCAACCAACTTTGATCTTGAAAAATTTAAATGCAATGTCAATCGTTATCTACTGTCTTCTTGATTCCTCTTCGTTTATTGTTCTCACTCGTTCATAATGTTTGTCTTTTTCTTATTCTTTCCCTCCCAGTAACCCGTTGTTTCTTAGTGGATTTACTGCTTTGCTTGGGATAAATTTTATATATACACACACACACACACACACACACACACACATATATATATATATATATATATATATATATATATATATATATATATATATATATATTAATCGAATGTATATGTGTGTTTTATTTGCTTGTCTATCAATATATCTGTCTATCTCTATTCACACACGCGTATATACATTTATATGGAGACACACACGCACACACACGCACACACACGCACATATATATATATATATATATATATATATATATATATATATATATATATATATATATATATATATATATACAGATAGATAGTTCATTGTCCCAGTGTGTTTATGTCTATCTTGCTAGCTATCTTTCTCTCTGTCTATTGCTTTTGTGTCTTCATATCTATGTTACTGTATGTCCATATATCAATATCTCTCTCTCTTCAGATATATATATATATATATATATATATATATATATATATATATATATTAATGTATATTTGGGCAGCAACCGTTCTTGAAATAAATTAAAGTTAAATATAACAAGCAAGGAAAATTTGATTAATTTTTCTATTAGCTTTTACAGCATTCGTCCGTTTTGTGGGAGTACGAAAAATTTCGACAATGTCCATTGTCCCAAGCGGTTTCGGCTACTTCTTCAGCCATTTTCAAGAGGGGTTTTGTCTTAGGTTTTCTAATTTTCCCTTTTTCGTTTGACTGGCTGAGTTGCATTTTATTTTTGTTTCGTTTTGAATAGAAACGTTTTTAAAACGGTAAAAAAAAAACAAAGAACGCTGGGGGAAAAAAATGATCTTTTGGAGGGGCGAACCGGGTTTGTTTTAAACCATTGTCTTAAAATGTCGAAGGAAATCGTTCATTTCTCTCATGCTTAATAAAAGTAGAATTCTTTTGGACAATGTCGGTCAAAGACCAATGCCACACCGTTTTCTTTTTATTCTAAGAAATCAATACCATCGCTCAGAGTCACAGTGTAAACGAATAGCAGAGATGGATAATAGATGTGGTCTCTGCAATATTTTCAACATATGAAACAATTTATAAATATCCCGCTGAGAAACTTTTAACTTACACGTGTGATCAAAACACACATATATACAATCCATTTGTGACTATCTGATTTCAATACATAATTGCATAATTTTACTTACTGTTTTCAATCTATTTTCTGTCCTTACATAAAAACGGGCCTCGCTTTTTTTCGTGGTAAGAATTTCGCCTTCTGTCAAATAAAATATTAATTTAAACACAAAAGACAAAATACAAATCGGGAGAGACAAAAATACACACATTCCTCGCTTGCCAGTTGTTGTCTTCGTTTTCATGTATGTCCCTTCAGGACGTGGGTGATCATAGCTCTCCACAACTTCCTGACCTGAAGTTCATATTTGTCTTTTTACTATCTCTCCTAATCTTGACATAGGCAATCCCGTGAGAAAGTTCATTCGCTGATTTCCATTTTGCCATCAATCTGTGCTGTGTGTGCCAGATTTTCCAAGCCCCTTTTCCTCATTCTGTATACGAGAAATTTCAACCGTTTCTTTCTGATTCTAGGTATAAGTGTCCTTTTTGTTTCCATTTTCTTAAAATTCGTTCGGCTCATGGTATTCTCAGCATCCTTCTGTAGAACGCCATTTTTGTTGCCTCAAATCTCTTCTTCATCTGTGACGACATTGTCCAGCATTGACTGCCATATAGGAAGACTGATATTACAAACAGTTCAGTACTCTTTTCTTTGTTTCTATTGCTTCAGGTCTCTTCTTCATCTGTGAGGAGATTGTCCAGCATTCACTATCATATAGGAGGACTGATATTTCAAACAGTTCAATACTCTTTTATTTCTATTGCTTCAATTCACTTCTACATGTGAGGAAAAAGATCCTTTGGGTAAGGGTAATAAAACAATTAAGATTTGTCCGAGATAGGGCGAGGAAAGATATTCCTTATTCTTATCTTTTAATGACCCCTGTGTGTTCTTAGATCTATATTTTTTTTGTTTTTGTCAGCATGCGTATGTATACGTATAACTTTTTCAGTGGCAGTACAAGAAAGACATTTGTGTCACTAAACATAAAAAAGAGAATGTCTAATATCGATAATGTTTAACATCAAAAAAATAAGAAAAATTAATTCCTTTTAATAATATGCGGAAATTGTTACTCTTTGCCTGATGAAGGTCGCAAGACCGGAAGCCCGTGTAGCAAAGAATGGAAAATAAAGCATAATTTATATATATATACTTTTAAACTTACATTACAACCAACAACGTTTGCGGTTTCTCTCTTCTTTCTAATATATATATATATATATATATATATATATATATATATATATATATATATATATGTGTGTGTGTGTGTGTTAATGTGTGTGTATGTGTGTGTGTGTGTGTGTGTGTGAATGGTGGCAATGGTGACAGAATGATAATCAAGATGGACAGATGTTCCCTCAGGGAAGGCCCGTGGCTTGATCGCCTATTGGGCTTTAAACTCAGCTCAGACCTCAAGTGGAACTCGTACACACGATCTATCGTTAAAGATGCAGGGAAAATTGCTCGGTTCATTGTATCTCTCCATGTACTTTCATCTACCTTGGCAATAGGCAAATCCACCGGAAAATGAAGAACTACTGCCATATATATGAACAGAATCTGCCCAGTGTTAATTGTCTATTCTCAATTGAGTCTAATCGGAAAACAATTATTACGTAACTATTCCGTACCTTTTCTTTGTTTCTAACTAAATTTCTATGTTTCATAATACGTATTACCTTGCTTAGCTTTTCAAAGGCATCTTTCGTTATTCCAATGCGCCTTCCGATTTCGCTGTCGCATTTTTCGTCCTGTTTTAAAACACTTCCTAGATATTTAAATTTTGGTACTGGCTTGATTTTCGTGTTTCCAACTGTACCTTTTTTTATGACAAGCTTACATTCTGTATTCTTTCAATTGATGTTTAATCCCTAGTGGGGGGTCAATATTTTAACGACTGAAATTCACGAATAATTGAAACATCATAATTGCAAACCAGTTACAGTGTTTTCTCGATTACCCGAACTGGATGTGAGATGAAGGGAAACATTAAAAACACCCAAACGTTTTTTCAACACTCCAAACTAAACGCATTCTAATATTTCATCTCCGACAAGCGTTTTGAGAATTTAGGAAACTATCTCTTGGCCGGGCGCTTAAAATATTCTTTCACCATTGGGGTTCGAATCTGATCAGAGTCGATTTTTCAGGAAGGTGACTTTTTGATGTTATCAGCCTTGGGCTACCTGAAAATAATACTACGCGTTGTTCGTTAATGGTTATGCTTGCACAAAGTTTCAAGTCATCGTGACCGAGGGTTTGAGCGTATTGAACTTATTTAAACTGCTGACCACGCCAGATAATGCATTATTTTCCAGAAACTTTAACCATGGTTCGCTATCAATATTTTTATAAACAATTCACCCCAAGCAAGGTGATAATGCCACTAAGATGCAAGAGGCTGCTGAGAGTGAAAGAGAACGAAAAATACTCTGGAAGGGAAGTCAGTCCTAAACAGAAAATAATGGATAAACCTCTACTCCTGTTTAAAAGACCGAGGAGGAGTTTGAACCGGTGGTCCTACTGAGGAAAATATAAATAAATAGTAAATAAAATTTAGGCGGAGACGTTAAAAGTATATAGTTGGAGTAGAAGGAACCGGAAACCCAATCGGAAACGGGAAACCAAGTTGGACTCTGAGTTGTACATGAAGAAATATGCCTGAGCTGGCGTCTGCAACTGGGGATTGGTAGACACGCATACTTGGTTACGACCGGTCAGCCATTATTCAGCTGAATAAAACACCACTAAAATCAGTTCAAATAAATTTTGTCAATTTCCACGTTGTTTTTGTACAAGAAAATAGGTGCATTTGAATTATCACAGTTTAGTCATCGTCCTGGGTATGACGATAAACTACATCCGGCAGTAAGGCCTCTGATCCGGAGGTTTTTAGGAGACTGTGGCTACCTTTTATTTTCTGTTGTTCCTAGGTCCACATTGACCTGGAGTGGTAGCACCTGTTACGGTCCTAGATAAGGGCAAATAGCACCTCCACCAAAAAAAAAAAAAAAAAAAAAAATCAGCAGGTCATTTTTATAGTAAAATGACCAAGAATACATTTTTATAGAAAATGACAATCAGCGAGGCACTAAAGTATAAAAACATTTTTATAAAAAAAAATATCTGAATTACATTTTTGTAGCGAAATTACCAGTCGAATGTAAAAAAAAAAAGGTCTACAAACTCTAGGTTTGTCCAATTTTTCGCCCCCAAAAACGCATAGCATGAAGAAAAAAGGCCCTAAATTTAATAAAAACGAAGTTTTTTCGTGGAAATGTTTATGTTATTATTAAGAGGAATGACCATGGTATTTTTTAATTAATTTAAAAAATTTTTTTATTCCTTTGCAGTATGTTTTAAATTTAGGTTGAATATCTTTTTTTTTATACATCAGCGGTCGGGTAATATTTAGCATTTCTTGTTTATCAGTTGAAAAACACATTGATTTGTAAAATCTTGCAAAAATCAAATAATTGTCGGATTTTAAGGAAACCTTCAGAATTTATTCACAAATGAATGAAGTTACTTTAGAAATGTTCGTTTTTTTTTTTTCGAAAGTCATGGTAAAAATATTTTTTATATCTGTTACCTACAATCTAATTTTATGAAAACTTGAAAACTTATTTTTCTAAACATATTTTTACTCTGAAAGTATAAAATTATCTACAAAATATTTAAATTTCGGCATTAAATAACCCATAGACGTTGATATATCGCTAAACAAAATTCATTAGATTTTGGTCATACCACAGACTATGGCTTACGATAATCTCAGATGAGGACGACACACGTGGATCATTCTTAAATGAGAAATGGATTGTCTTATCTTTTACCGGTATGTAACAAAGTTGAACTTTTAACCGCCATCGGAAACGTTGAAGGCGGGGGCGGAGATGATAAGATTATTACGGATGTTGTACTTCAACGGACCCAAATGTCCATTTTCTAACAGCGAAGCGATGATAATGTTCGAGAGATACCAGAAGCTACCTTTACATATATTCTACTTCATGTGTCGTGTCCTTTCAGGAAGTAGGTGATCATAGCTCTCCACTATTTTCTGTCGTTTGTAGCACTTAATAAATTTTGTTTTTTTGTTATGTCCCCTAAATCTTGTTCCGACATCCACTTATGTTTTAATTTAGTAAGTTTGGGTTAATTTTAAGTCTAACACCCGTACTCAGTCCGCATTAAAAAATTTCCAGAATTCTTACATTTATGTGTAATTATACCTGCTCCGTTCGAATCTGGCTTGATAAATTTGATAAAATCTACCGTTTTGGAGTAATCGACAGTGAAAGTTTGGGATTCAATCGCGTCGTTGGTGGTAGCCATTACTCGCCTTGTTTGCATACATTCGCTGCGGAAAGCTAAACGCGGAACTGATCTTTTTTCTTTAAATTTGTCTCAATTACTGCGCACGAGAACTATTTACTTAGACACGCTCAGTTTGCGCAATGATACCTGGACTGAGAACTATTCTGCAGCGAATGTATGCAAACAACGCCAGTAATGGCTGCCCGCGATGCGAACGAATCCGAACTTTTACTGTCAATAATTTCAAAACGGTAGATTTTATCAAGCCAGATTCGAATGGAGCATGTGCAATTACACCTAAATGTAACTATTCTGGAAATTTTTAATGCTGACTAAGCATGGTTGTTACATTGCAAATTAACCTAAGTATGTTATATATTGTGAAATATATTATACTTTGTTATATCTATTTAAGTGTGCTATACCTTTAAAGACATTTTTATGTTTATACATTCTTTTTATAGATACAAGTATTTAAGTAAATGCTCTGTTTATAATAAACAACATTTACCAGTCTGAATGTCCGAGAAATTTTCATAGAAAATATTCGTCCTATACGGAACCGTCATATAGCCTGACGTGCCTTACCGCTCGGCCACAAAAGATCGTTCGGTTGGCAAGGTCGAATTTACTGCTTATAAACTTCAATCTTCCATGAATCTCTCACGTACATTCATAAACTGCTCATGGCGTATCAAATGTAAACAAATGACGTCACACATTATGAAATGGACATTTTTATGTTTAACATTCTTTTTATAGATACAAGTATTTAAGTAAATGCTCTGTTTATAATAAACAGTATTAAATAACATTTACCGGCCTTAATGTTACGTATGTTATAACTTATTATATCCATTTAACTATGTTATATCTTGTTTTCCTTTCTCCCTATTGCTTCCAGTCTGTCAGAGTATCAGATTTCCCAAGCCCTCTTTCTTCACTATGTACGCTAGAAATTTCAGCTGTCTCTTCCTGATGTTAAGTATAAGTTTTCTTTTTGTTTCCATTGTCTCTAAAACCTCATCAATGCTCACATGTTCGCTCCATGGTATCCTCAGCTTCTATCTGTAGAACCACATTTCTCTTGCTTCAAATCTCTCCTTTATCTTTGTGGAGATGTTCCAGGACTCACTGCCATATAGGAGGGCAAATATCACGTGACAGTTCAGAACACTTTTCTTTGTCTCTAAAAAAGTTTTCCTGTCTCTTAATACACTGCTTAGCTTTTGGAAAGCATCTTTGGCCATCCCAATGCGTCATTTCAGTGTCACGCTTCCCGTCCTTTGGTAGAACATTTCCCAGATATTTAAATTTTTGTACTTTCCATTTTTTAGCTCATCCGTTTGTTAACAACAATACATTCTGTCTTTTTGCAGTTGGTGTTTAGACATTTCTTCTTGCTTTCCTTCACCACCCTTCTGTAGGATCTTTAGTAGTTTTCTTTTATATATACATCTATTTTAATCCAGCTTCGGGTGTTAGCGGCAATAAAACGCGACCAAGTCACAAACAGACGAAAAGCTGACACATTTTTACATCAAAATTAAACTGGATAAAATCATGAACAAGGCGTTATTTGATGATATAAATGTTAAATTTATTTCATAAAATGTCTTTTTTTTTTTTTAAATTCTATTTCTATAATTTATGTATTCAGTTATCTGCTATTATGGATTAGGTGAACAACCCCTGTCCCAAGGTGTCTGGATAACCGAGTCAGTAGAGTATGAGTATAAGGTTTATATTTCAATTTAACTTAGAACAAAAAACCCCCAAAAACTTAGTTTGTCACATCGGAAACGGGTGACGAAAATAATTTCAACTTTGTAGGCTAAACGGTAAAGCTCAGTCCCGATGGTTGCCAAAAATGGAGGATATGAGTTATTATAAACAAATAGCGTATAGTGTGGAATAGCAATTGAACAATGAATAATATCGTTCAACAACTAAATCTGAATTAAGTTTTTTGTTTGGTTTTTGTAGGCTAAACGGTAAAGCTTAGTCCCGTTGGTTGCCAAAGATGGAAGATATGAGTTTAAATCTAATCAGACGCTAATTGTGTTCACTTATATGTTGTGGGTGGATGTGCAGCTAGCGTAGTCGTTATCGGTACGGAAAGTGGACTCGGAGTATCGAGTTCGAATTCCAACTTAAGGCGTTGCGTTCGTTTTCATACAAATACCCTTAAAAAGAAGTTAATAGCAGAGAACACTGGCCTCTCTAGCAGGGATCGAGGAACTTCTCTGAATTCGAAACTGGTTTAAAAAGTAGTAAGTTACATCAGGCAAAATATTTCTCGGACAAGTAGTAACAAAATATACAAACATAAACATTTACCACATTTAAATCAACGGTGACGGAAATAATTTCAACTCGAGGATAATTTGAGTTCGATTTGAGTTCAAGCCCCGCGCTCAGTTTCTAATAAACATTTCCCGAATAGTTCCATTTAGGTGTAAATGCTTAATTCGAAAATAACAAAGAAATTTTGATAACATCTACCATTTTGGAATTATCGATAATAAAAGTTCGGACTCATTCGCGTAGCGGTGGATGAAGCTGAAATTAATTCTGCACTTCCACAGAACTATGTAAGCAACTTTATGCGTAGTGATTCAGAGAAGTGAGGAGTTCAACTGTGAGATGGTAACTACAGTGAGTTTCGACCTGAGTGAAAGACTATCAATATATCCATATTGCTGGGCGTGTCCGTGACAGAGGCGAGCCTTCATCCTGGCGGATAGCAGCTATGGTCTGACCTAGAGAGAGAAAGACTACACTAGGGTCTACTTGCACAAGTCACGCTACGCTTGAATAAATACTCCCCCGGCTTTCAATTCAGACATGTGGATGGAACTGATCAGGTGCTCAGCTGGGCAACAACGCCATAAGCACAATAGGACTGATTACTTTTATTATTTCCTTTGATTTCTGTTGTATACAAATTTCGTTCCGGGTCCCAACCAGAGATCTAACGTAAGAAATAGCTTCATGACATTTTCCACTGATCATTTTCGTAAAAAAAGAAGAAAAAACTAAGGATGCATAGTACAGTGGATAAAGGCGTTAGTCAGATCCAGTGACAGGACCCATAGAGTGTGAGTTCAATACCCAGTTAAGGCAGTGGAGAACTTTCAGAGGGGAATTAACAGGAGATAACTGATATCCGGTAGACATGGCACGTGGAACCAGAACAGTGTACCACAGTGAGCCAAATCAAGGGTTCAGTTCGACATTCCAACCACCTGAAGAAGGCCGGAGCGTACAACGTTGTAATAAATATGGCGACAATAGTCCGAATAATGTAAATGGTGTACATAATACCTCATCTCAAAAATATAGACAGATACTGAAAGACCGGAACCTCGTTATAAATATGTCAACAAAGATGAAGACAATAGTCCGAATAATGTAAATAGTGTACATAATACCTCATCTCAGAAATATAGACAGATACTGAAAGGTAGAAATGTAATAAATCTGGCAAGAAAGATGAAGACAATAGTCCGAATAATGTAAATAGTGTATATAATACCTCATCTCAGAAGTATAGACAGATACTGAATGGCCGAAACGTTTTAATAAATATGGCGACAAAGATGAGAACAATAGTCCAAATAATGTAAATAGTGTACATAATACCTCATCTCAGAAATATAGACAGATACTGAAAGGCCGAAACGTTGTAATAAATATGGCGACAAAGATGAGGACAATAGTCAAAATAATGTAAATAGTGTACATAATACCTCATCTCAGAAATGTAGACAGATACTGAAAGGTAGAAATGTAATAAATCTGGCAAGAAAGATGAAGACAATAGTCCGAATAATGTAAATAGTGTATATAATACCTCATCTCAGAAGTATAGACAGATACTGAAAGGCGTGTGCTCCAACTGCAACTGGAATTACGGATGACCTCATGTGCCACAATAGTTTTAGATTCCCATTTCAAGATCCTTGTATTTTGATAGTCTTTTGAAGATCTTTAAAGATACATTAAAATCTGCATGAATTTCCATGTCAATAAAAATGCACATTCTGTTCTTGTGGCCTTTGATTACGATGTCTGGGCGATTAACTTTGATTGTTCTGTCTTTGTGTATTGTAAAGTCTCCTAAAATTATTCCAGATCCTATCTCCGTAATCGGGTCTAGGGAATGTTCATACCAGTTTCTTACAGTTTCCTTCCCGTAAAGGTTGCATATTTACAAATGCAGATATTGGCCCAATCTATCATGCCGCGTTTTATATTCAGTGGATGCTAACACCGTGCAACTTGATAAAAGCTTGTCAATTGTTTCTGAATAGTTAACACAATTTTTCATATTATTATTATTATTATTATTATTATTATTATTTGTGTATGTTATATTTCCTGCTTTGTATCCTGTCGAGCCGGGTTTAAATTTTGGTCATTAGGCTCTATAGGAGAATTGTCATTTGATTGATAGCAATTTTCTTAGTATATAGGGTGTTCATAGTAAGGCGATCTTCTGGGCAACTTGCATGTTGATGTTACCTGGGACATTGTTACTATTATCATTATTAGAGGAGATTACCTTAAATTTTAAATCTGCCAAACCTAAGATTACTGTTAGCCAGCAAGGTAGATTAGGTAAAAAAGTGATAAAGTTTAAGGAAACTTTATGCAGTAATAGATTATTATTATTATTATTATTATTATTATTATTATTATTATTATTATTATTATTATTATTATTATTTGTGTATGTTATGTCTTTTGCTTTCTATCCCATAGCGCCGGGTCCAAACTATGGCCCTTAGGCCCTATAGGAGAATTGTCATTTGACTGATAGCACTTTTCTTAGTAGGGCGATCTTCTGGGCAACTTGTATGTTGGTGTTACCTGGGACACTGTTAGTAAAATTGTCCATTCCTTTTCTCATGAGGCCCGGTGCTCCGATTACTATTGGTACAGTTTTAGTCTTCATTCCTCACATTCTGTTAATCTCGATCTCCAGGTCCTTGTATTTGGGCAATTTCTCGATAATTTTCATGGAGGTGTTTCTCTCAAATGGCACTGCTATGTCAATAAGCATACACTTCCTGAATGTCTTGTCTTTTATGATAATATCAGGTCTGCTGGCTTTTATTTCCCTGTCAGTTTGAATTGGCATGTCCCAGAGGATAGTTACATCGTTATTTTGGGTAACTGTGCTTGGTTGGTGTTCATACCATCTCTCAGTGGTTTTGATTTTGTGCTTCTTGCATATCTTCCAGTGCACATATTATTATTATTATTATTATTATTATTATTATTATTATTATTATTATTATTTGACGAGCATTTATTTCAACTTAATTTCATCGCAACTCCCAGGTTGTCATTCTCCGACCGCAAATCGAAAGAAAGCAAGAGTGCCTAGCAACGCGGTGACCTGTTTTATTTATTTATTTGTTTATTTATTATTACCCGACCCGCTCTGTTTGCTTAACGATCGTAAAATGTCGATTTGGGAGTTGCGAAGAAAGAATATCAAAATTTTGGATGAAAGAACGTTACCCCCAACACCCGACGCCCGCCCCCCAAAAATTCAGTTATAATTTATAGAACGTCATCAAGGAAATTGGAACACTAGCACGCACATACACAAACACGAGCACTCGCATATATATATATATATATATATATATATATATATATATATATATATATATATATATATATTAGGTTGGTGCAAAAATAAGGACGTAATAATGTCGTTTTTTGACGTATTTTTTAACGTCAAAAAACGACATTATTACGTCATTATTTTTGCACCAACCTAATATATATGTTTGTGTGTGTGTCTATAATTAAATAAGGAAAACATGTGTGCTTTGGGGATATTACTGTTTACATAGAACTTAATAATCTATTCATCTGAATAAAGTGCGAACAAGATAATAAGTAGGGGGATTTAACTTTTAAAAATAAATCCGACGACTTGAAAGTAATATGCAGGTGTTTCTGTGATTAATCTTAAATACTCTCAGCATTCACTCGTGAATCTTCGAGGTCTTTCCGGGCAGTCACTGGATCTAACCAACGCCTTTATCCACTGGGCCATGTGTGACTAGACCCAAAGAGTTGTGAGTTCAATACCAGGCTACAGCAGTGGTGAACCAAAAAACAAAAAACAAAAAAAACTTGGAGAGTTGAGTTAAAGGGAAATAACTAAGACATCCGGAAGAGGCATGCCACGTGGAACTAGAACAATCTACCCCACACCCGGTGGAGCAAATAAAGGGTTCGATTCGAAATACCAATCACCTGAAGACGGCCGAAACGTTGTGAATATGGCAATGAAGATGAGGATAACAGTGTGAATAATGTAAAAAATGCAAGTAATCATAATACCTCATCTCAGAGATATAGAGGCCGAAACGTTGTGAATATGGTAATGAAGATGAGGATAACAGTCCGAATAATGTAAAAAATGTAATAGTAAAATATTTTTTCTCATTTTGTTGAAATATTTTTTAGGTCTGTCATTTGATGAAAAAGTACATGCGCAAGTAAACATACATACGCATACGCACACACACACACACACACACACACACACACACACACACACACTCTCACACACACACACGCACACACTCACTCACACACACACACACACACACGCACACACACACACACACACACACACACAATTTGAATAAAACTGAAGTGGTTATCCATTGGTTAAATTTCCTTTCTCACTGGTAACAAACTTTGGGTGATAGGAAAGGGTACAAGTCAAAATGTGCGGTCCTTTGAAATCATTTTCATGAAATAATCTGTATTTAAACTGAATAGATTTTATAGTAACTATTTTAAATGAAAAAAAAAACAATTTAGATTTGAAATTATATCATCTTTACCTTCAGGGAAACGTCGTGTATCGAATTAATAAACATAATAATTCTTTGATAAGTTTTGAATTGTCTGGAACAGATGGGCGCCTGCCAAAAAGCACATTTCGTAAACATTTTCTTAATACTATAATCCATTCAATAAAGGCTCTAGAGCCACTCAAGTTAGAGCTAACCTCTGCATATAAAGGGAAAAAGTGTTGTTCTTTGAAGTTATTTTTAATGACAACGTTTTTCCTAACAAATGTCGTTTAACGAACAAAGAATTTAGATTTGAAATTTGATCGCCGTCAGGTACATTGTCTTGATGTTATGGTTAGCAAGCCTTTCTCGTTAGATCACTAACAACTGACTAGTGCGTTCAATCCTCACTGGGAACCCCATAGTTTCAGCCTTGGACCACGTCGAAACCGCGCTTAGAAAATCGACAACTAATATGGAAGAGAAAAACGAATGGCTGGATGTTTGCGTAGTAGAAATGGAATGTAAGAGCTTCAGACTTCGAGTGAGGGAGAAAATTAGGGGACTGGGGAGGAGACGTCTTTGTGGGCCCGAGCAGTGAACTCTGGAGGTGTGTCATCTCGTCAGGGAGAGATCATATCACAGCTGTTCTGATCTTAACTAGCCCGCCGGCAAACACAGTGAGTGTCCCCCGGGATAAGAAGTGGAAGGTACTGTGACTTTTTTGAGTAACACATACCGCATTTGGCCACATAAACACACCTCTATAAGCACATATATGTTTGCAATGTAAGATTTCACGAATACATAAAAAATATAGTTTTAAAGTATGTTATATTTATAGGTGAAAGTGTTCAAAGCCACGGACAGAGCGTATGTAAATATAAAAGTAGACATTAAACTCAAAACCCAGAGGCGACTGTTTTCTTCATTCTTAAATGCAATCGTCAGGCTACACACACACACACACACACACACACATATATATATATATATATATATATATATATATGTTATTGAAATTAAATTGAATTAAAGTAACAAGCTCTGTTTCATCCTTCGCTTGAGGATGAAACAGGGGTTGTTACTTTAATTCAATTTAATTTCAATAATTATATTGATGGTTTCGGCTCTCGTTTTTGAAACATGAGAACTCTTATGTAGTGAAGAAATCATATTTTTTTTTAAAAATAATTATAATCTAAGCTCTACTTCTGTATGGAGCCCAGTTTTTTTTTTTTGTTAATAAAAACAAAAATACTAAAGAACCCTGGATTACTTACCTAACGTGTTCTTTCCTACTTTTCTACATACCTGCACACACACACACACACACATACACACACAAACATATATATATATATATATTATTTTCCAGGTTTTCAGAAAAAATCCTTTTGAGTTATTCAGCTAGAAATAGAACAGGTTAAAATCAACACTATTTACATTATTCGACTATTTCCTTATCTTTGTCGCTATATTTATTACAACGTTTCGGCCGTTGTACGCTCCGGCCTTATCAGGTCGTTGGAATGTCGAACTGGACCCTTTATTTCGCTCACTGGGTAAACTGTTCTAGTTCCATGTGCCGTGTCTAATTGGTGTCAGCTATCAGTTATCTCCTGTTAAATCCCCTCTGAAAGTTCTCCACTGCCGTAACTGGGTATTGAACTCACACTCTTTGGGTCCTGTCACTGGATCTAACCAAAATGGTACGGAGAATTCCAGTAAGTTATCCTTAATCATTTCTTAGATACAACATCAAAGTTTAATTTAACAACTGGACAATTTTGCGGTTGCACGATTTGGACTATATACAAATATATATATACAAATATATATATACATATATACATATATACATACATATATATATATATATATATATATATATATATATATATATATATATATATATATATATATATATATATATATATATATATATATATATATATATATATATATATGTGTGTGTGTGTGTGTGTGTGTGAGAGAGAGAATTTATCTATCTTAGTCTTTTCCTAATCTATCTATTTATCTACCTCAGTCTTTTTGTATTTATATATCCATCTCTCTATGTACATATAGTTCTTTATATTCTTCCTTTCTTAATATATATATATATATATATATATATATCTTTATATTTGTAATCGATGTCTGACTTCATATCTATCTATCTATCTATCTATCTATCTCAGCCTTTTCATAATCTATCTATCTATCTATCTATCTATCTCAGAATTTTTATAATCTATCTATCTATCTATCTATCTATCTATCTATCTATCATTCTATCTATCTATCTATCTATCTCAGACTTTTTATAATCTATCTATCTATCTATCTATCTATCTCAGTCTTTTTATAATCTATCTATCTATCTATCTATCTATCTCAGCCTTTTTATAATCTATCTATCTATCTATCTATCTATCTCAGACTTTTTATAATCTATCTATCTATCTATCTATCTATCTATCTATCTCAGACTTTTTATGATCTATCTATCTATCTATCTATCTATCTATCTATCTATCTATCTATCTATTTATCTCAGTCTTTTTATAATCTATCTATCTATCTATCTATCTATCTATCTATCTATCTATCTCAGGCTTTTTATAATCTATCTATCTATCTATCTATCTATCTATCTATCTATCTATCTATCTGTCTCGGTCGATCATATTCATCCATAATTGCACTGGGAGACAACTTCTAACCATTTTTTTTTTATTCGGTTCACTCTTGCTTGTAACGTCTATACGGCACATATGTAGGGAGCAATTGGCCAGTCAAAACATTCTAAACTCTATCAAGTTCTTCTACCATTTCCATCTTAGGTTTCTAAATTTCTTCTCCTCCTCTGACACTGTCATCGATGTGAAAGAAATAAAATAAAAAAAAAGGTCGGTTCGGCTAAGATGGGGACCCGGAGAAACGATATAGAATTCCGCACTTTAGGGACTAAAATGATATCATGTCAAAGAGGAAAGATGCCGTGTGAAAAAATCCTCAGGGGAAGCATTTTTAGGGACGGGACCATGCATTGGCTGACTGGACTTGATTGGACACACTTACTGACTTAATATACCCTCCCCTTCGTCTCGCACTGAAACCTAATGGCGGTTCGAATGAATGCTTTCAAATATGAGCTTAAAGGTTGTCAGCAATTTTATTAGATAAACCTACAAATAACATCAAAGAAAAGGCAAATACAGAGAAAATATACGAAACGCTGAAAGTTAAACAAATTCAAAAGTAAAGGGTAAAATAAAATGAGACAATTGCTTGGAAGACGAAGAACGTCAGTTGATGGTAAAAACAAAACGAACTCCCATTCTGTATCTAAGTCTGTTGAAAATCAGTCTCATCATATCTATCTATCTATCTCAGCCTTTTTATGCTATCTATCTCAGCTTTTTTATGATCTATCTATCTATCTATCTATCTATCTATCTATCTATCTCAGCTTTTTTATGATCTATCTATCTATCTATCTATCTATCTATCTATCTCAGCCTTTTTATGATCTATCTATCTATCTATCTATCTATCCATCTATCTCATCTTTTTATGATCTATCTATCTATCTATCTATCTATCTATCTATCTCAGCCTTTTTATGATCTATCTATCTATCTATCTATCTATCCATCTATCTCATCTTTTTATGATCTATCTATCTATCTATCTATCTATCTATTTATT
>OZ010597.1:90054493-90099493 GCA_963932145.1 Acanthosepion lycidas
ATCATCACCATTATCATTATCATCACCATCATCACCAGTCCCATGACGTGTGTGGTCGTACAGTAGCTGCGCAACAGAACTCCTGGCCAGCTCTCTCCACATGATCTGGGTTGAAATCAGGGGAGGCATTCATTTGTGTGTAGCGTGTCTTCGGCAAGTAGACCTGGCGGCAACCGTCCCTCTCCAGGACAAACTAAAACCGATGTCATCCCAAATTAAAGTCTCGACTCGGTCACGGAAACGCGGCCGGTGATTCCATCGGGAGCACCATCCACTTTGGTCGTTGACTTCTGTCTAGACATCACTCCGACCAGTGATTCCGTGTCAACGCAGCACTGGCTGCATAGAAAGCTACAGGGCCAATTCTAATCCCTTGTGATAGATGGACAAATATTTGGGCCAAAAACCTAACAACATCTAACCGTTTACATTCACAAATTCCTTTTAAGCATATCTCTGCAAAATGGAACTCAAACGAGATCGAGGTCAGACAATGTTTAAAAAATAATTACATTTTGTAAAACTAAATATGATTGGTTGATAAATTCTTCACATGCCTAAAAAATAAATTCCGGGGAAATTAGTTCAGAAATCCTTGGAGCCTACCGTTTTAAATACAAAACTTTCAGGAGCAGTGAGAGTCTAATGTTAACTCAAGACAATTCGGTGCGACATGAAGTCAGCCATCTCACGGAGTAGTTTTGTTAATCAACGACTCGTGAACATGACGTTAAATTTCAAAAAGGTTAAATCTGTAAAAGAACAATATGAATAAAGACAAAACGAAAACTTATCATAGCTGACGCGTTTCGTCGGCAAAGATAAGTTTCAGTCACTTGCTCACCGCAGTCAGGTTGCATCTCTGTGCGATTTTTATAAACACTTTCATGGTAGTTGTTCTGATGAGCTCTTCGCTATGGTTAGTACATTCTATGAATTTAAGTGCAGTAGTATATTGGTGCCACCAATTTACTTTTGAGGTAACTAAATGTAACCGTAACTGCTAGGCTAACAGTTTCTTATCCGACGCTTCATGTGTAACTCAATCCTGGCTCTATGCATTCCAGTTAATTTTAATCTATAAAAATTTAAATGCAATGTCAATTGCTATCAACTGTCCTCATGATTGTTCTTTCCTCTTTCTACTCATTACTAATGTTTCTGTTCCTTATTCCGCCACACCCTGTAACCACTTGTTTGTCAGTGGCTGTACAGCCTTGCTTGGGGTGGTACCGATTAAAAAGAAAAAAAAAAGGCGAACGACATAAGAAAAGAAAAAAAAGAAAAAGGTTTATACCCCGCAAAATACACGTATAACACCTGCAATATATATATATATATATATATATATATATATATATATATATATATATATATATATAGATAGATAGATAGATAGATAGATATGAAGAAATATAGTTTTAAGGTGTGCTATATTTATGGAATAAAGTGGCCTGACGATTGCATATAGCATGAAACAGACTGTCACCTCTAAGTGTTGACTTCTATGTTCACTTTTATATATATATATATATATATATATATATATATATATATATATATATATATATATATATATATAATTATTTATTCGAAAATTATAACATAAATATGTTATAAAATCACTACAAATATAGCCATTTTGTTTCAACGCTTCTGGTGTCTTATCATGTAATGGTGTTGAATGTAGAATAAAGAGTTTTAAAAGGTTCAAATTCATCCAAACATCCCTCGCTAAGGGAAATGCTTTTACATAAGCTGGAATGACCAATCAAAATACAAGTATATGAGAATTTTAAAAAAATTGACAGCGTACCTTAGTTATGATAATTAATTAATGCTTTAATGTTAGGGTTAGACTAAAATAGAATTCATTCTAACTAATTAATATTAAAAAAAAATCAAAATTACCAATTGTAAATTTTTAATTTAATCTGTATTAAGTTTCAAAAATTATAAAATTATTTAAAGAAGAAACCGAGGAAAAATATATATGCTTTATTATTTATTTTACTTTTATTGAAACGCCAAAATTCAGTTAGAATAAACGTCAAAATCTGTATATATGTATATAAATAATAGAATAAACGTTAAAATCTTGTATATATATATATATATATATATATATATATATATATATATATATATATATATATATATATATATATATGTGTGTGTGTGTCTGTGTGTATGTATGAAATATACGTTTATCCTGAAAGTAGGAAATGATGTAAAAAATACCTATAGTTTAAAGCATAAAATATTTAGATTTCGGCATTAAATAACCCATAGAGGTGTTGCTATGCCGCTAAACAAAAATAACCAAACCACTTCAGTCAGCCCTTCAAAACGCCGTGAGGAAAATTCTGCAAGTTTTTTTTTTTTTATATGGACAAGTTTTCTATAGACGCTAGTTTTAATGAGAGAATGTTTTGCCGCGAACGAAAAACGGTAATCGTTTGGTGCCAGGTCAGATAAATAAAACCGGTGGGGTTCAACAGACCAATCAAATTTCAACATTTTTCCTGTGTTATTCTCGCTATATTTGACTGTTGTAACCTAGATGAGGTTACTGAACAGAATACTCAAACAAAGGTTGGTATTAGGTTGGTGCAAAAATAATGCCGTTTTTTGACGTTTTTTTTTTAACGTCAAAAACGACGTTATTTTTGCACCAACCTAATAATAAACGAGAACACTTTCGACACGACCAACACATATAAGATGCGCCAGCGGCGCGTAGAAGTAGTAGTCAACTGCTAGAAGTGAGTCAAGTGAATTCCACAATGAATCTCCAACTGCAGGATATCTACAAACCGCCCCACGCAGTGAGATGTGGCACAAGGTCGAATTTAATTTGGGGTATCCGAGCCCGTAGACCCCGGTTGGGTAGCTGTTTCTCAAGACGAGACTATACCCTTCGACATAACCTCGTCTAGGGTTCAACCAGCACAACTGGAGACGAATCCCCAACTGCAGGATATCTACTAACCGCCCCACGCAGTCAGATGTGGCACAAGGCCGAATTTAATGTGGGGTTTCAGAGCCCGTAGGCTCGGCCAAATCTTCCTTGTAGGCCCCGTTTAAAACGGGATCGGGTTGCTGTTTCCCGAGACAAGACTCTGCCCTTCAACATAGCCTCGTCCGGGGATCCTCTCTACTCGGAAGCAGAGAGTTTGACCAGCTAGAGACGAATCTCCAACTGCAGACTAACAGACAATATTTACTACTGCATTTATGTGAAAGGGGACATACCAATTATCGTCTGTAGCTATGCTAGAACTGACCTTGCGTTATCACGGAAAAGGAGAACATTTTTCTATTGTCGAGTGAAGGGTGCATGTCGGTCAAACCTTTATGGACATGTTGCAGCTGCTGGATATATAAATATGCATTTAAGTGTTTCATTGCATTTTAAGAATTCATTGTTCTACATAACCCATTTTGCATCACTTGTTAAGGAACAGTGAGTTAGGATGGTACATAAGTCATAGAAATTAGTTTACTAAAAACGAAGATTCCTTCTGACTCATCCTGATGCATAGTTGTTGGGCTTCGTTGAGTGTAGCACAGGTCCAAATTCATTGGTAGAGCAGCCAGTGGAAAACGAGGTGAGAACCAACAATGATCTGAGAGACAACCTGTTATTTCAAGATCGTCCTATGATTGACGCTGAAATACAGATATTTATTGTGCTTAGACTAGTCGAGAGTAGGTCTATGGTAGCGGAGCGAAGAAAGAGTAAAAAAAAACAATTGCTAGCAATATCGTGTGTGTTTCGTTTGCTAAATATAGTCAAGCCCTTCGCCAGAGTGTTTTAAGTAGGAGAGGCCGATCTTTAAGTTGCGGTGTGGGGTGCGAGTAAGAATTTGCACACTAAAATTAGTTCACATACTTTTCAACGGTGAGGGAGTGCGAATTATTTACAGGGGAGCTGACGCCTCCCAGGACCCAGCTTGACAATGCGTCTGACTATAGTTCTACGCCAGAAGTACGTAACATATATATATATATATGTGTGTGTGTGTTTGTGTGTGTAAAAATTTCAGATTGAGTATATCTATAAAAGAATAAAAAAAGACAAAAGGAAAACTTATCTTAACCGACGCGTTTCGTCCTCTGAGGGACTTTATCAATGCACATTTGCCTTGATAAAGTCCCCCAGAGGGCTAAACGCGTCGGCTAAGGTAAGTTTACCTTTTGTCTTTATTGATATATATATACACACACACACACAGATATATATATATATATATATATATATATATATATATATATATATATATATATATATATATATATATATATATCACCAGCATATCTTCATTCAAACATGTTACGTTTCATTGAATAATATAGATATAACCGGAAATTAGTAAAAATAGAAAATGGCGATCAATGTTATATGCACTTGCTATATTCGTAATAAATTTTCTTGGTCGGTTGATTATGATATACAAGGCTTCGAGAATTTGAAGTTTTGGTTTTCGTGGTTTATTTGAGTTATCAATATATATATATATATATATATATATATATATATATATATATATATATATATATATATATATGTAAATTCCCAAGAAGATAGAATCCAGGTAGAATTCAATATTCAGGACTGAGTAAGAATATATATATAAAAGGTCTGATGAATTGGATCGTGATTACGATTCCAATGTAATAAATTATAACCATGGAATATTAGTGTTTGAGCCTTATATATATATATATATATATATATATATATATATATATATATATATATATATACTAAACTTAAACGAGACTGGCACTAGAATACATTAGAGGAGTTCCAAGTTAAGCAAAAAGACCATAAAGAGTAGTCAAGAAGAGCACAATACCAGATTAGGTAGAGAGACCCTTATGAGGATCAACGTGTTTAAATTATCGTATTTGAGGACAAAAATTCGTGCGTGCATATAAGACGTGTCCCCGTTTCAGAAGGGTATATTCAGGAAAAATAAATACTGTATAGACGGATAAAAATTGTAATGATAATATTAGCCGTTTCCTGAGAAGGAAACCTCTGACATTCAATGACTGACTAGTCAAGGCTACCGTCGGATGACATTCATGAAATCTATCTCTTGTTTCATGAAAATTGGCTTCTCAAGTGCAGTATCTGCTATTCCTGTTTGCAGTATTGACGGGGGCTTTCTTCCTGCCCTTTTCTTTGAAGTAGTTTGGAATGTCAGCATTTGAATATTTTATTATTTTGCCATCAAGTTAGTTGTGCTATCCATTTTAGTGGTTGCTTTTGTCCTCAAGTGATACCGTTTTCTGTTATTTGCCATTTGTGATTAAGCATCAAGTCTACAGGGGTTGAAGAAAACCTACACATTTACTTAGCTCAATCATAGATCTAACAAAGCACTTGATATAGATGACATTCTGTATATATTTTATTTATGAAAGATTTTTAAAACTGAGAATTAACTTTTGTTTACAAATGTGTCAAAATGGTCGATTTTTTTTTTGTAATGAAAAACGAATCATTTCTAATCAATATAATTTTTGACATACAGTACAAAATCTTTTGCTTACTGGAAATAGTAAATTTTAAATCCTTTAAAATTAAATTAAAGCTAAAACGAAAGATCCAAGAAAGCTTTTTCATTCTTAAAAAAAAACAACATTTTAAACCTTACGTATACCGAATTAGGGCTATGAATGATAGGAAATTGTGGAGAGCCATTATCGCCTACATGAACGAATAAACACGGCACATAAAAGATGGATAGTTATTTCTGTGTAATTGGTGTTTTTGTACGCATTGATAAACCTAAGTTATTCATTCTGTTTGGTAGAAAGGAAAACACTTCTTCCTGATTTCCTCTCATCTACCATCCACTTTTTTATGTCATTCGCTAGTTCAGAACATTGTGTGCGTCCGGGGGTTGGGGAAGGCAACAAAAGTTGTGTCTATCTTTTGTAGCTATCGCCAGACATACCGGGTGTAACAGCAAAATTGTCCATTTGTTAGAATAAGCTCTGAACCCTCGTATCTTAGAAATGATTAAATATATTGCTGTGGCCTTGTTAGGGCCAGAAATAAAAGAAACAAAGATTGAGTTAAACAAGTATATTAACAGAAACAGTAATACAAACATATACAAACGAGAGTGTTACAGCAAGAATGTTCGGTCTGACTGTCAGAGCTGACTGCTGGAAATTTCCCTCTTGTTACCATAACAGAAATTATCATCTGTTGTTCCAGTATTTAAGAACACCGACCCTTCCAAATATCGGCGTTCTACCTCGTTTTGGTGAACTACTAGAAACCCTAATTAGTTAAGCATCTCACATCGCAGAGTTTTCTTTCAGACATGCAATACGGCTTTCGTTTTTGTAGGTCAACTGTTGGTGCATTAACAACTATTGTGGAAAGAGTCTAAGAAGCTTCAGATAAGAATGTTGAAACTCGTGATGTTGCTTTCGACATCTTGAAAACGTTCGACAGGGTTTGGTATACTGGTCTTCTTCGCAAGGAATACGTGCAGAGACACCTACCCATGCGCCACACGGAACTACAAATACCCCCAACATTATATAACTGCTGATCAGAGAAGCCTCTCTATCAAAGTCACAGCAAGTGGTTAGTGTGATCACCAAAAAGTTAAAACAATCAAATCATTGTGACATTGGTAGAAGAAAGAATAAGAAATGGTAAACCATATCGTGAACAGGGAACAAGGGATGAAACTCTACTCCTGTTCAATAGATAGGGAAGGAGTGCAGAACGGTTCTAATAGTCACTTTTCTAGCACTTCACGCCTGTGGAATACTCTCTTGGTTTATTGTTTCCCTGCCACCTACGATCTTCAAAAATTTAAATGTAATATTAGTCACCATCTGTCTTTCTGAATCATTCTTTTATTGAACTTTTTCCCTCATTAAAGTCATCACATTCTCTTTCGCTCTCAGTGACTCTTTGCGTCTTAGTGGCATTATCGCCTTTTTTTGCGGGTGAAATAATTAAAAAAAATATGATAGTGCAACGCCAAGCCAGCTTGTTGTTTCATAGGCAGTTTAATTAGAGATAAAAGGGGGCAATTGAAATGCCCTCATGGTAGTCGGGGGAACATTGTCGTAAAGTTCAAAATATACCAACCGGAAATGTGATCATTGCGGTAAAACATTCCTTTATATGCGATATAATTTCAAACAAAAAATTTCGACGAAACAAAACCAAACGAGAAAAGCACAGAAGTCACATTATAAAAGTTTCATTTGACGCATAGTATCAAATTTAGAGATAAAGTTTCCGCCCGAAAAACATTTATGCTCTCATTTGCATCTGTGAATGGCTTCTTTGTGATCTTAAATTAATTGAAGTTTATTTGTTCTTAGAAAAAAACAATGAATACACAGTTTTATATATATATATATATATATATATATATATATATATATATATATATATATATATAGATAGATAGATAGACATAGACATATATAATTCCCTAAAGAAGTAATGGATGTTTTATTTATTCATTCCACAGATTTATATCACTTCAAGCGTTTTTTTTTGTTGTGTGTGATTATTCATATTTCAAAAAATGCTCCGTTTATTTATTAATTAGTACACTTGTGCACTTATTTATTTTCACCTACCGGCCTGAATATTCGGGAAATCTTTTGAAATAAAAATATGCGCTCTCATGCAAGATTTCGAACCGTCGTTAGATCTGACGCTCCTTAGCCGACTCTGCTAGGAAGAAGCGTTGCCAATAAAGCAAGGTCAACAGAGTCTTTAAGCGAAATGTTCCGAACCTTGCTCGATCGCCAAAGCTTCTTCCTAGCAGAGTTGGATAAGGCACGCCGGATCTAAATGTTTAATAAAGGGAATGTCTACTCAAATATGAATATCCACGAAAAATAACGATTAACATTATATATATATATATATATATATATATATATATATATATATATATGTGTGTGTGTGTGTGTGTGTAGCAGTATGTATATTTATATGTGTAGCAGTATATATATATATATATGTGTGTGTATGTGTCTGTATGTATGTATGTATGCAAAAATTTCTCAGAATTAACCTTTAGAAAAAGACAACATATATAAAAGAATGTGGAACTTTCGTTTTCTGACTTGAAAAAGTCCACATTGGACCAAACGGATCGGCTAAAACTACAGTCTATTGTCTTTTTTCCTTTACACACACACACACACACATACACACATATATGTATGTATTTATGTAAGGATGGATGTATGTAACAGTGTATAGCAGCATGTAGTAAGAATTTTTTTTCCTGATGATGGGCATGCTGGTCGAAACTAGTCGAGGAACTTAAATGTAAAAAGTAAAACAAAAATATTAATATACAACCCTGTGTTTCTGAAATTCTAATTTTTAACATTTTTATCGCTCAACACACACACACACACACACACACACACACACACACATATATATATATATATATATATATATATATATATATATATATATATATATATAGTTAATAAACAATAAAATTCAAAATCATCTCACATGTGGAATAACTATTTTCGGCAGACGAAGATATCAGTCTGTCTTGTCAACCCGCTAAGTGTACTGAGTTCGTGCCAGAAATAGAAATTTAACCATGAAAGCTAAAAAAAACAAACAAAAAAAAAAACAGTCTAAAAGTTAATACAGAATTTATCCATTTCAATGTTTCAGTCAGACCAAAGGCAAAGGGTAGCGTGGAAAGCCTTAAAGTGAAAAATTTTCATAAAATACAAAACCCGAATATTAACTTTAGGACATTAATTTGGGGTTATATGAAGAATGAAAGATTAATTTAAATTTAAAAGAGGAATAAAAGGGGTTTAAAAATAACTTTAAAATATATAGATAAAAGGATGTAAAGGATTAATGGAAAGAGAGTTGGGGAGATCTTAGAGTAGGCAAAAGTTTATAAGTTATAAATAATATAGTGTAAAGAGATTACAGAGGGAGAAATATAGAAATTAGAATTAGTTATACTTTCGACATTTGAAGAGTTAGAAGGCAATGATCATTATGTAAATATAGTAGCTAATTAAATGAAACCTATATTATGTAAATTTGAATTTGTTTTTATGTCGACATTTTAACACTAATTCATTCCTCTGATTCAATAGTTTGCTTTGATTATTGTATTTTATTGTTCTATTTTTTCTTCTAAACGTAAGTCACACCTATTAGGAACACACACACGCACGCACACACACACACAGATATATATATATATATATATATGTGTGTGTGTGTGTGTGTGTGTGTGTGTAAGTTTATTTAGGCGATCTTATATTTATACAAGTTTGGTTACAGACCAGCAACATTTTTAGGGATTTATTTATATTTTCTATATTACGGATTAATTTCTTGGTTTCCGCAACATGTTTAGGTTTAAAGTGAACAACGTCTGCGTACTTTCGACACTTGTTTGTCATTATCAACGACTTTGATTTTATTTATTATTTTTGCTTTTGTTAGTTGCTTCTTTTTCGCATATCACGTTTCCGAGATTTGATATAATTTTATTTATTTACCACACACACGCACAAACAAACGCACACACAGACACATATACAGACAAATATAGTGGTTTACTTAGCATACCGTTTCAAATGTATGGCGCACTCACTGAGAATCGAACTCACTTCTCAGACGCAAATAATCTCGTGATACACAAACACACATGCAAACATACTACTAATAATAATAATATTGGATGTATTGGGTCAGCAGATCATTATGTAAACATATATTGTTAAATATAACAATCAATGAAAGTCTACTATATCTGATCATGAGCCGTTCTAATCTTTTAAATTCTGGTGAAAATGTAGACAAAAATTGTCCAATATATGGATATTTTTTTTTGATTAAGTTGGTCCTTGATCTAAGCTTTCGGCTCACATGAGCCATCTTCAGAATGGTTATACAGACATTTAAACAAAGACATTCACCATCAAAGACAATATTTTGCTATGTTGACATAGAAGATTGCTATGCGATGATAACGGCCACGGAATAGCAGACGCAGTTCGTAAGTTCAAGATGTGGTTCTATGACATCATACCGCGATGGTGAATATCTTTTAAAAATGTCTGTATAACCACTCTGAAGATGGCTCATCTGAGCCGAAAGCTTAGATCAAGGACCAACTTAATCAAAAAATGTACAAATGTTGGATTATTTTTTCTTTTTTTTCACCCGAATTTAAAGTAAACAAACGAAGATTAGAACAGCTCCTGATCAAGGATAATAGACTTTCATTGTCTGTTATATTTAAGGAAGAAAGGATTTTATTAAGTTGTCTTGAGTACGCAGGCCGTTAGAAATAAAGCGTGACGTCTACTCAAATACGGGTAAATATGACTGATTAAAATAATCAAATTACTTTATAGAGTTGAACGCAATCTTCATAGGCCTGAAAATTGTGCTCAGAGTGCCGCTTCTTAGCGTTAAACCTAGAATATAATTTTATATATATACATATAAAAGATAACGATATTAAGGCAAGCTAACTTTGTAATAAAAGAACTCAATATTTAGCGACTAAGGGTACCATATCTGCAAAATCTCCAGTAGTCACAGTTACAGCGAACATCTAAATTTGTTTCTACGTATATTCAAATTTAACTCTTGATATCTCTCAGAGTCATTATATATACATCTCTTACATATTCTCTACGAAATCCGATCACAACATTTTACCTGTATATATGTGGCTACATGGACATACATATGATCTGATTTGCTATATGAAGGCATATCAACTTCTTTATGGGTCATTTGTTGCTGAAATTTAATTTCCTTGGGAGCTTTGAAGAAATAGATGTTATACTGTTTTCACAGTTGAATACATGGTAGATGATACTCAGCTTTTCTACATATATATATTTGTGCAAACATAATTACTAGAGGCGGTGATATATGTGTGTTTTATGATATATGTTATTCTGCTTTCACAGTTGAATTCATGGTAGATAATACTCAGCTTTTGTGCATATACATGTTTGTGTAGACGTAATTACTAGAGGCGGTGATATATGTGTGTTTTATGATATATGTTATTCTGCTTTCACAGTTGAATACATGGTAGATGATACTCAGCTTTTGTGCATATACATCTGTGGGCAGATATAATTACTAGAAGCGGTGATATATCTGTGTTTTATGATATATGTTATTCTGCTTTCACAGTTGAATACATGGTAGATGACACCCAGCTTTTGTGCATATACGTGTGTGTGCAGACATAATTACTAGAAGCGGTGTTATATGTGTGTTTTATGATATATGTTATTCTGCTTTCACAGTTGAATTCATGGTAGATAATACTCAGCTTTTGTGCATATACATGTTTGTGTAGACGTAATTACTAGAGGCGGCGATATATGTGTGTTTTATGATATATGTTATTCTGCTTTCACAGTTGAATACATGGTAGATGATACTCAGCTTTTGTGCATATACATCTGTGGGCAGATATAATTACTAGAAGCGGTGATGTATCTGTGTTTTATGATATATGTTATTCTGCTTTCACAGTTGACTACATGGTAGATGACACTCAGCTTTTGTGCATATACGTGTGTGCAGACATAATTACTAGAGGCGGTGTTATATGTGTGTTTTATGATATATGTTATTCTGCTTTCACAGTTGAATTCATGGTAGATAATACTCAGCTTTTGTGCATATACATGTTTGTGTAGACGTAATTACTAGAGGCGGCGATATATGTGTGTTTTATGATATATGTTATTCTGCTTTCACAGTTGAATACATGGTAGATGACACTCAGCTTTTGTGAATATATACGTTTGTGCGGACAAGATTACTAGAGGCTTGGATATGTGTTTTTTATGTTGTAGTTTTGTTGAATTTATGTTTTGAAATACAGTTTGATTTCTTTAAGAAATTGTAAAATATTATATGGATTAATGTCATGAAAGAGTTTGTTCATTTTGGTTGTTTAGTTGGTTGATTTTGTTTAGTTGCATATCAAACTCCAGGGGTTATTTAATGCTGAAATCTAAATATTTTGAACACAATTTTATGCCTTCATTTAAATATATTTTGAATGCAATTGCATGCTTTCAACTACAAATAAGTTGTATTGTTGGTCATTTTGCTATGAAATATTTTTTCTCGGAATTTTATAAAATTACATAAGGTGGGGTAACAGATATTAAAAAAAAAATAATTTTTTTTACCAAGAGTTTCTAAAAAAGAACATTTTTAAAAAATTATTTCATTTATTTGTGTATAATTCCTGAGAGTTCCATTAAAATCCGTCAATTATTTGATTTTTGCAAGAATTTCCAAATCAATATGTTTTTCACCGTAGAAAACACGCTAAAAGTTTCTAAACTAATCTCCCCACGCCCTTGACGCAAAAAAAAGAAGAGATTTTTAAACAGAATTTCCAACATTCTAAAAAGGATGAAAAAATATAATTTAATAATGAAAAAATAATTTGGACTTTCCTCTTAATAATAACATAAAGATTTTCATAATAAAACTAAATTTTTATTAATTTGGGGGCATTTTTCATCTTATGCTAATTTTTTAGCGAATAAAATTTTGATATGTGTATTTTATGTATTTTTATGGACGTTATATATTGGAATATAGTTTGATTTCTTGAAGAAATTGTAGGATATTATATGGCTTAATGTGATAAAAGAGTTTGTTCATGTTGCTTGTCTAGATGCTTGATTTTGTTTAGCGACATATCAAACTCTATGGGATTGAATGCAATTGTATGTCTTCATCTACAGACAATTGTTTGTAATTCCACTATAAATATGTATTGTTTGTAATTTTTTTTAATATAAAATTATATTGCTGGTATTTTTAATATAAAAATATATTTTTATAATTTCATAGGATTTTGTTTTTGTTTGGGGGTTCAAAATTTTCCCATAGCTAGGACCCTAACAGAGGTTACCACTCCAGGTTAAGGTGGACATGGGAACAACAGTAATTAAAAGGGGGTTCGAAGCCCCTGAAAATCTCCCAATCTGTGGTATTGTTGCTGGATCTAGTTTATCGTCATACTAAAAACTTCCTATACATACGTATATAAATTGATTGATTTTTTTTTTACGGCTTATCAATATTTTATAGGTTATTTAAATGTAGCAAATACTTTTTTAAAATTGTAAGAATTGATAATAATTATTTAATGATATAAGTCGTACTAATTAACCCATAGCTGGAGGGGTGGGGAGAAGAGGTCGAGTCGTACCTTTTCCAATCGTATTTGCAAGGTTAGTGAAAATAATGAAAATGAAAGGAAATCGAACGGGGTCCTATTACCTATTACACTACCCAACGAATCCAACCTTACAGCGCCTAATGATTACCCTTCAAAGTAAAGACCAGGCACGACGTTGCTTAACTTCGGTGATCGTACGAGAAGTGGTGTTTAAACACACACACACACACACACACACACACATATATATATATATATATATATATGGTTGGATAGAGGTGAGCTTGTGATCCTGGGTTACGATCGCTAAAGCGTGAAATCCAGGATCACAAGCTCACATCTATCCAACCAAATATGTTAGCTCTATCTCTGATATTGAGCGCTTTCTAATAAGTACCGCGCATATAATATATAAATAATTATACATATATATATATTTATTTATATTTATATACACACACTTTTCAGGTATATATATATATATATATATATATATATATATATATATATATATATATATATTAGGTTGTTGCAAAAATAATATCGTTTTCTCACATAGTAACATATGTGAGAAAACGATATTATTTTTGCACCAACCAATATATATATATATACATACATGTATTTGCACCAACCAATATATATATATATACATACATATATATATATATATATATATATATATATATATATATATATATATATTTATATATATATGTATGTATGTGTGTGTGTGTGTGTGTGTGTGTGTGTTTAAACACCACTTCTCGTACGATCACCGAAGTTAAGCTCGTTGTGCCTAGAATATATATATATATATATATATATATATATATATATATATATATATATATATCATAAAATTAATTGGTAATCTGTATGGATAATTCCATGGAGGATATAAATCCCGAGAGCTCAATCTAATAAACAAAGCAAATAATAATTAATTAACAAATCGGAGACTTCAGAAATCCATGGTAATATTTTATTTTGAGAGACAGATCAAATTCGGTTTCGTTTCGTCAGACATGGCGGTTTCAATAATGAATCCTTAAAGTGGTCTGTTTTTTCTTTCAATTCTATTATTCGCTCTGACTTAACATTGAGCTCTCTGGATTTCATCCTCCTTGGGATTATCCAAATGGATTACCAAGATTTTCGATGCATGAGAGTCAAGCAGCTCAGTTCCTTGGAACCGACAGCCTAGACACCAGCACATATGATTTGATTATAGTGGTGAAGGCTTTGTGCTGAAACAACCGTACTTTTTGAAGGGCTGAATACAGAGACCTGGTGCACCACAACGTCCCCAAAGCGTTTTCCTTCTCCTAGACCAGTTGCCATCCATAGAACCAACTCTGTCCTTTTTAACCCACTTCTTTTCCCTTCAGCTATTTACCTATAGCTGGAGGAGGAGGAGAAGAGAATTAATACATTTCCCAAGGGTATAGCATATAAGTGAATGTAATGGATTCAATTGGAATTCGAACTTGGCTCTCCACTACTTCACCATGCCTATATATATATATATATATATATATATATATATATATATGAAGAAATATAGTTTTAAGGTGTGCTTTATTTATGGGATAAAGTGCTTAATATCAGAGATAGAGCGTATGTAAATATAAAAGTGAACATTGAAGTCAACACTCAGAGGCGGCAGCCTGTTTCATGCTAGAAACAGCCTGTCGCTTCTGAGTGTTGATTTCAATGTTCACTTTTATATATATATATATATATATAATCGAACGCTAGCTCGTACATTTACCTATATTTATCAATTTGATTATATATATATATATATATATATATATATATATATATATATATATATATATATATATATTATCGCACACACGAGTACACATCACTCATTCTATCTTTTATCTCTTCATCTCTATGTGTGAACAGGCATACACACACGTGTGCGAACACGCACATATACACATACACACACACACATACACATATATATGTCCCGAATTCTAAATTCTATATCCATCTGTTTACCGTATGTGAATCATCGCAGAAACAGAGACGCGGCCATGACATATGAGATTACAGTGGTCGCAGGCAGAGGTCACCCGGACGATAAACAATCCTTACCCTCAGAAGAAACTGTAGGAGCAGCATTTCTCGTTTTAGCTCTTGTCGTGGAGGGGGAAAAAGAATATAGTACAGCAAAGTATGAAACGAAACACGATTTCCGAATCCATAAGGTTTGCTTCGCTGTGTCGAGTAGTGTGTGTGTCTGTGTGTGTGCGCACGCGCGCGCGTGTGTGTGTGTGCGTGCGCACGCGCGTGTGTGTGTGTGTGCGCGTGCGCGTGTGTGTGTGTGCGCCCGCGCGTGTGTGTGTGTGCGCGCGCGTGTGTGTGTGTGTGTGCGCGTGTCCAAATAATGTGGAATTTGGGTGGACTGTCGACGCGGAATTTAACCCCCTTTAATGTCCGTGTGGTGGGTACGTGGGAGTGTACTCATTCAAATCTAAGCGGACGCCTAAGTATAATCTATGCCTCGCTTGGTACATGGCCATCATAAACGAGCCCTCATTACGACTTCAGCACTCCAGAAATGACGTGAAGGATGGCGTTCTTAAATATGAAAAAAATACAAGACAGCAAATATCTTTTTCTATGTCCCGTTTCCCTTCAAGACGTTGGCGATCATGTCTCTCCACAATTTCCTATACTTTATAGATCTCAATAAGTGTTTACCATGTCTTCCAAACCCTGCTCTGTCATCCATTCTCTCAAGCTCATCAGGTAGATTGTGCCGTTACTTTCCTCTGGACCACTTACCTTCAATCTGTTCCGCGAGTATCATAACTTCCGAGCCCTCTTTCCTGATCATGTACCCTATAAATTTTTACTGTTTCGTTCTGATGTTACGTATAAGTAACCTTTTCGTTATCATTGCCCCTAAAACTTTGTCTTTGCTCACATGTTCGGTCAATATAAAAGACAATAGGTTTTTGAGAAAATTTTGAAACACCTTTTCTCCCCCCCCGTATATGGGTTAAATTAGTAAGACTTGTATCACTAAATCATTATTAGCTCCCGCACCACTACCACCAAAAAAAAAACATCTTAGAATCTAAAAAATGTTTCCGGGTTTTAAATAAAGCTGTAGCAAACGAATCAATCATTTTTGATACATCTTAGTATACAATAACATTAAATAATAATGTGGTGTCATAGTAATTAGATGCTTACATGAAATAGGTTTTAGTGTAAATGCTTATAAAAAACGAAAATACTATTGATACATCCTAATATAATAATAATAATAATAATAATAATAATAATAATAATAATAATAATAATAATAATATGTGGCATATGGGAACATCAACAATCCCTGTTGTAGTTGGAGCCCTAGGACTGGTTGGAAAAGATTCCATTAGACTAATTGCAGGGATTCCTGGAAGCCCATGCCTCAAGGAGATACAAAAAATTATTCTGACAAGTACAGCCCACACTTTACGAAGGGCTCTATCTATGTAATTTTTATTTTATTTTATTTTATTTTTTTATTTATTTATTTTTTTTTTTGTCAGTGAAAAGTGTCATGATGCCATTTCTAACCTTAGGTCCCTGGGTGGGACCCGGAAAGAAATGTGTAAACGCCAGAAAGCAAAGAAAATAATAATAATAATAATAATAATAATAATAATAATAATAATAATAATAATGTGAAGCCATAGATAGTGTTTAGATACAAACAGGAAATAAATTTTGGAGTATAGGTTTATAATAAAAACAAAACAAAAATCCGAAACCGCCATTATGAATGGACGCTTGATAAACAGGTGTATCTTCAATAAACTTTTCCAGTTTCGCTCAAAATTCCAAAACAGATGTTTTATTCATAATGACGCCAACTGTACACAACTTTGAGACCTTCGAGTCATTACAGATGGTTTTGTTTCAGTTTTCTCTGACCTGGTGCCGTTCGGGGTCTGCGTTCGGCCTTTGCATAATGATGGTTGCTTGCTTTACAGATCGTTTCAATTGATTATTATTTCTTCAAATAATACCCAATTTTGCACGAGGCCTCAGCGTAGCTACTGCGGAGCCCTTGCTTTCAGAAAAACATTACTAATCAGCGAGATGAGTTCGAGCAAGCCAGCCGAGAAGGGCGTGTTGTACTGTACCTGGCCGGCAAGTCAAGTCTTGAGGTCACTATTAGAGAAAATATTTGCATTTTACATCGTATATTATTACTCTTCGCTTGTTTCGGGCCTTGTTTAATGGGGAGCCGCTTCTGTTTGTACAGGAGGGAGACGATTGGATTATTACTTCCTTTATGGCCGACAACTGGGTCGTTGAGTGGGGGGTAGAAAAAGCGTGTATGCGGTTGAGACCTGTTTAGGAAGCACTGAATCGTGGATTAAAGGCACGTGCCGGGGTGGGTGCTCAGGCCCAGGTCAACTAGGGTTGAGGACTTAAAAGGAATCGGAAAAAGACATTTCGACATGTGTTTTTTCTTGGCTACAAAAAAAAAAAAAAAAAAAAAAAGGGTACACGTAACACAGGAAATAACACAATATATTCTCCAACTATTGGGTTTCAGTTGAGATCTTTTATCGCTTGTTTATGAGCTGAAATAGACAGGAAACATTACCATATATATATATATATATATATATATATATATATATATATATATATATATATATATATATATAGTTATGTTTCCTGCCTCAATTATATATATATATATATATATATATATATATATATATATATATATAACTGATTTAAAAATATGGTTTCATCGCTACACAGGAATTACCATGTTTCAAAAACAAAAACTAAAAACTTCAAATTAAATTACATAATTAAATCAAAAGCATTAGTTCTGTTTCATTTTCCAAAATTCGCTTCAAGATGAAACAGAACTAATGCTTTTGATTTAATTCTATAATAGAATTTGAAGTTTTTAGTTTCTGTTTTTGAAACATGGTAATTCCTGTGTAGCGATGAAACCATATTTTTAAATAAGTTAATTTATAATATTTATGCTCTGTAAATTTACATTGAGCACTGTTTTGTAAAAATAAAAATATCAATAAGAACACTGGATTATATATCTTACTGTTCTTTCTTTTTTTTTTTTTACTATACATATATATATATATATATATATATATATATATATATATATAGGTAAGATGAGAGCAAATGAAGTATAATCTGCCTGTAACATTTAATTTAAAAGAGGGCTCAATACAGAGTAGTGCTAAATATTATTTATTATAGGAGATTAGAACAAAAACATGTTAAAAATCGCTACACAATAACAATCGTGCTTCAACAATACAAATGCGTCTCCTTGGGCGATGCTAAATTACTGGCGAGTGAACGATTAATTCAATTTCAAAGGCAGAATACTTCCTCTTTTTTCGAAAAAAAAAAAATAAAAGACGAATTAAAAGGAGGCTTGTGGTTTTTACCGTGATTAACCAATCAAATGCCACCAGAGCTAAATTTAAAGTAACCAAAAAAAAAAAAAAAAAAAAAAATTATATAGGTCATGACATGAAGTTGTCTGCATATAAATCCTTTCGATATATGACTGACGAGGCAGATTTCTGCGGTAGACAAGTTGCCATCCAAAGCCATAGAGCTCGGCTTGTCCTTCTATTTACACATAGCTGGGGGGTGAGTAGAGGATTCATTCCTTTCTCTAGAGTATTAGCATGTAAGTGAATGTATTGGATTCGACTGGAATTCGAACTCGGCTCTCCGATTCCTCCATCCGAGCCGCTATCTATTACTTCAATGTACCTACAAACTATATATCTAAAAAAACATGTTTGCCCTTAAAGAATAACATTATGTATAAAATATCTGTAACTGAGGACATAAAATTGCGCTCAAAATATTCAGATTTCAGTATTAAATATCACATAGATGTTGATCTGCCACTAAACAAAAAACAAAAAAAAAAAACGAAAAAAATAAAAGCAATAATCAAAATCATTCATGAATTACGTACTGTGCTTCATTTACGAACCTTAAGGTAGGTACCTCCATGAGATCGCTACAAAAGAGCATAGCATGATGAAAAAGACGCCAAACTTGACGAAAACAAAATTTTATCTTCTAAATGTTTATGTTATTATTAAGAGGAAAGATCAAAGTGTTTTTAAAAAAAGGTAAAAATCTATTATAATTAAAGAAATAACAAATAATTTTATTAAAATTTAATTTTTCATCGAAAAAAGTTTTTGCTTTCAGAAAATATTGTCCATATTCATAAAAACAACTAAGAGCAAGAAAAAAGCTTTTGAAATTAAACAATATCTTTGTTTTCAGCTCTGAATTGTAAGATACAAAATATTACAATTCAGAGCTGATTTTCAGGTGGGGTGGGGTGCCCAATTAAAAAACAACATGATTTGCATTCCTCAAAGCCTTGTGCTTTTAACTATTGTAATCACTAAACTGTATTGGATCGAATTTCTAGAGTTTTCATAAAATTAGTTAGGGTGTAATAAATATAAAAAAATATTTCTGCCATGACTTTAATAATAAAAAGATATTTATAATATTTTCCATCATCTATGAAGTTTCTGAAAGTTTCATTAACATCCGACAATTATTTTTATTTTTGCAAGATTTTCCAAATTAATGTGTGTCATACAAAAAAAAAAAAAAAAAAAAAAACTTGCTAAAAATTGTCAATGCGATTTCACCAGTTCTGGTGATACAAAGAGAAAACAAGGGTTTTTTTAATCAAAATTTAGAATGTTCTAAAAAGAAGGAAACGTTTTAAAAAATAATTCAAATAACTTTGGTCTTTCCTCTTAATAATAACATAAACATTTAGACGCTAAAATTTGGCTTTCGTCAAGTTTGGCGTCTTTTTCATCATGTTATGCTCTTTTTTTTTTAGTGATCTTATGGAGGTACAGTGTAACCCGGATATAAGAGACCCGGATATAAGAGACTTCGTACCCGGTCCCGACAACTCTCTTATATCCGGGTTACACTGTACCTACTTTAAGGGTATCAGATTGGAGATCATATCGGTCTAACAGAAGTGAATATATGGGAAATCAGA
The DNA here is from genome assembly GCA_963932145.1 of Acanthosepion lycidas. NCBI lineage: Eukaryota > Metazoa > Mollusca > Cephalopoda > Sepiida > Sepiidae > Acanthosepion > Acanthosepion lycidas. The sequence continues at coordinate 90,074,813 of OZ010597.1, forward strand.
ATATATGTTCCTAACGCTTTTTTGTCATAGCGTATTAGATATGCACTTTCTTCTGTGTTGCATTGTCGAAATAGAATAAATAATTATTTGCAAGTGCAAATGAAATTAATGGCGACTACTCATCTCGGAAAACCGAATTCTGGCAATAGAATAGACTTAAAAGAAAAAAAAAAAAAACTTCACAATCTTGTAAACAGGCGACGCCCTAGAGTGAATCATATACTTAAGGAAAGAAAATGAATAAAGAAAATTATCAAACGGAAGCAAAAATGGTTTAAATCCACTGTCGGAAAATTAAAGTTGATTTTTGTTCAAACGTGGCACTTTCTTTTAACTTGAAAAGAGCGGAGTAGAAACATAATAAATAAAATATACATCAGCGTCTTTATTCCAACAGTTTCGTATGACGTCGTTGAGAGACTGCTACACTCGGTTTGACATCTCGGAAATGCTACGTATGGCCATCACAGTGTTGACGTAAAAAAAAAAAAAAAAAAAAAGAGAGAGAAAGAAAAGAAAACGGTCGGAACAGATCAGGTTAAAGACGAAACATGACTCTATCATTTCGATAATATATTTACGTGTTTTTAAAAGATGATGGAAAACATGACATCGAAATCTGAAGGCAAATTAGAATATCGAAAAGTTCCAAGCAAAATTAAATATAAGGAAACAGGAAAACTTCGTTAAGAACAATAAAAAGAATGATGAACTTTTTAATATCAATCCTCCTATATAAAAGTGACCACTGGACAATTTCCTTACTGATGATAAGGAGATTCAAAGAAGCAGAAAAATGCTGAGTTTACTATGAACAAAACATATGAGCAACAAGTAACTTATAAAGATAATAGAAACAAAAAAAAACGACATTTATGTATTACATCAAAAGAAGACACTTGATAACACTGGGAGGCATAATGAGGAAAGAGGGCTTGGAAAATTTGAAACTCACAGGACATTGAAGGCAAGTGGGACAGAGGTAAACAGCGAGTAACCTACTTAACGAGTATGTGTAAATGGATTGTAGAACAGGGAGTAGGAAGCATAGTAAAATGGTGAACATTTAGAGCGACAAAAGATAGGAAGTTGTGAAGAGATATAATCGCTCTCTTCCTGAAGGGACACGGCACATAGAAGAAGGATTTACATAGCAGATAATGTTTTAGTTATTCACGGCCCACATTCGAGAAGGACCACAATATTTTTTTCGTAAAATAAAACCAGCATCCTATCTATTACTGGATGTTTTTCGATTTATAAGGTGAGCTATTTTTCACGTCAAATTTTGATGTCAAAATATGCTTGCGTCTTATACGCCAAAGCTAGTGACATAAATGCTAAACGCAAATTATTGGGGGAAAATGGCAGAATCTTGAAAATAAATTCTACGAATGAGTTGTAGATCAGAGAAAACAAGAACTATAGGTTTCTATAAATAATAAAGTTTTAAAGAAAAATGAATTCCATTTGATAATAATTTAGATCTTTACTGACCATACATCATGGTTTTATCGGTTCATGAAACACAAATTGAGTTAAGGAAAAGATGCTTGTTCAAGTAAACATATATATGTATATATGTAATTATAGTGGAATGCGTAGGCATCTCTCTATGCAGTTACAACAGTTATATATATATATATATATATATATATATATATATATATAGCTCTGTCCTCACATTGAGCTCTCAGGATTTCATCCTCTTTGGATTTACCAATTCGATTTACCAAGTTCCTTATAACTTAAATATATATATATATATATATATATATATATATATATATATATATACTTAGTGGAAAGCGCTCAATATTTATATAATAATTTGTATGGGTTCACGCCTCTGCGATCATCAGCCAAACTATGTTTGGATAATGATCGCAAGACCGTGATACCCAGGGTCACAAACTCATATCCATACCACTTCCTATATATATTTCCTCTCTCTCTATCTTTCTCTCTATCCCTCTCCCCCCCTCTCTCTCTCTCTCACTCTCTCTCTCATCTCCTGGATTTTAAGTTTAGATCATATCGTTTTTTATTGTGCGTAGTGTCGCCACAAATCTATACACACGTTTCCGGTGTCTGTTTTTTAAATTTAATTTAGGTCAGCGAATCGGTAGCGAATTAGGTATCGAAAAATAATTCATATTTATCTGTATCTCACTCATTTAAACCGTTATTTAACTCCTGTCTTTAAAACTTCTCTCTGTTAAATTTTAATCCAGATCTGAAGGAGGAAGAGGATTAGTTCAACTAGAAATGTCTTACAAAACTATAACAATTGACCTTCAAAGATACCTGGAAACAACAGAAGACTGGACGATGATATGTGCGAGGGAACATGAAAGTATTAAGCGACTTTATTCCGTATTAACGGAAGCCAACAAGTTCAAAATGGAGTTTCAAACGGGTGTAGAAATACAAGTAAAGCAGAATACACCAGCTGAAACTGCAAAATTCTTAAAAAAATAAATAAAATCAAGCAAAAACAAATGCAAACGACCAGATACAGAAACGACGGCAAGATAAACCCCTTTACAGTCAATACTCTGCCCGTACCAAATAAGCTGATGTAGACAAACCCCGTGCCCATCAATGGCTATGTAGTGCAGGATTAAAACCTAAAACTGAATGTTATATTCTAGGATCAATGCTTGCTAACTAGAAATTACCAAGCATATATGCTGAAAAAATGTAAATGCAGATTCTCTGATAAGTATCTAGAAAAAAATGACCATCTTGTATCAGGTTGCACGGTATTGGCACCCACTGAATATAAAACCCGGCATGACAGAGTGGGCCAATATTTGCACTGGAAAATCTGAAACTTCTACGGAAAGGAAACTGAAAGAGATTGGTATGAATATCAAGCAGACCCGGTTACGGAGATAGAACCTGTTACAATTTTATGAGACTACACAATGCACAAAGACAGAACAATCAAATCTAATCGCCCAGTCATCGTTATTAGATACAGCAAAAAAAAAACATCGACTCCTTATTGATATGGCAGTCCCCGCAGAATGCAATGTATCGTTGAATATCTTCAAAAATCTAAAATAGAAAGATCTTGAAATTGAAATCTAAGAAATATGGAAAATGAGAACATCAACAATTCCTGTTGTAGTTGGAGACCTCGGATTGGTTGGTAAAGATTCCAGTAGAGTAAATGAAGGGATTCCTGGAAGCCCATGCCTTAAAGAAATACAAAAAAAAATTATACTCACGAGTACAGCCCACACCTTGCAAAGGGTTTTATCTATGTAAAATATGAGTGTGCAAGTGGTTTATTTATTTACCTTTTTTTTTTTAAATTTCATGATGCCATTTCTGACCTTAGGTCTCTGGACGGGACACAGAAAGAAATGAATATACACCAAAAATCAAATGAAGTAATAATAATAATAATAATAACAACAATAATAATAATAATAATAATAATAATAATAACAACAACAACAACAACAATAATAATAATAATAACAACAACAACAATAATAATAATAATAGTAATAATAATAATAAAGGAATTTCAAGTCGGCGAAGAAATGCAAGTAAACTATACACCTACTGCAGCGGCAAAAAGATTAAAAATATCAAAAACAAATGGCAATGGATCAGATACAAAAACAATGGCAAAGTAAGCCTTTTCCTGGTCAATAATCTGCCTATACTGAACAATCTGATGTAGACAAACTCCGTACTTATTAGTGCTTACGCAGTGCAGTGTTAAAAGCTGTAACCAAATGTTTTATTCTTGCTGCCTGGGGCCAATGCTTGTTAACTAGAAATTACCAAGGACACTTTACTAAAAAATTGTGTTCCCCCGAAATGCAGATTCTATGATAAGTATCCAGAAACAATTGGCCATATTATATCAGGTTGCACGATATTGGTACCCACTGAATATAAACCTTGGGATAAGAGATGGGGACTGGAAAATATGCAATTTTTATGGAAGTAAGTTGCAAGAAACTTGTATGAACATCAGTCATAGCCAATTACAGAGATAGAACCTGTAACAATTTTATGGGACTTTACAATAAATTCAGACAGAACAATCAAAGCTAATCGCCCAGACATCGTAATCAAAGGCCACAATAACAGAATGTGCTTTCTTATTGATATGGCAGTCCTCGCAGATTGTAATGTATCTTTGGAGATCTTCACAAAACTATCAAAATACAAGGATTTTGAAATAGAAATTTCAAAGATATGGAACATGAGTACATCAGTAATTCCAGTTGTAGCTGGAGCACTCGTAATCATTGTAAAATGTTCCGATGAACTCATTGAATCCCTGGTGGTCCATGCCTTAAAGAAATACAAAAAGATTTATACTCACACATACAGCCCTCACCTTACGAAGGTTTTTTTTCTATGTAAAATATGTTCGATTTGTTTTTCAAACCTGCTCAGTGAAAAATGTCATGATGGCATTTCTGACCTTACATCTCTGGTTGGGACCCGGAAAGAAATGCGTATACACCAGAAATCAAAGAAAATAATAATAATAATAATAATAATAATAATAATAATAATAATAATAATAATAATAATAATAATATCCGGTTACAGAGATAGGACTTGTAACAATTTTATGGGACTTTACAATAGAGACAGAACAAACAAAACTAATCGCCCAGTCATCGTGATCAAAGGCCACAAGAACAGAATGTGCTCTTTTATTGATATGACAGACCCATGTATCTTTGTAATGTATCTTTGAAGATCCTCAAAATACTGTCAAAATAGAAAGATCTTGAAGTGGAAATCTAAAAAATGTAGCACATGAGGATATCAACAATCCCAGTTATACTTAGAGCACTCGGATTGATTGGAAAAGGTTCCGACAGATTCATTGAAGGGATTCCTGAAACCCATGCCTTAAAGAAATGCAAAAGACTGTACTCGCAAATACGACTCACACATTACGAATAGCTTTATCGATGTGCAAAAAATGTGCGTGATCGTAGGGATTTGGTTATTCTTTTACAAAAAATTATCAGTGAAATAAAGCGATTTTCTGACCTTAAGTCATAGGTCGGAAATGTGTATACAACAGAAATCAAAGGAAATAATAATAATACCCACAGATATAACAAGGTAGCGACATATGTGCACTGGAAGATATCCAAGTAGCACAACATCGAAACCACTGAGAGATGGTTTGACCACCAAACAGACACACTTAGCCAAAATAACGATGTAACTATCCTCTGGGACATTCCAATTCAAACCGACGGGGAAATAAAAGCCAAAAGACCTGATATTATCATAAAAGACAAGAAATTCAGGAAGTGTATATTTATTGACATAGCAGTACCATTTGAGAGAAACACCTCCATGAAAATTATCGAGAAATTGTCCAAATAAAAGGACGTGGATATCGAGATTAACAGGATGTGGGGAATGATGACTGGGGCTGTACCAATAGTAATCGGAGCACTGGGCCTCGTGAAAAATGAATGGACAATTTTACTAACAGTGTCGCAGGTAACATCAACATACAAGTTGCCCAGAAGATCGCCCTACTAGGAACATCCCATATACTAATAAAAGTGCTACCAATTAAATGACAATTCTCCTATAACACCTGAGGATCATAGTTTGGACCAAGATCTACAGAATATAAAGCAGGAAACATAAAATACACAAATAATAATAATAATAATAATCTTCCAACCCTCACCGACTGGAAAATTGATGCAAATAGACCAGACAGACATAAAAGATTTTAAAAACGGAAACTGCCAACTAATTGATATGACTTGCTCACAGGATTCCAATGTTTCTAAAAAAAAAAAAAAAAAAAAAAAAGAATTAAAAAAATCTGTCAAATCAATTGGACCCGCAGATCAAAGTAAAAGATTGTGAAAATCTAAAAGAACGATTATCCCTGTTGTAGTAGGGGGGTTGGGTAGGAAAAAGAGGGGTACCGAAAATCATGTGAGCACATTTCATGGACACATCAGCATCTCAAAAGCTACAAAACATTACTTTTGGCGGAACTGTACATATCCGCAAAACTGTGTCTATCTAAATGTCCAAAGTATATACCTAACATAGATAAGTCCCCTACAGTACCCAGTTTACTCAGAAGGGGCTTAGTAATTAGGCACTTAAAATTATTCTCTGGCAAGATGATACCACAAATAATAATAATAATAATAATCCGTTGAGAAATATGCCATTAATTTAGCTTCAATATTAAACAGAATATTTCATTGCTCATAGATCGAGGTGTTATCGGTTCATTAGACACAAACCAGAACAATGAATATCAGACAGGGGCAATGATAACAAATGACAGTCACAGTATATTATGGGATTTCTCAAACCAAACAGATAATGTCATTGCAGCGGGAAGACCTGACCTTATTGCTACAGATACGAAAAGTAGCAAATGTCAAATTATTGACTTCGCTGTTCCATGTGATACAAGAGGGGTCTCCAAATAAACTGAAAAGATTACGAAATACCAGGATCTAGTTAGAGAGTTGAAGTAGCTATGGAACATGATTCTTGAAGTAATTCCTGTAGTAATGGGAGCACTTGGAACAGCACCTAGAAACTTGAAACTGCGCATCGTGAAAATTGAAATTTCCACCAAGATTGCAGTCGTCAAGAAATTGTCATCATTAACTTTAGGGGGATTCTCCGAAAAGTTCTTGAGTTACCAGAAGTCTTAGTTGATACTAATGCCTCAAGAACAGAATTTCAATTGACAACGATAATGTCGGAAATACTAGTAATAATATTAGTGTCGTTACAGACAGTTTTTATATGTATGAATAAAATAAGCTTTGCTGTAAATTGATTGATTGCTTTTTAAGGCTAATCAATATTTATTGCCAAAAAATATTTTTAGATTGTAATAATTTTAGAGAGATAATGTTTTACTGATAAAAATCCTACTAATTAATCCATAGCTCGGGGAGATGAGGTGAGTTTATACCCCCCCCCCAATATATATATATATATATATATATATATATATATATATATATATATATATAATTTATTCGAAAATTATAACATAAATATATTATAAAATACTACAAAAATAGACATTTTGCTTCAAAACTTCTGGTATCTATCAAAATGGCTATTTTTGTAATGATTTTATAACATATTTATGTTAGAATTTTCGAATAAATAATTATATTTTCTCTACTCTGTATTGAGCACTCTTTTAAGAATAGTATTTTTGGTTATTGGAATTTATCCGTATACACCAATCCCATACTTGGATATATATATATATATATTTGGGTAGCAGCCCTTCCTTAATACATGCTTCGTTGAACAAAACTGACAAGCTAGTTTTGTTGAACTTTTTATGTTTTTCTTGCATGAGTACAAGTATCTTCTTTCCTGGACTTAACGAAAGTAAACATTGTCATAAAATTTGTTGGTCCCGGGCGCTTTCGGTGAAACTGTTAGCCATTTTCCAATTATTACTTTTTGCTTATAAAACTACTATATATATATATATATATATATATATATATATATATATACATATATATATATATATATATATATATGTGTGTGTGTGTGTGTGTGTGTGTGTGTGTGTAAGGAAAGAGAGTGAGAAAAGGAGAGAGTTTGCGAATATATACGATATATTAATTCTATTACTATTAAAATGGTGTTTAAGCGGTAGATATGTTCGCCTATCGCCTGGTTCATACTCCTCCCTGCTCTTTTGAACAGGAGTAGAGGTTTATCTCTTATTTCCGGTTTAGCATTGGGTTTCCGGTTTCTTCAACTCTGTACTTAAACTCTGGAATTTTATTTTTAAATTATTATTTTTTTCCTCTCCCAATAGGTGTAGATAAGTTTGCCTATCGTTCGGTTTACACTCCTCCCCGGTCTTTTGAACAGGAGTAGAGGTTTATCCCTTGTTTCCTGTCTAGGACTGCGTTTCCGGTACCTTCTAAAGCCTACTTCAACCCTATACTCCTAACGTCTCCGCCTGAACTCTGAAATTTTTATTCGCTAATTAAATATTTCCCTTTCTCACGCTGATGCAACTCCACACAGCAACACTCTACCTTGAGTTGCTCTTGGGCCTTGTATTGGGTGAACTTTCGTAAAAAAAAAAATACGCGCTGTTATTGAGGTAACTTTCTTCTTCAATTTAAGATCCAGGCGATCATGGCTCTTCACAACTTTCTATCTTGTGTGGCAATTGTTGAAACCCTCCAGCCACGTTCCGACATCCCTTCACACAAGCTCTCAATATGCCTCGTGAGTGTCAAGTTTTCCAAGCCCTCCTTCGTCATTAGGTGTTCCAGGAATTTCAGTTGTCTTTCCCTGATTTTGAGTACAAGTGTTCTTTCAGTTACCATTTACATTAAGACTTACTTGTTGCTTTTTCGCTTCGTCCATGGAATTGTCATTATCCTTCTGTAGTACCACGTAATTTGTTGCCTCTATTTTTCTCATTCATGGGAGGGGTTGTCCAGCATTCACTGCCATATAAGCGGATAGATATCACATCGAAATCCAATACCCTTCTAAAAATGAATGTGGCTTACGGCCAAATCACGTTGAAACACCGGTTCCCGTAGAATCAACAAAGTCAAGCAACGCCAAACTTAGTCAGTACCTAGATGGTTGACCGCTTGGGAATGCCAGGTGTGGTAATGCTTGGATGTGCGGGTGGTGCAATTGATAATCCCTCTGAATTGTTAACCAGAGTCTTGAGCTCCAATTCCCTTTTTGCTTTATTATACTCACTTTTGAATTCACTTCTCATTCTTCACCGCGAGCTTAATACTAAATATAATCTAAAATAAAATTCTTGCAATCTAAAAATATTTTATGGCTTTAAATAACCTTGAAAAAGGGTTGATAAATCATAAAAAAGAATCAACCGACCAAAGTAAAGAGGAAACACGTGTAACCACATAAATAAATATATATGTATATTTGACCGTTTAAGTGACTTTAAATTAGTTCCAGCAAACGACGGAACACCAAACACACTAAACACGCAATTCTTGATTTACGACTATCGTGACAGTCGAAAGTGCTCGGATTAAAATATCAATTTTAATTCTGACATTAAACAACTTAGTTGGAAGTTGGAAAAACTTAATAAAAAATTGTACTGAGAGAGCTTGTCGACATCGTTCGACAAAACTTATTTTAAAAACATCTTACTGCCAAAATACACTTTATTATATATATATATATATATATATATATATATATATATATATATATATATATATATATATATATATAATTATTTATTTAAAAATATGATTCCAACTCGCAATAATTATATTTATGCTCTACTTTCGTATCGAGCACTATTTTTAAAAAACAATAACAAAAATACTAAGGAACTTTGGATTATTTACCAAACCAGTTTCTTTCCTATTTTCTACAATATTTTCACACACACACACACACACACACACACACACACACACACACACACATATATATATATATATATATATATATATATATATTAGGTTGGTGCAAAAATAATATCGTTTTTTGACGTTACGTCAAAAAACGATATTATTTTTGCACCAACCTAATATATATATATATATATATATGTGTGTGTGTGTGTGTGTGTGTGTGTGTATGTGTGTGTGTGTGTGTGTGTGTGTGTGTGTGTGTGTAATTGAGTAACAATACCTCTTTTAAACAAGTTTCGTTAAAAGAGAAGAGCTGAACGTGTTTGGGAAATAAAAACAGTCCTATAACTAGATACATACATAAAAAACCCATACATTCAGTTAAAAGGAAAAAATATAAACGCATTCTTGATAATACTAAAAGAATATTCGAAAAGTCAAGAGCTTTCGAATATTTTGTTAGCCGATGAAGTCCTGAAGGACGAAACGCGTCCCAAGTAACTTTTTTCCCATTTTGTCGTAGAATTTCCTCAATAATGTTCTTGATATGTAAAAACATTCATATATATATATATATATATATATATATATATATATATATATATATATGTATATATGTATATATATATATATATATATATATATATATATATATATATATATATATTGTTATTATTATTATTGTTGTTATGTAAGAGCTATATTATTCAACGCATTTTCCTCGAAACAAATTTTAAACATTTTTGAAGCAATAAAATTGGCGGCACCCAAAGAAAATATATTTCGAGTAATGGAATTCGTCGCGTGAAGACTTATCAGAATTCTAAGATTCCTGACAATGAATAAACATTACTTAAGTAAAAGATTTTTTTGTCATCTCATTTCTATATAATATTTTAATCCACTTACCCTTTTCATAATTTTCAGCTTAAAAATGGAATCCTAAACACACACACACACACACACACACACACACACACACACACACACACACACACACACACATATATATATATATATATATATATATAGATATATATATATATCATTGGCGATTCCGGCGGTCGGGCTTGTCGGGCTTAGCCCGAGTGTGTCAACATTTAAGTATATCTATTTCAAAGTAACACAAACCTTTCGTAGTGCGCCGTTTTCATTCTTGACTTCAACTGGGTCCAAAATTAACTGTTTTAACTCCGCGCCTCAAAGTATTGACCGAAATATATTTCGTTGGTATTGTTCATAATAAAGAAGAAAGAAAGAAAAACAAAGAAAGAAAGTAAGTAAAATAGAATGAAATAAAATTAATGTGGCTAATCGGGCTACGTAGATCTGAGCGCTATCTGAGCTGGAGACATTTAATAGACAATGTATTACTTAATTTAATTTTTATATAAATAATCTTTTTAAAATCTCTAATGACTTTTATACCCTGATTTTCAAATAACAGATTAGTTTTTTAGCACTTTTTATCAATTGAAAAAAGGCAAATTAAATTTAACCCAACTTAAAGTTGGCGAAAAAAAGCCTTATCTCATCAACTGGAGTGTTGGCGTGAGGAGTGTGTCAAAGAGAATTTTTTAGGAAATGGATGAAATCCGGCATCTTTTGAAATTTATTTGTTTAAACATCATTTTTTAATGGATACTCATATTTGAGGAGATGCTCTGTTTTTATTTATTTATTAAAAAGTATATTGCATCTACCGGTCTGAATAATTGAAAAATCTTGTTAGAAAAATATGCGTCCTCCGACAGTATTCGAACCTGCGTCATTAGATCTGACGTACCTTACACCAACTCGGCCACGTAGGACCTCCTTATCAATCCATTTCCTGAAAAATTGTCTTTGTTTACGTTAGAAAACGAAACAGAGCAGATATGTTTATTTTGAGAATCGGAAAGATATATGTTCAAAAGCATTATTCCGGCTTTGTTTGATCAGGAGTTCCTATGTGGCCGAGTTGGTCCAAGACTACTTTGTTCAGGTCGGCAAATGTGATTAAATAACGGAGCTTTTCCTTAAATAAACTTTTATCTATAAAAATAACGTATAAACAGAATATATATATATATATATATATATATATATATATATATATATATATATATATATATATATATATATATATATATATATATATATTAAATAATTGTCAAACTTAATCCCTTTCATAATATGTTGTCAATATTTACATTAGGGTACGTCTCCTGAGCAGATATGATCGTTCGAGAATTATCGTCGAAGATTTGTTCATTTGGACTTTGCTAAACAGACGCTTCTTTATAGCTCTGTGGTATAGCACGTTAGATCAAATGACGGCTCTGTATAGGGCACAGGTTCGATTCCTGCTAGAGGACGCATATTTTCTATGAAATTTCTCGAATATTCAGGCCGGTAAATGCAATTAATGCTGTTTAATTTAAAAACAGATCATTTACTTAAATAAATTCCATCTATTAAAAAACATATAAACAGAATATATATATATATATATATATATATATATATATATATATATATATATATATATATATATCATGCCTCCATTTATATATATATATATATATATAAAATGGAGGGACGATGTAATGCTGTTTAATTAAAAACAGATCATTTACTTCAATAAATTGTATATCTTTAAATAACGTATAAACAGAATATATATATATATATATATATATATATATATATATATATATATATATATATATGAATGAAGAAATATAGTTTTAAAATGCTCAATATCAGAGATAGAGCATATGTAAATATAAATATAAAAGTGAACATTGAAGTCAACACTCAGAGGCGACAGACTGTTTCATGCTAGACGCAATCGGCGACCTGACGAAACGACCTTGGGAACGGTATGAATCTTCTTCTTCTCCCTCCCCACCCAGCTATGGGTAAATGACAGAACAGAATGGGTTGGAGAAAAGACAGCTGGTTGGAAAACTAGTCTAGGAGAAAAGAAAACTCTTAATTCAAAACCTGCAGAGGTTCGTTTGGGGTCCTTGTGGCACACAGTACACCAGATCTCTGTATTTAATTCTTCAAAAAGTGTGTAACGTATGTTTGTATATATATGTTTAATACAAATAAAATTTATCACTTAGCTCAATGATGTTATATCCAAAACTCGACTCTAGAGTTTCGTAGACGAACCATTTTGCACTTGTTCCGTCCACTCTTTATAGGAATTTGATTATATGGGTTTCATTATAGGGATTTAATTTATAGGGGTTTGACGTAATTAATTTATGCGCTATTTGGGATACTCTTTTTAGGTTGTTAGTTTCGATTTTCTTCCTCTTTTTGTGTGTGTGTATATTTGCGCATGTGCCAAATGCCATTTCTCCTTTTCATGATTTTTTTTTTCATTATACTCTCTTCACTTCCCCCCCCCCTTTTTTTTTTCTTTCTTTCTCTCTCTCTTTTTTGGCTCTGAGTGTCAAAGATAATGTAACAATGTCATTTCCGGCATCGCAAATAGAACCCCGCCTCTTTTAAAGGCAATTCGTTTTCTCGAATGTTCTGGCATATTCTTATACCTTGTGTTTATTTGTTAAATGTAGGTATAATCCGTATTTATTTATTGTTTAATTATTTTCTTGTTTAATTAAAAAATTTTTTAACCTGGCTTGGTAATATTAGGTTGGTGCAAAAAATGACGTAATAATGTCGTTTTTTGACGTTAAAAATACATCAAAAAACGACATTATTATGTCATTATTTTTGCACCAACCTAATATTTGAATATTAGATTGTGGAAGGTTAAACACACACACACACACACACACATACATACATATATATATATATATATATATATATATATATATATATATATGCTGGGTGTAACAGCAAAATTGTCTAAATCGTGTAACAGCAAAATTGTCCCATTGTTAGATTAAGTTTTGAACCATTGTATCTTTGATTAAAGATATTTTACTGTAATTCTCCGAGGTTTTAATAATACTGTTAGACTCTACTTTGAGATTTAAGACTGCATAATTACTCTCCAAGCTTAACAGAAGAATCGTAATGAAATCGATTATAAACGAAAATGACATGTTCATCATTAATTAATCATAGCTAAGGATCGAAAGCTCATGAAGTATTGGAATAAATCACACACACACACACACACACACACACACACACATATATATATATATATATATATATTATTCCAGTATCATTTTCAAACTTTTTAAATATGACCTTCGCCCTCTCTAACTTTCTGTCCTGGAGTAATAAGGTGCCTCAAATGTTTCACGTATGATTTTATTTTCAAGTCTTTTTTCACTGCTATTTGGACTGTCATAGCTGAAACTCCTCTCTCATATGCCAAACGTCTTATGAATTGAGTTGGATCTTTTCTAATTTCTCTTTAGTTCTAAGTTGAAATAATGATCCCTGTTCCTGTTGTGACCTCCTGATCCAGTTTTCTTCTCTACTGTTCCCACTTTTTAAAACTTATTCACCGTTCTCTTGATATATATATATATATATATATATATATATATACAGTGGAGCCTCGGTTCACGAATTTAATTCGTTCCTGAAGGCCGTTCGTAACCCGAAATGTTCGAAAACCAAAACTATTTTTTCCAAACGGAATCAATGTAGAGAAAAAAAAAATCACAGTACAATAAAATTCGAAAAGAAAAGGATGCCACAACACACAAATATATACAACATGGCGGTCGACTCAGAAATGATTGCGTTCGGCTTAACTCGGTTCGGCAATGTTGTTCGAGAACCGAAATTTTGTTCGGTAACCGAGACATTTTCATCTCGAATATTCTGTTCAAAAACCGATTTGTCCGATATGTGACACTTCGAGAACCGAGGTTGCTCTGCATATATATATATATATATATATATATATATATATATATATATATATATATATATATATATATATATATTAGAAAAGGATGAGCAGCTCTAAAAAGAGTCTGCCCAGAAGCTGGTTAATGGCAGAAAAGTGCTCGAAGCCATAAGAAATGGCAGAGCTTCGATATTAAATCAAAATCTGGGTAAGCAGTGACTAGCCACGACTACTAGTTTCATCTGTTTGCACGCAATCGTCAGGCGTCCAGTGGTATTTACCAACCTTCCCACTAGGTAGGAATAGCGCATGGCCAAGTTTTATGTGGAGTAAATCCTAGCCCATAGGCTCGAGCTAAATTTCCCCGTAGACCACGCATACACGGGATTGAGTCTGTCTACTTCCCAGACGAGACTCTGCCCTTCGGCATAGCCTTGTCCGGGTTCGTCTCTGCCCGAAGGCAGAGAGTTCGACAACAGCAGATAGCTTCACACGCGGCTAGCTCTCGCTGCCTGCCCGCTCTGAGGTCAGGCGGGCAGTGGCTGATGGGTACTCTATATACCACCAGACGATTTTAATATGACGAGCTAACCAATCTCACCTGGTCGAAGGGTAAACCATCCAGCAAAGATCAAAAATAGCCGAAAACTAAAAAATATATAAGTTCTACCGAGAATGGCTTGAGCACTTATCTTTGCCATGCTGGGAAGTCGTGGCCAGTCACTGCCTACCCGGATTCTGATTATATATATATATATATATATATATATATATATATATATATATATATATATATATATACTGGGAGTAACAGCAAAATTGTCCAAATGGTTTAACAAAATAATTATCCATCCAACAAAATGTTTAATATCTAAAAAACACCAAACTAATTCTGTTTCTTTTTTTCCAGATTTTGAAAAAAAACATTTAGCCATCTTGACACCATTTGTTGTAAGAATCACTGAAAAACCCTTTGAGTTATTTAGCAAGAAAGAGAACAAGTTGAAATCGTTTTGTGTCAGCTCCAGTATGTCTTCGTAACTGAGTAATGGTGAGAGGAAAAAGATCATTCAGGACTTCAGTACCAACATTCATACTCTGGCTTCCATCTTCAAAACCCATTCAAGAACCATCAAGAGAACGGTAAATAAGTTTAAAAGAGAGGAAGCAGTAGAGAGGAAGAGGGATCATCATTTCAACTTAGTGCTAAAGGGATCAATTAGAAAAGATCCAACTCAATTCATATGATGTTTAGCACGTAAGAGAGGAGTTTCAGCTATGACAGTCCAAAGAGCAGTTAAAAAGACTTGAAAATGAAAGCGTACGTGAAACATGTGAGACATTTTGTTACTCCAGGACAGAAAGTTAGAAGCTTAGAGAGAGCAAAGATCATCTTGAATAAGTTGGGAAATGATCCTGGAATAATATATATATATATATATATATATATATATATATATATATATAAGGACCTCCAATCGATTGTGAACTGGGGCATGACTTGGCTGGTCCACTTCAACGCTACTAAGACAAAACTGCTCTCTATTAATCCCCACAGAGGTCCTTCCCTTCCCTCCATTAGGATGTCTGACGCTCAACTTCTCGAGAGCAACTCTCTGCGGCTTCTCGGTCTCACGTTGACTGCTGACCTGAGATGAAATAAATACATTGAGTCAATTGCTTCGTCCACTGCAAGGAAAGTTGGCTCCCTGAGTCGCGCCAGGAAGTTTTTCTCCCCGGAGTCGATCCTCCAGATCTACAAAACAACAATTCACCCTTGCATGGAGTATTGCTGCCATATATGGTCTGGTGCCCCTTCTGTTTGCCTCGGGGTTCTTGATAGGCTCCAGAGGCGGCTATGCAATGTAATTGGCCCTGCGCTGGCGTCTTGTCTACAGTCACTTTCTCACAGACGCGCCGTCGCCTCCCTCTGTCTGTTCCACAAATACTTCTATGGAAATTGCTCCGAGGAGCTGTATTCGACGTCATGAGTTCAAGCGACATGCGAGGCTGGCATCTCGCTCTCACCCCTTCACTGTCGAAACTCCTAAATGTAGCCGTCTCTTCTACTCTAATAGCTTCATGTCTCGCACCTCTCGCCTGTGGAACTCCCTTCCCTATTACTGTTTCCCTGTGAGCAATAATCTCCAGCTATTCAAGTGTAATGTCAATCGACATCTCCAGTTGCCTTGATCTATCCACTACCCTCATCCTTTCTTCTATCACTCCTATCTGACCTTGCTCTAAATTTTTCTGTAACTCCTTACGTCTTAGTGGCTTCCCGTCTTGCTTGGGGTGAAATGCTTAAAAAAAAAGATTATGTATATATATATATATATATATATATATATATATATATATATATATATATATATATATATCGAAGTGACTAAGGTTAGCCGAGGATTACTTGGGGTGAAATAAAAAAAAAAACATTGAAAGCACGTCAATAATGACAATAACAAAGATATTCTAAAATAGACTTTTGCAAGTAAACCATTATTTTTCTTAGGTCTTGGTCATAGTATTTTTGAATACATACATACATACATACATATATATATATATATATATATATACATATATATATATATATATATATATATATATATATATATATATATATATATATATATATATATATATCGAAGTGACTAAGGTTAGCCGAGGATTACTTGCTTGGGGTGAAATGCTTAAAAAAAAAATTATATATATATATATATATATATATATATCGAAGTGACTAAGGTTAGCCGAGGATTACTTGTTGCGGTGAAATGCTTAAAAAAATAAATTATATATATATATATATATATATATATATATATATATATATATATATATATATATTCAATGTATTTCTATAGTAAAATTATTTTCATTGTAGTTACATCTTAAATATTATGTTGAGTCATAAATAATTTCCAGTTTATCGATTTTATTCTTTAAAAAATTACATTTTAATGAATTACATATTCAGCATTATTTCTAATGACTTGTTGCAACCTGTCAAGCAGTTCCTCGACACATTTTGAGTTACATTTGAAATATAAAGGCATTGTAATATTAGTCGTTTCCTTCTAAGGAACATTCATTGATGAAGCAGCTTGTGCTACTGTTGGTCGAAATCGATAAAATATTTCTCCTAAGACAGTTTTTCAGGAAAACAGGTTTCTCAGGTCCAGTAGCAGTTATTGTTCTTTCCAGTGCTGATGGGGTGTCTTACCTAAAACTTTTATTTGAAGTAGTGTGGAACATCTTGATTATGTCATTATTTTCTATATGAATTACATGTGCTATCCATTTTAGTTGTTGCTGCTGTTGGTAGTCCTCAAGTGATGTGGTTTCTGTTATTTGGCACAGTTCTTTGTTTGTGATTCTGTAACGCCAGTCCAAAAGGTTTGAAGAAATATGATCCTCACAGACTTTGTTTTAATTTCTAAAATCTGACTATCACTTTCTTCCCGATGTTAAATGTATATCTACAGTAAAGCCTTTTTCGTCATCGAGACATTTTAAATATAACGCAATAGAATCCCTGACAACCGGATTAAGAAGGCCTTCCGGATACGAGGAATTGGTTACAAAGTCCGGGTATGCGGGATTCCGGATATGAGGGATTCCGGATATGTGGGAATGGTTATGAAGTCCGGATATGAGAAGTTATATTTAGATTAAAATAAAAGAACTGAGATCAGGTTTAACATTTATTTTCAATGTTTTATAGTAAACAAAATAAGCTAATAGTGAGTGAAATATAACGGAATTGATTTTAAAGAAAAACAAATAAATTATGTAATGTTAATGAAAATTCATTAAATTAAGTCTGCCACGTATGCAAAACAAATTATGTAACGAAGATTTTTTAATCGCTGTTGCATGATCATTCTTTCTCTTCTAATGTCATTCTCAACTTTTCCGCATTTCGTTTTGCTTTTGTTTTTGAATTTAAAAAAAATGAATGACACTTTTTAACTCTGCGTGCGTTATTGCAATCGTCATAACTGAATGCTGGCTTTCTTTCCATAAAACTGACAGCCTTTTCAATAGCTTTTTCAATTTCAGTCCAGGTTTCATCGCAATCATGCTTTTTATTTCCTTGTTCATTGTGACAATGTGAACGCTGGGGAATAGTTTCTTTGGAAGATTTTATATCATACAATGTTGACTTTCCTATGTGGAACTCAGCCATTAGTTACAATGAACTTTCACCAGCGTCTAGTCTGTTTAAAATTTCCCCTTTTTGCGATAACTCCAAAGTTGTCCTTTTCCTCTTATTTCCATCATCTTTTGCGCCAATGCAAGCCATTAGGGTGAAATAAGTATAAGCAATTATCCAAAGTAAATTTCCGGAAAAACAAATTTCAAATCAGTTATATATCACTCAAATAGTTCAAATATACGCATCAAAATCATGTCCGGATATGAGGGATTCCGGATATGAGGGATTCCGGATAAAAGGGATTCTACTGTATTTATATGAAATTCAATGTTTGAAAATAATTTTTAACAATTGACAATACCTTTCTTTTTTTTTTTTTTATGTATCTTTGCGTAGATTATCAATAAGCTTTTTTGCTAAGTATGCCGAAGTGTATCTGGCGACAAAAACTTTGACATCTCGCTAGATTTGTAGATATAAGTTCGGTGAAACACACAAAACACTAATTAACCTGACAAATTAACAGACTGGTGCCTGTTTTCAGATTCGTCGAGCTTTGCTTTGACTTGGTACCGCCCATCTTTTTATTCAGCCATTTCTCTTACATTCTACCTACGAACCCGTCGACCGTTAAAGCTTGATTGAGGACCCTGGACAGTGGTTTGTAATTCTCGCTATCTTATCAACATTTGCTTTTTTCTACCTACATTTATATGCGTTACAAATTAAACTATTAAAAGATTTTTTTAAAAATTCGCATATTTTCACTTCATATTGTGTTATTTTTTGTCCAAATCCGTGAATTTGTTTGGCTCTTGCTAAGTCTCAAAAAAATAAAAAAATAAAAAAACACTAATTGAAAGTCGCTATTTTTTATCCGTAATGTTGAATGTGTTCAAATTATTCAACATTTTAACAAGATTAAACTCAAATTGATGATGTTAAAAATTGCAAAACATTGTTAATTTATTTAAGAAGGAATGATCTATTACGATATGTCGTTAATTTGTATTTAAATACATTGTATTTATTTTCAATTTTTCTATTTGAATTGTTCACCTATATTGCAGATGATCCATTATTGTGCATAATTAGGTTAGAATAAAATCTGTATTTTATATGAATATTACCTTATGAAAAATTGAGATGTAGCAGGGTGGGCGTTGTAATGGATATCGGCTTGGAATGAGAATTCGGAGAGGCGAGTTCGAATTCCAGTCAAGTTTCTTATATTCACTGACGCACAGATACTGTTTCCATCTATAAATCTTACAAATACCCCTCCTCTTCTGGCAACCAGTCTACTGCAGCAGAAAGAAATGAAAAATCTTCTGCCTCATAAGTCATGTATCGAAAGATACAAGTGTGGCACTTAAATGACTGAGTAGAGTGTAGGGGTGGCGTATCACAGATTCGGAAAAGCAGTCATTCATTTCTCCTAAAAAAAATGAGCATCCTCCTGGATACACAGCTTGTCAGAAGGTCTATATCGTAAAAATATAGTCTAAGTGATTGTAGTGACCTTGCTCCTATACAGCCGCGATTTTAGGACATGACGAGTCGAGATAAACTTTTCAAGAAGATAAACATAAAAACTATACTAATCTACTTGAAGAAAGTTAGTTTATAGTACCTTAAGAAAACTGAGATGTAGTAGATTCAGTAGGACCTTTATCAAGGATAAGGAGGGGGACCATGTCACCCTTGCACCGGTCCTGATTTTAGAAGATCTTATTGTTTTTAAAAGTTGTCCCTGGTTGCCCTACAAAGTGCTGATTGCCAGTCTGTCACACACTGTCAGGGTGTGATATGGCGTAGGCGTATATAATGCTTATATCTGTGTTGTTTGTCTATATCTCTGAGATGAGGTATTATGATTACTTGCATTATTTACATTATTTGGACTGTTATCCTCATCTTCATTGCCATATTCACAACGTTTCGGCCGCTATATCTCCGAGATGAGGTATTATGATTACTTGCATTATTTACATTATTCGAAATGTTATCCTCATCTTCATTGCCATATTCACAACGTTTCGGCCCCTATATCTCCGAGATGAGGTATTATGATTACTTGCATTATTTACATTATTCAGACTGTTATCCTCATCTTCATTGCCATATTCACAATGTTTCGGCCCCTATATCTCCGAGATGAGGTATTATGATTACTTGCATTATTTACATTATTCGGACTGTTATCCTCATCTTCATTGCCATATTCACAACGTTTCGGCCGCTATATCTCCGAGATGAGGTATTATGATTACTTGCATTATTTACATTATTCGAAATGTTATCCTCATCTTCATTGCCATATTCACAACGTTTCGGCCTCTATATCCCTGAGATAAGGTATTATGATTACTTGCATTATTTACATTATTCGGAATGTTATCCTCATCTTCATTGCCATATTACTTGCATTATTATTTCATTGTCCTATTCACAATGTTTCGTTGTAGACTCCAGCCTTCTACGGGTGAATGGAATTTCGAACCGGGCCCTTTATTACGTCCACCGGAGTAGATTGTTCTAGTTCCGTCTAACTCAACTCTCCAAGTTTTTTTGGTTCACCACTGCCGTGTCCTGGTATTGAACACACTCTTTGGGTCTACATGGCCCAGTGGATAAAGACGTTGGTTAGATCCAGTGACAAGACCCGAAGAGTTGTGAGTTCAATACCGGCCTTCTTCGGGTAGCTGCGACATCCGGAAGAGGCATGGCACGTGGAACTAGAACAACCTACCCCCGCTGGATGATTTAAAGTGTTCGGTTCGAGATTCCAATAACCTGAAGAAAGCCGGTTGCATACAACGGCCGAAACGTTGTGATTATGACAACGAAGGTGAGGATAACAGCCCGAATAGTGTAAATAATGTAAGTAGTATTCTAAAGATTGTGGCACATGGCCAAAATAATAATTAAAAAAAGGTTGGGCTAAATTAAACTCCACCTGTCTGTTCTATTTTTAGCTTCTTTCTTGGCGGGAGCACACGGCAATGTACCTCTCCCCGTAAAACAAAACAAAAAAAAATATTCGTCATCAAAATATCGCGCACGCTGAATTTAGCCTCATGTGCCCCTGAAATTAAATATATTTACAAATCGAGACTTAGTGATAAGGAACAGTTGAGTCAACATCATAGACATTTCCGTTTTTTTTTTTTTTTTAATTAACCGATCAAATGACAAGCTATGAAATTTCAGCGGTTAAGCGAACTTCACCAGAAAAGTCAAAGTTTCGTTTTACATTTAATGCATTTTCCCCATCTCCATGATTCTTAAACTGGTAAACTTGTATCTTCATCAGTTATGTGTCATACGGGATACACGCTTAGGCGATCATGTATTTTTTTCCCGTGGTAGGTTGCCATTTCTTTCTGCGGTAGACCAAGGCTATATAACACGGTCTGTCCTGCTATTTACCCATAGCTGGGGGAAAAGAGAATTCATACCTTTCTCAAGGGTATTAGCACGTAAGTGAATTTAATGGATTCCACTGGAATTCGAACGCGGCTCTCCGATTCAGTTATGTGCCATGCGTGATACACGCTTAGGCGATCATGTATGTTACAATACATAACTGACGAGGCAGATTTTTTCCCGCAGTAGGACGCCATTTCTTTCTGCGGTAGACCTGTTGCCATCGAAGGTTATAGAACCCGGTCTGTCCTGTTGTTTACTCATAGCTGGTGGAGTGGGGGGAGATATTTCATACCTTTCCCAAGGTAATTAACACGTAAGTGAATGTAATGGATCCAACTGGAATTCGAACTCGGTTCTCCGATTCCTCCATCCGAACCGCTAACTTGTATCTTACGAAACGTTATCATACATTTGTATCAGGCATCATACATTTTTTTATACGATGATTTTCACCCTTTACAAGAGTTACCAACCAAGTTAAGGTGTTAATGTCATCAAAACACAAGAGAGATATCGGCAGTAAAAGAGAAAGTAAAGAGTAGGTACCTCTACAGATTCGCTAAAAAATGTGCATACCACTATGAAAAATGTGCATACGACTATGAAAAATGTCCCAAACTAAATAAAAACCGTTTTATCGGCAAACAGTTTTATTATTGAGAGGAAAGCCCAAAGGATTTTTTTGTTATTAAATTATATTTTTTTATCCTTTTTAATAGGTTTGAAATTTTATTTTCCTTGCGCGAACAGGGGAGGGACTAAAGAGTGGTAAAGGACATTCTTGCGCATTTTTCAATGAAAAAATCATTGATTTGGAAATTCTTGCAAAAATTAAATAATTGTCGAATTCTAAATGATCTTTCTGGACTTATTCACAAATTAATGAAATTATCTTAGAAATGTTTCTGTTTTAGAAAAGCTTGAAATAATTTTTTTTTTACGTCTGTTAGCCACTTATATAAGCTATATTCAGAAGTCCTTGGGGAATTTAAATTACTTCTTTTTTTCTTTGTAAAACACGGCCCTCAATTACTGAAAATCTGCTCTGATTTTTTTTTTCATACATACGTGCCCATTTTTGTAAATACAGACGTCCATACACGACATTATCAGAAAATAAGAACGTTACCTATAGTAAATTTAAACCCAAAATATCAAAAATCCAATAAAACAGTATATTACTTAAAATATTTTTCTAAATTTTCAAGATTACTGGTTAGTTAAAAACTTATAAAAGTAGGCGCTCACGTTATATTCTTCAAGTAATATAAAAATATAAAAAGTCTTTCTTGAAGCTTTTATTTTAGTTTTAATTTCAAGCTTATAGATTAAATTTCCAATAAGCAAAATACTTTTCTGTATTTTAAATTTTTAGCGCCATTTTAGTCATCTGTCATCACATTGAATTTTCTTTATTAAAAAAATTCACAAGTAAAATATATTTTTTGAAACACTATTGAGTTATTCTGTATTTGAAAAAATATTAATTAACTAGAAATGCATTTTTTATCTCGGAAGTAAGTGTTTATGCAAGGTGGTGACAACTTGACAGCTTCACTGACAGACGGAAGTTTATCCATTTTTTTTTTCTACAGGTGTCATATCTATAAAAATTACTTGAGGAATATAAGGTGAGAGCATTTTTTATATAATTGTTAACTACCTAGTAATGTTAAAAATTTAGGAAAATATTCTCCGCAAACTAATATCTTATTGAATTTTAGATACTGTAGCTTTAAATTTACTTTAGTTATCGCTCTCATTTTTGTTAATGTAACGAACAGATGCCCGTATTTACAAAAATCAGCAGGTTTATACAATCACGCAAAAAAAAAAAAAAAATAATAATTCAACATTTTTTTAAAATATTGGTGGTAGCTGAATTGTAGTCAGCTTTTTCATATATGATATTAAATATAGTTTTACTTAATGTCAAATTACATTACTTCATTATATATATATATATATATATATATATATATATATATATATGTATGAATGATTCATGTAATTATAAATTGAACTGCACCTATATTCGAAATTAAAATAACTGATCCAAGTGCAACTTTCGGATAATAAGTGTGACATTTCTGTAATTATTGAACAATATAGTTCATGCCACATTGACGGAAAACCTACCAGTACAAAAGAATTCTCTTATTACTATATTTGTACAAAAACGCACAACCTTAAAATTTAAAATTCAAACTCAGCGTTGCGACCGCACGTTCCAAAACAATAGCACATTTCTCATAGCATTTTTTCGGATTACATCTATATTTTCGTTGTACTCTCATTACCGAGAAGTAAAAAACAAGAACAAATCTATTTCCATACCTGAGGATGTCTGTAGGAACAGACGAAAGCTTGTAAAAACTAAAAAAGACCTTATGAAACTGGAATTTATAAACAGGGATCATATCATTCATATAGAGGTTCGGGGTTAGTGTACATTATTGAGATTGTTTGCGAAGATGTATTCTCGCCATTTAAATCATTAACCTCTATATTTGGTTTTTGTGTGAATGATTCATGTAATTATATATATATATATATATATATATATATATATATATATATATATATATATATATATATATATATATATATCGCTCTTTCTCTTTCTCTTTCTCTCTCTCTCTATATATATATGTATATATCGGAGAGCCGAGTTCGAATTTCAGTCGAATTTATTAATTTCACTTACGTGCTAAATATCCTTGGGAAAGGTATTAATCCTCTTCTTCTCCCTCCTGCTATGGGTAAATAGCAGGACAGACTGGGTTCTATAGCCTTGGATGGCAACTGGTCTAGGAAAAAGATAACTCTGAATTCAAAATCTGCGGAGGGTCTTTTGG
>OZ010597.1:90104493-90151993 GCA_963932145.1 Acanthosepion lycidas
ATATATATATATATATATATATATATATATATGGAGAAAAATATTTGGAAAAAAACAAACAAAAATCCTTAAATGCAATTAAGTTGTTTTAATATGAATGAAATGTCAACGTCTGACGTTTCGGTTTAATAAACCTTCATCAGGACAATATTCATTAAAATGCAATTAACATAATCAGTTCAACATGACAAAGACGATGGACATAAAAACTTATCCAAACTGATTATGTTAATTGCATTTTAATGAATATTGTCCTGATGAAGGTTTATTAAACCGAAACGTCAGACGTTGACATTTCATTCATATTAAAACAACTTAATTGCATTTAAGGATTTTTGTTTGTTTTTTCCAAATATTTTTCTCCATTCTGTCGGATTTATATCCATTTATATTTGCTTACATATATATATATATATATATATATATATATATATATATATATATATATATATATATATATATATATAAGTTAAAGGAAACAACAGTAAGATATATATATTATGCGGTGTTCTTGTTATTTTTTTGTTATTTTTACCAAACAGTGCTCAATGTAAATTTACAGAGCATAAATATTATAAATTAACTGATTTAAAATATGGTTTTTCGCTACACAGTAATAACCATGTTTCAAAAATGGAAGCTAAAAAGTTTAAATTTAATTATATAATTAAATTAAAAGCATTAGTTCCGTTTCATCTTCAAGCGAATATGGGAATAACTTTTTCTTTTTTTTTGTTAAATAAGTTATTCCAATACTGGAAGATGAAACGGAACTAATGTTTTTAAAGAGACCATTCACTTTTCCGACGAAACGCGTCCTTTTAAAATTGTCCACTTTGTCACATCATTTTAATTTTTCCTTTGAGTAATATTATACATCCTACATGTACACACACACATACATACATACATACATAGACATACACACATAGATACATACACACACATAATATTCGAGGATACCCGTCTATTCGGGCGGCTAGCCAATCTCTATCGCAGACGCTTGCTCAGACACATTTGTGTTTGTTCAACACCCACACAGTCAACTTTATACTGCAACTATGATGAGCTGACCTTAGTTACAGTTTCTGTGAGAGAGCGTGTTATCTAGTGTGATCAACAATCTAAACAAGGCAAGCACACTCAAACCCTCGGTCACGATGACTTGTGACTTCATCCTAGCAGAGGTATCGACGGCCCACAGGAGTTCCGTCTACCCGATTTCACTGACAAGGCTTGAGTCAACCCGTGGGTGGTTTTCAGGCACTTTCCAATGATGCTGCGCGCTGGGATCGACCCCTCCAGTTTGATAGCATCAGAACGTCTCCTTCCTGACAAATCGAGCATGGTGAGATTCGAACTTTCAGAAAGCGAAAGTTCTAACCACACAGCTACGCGCCCAACAACACACACAGACACATGCACACACAATGCACATACACACGCACACATATATATATAAAATTTATTCGAAAATTATAACATAAATATGTTATAAAATCACTACAAAAATAGCCATTTTGTTTCAACATTTCTGGTGACTTATCAAGTGATGGCGTTATGATGTCGAATAAATTACATTTGCTCTGCTCTGTATTGAGCACTCTTTTAAGAATAGTATTTTTTGATCATTGGAATTTATTCCGTATACACCAATCCTATACTTGGATATATATATATATATATATATATATATATATATATATATATATATATATATATATATATTTAAAAACAACATATGGATATTTCAAAACTTTGTTACCTCCATTGACGTTTAAATCGTACATAAACTAAGCGTTTCCCAGTTCACATTTAAGTGTGGCTTAATAAGATGATAAGATGTGTTAATGCATATCGAAACATGATAGCATTTGTGTAGCGTTTTTACACGTTTTTGATGCAATATCCTAAAACAAAGAATATTGCTCTACTTTTGTATTGAGCTCTCTTTTAAATTGAATGTTACGAACGTCGTAATTGGATTCTATTCGTTCTTATTTTACATGGATATATATATAAATAAATATATATATATATATATATATAGAGAGAGAGAGAGAGAGAGATAGTAAGAAAGAGTCGATAGAAAGTTATCGCTAGAGATATGGTGTAGCATAAGATGTTTATTCTGTCAAATCTGTGATATATATATATATATATATATATATATATATATATATATATATATATATATATATATGACAAGTATATCAAACACTTGATTTTACGTATTAACAATGGTACTGGCCGTTAATGGCCGTTAAATACGAAATTTGGTTAATCAAGCGCTCAAATAGTCTTCATGAGAGACTTTAGATAGGATTTCGCTCAAAAAAGTTTAAAAGCACTGAACTATGCGACCAAGGAGTTGGATAAAATGACCATATTCTTTATAATAATCCAATACTTTCGTATTTTACTGTACTGAATAATGCTATAAATAATAATAAAAAAAACCCAACTTCTTTAAGTACGCAGACAATTTGAAACTCTTTTTCCTGATTCACTGATTGAAGTCCCTTTCAGCTATTCACGTCATAAAGAAAATATTTCAAGTCATGTTAGTATGCTTTGAATTTCATAAAAAAAAAAAAATAGGATATGTGGGAAAGATTTTGGATCTGAAATCATTTCCTCTTAAATAGCCCGAACACAAGTTTCTGGTATCTTAAGGCGGGTGGTACTTTTTCCAGAATTTCGACTGGCTTAGATCGCCTAAGAACCAATCCCCCCACCAAAATGTTTTAAGGCTTATGATTCTAAAATTCAAACGCGTTTCCACTTTTCTATTAAAAACAAATCATAAATGAATAATAAGAAAAAAACAAGTTGAATACCAAAAGAAAAAAATAAACAGGCAGATGTTTACAAACTAAATAAAAATACAAACGCAAATGTCTTGAAAGTAAAAAATACATACGAAAATGTTTTCAAAGTAAAAAATACACATGCAAATGTCTTCAAAATAAAAAATACACACGCAAATGTCTTCAAAATAAAGAATACACACGCAAATGTCTTCAAAATAAAAAATACACACGCAAATGTCTTCAAAATAAAAAATACACATTCAAATGTCTTCAAAATAAGAAATACACATTCAAATGTCTTCAAAATAAAAAATACACACGCAAATGTCTTCAAAATAAAAAATACACTTTCAAATGTCTTCAAAATAAAAAATACACACGCAAATGTCTTCAAAGTAAAAAATACACATGCAAATGTCTTCAAAGTAAAATATACTTGCAAAATCTTCCAAATATGAAATAGATAATTCTCGAAATTAAAAGTGCATATTTAGAATAAATAACATGCAAAACCCTTAAGAATAAAATTATACATCCAAAAGTCATTAAAGAAAACTCGTGCAAAATGTTCGAAATTAAATAATGCAAAATTATTCAAAATAAAAATTATTAATGTAAAAATCTTCAAAGACTAAAAATACACATACAAACATATAAAATTTAAATATAAAATATAACTCTTACAAGTTATTAAAAATAAATTAAATGTCGTAGAGAACTGGGGAGAAAGGTAAGAAGAATGTCTACTGAATCATTACTACTTAGGTGGCCGTGTAGATAAAGACGACGTCCATGATAACAAAAGGATGTCTTTTTTTTAAAACAATGAACATTGACGAGAAGTGAGGGTAGTTAAAATAATACAAGTGTCATGAGAAAAACCGATTTTTTTTTACACAGATTTTTTTTTTGCTGACTAGAAGATCCTTGTTTGCTGAAATATTAATATATTAAAAATATTGTAAACGAGAATATGAAATTCAGCTTGGTATGTAAATTCAGAATAGACACGGTAAATTAATGGATAGCGACTCAGTATTCAAAAATCGGAGAGATCGAATCCATTACATTCACTTACGTGCTAATACCCATGGGAATGGTATGAACCCTCTTCAACTGCCCCCAGCTAGCGGGAAAGACCGAGTTCTATAGCCTCAGATGGCAACTGGTCCACCGCAGAAAGAAATGGCAACCAACTGCAGGAAACAATCTGCCTCAATACATGATCGCCTAAGCGTGTATTACGTATGGCACATAACTGTCTGACTGAGGTAAATTCATTGTTAATTATTCACACTACGGAAGCTAAAACAAAATATGACGAGACGACGTGATTTCTTAAAATGCCAAAAACTAAAACATTTTTTAAAATTCGTAATCAGTTATTTTTTTCGTATATTTCTATTGATTAAGCAATCCAAATTTCAAAAAAAAAAAAAAAATAATAAAAATAATTTGTTTATTTTTATAGAAATCACGTCGTATAAGCATCGTTCTTTTGTAGTCGCATTCATTTAAATGCAAATACCCTTGGGAAAGTTATAAATCCATCTCGTCTCCCAATGAATGGGTTAAATAGTAAGACAGACTGGGTTCAATAGCCTTTGTTGGCAACCAGTCTACTGCAGAAAGAAGCGGTGGCTTGCTACGGGAAAATCTTTTGCCTCGTCAGTCATGAATCGAAAAAGACATGGTCGTCCAGGTGTGTATCACGCGTGGCACTTAACTGACTGACTGTTGTTATCATGGTTGAATAGCAGGAGAGAGTGGGTTCTATAGCCTGGGTTGGCAACCAGTCACTAAAGAAGCGGTAGCTTACTACGGGAAAATCTTTTGCCTCGTCAGTCATGAATCGAAGGATACATGATCGACCAAGAGTGTATCACGTATGCCACTTAACTCACCGCGGACCAATTTACATTAAATTTACGTAGCAAGCTGGACTGCCTATTAACTTTTCTGAAACTCTTTTTTTATATTCAGGATCTAATCTTGAGTGTTTAACCCTTACTGATATATCTGTGTTTAAATCCATTCAGCCCTAAGCAAGGCAAAACTGCCACTAATACGCAAGCGTCAACTGGGAATGAAAGAAAATGAAAATACTTTAGAAAGAACCGGAAATCCAATCCTAAACAGGAAATTAAAAAACTAATAATCCTTGTCAAAAGACGCAGTAACTATTGCGTAACTCCAATGCGCTGTGATAATAAGATCAAGTAAACTTCTTAACTTTATCGTGACTTCTTTTAACTAAGCATTATCAATGGTTATTAATTTGCTATAATTACTTTTATATTAATTTCAGTTGCTTTATTTAGACTAGTAGTATTAGTAGTAATATTATCTTGGAGGTTTTCTCATTATTAGATGAAGGATTGTCAGTCATAGTTTTTAATTAGTTTTCTTTCATCTTTACTAGTTTGGTACCAAGTTGCTTTACCGGTGGTAAGATGATCAAATTTCACATGTAAATTGTAGTATTTTAAATGGAGACACATTTAGGTTGACAACCGTTTACCGGTCACACAGTCCTAAAAGAAAAAATGACTTCAAAGAAAACCTAAGAATAAGGATCGTGTGTTCGCATGTAAACCCTTATGCAAATTAATTAAAACAATCCCTTTAGTTTCCTTTTTTTCACCATACGGTCAGTTTTAGACCCACCAGAATGACAGGGTGTAATCGATTTGTATTTTTTCTTCAGAATAGGTCATTTGCAGTGGTGTGCAATAATACGAATCTATTTTTGCGTTATCCGTGATTGAATCAGATTTTTATCATGCCCAGACACTATTGTCTCGACTGGCGATTAGTTGTCTTACGGCCTTTGTCTGCTATGGACGTTACTCGAAAAAAGCGTACGAAAATTGTAACGCTGCACGAACACACTGGCAAGCCTTACAAGTGAGCAAATCAAAGTATTATAGATTGGCCCAGAAACTCTCCTGATTTCAATCTAATTGAGAATCTGTGGTTAATCTGCAAGGAATGACATCGTAGAATGGACATACAAAATACTAATATGTGCACTGGGTCATGTTTCATTCGAAAGATACAGAAGAAAAGTATAAAAAATAATAACAGATTTATTCGGTTTGTTTCAATTAATTTGCACAAGGGGGGTGGGATATTTTAATTCCATAACTTACCTAACAATAGGTCTACAAAATCAAAAAACAAAAAAACATTTTTAAAATTATTTTATTTATTACCGAGTTTAAAGGTCAATCTTATAAGTTAAAAAGTAATGGGTTTTTCAGTGAGAAATTAGTCACGTCAATATTTGACTTTTCATTTGAGTTATGACATTTTTAACTGAGTTCAACTTTCGGCAATTTCTTTTGTAAAATTTAAACATCATCTACTTTATAGTCTTGAATAATAACGTGAACATTTACTTTGTGGCAGTTTCGGTGTTATCAGTTACTAGTTCATATAAAAAGCAACAATAATAAGATGGAATAAAACTAGTAATAAAATAATAGTAATAATGAAGATTGTATAGAGCCAGAGGGTTGGGAGAAAAAGCAACAATAATAAGATGGAATAAAACTAGTAATAAAATAATACTAATAAGGAAGAATGTATAGAGTCAGACCGTTGGGATAGAAAGCAATAATAATAAAATGGAATAAAACTAGTAATAAAATAATAGTAATAATGAAGAGTGTATAGAGCCAGAATGTTGGGATAAAAAGCAACAATAATAAGATGGAATAAAACTAGTAATAAAATAATAGTAATAATGAAGAGTGTATAGAGCCAGAGTGTTGAGATAAAAAGCAACAATAATAAGGTGGAATAAAACTAGTAATAAAATAATAGTAATAATGAAGAGTGTATAGAGCCAGAGGGTTGGGATTAAAAGCAACAATAATGAGATGGAATAAAACTAGTAATAAAATAATACTAATAAGGAAGAATGTATAGAGCCAGACTGTTGGGATGGAAAGCAACAATAATAAGATGGAATAGAACTAGTAATAAAATAATAATAATAATAATGAACACTGTACAGCGACTGAGTGTCGAAATAAAAAGCAACAATAATAAGATGGAATAAAACTAGTAATAAAATAATAGCAATTATGAAGAGTGTATAGAGCCAAAGTGTTGGGATAGAAAGCAACAATAATAAAATGGCATAAAACTAGTAATAAAATAATAGTAATAATGAAGAGTGTATAGAGCCAGAGTATTGGGATAGAAAGCAACAATAATAAGTTGGAATAAAACTAGTAATAAAATAATAGTAATAATAAAGAGTGTATAGAGCCAGAGTATTGGGATAGAAAGCAACAATAATAAGTTGGAATAAAACTAGTAATAAAATAATAGTAATAATGAAGAGTGTATAGAGCCAGAGTGTTGGGATAGAAAGCAACAATAATAACATTGAATAAAACTAGTAATAAAATAATAGTAATAATGTAGAGTCTATAGCGCCAGAGTGTCGAAATGAAAAGCAACAATAATAAGATGGAATAAAACTAGTAATAAAATAATAGTAATAATGAAGAGTGTATAGAGCCAGAGGGTTGGGATAAAAAGCAACAATAATAAGATGGAATAAAACTAGTAATAAAATAATAGTAATAATGAAGAGTGTATAGAGCCAGAGGGTTGGGATAAAAAGCAATAATAATAAGATGGAATAAAACTAGTAATAAAATAATAGTAATAATGAAGAGTGTATTGAGCCTGAGTGTTGAGAGAAAAAGCAACAATAATAAGATGGAATAGAACTAGTAATAAAATAATAGTAATAATGAAGAGTGTATAGAGCCAGAGGGTTGGGATAAAAAGCAACAATAAGATGGAATAAAACTTGTAATAAAATAATAGCAAAAATGAAGAGTGCATACAGCCAAAGGGTTCGGATTGAAAGCAACAATAATAAGTTGTAATAAAACTAGTAATAAAAAATAGTAATAATAAAGAATGTATAGAGCCAGAGTGTTGGTATAGAAAGCAACAATAATAAGATGGAATAAAACTAGTAATAAAATAATAGTAATAATGAAGTGTGTATAATGCCAGGGTCTTGGGTTAAAAAAGTAACAATAATATGAAGGAATATAACTAGTAATAAAATAATAGTAATAATGAAGAGTGTATAGCGCCCGATTGTAGAAATATAAAGCAACATTAATAAGATGGAATAAATCTAGTAATAAAATAATAGTAATAATGAAGAGTGTATAGAGCCAGACTGTTGAGATAGAAAGCAACATTAACAAGAGGGAATAAAACTAGTAATAAAATAATAATAATAATGAAGACTGTATAGCGCCAGAGTCTCGAAATAAAAAGCAACAATTATAAGATTGAATAAAACTAGTAATAAAATAATAGTAATAATGAAGAGTGTATAGAGCCAGAGTGTTGGGATAGAAAGCAACAATAATAAGATGGAATAAAACTAGTAATAAAATAATAGTAATAATGAAGAGTGTATAGAGCCAGAGTGTTGGGATAAAAAGCAACAATAATAAGATGGAATAAAACTAGTAATAAAATATTAATATTAATGAAGACTGTATAGCGCCAGAGTGTCGAAATATAAAGCAACAATAATAAGATGGAATAAAACTAGTAATAAAATAATAGTAACAATGAAGAATATATAGAGCCACAGTGTTGGGATAGAAAGCAACAATAATAAGATGGAATAAAACTAGTAATAAAATAATAATAATAATAATGAAGACTGTACAACGACAGAGTGTCGAAATAAAAAGCAACAATAATAAGATGGAATAAAACTAGTAATAAAATAATAGTAATAATAAAGAGTGTATAGAGCCAGAATATTGGGATAGAAAGCAACAATAATAACATTGAATAAAACTAGTAATAAAATAATAGTAATAATGAAGAGTGTATAGAGCCAGAGTGTTGGGATAGAAAGCAACAATAATAAGATGGAATAAAACTAGTAATAAAATAATAGTAATAATAAAGAGTGTATAGAGCCAGAATGTTGGGATAGAAAGCAACAATAATAACATTGAATAAAACTAGTAATAAAATAATAGTAATAATGTAGAGTCTATAGCGCCAGAGTGTCGAAATAAAAAGCAACAATAATAAGATGGAATAAAACTAGTAATAAAATAATAGTAATAATGAAGAGTGTATAGAGCCAGAGTGTTGGGAGAAAAAGCAACAATAATAAGATGTTATAAAAATAGTAATAAAATAATAGTAATAATGAAGAATGTATAGAGCCACAGTGTTGGGATAGAAAGCAACAATAATAAGATGGAATAAAACTAGTAATAAAATAATAATAATAATAATAATAATAATAATAATAATAATAATAATGAAGACTGTACAGCGACAGAGTGTCGAAATAAAAAGGAACAATAATAAGATGGAATAGAACTAGTAATAAAATAATAGTAATAATAAAGAGTGTATAGAGCCAGAGTGTTGGGACAGAAAGCAACAATAATAAGATGGCATAAAACTAGTAATAAAATATTAATATTAATGAAGACTGTATAGCGCCAAAGTGTCGAAATAAAAAGCAACAATAATAAGATGGAATAAAACTAGTAATAAAATAATAGTAATAATGAAGAGTGAATAGAGCCAGAGTTTTGGGATAAAAAGCAACAATAATAAGATGGAATAAAACTAGTAATAAAATAATAGTAATAATGAAGAGTGTATAGAGCCAGAGGGTTCGGATAAAAAGCAACAATAATAAGATGGAATAAAACTAGTAATAAAATAATAGTAATAATGAAGAGTGTATAGAGCCAGAGTGTTGGGAGAAAAAGCAACAATAATAAGATGGAATAGAACTAATAATAAAATAATATTAATAATGAAGAGTGTATAACGCCATATTATCGAAATATAAAGCAACAATAATAAGATGGAATAAAACTATTAATAAGATAATAATAATAATAATGAAGACAGTATAGCGCGAGAATGTCGAAATAAAAAGCAACGTTAATAAGATGGAATAAAACTAGTAATAAAATAATAGTAATAATGAAGAGTGTATAGAGCCAGAGGGTTGGGATAAAAAGCAACAATAATAAGATAGAATAAAACTAGTAATAAAATAATAGTAATAATGAAGAGTGTATAGAGCCAGAGTGTTGGGAGAAAAAGCAACAATAATAAGATGGAATAGAACTAATAATAAAATAATAGTAATAATGAAGAGTGTATAGAGCCAGAGGGTTGGGATAGAAAGAAACATTGATAAGATGGAATAAATCTTATAATAAAATAATAATAAAAATGAAGGATGTGTTGACGTAGTGTTGGAGAAAAAGCAACAATGATAAGGTGAACTAAAACTCGTAAGAGAAAATATCAATAATGAAGAATGTATTGACCTCGAGTGTTAGGAAAAAAGCAGCAATAATAAGACGTTTTAAAACTTGTGAGAGAATAATAATCGCCCTGACATTATGATTAGAGACTGTAAAGTCAAAAAGTACCGCCTTATTGACGTGGCAATCCCTTATGACTGCAATGTATCGTTGAAGATTTTCAAAAAACTATCAAGATACAACGATCTTCAAATCGACATTTCAGAAAATTAGACATCAGCAGTTGTAGTGGTAGTTGGAGCCCTCGGACTGACTGGAAAATATTTCAATAAATTGAATCCATTGAAGTGATTCCTGATTTAAAGTAATAAAAGAAAATGTCCTTAAATTACAGCGCACACTTTACGAAGGGCTTTATCTATGTAAAATATGTGTGAATGTGTTTATAAATGGATCAGTGGAAAAAAGTCATGATGCCATTTCTGACCTTAGGTGTTTGGTTGGCACACGAAAAGAAATTAATATGCCCCAGAAACCACAGAAAATAAAATAATAATGATATATATATATATATATATATATATATATATATATATATATATATATAAATTGGCCCAGAAGGTTAGGAAAGAAATTCAACAATAATAATCTTAAATGTAAGTGAATTGGAAACCCTACCGGGATTTAGCATTAGCAGCCACAACCCTAACAAACGCAGATGAAACAATACTGATAGCAGACACGGAAAATAAACTACAAAACCTCCTATAGAATGTTGCGAAGTAGAGCGAGAAGGAACTAAGTATAAACAAACAACATTGTATGCGCATAGAGAAAGAGTTCAGAGAATATACAAAAATAGAAAGGGGCGTAAAGCAAGGATGTGTCTTCCCCCTGGATCTATTCAACCTATACAGCGAGGCAATTCTGAGAGAATTGGAAATCCTACCGGATTTCAGCATCGGTCGCCACAATCTTAACAACAAAAGATACGCAGATGACACAGTACTGATAGCAGACACGGAAAAGAAATGATAAAATCTCCTACAATAGGTAGCAACAGAGAGTGAGAAGAAAGGACTAAGTATAAACTACAAGAAAGACGGAATGCATGCTCGTCAGTAAGAGGATGAGTCCAAAATGCGATCTGAACAGTGGGGGTTCGTTAAAGACACTGGAACAAGGAACGCGATATTCATGCTCAGAATGTTATCAGAAAGAGCGATACAATTGTAGAAGGAGGTTTAACTATGTTTCATAGACAACGGAAAGGCCTTCGACAAAGTACGAGACAATAATCTGATGGAACTGCTCAGCAATTTCTATATATTCGGGAAAGATATCAGAATAATCAAGAACCTACACAATAACCTGCATGCACATAGGCAACGTGTTCAGTGAATACACAAAAATAGAAAGGGGCGTAAGACAAGGATGCGTGTTTTCACCCGACCTGTTCAACCTATACAGCGATGCAATCCTGAGAGAATTAGAAAACCTACCGGAATTTAGCATTGGCAGTCACAGACTTAATAACATAAGATATGCAAATGGTTCAGTAGTGATAGCAAACACGGAAAAGAAATGACAAAATCTCCTACAATAGGTAGCAACGGAGAGCGAGAAGAAGGGACTAAGTATAAACTACAGAAAGACGGAATTTATGGTCGTCAGCCCCCCTACCCCCCACCCCCCAAAAAGAGAAAAGAATGTATGTTCATCAGTAAAAAAGATGAGCCCGAAATGCGATTTGCAAGTCGAGAACTCTAGAATCAAGCAGACTCGGCAGTTTAAATACCTGGGAAGCGTTCTGACAGAGGACGGTAAATGCGACACTGAGATCCGCAGACGTATTGGGATGGCCAAGGACACATTCCAAAAGCTGGGCCAAGTATTGCGAAACAGGAAGATTTCTTTGGCAACGAAGAAAAGAATGCTGAGTTGTTATGTGACATATGTCCTACTTTATGACAGCGAAGGTTGGACGATTTCCTCAAAGTTGAAGAAGAGACTCGAGGCGATGTAGATGTGGTTCTACAGAAACATGCTAAGGATATCATGGACCGAGAAACGATGAGGTCTTAGAGAGGATGCAAACAAAGAGGAGAGTTATACTTAACATCATGAAGAGGCAGATGAAGTTCATGGACACAATGAGAAAGGAGGGCCTGGAGAATCTGGTACTCACGGGTCGAATAGAGGGAAAGAGAGACAAGGGAAAGCAATGCATGACATTCCTAGCTGCTTTAAGAACGTGGTCTGGGGAGGAGGCAGAGGTAATGAACTTGTTGAGAGCTGTAAGGGATAGAGGGAGGTGGAGAGCCATGATCGCCCACGTCCTAAAAGTACACGGCACATAGAAAGAAAGAAAAAAAAAACAGAATATTATCAATAAGGAAGAATGTATTGACTCAGAATGTTGGGATAAAAAGCAACAATAAAACGATGAAGTAAAAAAAGCGAAATTTTGTCTAGTGTAATAAATGCAGTATGATACGATTCACTTCATTGCCTTCCATTATTGATTACATAACTGACCCTTGGCTTTTGCATCTCAAAAATCGACAAGTTTTCAGTCTAGCTTACCAAGAATTTAGAGCATTAGAATTTTTTGTAAAAATGGATCTATTTATAAATCATCATATGTCTCTGACGAGAAATTGCAACGCTATTTTTTTTTCTCTGAAACATTTCGCGCAGCGTAATGTAACGTTAAAAAAAAATTAAAAAAATGAAATATAATACACGTAAAACGTTCCAGGAATAATAATAATAATAACAATAATAACAATAATAATAATAATAAATAGAAGAAGAAGAAGCACAACAACAACAGCAACAGCAACAACAATAACACTAGAATGATTTTCGGGGAGGAAGTATTTGAAATAGCAAAAATAAAATAAAATAAAAGTTACATGAGTTAAAAAAAAATATTCATGAAATATTTTAAACATTATATCTTTGCTGTCTGCTTCCCAGTTGAAAAGTTGTTTGAATTCAGTCATAAACAAATTGCGTAAAACATGACCGACAATCAATCTCTCTCTCTCTCTCTCTCTCTCTCTCTCTCTCTCTATATATATATATATATATATATATATATATATATATATATATATATATATATGTCGCAGCTGATATTCAAGTCGACATCGTTGAAAAAAAAATTCGTCTCAAATTAATACACACGCCTCAGGCGCCTGTCGCAGAGCAATGCTCGTTAAGCAGCTTATCTCGCAAATCATTGCGGGTTCAGTTCTCAATGGGTGTACTGTTATCATCGAGATAAGTCTATCAAAGATAACAGAATTCAATATTTACGCTGATGTACCAAACCCTCATTGCCAATCACATATAACAAGAATGACAGCTATTGCCTCGTAATAACTCCGCATATGGGTCAGAATTAAATAAGCACATAAGCCGTTTTGGGGTACATCTTAGCTTGTATTGCCTTATTTACACTAGTAATATTGTTATTAGTAATATTACCTTAAATTTTTTATCATATAATGATAATATAATAGTATATTAATAATATATAATAATAATATAATAATAATATAATAATAATATATAATAATAATATAATGATACATAATAATATATAATAATATATAATAATAATATATAATAATAATATATAATAATATAATAATAATATAATAATATAGTAATAATATAATAATATATATAATATATTAATATATGATAATAATATATAATAATATAATAATAATATATAATAATAATATAATAATATATGATCATATATAATAATAATAATATAATATAATAATATATAATAATAATATAATATAATAATATATAATCATAATATATAATAATATAATAATATATATAAAACAATACTACTGATGAAGAATTATCGATCCAGATTAAAAAATGACAGCTATTGTCTCGTAACAACTCTGCATCAGTTGATGGCAAAATGATAAGCGTTGCTAAGAGCTACAATGGTTAGGAAGTTATGGAGAGATATTTTTGCCCATGGTCTGAAGAGACACGGCACATAATAGAAAAATATCAGTTTATGACTGTTCGATTAAAATCTCTTTTACGGTCACACGGAGGACCAATACCTTATATGACAAGTCGTTAGTCTGGCTTCTGTGTATGACGCATAAGATACACAGATGATGCTGTATTGATAGCAGACCCAGAACAAAAATCAAAAAGTCTAAAGGTAGTCGAGGAAAACAAACGATGAACGATTAACGGTAAGATGAAAGAATTTGTGATTGTCAGTAAAAACAAAACAAAACAAAAAAAAAAAAAACAGCCCAAGATGCAGGCAACGTATTGAGGACCTCAAAATCAATTAGATCCCAAATGAAACTATTTGTCTAGTGTCGTAACAAATGGCGGCAAGTTTGACACAGAAATCACAAGCCGCATCGGGATATTGAAACTAAGCGAAGTATTAACCTTTTGAACCCTGCGTTCCTGAACAATTTTAACCCTGCTGCCTGAGCTCCTGTGTTAAAATTCACAAATAATTGGTATGTAATGTTTCACGGTAGATATAAAAATAGTTACAAAAATATATAAGCATTATACTTAACAGGGAGAGAGTATGATTTCATGCCTTCACTTTATCACCAGGATTCTTACTTTATTTTGACATAATTTAAAAGAGTGTTTTGGATCGTTGTATTCTTGATGATTTTGTTCTTTTTCTCATGATTCCATCGACCTACATAAAATCTCCAGCACTTTTGGTAATCTCAAATTGTCTAATAGTTACAAAATATATAAGCATTATACTTAGCAGGGAGACAGTATGATTTCATGTCTTCACTTTATCACCAGACTTCTTTCTTTATTTTGACATAATTTAGAAGAGTGTTTTGGATCGTTGTATTCTTGAAAGCTGAATTCTTATCCAATTATCCGTAAACCAGACGGCGTAGAATGTCTTTGCAAAATCGAATGATATTGTTCTTTTTCTCATGATTCCATTGACTTGAATAAAATCTCCAGCGCTCTTGGTAACCTCAAATTGTTTAGTGAGGGATTAATGGCGTGAACAAAGTGTATAATGTTTCTTACACAACTATTCATAATTTAGCAGCTCGGATTGAGGAATCGGAGAGCCAAGTTCGAATTCCAGTAGAATCCATTAGTTTCTTTTACGTGCTAATACTCTTGGGAAAGGTATAAATCCTCTTCTTCTCCTCCCCCTAGCTAAGGATAAATAGCAAGACAGACCGGGTTCTATAGTGTTGGATGGCAACCGGTCTACCGCAGAAAGAAATGGCTACATTAATGGAAAAAATCGTCAGTTATGTATCGCCTAAGCGTGTATCACGCATGGCACATAACTGAATCGGAGAACCGAGTTCGAATTCCAGTGGAATCCATTACATTCACTTACGTGCTAATACCCTTGGGAAAGGCATGAATCCTCTTCTTCTACCCCAGCTATGGGTAAATAGCAGGACAGACCGGGTTCTATAGCCTTCGATGGCGACTGGTCTACCGCAGAAAGAAATGGCAACCCACGGCGGGAAAAATCTGCCACGTCAGTTATATATCGAAAGATACATGATCGCCTAAACGTGTATCACGCATGGCACGTAACTGATTGACTTCGTAGGAATTAATTAGACCCCAAAAGGCATGAAATGTATTAATTACTAAATATGGAAGTTGGTCACAGATATTTGACCTACAGTGTACAAACAATTTGAAATATGATTTTATTCTGAGAAGCCCCGAAAATACTTCCATGTGTTTACGAAGTAATTTGAATAAATAAATTAGGCCCAGGAATACTTGCAATTCATTTAAACAACGGTGGATACTGTATTCCATTGGGATTCCGTGGTCATGAGCCAGCAAAAGATGACATTATTAACGCCAAAGCATCTCTTACTTTTCCCATCCGTTGTAAATCATCGCCATTTGGACTGTAGTACAGAGTTCGACAGAAACATTTCTCACATATACCACCCAGAAATACCTCCCACATAATGACATTAGTGGCAATAGTGTCTTACCATTATGTGGGAGATATTTCTAGGGCGTACATGCAGGGGTATTTCTGTCGCACCCTATAGACTTCCGCGTTTTTTTTTTGTTTTTTTTTAGTTATGTGCCATGCGTGATACACGCTTAAGCGATCATGTATCTTTCGATACTTGACTGACAAGGCAGATTTTTTTCCCGCAGTATTTTGCCATTTTTTTCTGGGGTAGAGCAGTTGCTATCCAAGGCTATAGAATCCGGGCTGTCCTGCTATTTACCGATAGCTGCGAGCGCTGTGGTGCATGGTTTAATTTCCAGCCTTTTCAGGCTCGCGATCCAATTTCTTTAGTATTGGAGACCCTTTCAGCAGACTGTTGCACAACCTGATGGTGGACTTGTAATGGTGTGTCGTGTGTTTTGATAGAATTCAAAAGGACCACGATGGAAAATATAAGAAATAATTTCTGAAAAAATTCCAATAAATTCTTTTAATAATCTGATTTTTACGGTTTAATTTTTTTTTTTTGTCTCTCAGACTTTTTAATGCTCTGTCTAGGGTAGGTGTTTTCCAGACTGAGTGGAACGCAAATGAAATAATTCCAATGTTTTATTTCAAGTTCAGTTAAACTGTATGTATACGTAGATGTTCTTGTGCATACATTAAATGATATAAGTACTTAAAAGTCACTCATGCATAGCACAGACATGCGCATATATACATTACGTACGAGAAAGGAAAACCAAACATGTAAGGGACAAATATCTTCTTTTTTTTTATTATATAGGTTACAGCTCAAAATACGAATGGAAAGAGAGGCGAGGAAGAGTGTTACGTGAGACATCCATATTGGGAGGTCCTCTCCGCCTTGAAAATTCGCTTTCGAAGGCTTGACTTTTGAGCTCGGCCCGATCATTGGCCTTTGGCATCTATGGGAAATATAGGATCATGTACTTCAGTTTATGCTAACTGCTTTTTTTTATTCGCCATTACGAGCAGAAGCATGATACTTTGGGATGTGCTTTGTGGTGTGAGGGTGAACGGATCGGCATGAGAAATTGGATGGCAGAGTTCGAATTCCAGTCGAGCTGGTTACATTCATTTACGCGCAAAGGGAAAGGAATGAACCCATTTCTTCGGCCCCGGCCCAGCTATAGATTTGATTGTAGAACAGTACATGTCCTTTAACCTTAGTTGGCAATCAGTCTACCTGATCATAGACAAAATCAGCCAAGCGTGTATCACGTGTAGCACTTTACAGACAGACTGATGTTATCTTGATTGAATAGCTGGACAGACTGGGTTCTATAACCTTGGTTGACAACCAGTCTACATGATCATAGACATGATCAGCCAAGCGTGTATCACGTGTGGCACTTTACAGACTGACTGATGTTATCTTGATTGAATAGCTGGACAGACTGGGTCCTATAAACTTGGTTGGAAACCAGTCTACCACAGAAAGAAACGGTAGCTTACTACGTTAATATGATAATACATGATCGGCCAAAACTGACTGCAAAGTTGAAGAATATATCTTGAAAAAATACTTTGGACCCCAAAGAGACACTCGGTATATTTTGTGTGTGCTTGTTATGTAGTGATTTTCCAACTGTAGCATAGATGTGGCACAAGGCCAAAAGTATGGTGCTCTAAGTCAGGATCAAGGTCACTATTCAGCCGTAACTGATCCAGTGGAACCATCTTGTTAACCATTACAACAC
Source organism: Acanthosepion lycidas (assembly GCA_963932145.1). Classification (NCBI taxonomy): domain Eukaryota; kingdom Metazoa; phylum Mollusca; class Cephalopoda; order Sepiida; family Sepiidae; genus Acanthosepion; species Acanthosepion lycidas. Next base: position 90,122,327 of record OZ010597.1, read on the forward strand.
ACCGAATTGCCCTTACACACGTGTGTATGTGTCCCCATACGTGTGTAAATATACGCGCGTCTTCTTGTGTCAGTGTGTTATTTTTGTGTGTGTGTGTTTATTTCTTACCGATGTGTGAGCATATTTATGAGCGCTTTTGTTATGTGTAGCTGCAGGTGTCTGCAAGTGTATATATGTGCGTGTGATAGTGTGTGCACGTCTGCGTGCTTTATTGCGTGTGTGTGCGTGTGCATGAGTACGTGTGTGCTTGCGTATTTGTTTTCGCGAGCGTGTACACTACTGTGTATGTATGCGTATTTGCATCTGTGTCCGCGGGGGCACGAGCACAGATGAGCGCGTGTGTGCAAACGTGTGTGCATGCATACATGCACGTGTCATACCGTCTCTGTGTGTGTGCATATTTATGTGTGAAGTTGGACGTGCAGGTGTGCGTCTCTACAAGTGTCTTTACGCATGTGTGCGTGCGTGAGTGTGTATGTGCGCGCGCGCGGCTGTCTGCGTGCATGTGTCTATATCTGCGTACGCGATTACGCATTTGTGCTCAAGAGCGCGTGTATTTCTGTGCGTGTGTATTTGCATGCATTTTTTATATGCATACTTATCTGAGGGTATGCACATGCGTGTATGCATATACATGTGTGTGTGTTTGTGGGTGCGTACGCGCGTGCATGTATGTGCATGTATGTGCATGTATGTGCATACGTGGATGTTTACTTACCAATGTGCATGTTTCGTTTCCGTCTTCTCCAGCGAGTATTTTTGCGTGTCTTGGTGCGTGTGTTTGCGCGTGTGGGAGCATATGCATGTCTGCGTACGTCCGTGCGTCTGATTGCGCATGCGTGCTTGCGTATTTGTGTTCACATGCGTGTGCATTTCTGTACGTGTTTGTGTGTGTGAGTTTGTGCGCACGCGCGTATTTGGATGCTTGTGTGTGTGTTGAGAGAGTCTGAGCGTCTTTACTTGTGTGTGAGTGCGTGTGTGTTAGAGCGATCCCGAATTGATGTATAATTAAAATTAGTTCCCCTTCCTTGGCAATTTGAATGCCATCGCCTTGAGTAACCAAAGACGGTTACGTTTACTTTGTCCCTTAGTGTGCTAAGATTATGTGTAGTGTTTATTTAGTTTAATCTTAATATTTTTGAACTCGACGTTCTCATAGTTGCAAATATTTTCTTAATTTCTGTGCTAATTTAAACGGTCTTTTTGCCTGTCTTTTATTACACAAGGAATTTTAAAAAAATATGGTGTGTGGGCGCCTCCATGTGGAGCAGTTGTTAGCGATCTAGTTTAGCAGAGTGTGTTACTACAATAGCGAGTCTGCTTCCCATTCGATGTCGCTTATTCATTTTATTTTATAGTATTTATATAGCAAATAAAAGAAACCCTGGTCGGAGAGTGATGTTTAAAAACTGGTATTTAAGGAAGAACCGTTATTTCATTGTAAACGTAATTTTCAACTCTGGGATATCTGCAACCACGTAATGCTAATGGCAATATTAGCCGTTTCGTTATAAGGAAAAATTCGGCATTCATTGACCGAGCAGCCATTGCTACTAGAGTTATACTTTTCTTCATTCCCTGATCATCGAGCTAGGATCAATGTGTAGTATCTGTTCTCCTCATCTCTAATTTTAATGGTAATATTAGCCACTTCCTTATAAGGAAACATTTGGCATTCATTGACCGAGCAGCCAATGCTACTAGAGTTACGCTTTTCTTGATTCCCTGACCATTGGGCTAGGATCAAAGTGTAGTATCTGTTCTCCTCATCTCTAATTTTAATGGTAATATTAGCCACTTCCTTATAAGGAAACATTTGGCATTCATTGACCGAGCAGCCAGTACTACTAGAGTTACGCTTTTCTTGATTCCCTGACCATTGGGCTAGGATCAAAGTGTAGTATCTGTTCTCCTCATCTCTAATTTTAATGGTAATATTAGCCACTTCCTTATAAGGAAACATTTGGCATTCATTGACCGAGCAGCCAATGCTACTAGAGTTACGCTTTTCTTCATTCCCTGACCATTGGGCTAGGATCAAAGTGTAGTATCTGTTCTCCTCATCTCTAATTTTAATGGTAATATTAGCCACTTCCTTATAAGGAAACATTTGGCATTCATTGACCGAGCAGCCAGTGCTACTAGAGTTACGCTTTTCTTGATTCCCTGACCATTGGGCTAGGATCAAAGTGTAGTATCTGTTCTCCTCATCTCTAATTTTAATGGTAATATTAGCCACTTCCTTATAAGGAAACATTTGGCATTCATTGACCGAGCAGCCAATGCTACTAGAGTTACGCTTTTCTTCATTCCCTGACCATTGGGCTAGGATCAAAGTGTAGTATCTGTTCTCCTCATCTCTAATTTTAATGGTAATATTAGCCACTTCCTTATAAGGAAACATTTGGCATTCATTGACCGAGCAGCCAGTGCTACTAGAGTTACGCTTTTCTTGATTCCCTGACCATTGGGCTAGGATCAAAGTGTAGTATCTGTTCTCCTCATCTCTAATTTTAATGGTAATATTAGCCACTTCCTTATAAGGAAACATTTGGCATTCATTGACCGAACAGCCAATGCTACTAGAGTTACGCTTTTCTTGATTCCCTGAACATTGGGCTAGGATCAAAGTGTAGTATCTGTTCTCCTCATCTCTAATTCTAATGGTAATGTTAGCCGTTTCCTCATAAGGAAACATTCATTCGGCATTCATTGACCGTGCAGCCAGTGCTACTAGAGTTATACTTTTCTTCATTCCCTGATCATCGAGCTAGGATCAAAGTGTAGTATCTGTTCTCATAATCTCTAATTGTAATGGTAATATTAGCTATTTCCTTATAAGAAAACATTTGACATTCACTGACCGAACAGCCAGTGCCACTAGAGTTACGCTTTTCTTCATTCCCTGATCATCGAGCTAGGATCAAAGTGTAGTATAAATGTTCTCATAATCTCTAATTGTAATGGTAATATTAGCCGTTTCCTCATAAGGAAACATTCATTCGGCATTCATTGACCGAGCAGCCAATGCTACTAGAGTTACGCTTTTCTTCATTCCCTGAACGTTGGGCTAGGATCAAAGTGTAGTATCTGTTCTCATCATCTCTAATTGTAATATTAACCCTTTCCCTTTAAAGAAGCTTTCGGCATTCAACTAGTCCTACCTTCTGTTGAAATTTATTAAAATCTTTTTAGGGAAATTTGTTTTCTCAAGTCCAGTAACTTTTGCCGCCCTTTCCACTATTGATGGATGTTTCCTTCCTAAATTTTTGTTGGAAATCGTGTGGAACGTCAGCATATTGTTATGCCATTATTTTCTCTTCGATTTTCATGCCATATCTATTTTTAACTGTGGCTGCCGTGTTAAGTCCCCAGGCGGCGCGCTTTCTGCTATTTCTTGCACTTACTTCATTGTGATTCTGTAGCGTCAGTCCTCGATGTTCGAAGAATGATGGTCGTTGCTAAGACTTCATGGCTTGTGGATAAACGTCAGATACACACGTCGGGAAGTACTGATTCGTATATCTGTCACCCATCCCCTAATTCTTCTCTGACGGCCATGGAAGCGAATCACTGCTTAGAACGGCGACTTTTTAAGAATAGTACCTACTGTAAATAATCAGGTATCAAATTAAATAGGGCTTCGGGTATAAAGTACTACTAGTTTTCATCTGACCACCAAAGTTGATTTCTAGAAACTTATTCTTTGTGTGTGTTTGTGTAATATGGCGGTGTTTTATTTTATTTGGGTCAAAAACTGGTGAACTTGATTCTATTTCCCAAAAATAGCTCTTTTGACAAAAAGCTATTTTTGGGAAGTAGAATCAAGCTCATCAGTTTTTGACCGAGTTAAGGCCATCTTCTTGGAGTGACCATGCAATATTCGCATCACTTACTGCTTGCTACTGAGTGTCCAGACTCTCTTTGATGATGTAGTAGCAGGGGTCGTATAATTAAATTTAACGAACACATCCTCACCAAACACGAGTTTGTGCAAAAATGCAACTGAGAATGCAAAACAAAATACTAAAAAGTACCAGTTACTTATAACTAATTAATAGCATTGTAGAGTGAGATCTGTAGCCTTGGTTGGCAGTCAGTTTAGGAATAGGATTGCTCAAATTATATAAATAACAAACGAATCTATGAAGAGCCATGATAACCTCGGTCTTGAAGGCACGTGACATTAAATAAGTATTAGTAGTAATATTATCTTGAATTTTATTCTTATTAGCTGAACCACTCTCAGTCATTATTAATTCCAGACTAGTATATATTTTACTTTAATTTTAGTCGTTTTATTACACTAATAACTATTAGTGTATTAGTGGTGTTGGATATGCAGGTAGTGTTACTGTTATAAACGCAGAAAGAGGACATATAAAAACTCCTCACTTAACGACTCATCTGACACAAACCCATTTACACGCATAGGATGCCTAAATTATCGGTTAGGTACATGTCGCTTAGCGCCCACCTCGCTTAGCGCCCACCTCGCTTAGCGCCCACCTCGCTTAGCGCCCACCTCGCTTAGCGACCATTTCGCTTAGCGACCACCTCACTTAGCGACCACCTCGCATAGCGACCACCATGTCGTTAGAAGCTAATCCAGTCGTTACGTAAGGAGTATATATATATATATATATATATATATATGAAAATTTCTCAGAATTACCCTTTACAAAAAGACAATAAGTATAAAGGAAAAATGACAACAGGAAAACTGTAGTTTTAGCCGCCGCGTTCCGTCCAGTGTGGACTTTTTCAAGGCCAAAAAACGAAATGAATTTATTGAAATAAAGTATCTATAAACAACAAACAAAATGTCGTTAGCAGCTAGAAGAATTTAGAAACGCTATTGTATATTCATATGGTCAATATCTGCTTTCCTAAAAGAATCACTACCTCCCCGAAGCCAACATACACAGTTATATATCAAGAAATCAAAAGAAAATGGTTGAATCCGTCAACACAATACAAAATATTTCTACACGTGAAAATATTCTCTTCAAACATAAAGTAATTGACTTAATTTTTCACTAACCATATGAATATAAAACGATACTCGCAAATCCCACACCACTAATACACTAATAGTTATTAGTGTAAATAAAATGACTAAAATTTTTATTATTATTATTATGATTATTATTATTATTATTATTGGCAAAAAGGACTACTTGAGAAGTACGTTTTTCCGATTTGCCCTGCAAGGTTTTGGTACATCACTATCCTGATTAAAAAAAGTACAAACTATTATTATTATTATTATTGGAAAAAAAGGACTACTTGAGAAGTACATTTCTCCGATTTGCCCTGCAAAGTTTTGGTACCTCACTCTCCTTATTATTACAAAAAGGACAAACTATTATTATTATTATTATTATTATTATTATTATGATAACAAAAATATCAACTTGAAGTGGCATATTTGCCTGCAAAGGGTTGGTACCTTACTATTAATTTATTCTTCTTCTTCTTCTTCTTCTTCTTCTTATTATTATTATTATTATTATTACGAAAACGATAAGTTGAAAGGTAAAATTCTCCGATTTTCTCTGGTACCTCCCTGTTCTTCTTATCATTATTTAAAAAAGAACAACTCGATGTGGTATATTTCTTCGATTTGCGCTGCAAAGTCTTCGTACCTTATTATTATGTATTATTATGTATTATTATGTATTATTCATACAAAAAGGGCAAATTTTGAAGTACATTACTCCGATTTACCCTACAAGGTCTTGGTTTTTCACTATTATTACTAGTATTATAAAATGGACAACTTAAGTAGATGTTTGTCTCCGATTTGCCCTTTAAGGCCTTAGTACATCACTGTTATTATTATTATTATTATTATTATTATTATTATTATTATTATTATTATTCGAGAAGCATGAAATCTTTAAGTTGAATATGCCCTTGCTATTTCTCTCTTCACACAAGAAAAGTGACATTCAACACAACAGGTGGACGGCCATACTAAATAAATCTAAACATTTTCCCACCGTCCGGCATCTGACAATAAAATATCTGAACAAGATACTGAATTCTTTGTTTAGAGAATATCAAAGGCAGGAAATAACAATAAGAATGTGGTTTAATTTTGCCTCCGTTTGCCGACTTATTTATTCTATTTTATTTATTTTGGCTTCTTTGCCTCAAAATATTTAAGAGGATTTTCTGTTCCTTCGTATTTAAAGCTACATCGAGGCCGGGCGCGTTATTTTTAGCATAATTTCGACAATACGCTGCCAGCCGCAAAAAAGTGGCACCTCAGTGTGATATAATGGTTAACGGGCTAGTCCGTTTGACCAGCACAACTAAGGAGTGAGTTTGGCCCTCACTAAGTGTCCCATTCTTGAAGCGTTATGCTAAAGCTACGATCATCTTATTAGTGTATCTGACGGAAAATAAGACACGATTTTTTAAAGGGTGGGGGCCTAAAAATTTTCCCTGCGTCTTAATAGGCTAATGTTATCCCCCAATGCGTGTGCTCACTACAAAGCTCGACCTCATGATATTAATGAGTAAGAGAGAAGCACACAAAGTGATGCTGGGGTACAAATATACGGCACCCAATTCGATAAGCGTATACCCGGATTTTTCCTGCTTTGTATCCTGTAAAGTCGAGTAACAAAGTAGGGCCCCAAGCCACTATAGGAGAATTGTCATTTAATTGATAGCACTTTTTTTAGTATATAGGATGTTCTGAATACCGTAATCTTCTTGGCAACTTGATGGTAACTGAGACACTATTATTATTATTATTATTATTATTATTATTATTATTATTATTATTATTATTATTACCTTAAATTTAAAATCTGCCAACCCTAAGATTACCGTTAGCCAGCAAGGTGATAAAATTTTAAGGACAGTTTATGCCGTAATAGATTATTATTATTATTATTATTATTATTATTATTATTATTAGTGTATGTTATGTTTCTTCCTTGGTATCCAGTAGAGCCGGGTCCAAACTATAGCCCTTGACCCCCTATAGGAGAAATGTCATTTAATTGATAGCACTTTTCTTAGTATTAGGTTGGTCCAAAAACAATGACGTAATAATGTCGTTTTTTGACGTATTGTTGAACGTCAAAAAACGACATTATTACGTCATTATTTTTGCATCAACCTAATATATGGGGTGTTCCGAGTATGGCGACCTTCTTGGCAACTTGTATGTTAATGTTACCTGGGATATTGTCAGTATAATTGCAATCCCTCAAATCTTGCTAATCTCGATCTCCAGGTCCTTGCATTTGGGCAATTTCTCGATAATTTTCATGGAGGTGTTTCTCTCAAATGGTACTGCTATGTCAATAAATATACACTTCCTGAATTTCTTGTCTTTTATGATAATATCAGGTCTGCTGGCTTTTATTTCCCTGTCAGTTTGAATTGGAATGTCCCAGAGGATAGTTACATCGTTATTTTGGGTAACTGTGTCTGATTGGTGCTCAAACCATCTCTCAGTGGTTTTGATTTTGTGCTTCTTGCATATCTTCCAGTGCACATATGTCGCTAACTTGTTATGTCTGTAGGTTTATTCATTTGTTTTATTTTTGCTAGTTCAGGACGTCCTTAGGTAAAATGGTCGATAGTTACATCATAATTTCCGCAGAGCCAGCATTTCGGGATATATCCTTCCTTGATTATGTGAGAGTGAGAGGATCTGGTTGCAATAATTATGTATTATTATTATTATTATTATTATTATTATTATTATTATTATTATTATTAGGTTGGTGCAAAAATAATTTCGTTTTCTAACATATGTTACTATGTGAGAAAACGACATTATTTTTGCACCAAACTAATATTATTATTATTTGTGTATGTTATGTTTCCTGCTTTGTATCCTGTAGAGCCGGGTCCAAACTATGGTCGTTAGACACGATAGGAGAATTGTCATTTAAGTGATAGCTTTTCTTAGTATATGTGATGTTCTTAGTAGAGCGATCTTCTGGGCAACTCGTATGTTGGTGTTAGCTGGGACACTGTTAGTAAAATTGTCCATTCCTTTTCTCATGAGGCCCGGTGCTCCGATTACTATTGGTACAGCCTCAGCCCTCATTCCACACATCCTGTTAATCTCGATCTCATAGGTCCTTGTATTTGGAAAATGTCTCGATAATTTTCATTGAAGTGATTCTCTCAGATGGCACTGCTATGTCAATAAACATAGATTTCTTGTCTTTATTATTATTATTATTATTATTAATATTAATATTATTATTTTTATAATAATAATAATAAAAATAATAATATTAATAATAATTTCTTCTGTATAGACATTTCCTTCCGGGTCCTAACCAGAGGTCTAATGTCAGAAATGGCGTCATGCCCTTTTCTATTGTACAGTTTTGTAAAAAATAAAAATTAAATAAATGAATAAAAATAAAAATAAAATAAACCAGGAATACACATATTTTACAAAGCACTTCATAATGTTTGTGTTGTAATTGTGTTTGTATTAGGTTGGTTCAAAAATAATGACGTAATAATGTCGTTTTTTGACGTTAAAAAATACGTCAAAAAACGACATTATTACGACATTATTTTTGCACCAAGCTAATATTTCTTTAAAGCATAGGTGACCACGTACCCCTTCAATGAGTCTATCGGAACCTTTTCCATTTAATCCAAGGGCGCCAACTGGAATTACTGATTTCCTCATGTGCCACATTTTTTGTAGATTTCCATTTAAAGTTCCGACGATCAAGTAAAGCCGAATAGTGCCTATCTGGCCGAGTCGGTCACATATGATCTAACGACGGTTTCTCCCTCAAAGGGGGACGCCAGGTTCGAATCCTGCCAGAGATCGCATATTTTTTAATGAGATTTCTCGAATATTCAGGCCAGCAGACGGAACGTCTGCTCAAATATCGGTATAACCTAAAAATAACGCTTAAAGCGATTAAAATCTGTCGTATTAATAAATGAAAAAAATGACTTCTTTAAATATAGATACATATATAAAAACATACACACACACACACACACACACATATATATATATATATATAGATATATATATATGTGTGTGTGTGTGTGTGTGGTTATCTTGTCGTAAGTTGTTTCTGACGTAAGTCGAATACCTCCTGTAGTGCGACTGAATAGTAGTGCCATTTAACGCTAGTGTTTTAAGAAAATATGTTCTTTGTTTTTAAGGGTGATAAAAAAAAATAAATGACAATACAAACAATCGAGCCATACTGCCTTGTCAAAAGAGAGTGAAGATTTTTTTACATTGAAGTTCACTGAATGCAAGCCTCAAGAGCCGCACAAGGTAGAGTGTGGCTGAATGAAGTATGTGCTATAAATATAAAAGGGTGTAGGCATATACAGAAGGCGAGTATCTCCCATTAGTAGAGATAAGTCACGTCGGTTACGTGACGGCCGCTTAGTTTCGTCACTTTATGCTGTGACAAGAGTGGCCTGTCATTCAGTTTCTTTACAGCAGCAAACCTTATTTTTATTATTGTTCACTCATTACAAGGCTCAAGAGACACACAAGGCAGAGCGTTACCGATTGAGGTTATTGTAAAGCCATAAAGTGGGGAGGTCAGTAGTGGATATTGCGATGATATGTAGGTTAGGCAACTGTTGACCCTAGACTTTAAGAGATTAAGCTTGCAGTGACTGAGAAAGCATTCTCTCGGGAGTCTGTTCACAAAATTCTGACAAGGATCTTAATGTGGGTCGTTGTAACTCGTGCACGTCATAACTAAAGGAATACTACTACCTACCCCGATAAGCATCATGTTACTAGTTACTCATTGCACGATAAGAAACATATTATAACTTGTAGTTTTTATTATTTTTTTACTCAATTCACCCCAAACAAGGCGATAATGCCACTAAAACGCATGGGGCTACTGAGAATGAAAGATAATGGGAAGACTTTAGGGGGAATCGGAAAGCCATTCCTAAACAGGAAACAAGCAATAAAGTTCTAATACTATTCAAAAGACTGAAGAGGAGTGTGAACCGGGTGATAGGCAAACCTATCTACTCCTATTTATTATGTTAACCACAATAAGAACCATATTACTAATGTTAGAGTTTGGTATGTGATAATCGATTCAGTTAAATTTTAAAGGGATCTGCCTGGTGGCAGTGTCTATCTTATAACGTTGTATTGTTCGAAATTGTTGATTAAGTTTGCAAAATACTCTATGAAATAATATAATACAAGAATTAAAAAAGAAAATTAAGCATTAATGGCAGTATGGACGTTAGTTTTGCAGCGTGTATAAACATATATGTGTGTAAATGTAAAAAACAATAAGAAAAACTGTATTATTAACCGACACGTTTCGTCCAATACGGACTTTTTCCAGGCGAAAACGAAATTAATTTACTGAAAATATTGGACGAAATGCGTCGTCTAATAATACAGTTTTCTTGTCTTTAACATTTATGCATATTGTCTTTTTCTACAGGTTAAATTGGGAGAAATTTTTCATATATATATATATATATATATATATATATATATATATATATATATATATATATAGTAATGGAAAGAAATCAGTTTGTATATAATGCAACTGAACACAAGGAATATAAAATATTGAAACTGATCCACAAAAAGATTCCTCAATATATTATTACAGAGTAAATACAGGTTTCTGTATAAATTATATATATATATATATATATATATATATATATATATATATATATATATATGTATGTGTGTGTGTGTGTGTGTGTGTGTGTTTATATAATATATATTGTATTTATTATTACAGAGAAAATAAAGGTATAGCATTAATTATATATATATATATATATATATATATATATATATATATATATAAGAAAAAACAGTAAAATATATAATCCGGTGTTCTTATTGATATTTTTTATTTTTACAAAACAGTGCTCAGTGTAAATTTACAGAGCATAAATATTATAAATTAACTGGTTTAAAATATGGTTTTTCGCTACACAGTAGTAACCATGTTTCAAAAATGGATGCTAAAAACTTCAAATTTAATTTTGTAATTAAATTAAAATCATTAGTTCCATTTCATCTTTAAGCGAATATTAGAGTCTACAAAATTAAATTTGAAGTTTTATAGCTTCCATTTTTGAAACATGGTTATTACTGTGTAGCGAAAAAAACATATTTTAAACCAGTTAATTTATAATATATATATATATATATATACATATATATATATATATATATATATATATATATATATATATATATATATATAGTTGAATGGATATGAGTTTGTGACCCTGGGTTTCACTCTTTGCTATGTAATAATAATAATAATATATATATATATATATATATATATATATATATATATATATATATATATATATATATATATATATGGAGAGAGAGTGCGAGAGAGAGATGAGCGGAAGTAGCTGTCTATGCTGGGCGTAATGTCTGGCTTCTCGTTTCATTGTACGCCTGTCTGATAGGGTGGCTAGCTAATTCCTGTTGCAGATGTCTGCTGGGCGAAGTTGTGGTCTATTCTGCGACTATGCTGAGCTCCTCCTCTGGTATAATCAGTAGTTGAATAATGCCAGTACGCCTGAGCCCTCGGTCACGATGACTCTTGACTTCGTGTTGGCACATCCACTGACGGCTCCCGATCTCGTCTATTATACTGGTAGTACTACTTGTCGGGGAAGAGAAGGGAATTAGAACGAAATAGAATATAAAAACTGTACGAAAAAGACTGGTAATTGAAGTGCCTACTTTATTCAAAAACCACAGGGCCTCTGATGTGAATTAAAATTTGGCTTTGGTCCCACTTGTGAAAATTAAATGGTATAAACATTGTTATTCGGAAAGATGAATAAAATAAATAAATGCGGTCGACATGATAAAAACAAGATATTTCTATACGTTAAAAACTACCCTGGGTCCCCCCCCTCTCTCTCTCTATCTATCTATCTATCTATACATACACATATATATATATATATATATATATATATATATATATATATATGAATGACGACAGAAGGAAAACCTAGCCGACGCGTTTCGTCCTATGAGGAATTTTATTTGCATTTGCCTTAATAAAAAGTCCCTTGGCTAAGATATGTTTTCCTTCTGTCGTCATTCATATATATATATATATATATATATATATATATATATATATATATATATATATATATGCATGTATGTAAAAATATTCAGAGAGAATATATCTGTAAAAGGACAATATGAATGAAAACAAAAGGAAAACTTATCTTAGCTGACACGTTTCATCCTCTGTGTAACTTTATCTGCGTTTGCCTTAATATAATCTCTCTCTCTCTCTGTCTCTCTCTCTATATATATATATGTGTGTGTGTGTGACGACAGTAGGAAAACTTATCTTAGCCAATGAGTTTGGGGAATTTTTATTAAAGCAAATGAAAATAAAATTCCTCATAGAACTAAATGCGTCGGCTAAGATAAGTTTTCCTTCTGTCGTCATTCATATATATATATATATATATATATATATATATATATATATATATATATATATACATATATATATATACACACACACACACACACACACACAGGGGTTGGATTAATTGGCACGGGTGTAAATTCCACTCCGATATTTCAACCTCTTATATTAAGAACATTAACTAAAACTTCGTTATTGCAGGTTATATCTATTGTAAATACGTTTATTTATCTAATTTACTGTCTTTGTGTTATTTATTTTTAGAATATAGTCAAATTTAAGCTAAATGCATGACCCCTCCGAGTTCGAAAAAAAGGCAAATTGTTGTAGCTCGCATGGCAGGAGCCTCGATCACTAAGGTTGCTGAACTGTTTGGTTTTTCAAGAGCTACCATATCAAGAACTATGACGCAATTCGAGAAACAGGGCAAAACCTCTAGCAACCGTAGCAATTCGGGCCTGACTTGCAAACTTACTGACAGGGGCTGACGTGCGTTGAAACTCAATGTGGCAAGAAAATCTTCGAACTCCTGCGGCCAAAGTGACTGCTGAATTGAATAATCATCTGATTAGTCCAGTTTCTAGTAAAACTGTTCGTCGTGAGCTCCATAAGGCTGGATATCATGGAAGAGCCGCCGTAAGAAAACCTCTTCTCTCCACTCGCAACATTCAGAAGAGGTTCAGAGATCACAATGCCTGGTCTGCAGACCAATGGAAGCAAATCATATTCTCAGATGAGTCCAGTTTTTCTCTTTTCCCAAATTCAGGGAGAGTTTATGTGTGGAGGTAGCCCAAAGAAGCTTACAATCCTGACTGCCTTCTTCCAACAGTGAAGCATGAAGGTGGATCAGTGATAGTTTGGGCCGCCATATCATAGAAATGTCTCAGTCCAATAATTGCCCTGCATGGTAGAATCAACAGCAAAGATTACCTGAACATTTTGGGAGATCATGTTCATCCAATGGTCAAGACTTTTTCCTTGATGGTGAATGCATCTTCTAAGATGATAATGCTCCAATACATACCGCTCGAGTGGTTAAAAATTGGTATGAAGACCATGAAAGTGAGCTAGAACACATGGAGTGGCCTCCCCAATCTCAAGATATCAACATTATTGAACATTTGTGGTGAATTTTGGAGAAACAACTTAGTAGCCGCTATCCTCCACCATTGTCTCTTAAAGAGCTGGAGAAGGTTTTAATGGAAGAATGACTGAAAATTCCTCTGGATGAAGTCAGGAAGCTGTATGATTCCATTCCTAGACATATTAAAGCTGTCTGTGAGGCTAAAGGAGGACCAACTCCATATTAAATAAATTTTCTTTGAATTTAACAAGTGTTTCAATTATTTTGTGCAACCCTTGCATATGTATATATACATACACACACACAAAAACACACACACACACACACACACACACACATATATATATATATATATATATATATATATATATATATATATATATATATATATATATATATATATATATGAATGACGACAGAAGGAAAACTTATCTTAGGCAACTCGTTTCGTCCTCTAAGGGACTTTATTATATTAAAGCGAACGCAAATAAAGTTCCTCAGAGAACGAAAAAAAGTTTTCCTTTTGACTTTATTCATATTGTTCTTTTGCAGATATATTCTATCTGAATATTTTTACACACATGCACACACAAACACATACGTACATAGATACATACATTTATATATATATATATATATATATATATATATATAGAAATTTTTATAGATTGTAATTTTTATAGATTGACAGAAATTTTTATAGATTGTAATACTTTCTCGCAATTATTTTTCGAGTCTAGCCCCAGGCGTATCGTAATGGTCCAGGTTCGATTCTCCATTGTGGATACGCACTGCTGCCAAAAATGACGAAACGGCCGTCCAGTGCATTCTGTTGAGGATTCTTATTCTAGACCCGATGAATTATATATATATATATATATATATATATATATATATATATATATATAATAATTAAAAACCAAAGACGCGTAACTTTAAAAGCGTCACATTAAAAAGCCAACCTGACGCGTGAAGACGATATATTTGAAAAGAAAAAAAAAGACGCAACAGTTATAACACATAAAACATAAGATATACATATAGTCGTAAACAACATTATCAGCAAGAACATTTTGATATAACTTATTAAATTTGAAAATTTAAAAAGTACTCAGAAATAGGACATTTTATATCCGTAACAGCAAAATGGTCCGAAATATATAAATTTATAGACACAATTCCTTATCAAATAGCTTTCGTTGTTTTTTGGCCTAGCTTTGTATGTACGTATATATAGGTATTGTCCGAATCGTTCGCTCTTTATTATTTAAAATTTCTACTTAACAAGCGAAGGAAATTTTTACATAGGTATCGAAGAAGAACAAGAGGAAGGAAATGCACAAACTACAAGAAGACAGAATCCATGGTGATCAGTAAATAGATGAGCCCGAAATGCGATTTACAGGTCGATGACAATAAAATGAAGCAGATGCAGAAATTTAAATATTGGGTTGGTGCATAATTATCAGGCGTTTTTGTAGGCGAGATATTTGTTCATAAGAATTGCTGTTTTGTTTACTTTTTTATTTTTCTTTAAATAAAAATATTATTTTATTTTCAGGTTATAAAAATGCATGTCGATAATCATACTCTCCGGTATAATCATTTAAAAATATTGAGCTATGTTTCGTTTTTCATAATACACAAAACGCCTGATAATTATGCACCAACCCAATATCTGGGAATTGTTTTGACAGAGGACGCTAAGTGCGACGCTGGGATGCGTAGACGTATAGGGATGGCCAAGGACACATTCCAAAAGCTGTGCAGAGTATATTGCCAGACAGGAGGATTTCTTTGGTAACAAACAAAAGATTACTGAACTGCCACGTGATATCTGTCCTCCTTTACGGCAGAGAATGTTGGACTGTCTCCTCAACATGAAGAAGAGACTCGAGCCAACGGAGATATGGTTCTACAGAAGGATGCTAAGGATATCATGGACAAAGCATGTGAGCAACGATGAGGTCTTGAAGAGGATGCAAACAAAAAGGAAGCTTATACTTAACATCAGGAAGAGGCAGCTAAAATTTCTGTGACACGTTATGAGAAAGGGGGCTTGGAGAATCTGATACTCACATGTCTAATAGAGGGAAAGAGAGACAAGATAAAGCAGCGCATGACATACCTGTCGGGCTTAAGCAAGTGGATGACAGAACATGGTCTAGTGGGTAGCAGAGCGAAGAAACTTGTTGATAGCTGCAAGGAATAGAGGGTGGTGGAGAGTCATGATCGCCTACGTCCTTAAAGGACACGGCACATACAAAGAAAGAAATGTATTGTTGTTGTTGTTATTATTATTATTATTATTATTTAAACAGGTGTGGAAATTTAAATATTTGGGAAGTATTTTGACAGAGGACGCTGAGTGCGACGCTGGGATCCATAAACGATTTGGGATGGCCAAAGATGCCTTCCAAAAACTGTGCAGAGTATTACGAGACAGGAGGATTCCTTTGTAACAAAGAAAAGAGTACTGAGCTGTTACGTGACATCTGTCCTCCTTTACGGCAGCGAATGGTGGACGGTCTCCTCAAAGATAAAAAAGAGACTCGAGGCGACGGAGACGTGGTTGTATGAGTATAGGCATTTATATGGTGTTTTCATTTTTCAAAACACGGTCATGCAAGAAACTAATTCTTATTTAACAGTTAAAATATTTAATCGTTGAAAATGGCTAAATGTATAGCCGAAAGCGCTGGGATAAAAAGAACATTCGGACAGTTTTTCTATAATTTATCATCTGAAAAAAAAAAAAAATTAATCGCATGAGAAATTGTATAAAAAACTAAATCAAAACACCTTGTCTGTCGTATTCGATGAAAGGTCTATGAAAGGAGGATTGCTGCCTAAATACACAATATATATATATATATATATATATATATATATATATATATATATATATATATATATATATATAACACAATTTATCTCCATCTCTTTCTTTATCTATTTAACTATATATGTGTAAGTGTGTGAGTCTATCATTTTTAGTGGAGAAATAATAATAATAATAATAATAATAATAATAATAATAATATATATATATATATATACATATATGTGTGTGTGTGTGTGTGTGTGTATATATTATTTACATTTTTCGGTCGGAAGTCCTCATCTTTATTGTTAATCATGCTAGATAACACGCTCTCTCCCAGAGACTGTAAGTAAGGTCTGCTCAGCATAGTTGCAGCATAAACCCAAGTGGGCTCTGTGGGTGTTGAGCAAACACAAATGCGCCTGGGCGAGTGTCTGCAATAGGGATTGGTTAACCGCCCTATTAGACGGGTATCCCCGAACACGAATGGCCAGCTATTATTATTATATATATTTAAATTATTTATATTTTTAAGTCGGATGTCCTCATCTTTATTGCCATATTCAGGACGTTTCGGCCATTGTTCGCTCCGGTCTGCTTCAGGTAATTGGAATTTCGAACTTGACACTTTATTTCGTCCACCGAGGTTGATTGTTCTAGTTCCACGTGCCATGCTTCTTCCGGATGTCTCGGTTAATTCCCTTTCCCTGGACTACCCATGTTTTTGTTGACCACTGCTGTAGCCAGGTATTGAACTCACAACTCTCTTGTGTTAAGGCAATGGATCCAACTAACGCTTTTATCCCTTTGTCCATGTGTAATTGTGGCATTTTTTTTTGGGGGGGGGGGTTATCAATGTAAAGGTTATTTTTAGTGGATACCTATATTTGAGTAGAAGACCCGTTTATTTCTGAAACAGTATTTTATTTTCGTTTACCGGCGTCAATATTCGAGAATTTCTTAATAAAGAAAAATATGCGCCCACCGAAAGGGGACGCTGGTTCGAATCCTGTCGGAGGGTGCATTTTTCTTTAATATGATTTTTTCAAATATTTAGGCCGGTAGACGAAAATAAAATGCTGTTTAAAAAATAAACGATTGTTGTAATGTCCATATAACCACTCTGAAGATGGCTCATGTGAGCCGAAAGCTTAGATCGAAAAACAGTATAGCAAAAAACATCCAAATGTTGGGCAGCTTTTGTCTTTAATTTATCCCGAAATAAAGCCATTATACGAAGCTTAGAACGGCTCATGATCAAACATAATAGACATTCGTTGTCTGTTATATTTAAAAATTTATGTTTGAATATATATATATATATATATATATATATATATATATATATATATATATATATATATAACATAATACTATCACCCAAAACAAATCACTTTAATATGTCTTACGAAATATCTCAGAAAATCTTTTTTGTTCAAATTTTCCTCAAAAAGCAGAAAAATTAAATAGAAAATATCTTAAACAAATAACCATCTTTAGTATTCAAAAATATCTGCACACACACACACACACACACACACACACACATATATATATATATATATTAAATAGGTCAACGTCTGATTCTTACCCCCGTCTTCCTCGCTATTAAGTATTGTAATAAAAATAATTTAAAGGCATTCCTATCTCTCCCTTCCTTCTCTAATTTCGACCACATCTCTCACACTACCTCTCACTACTCTCTATATCACCTTACATTAAGTTAATACTACCCCTCAAAAGTGTTAAAAACTATATGTAAATTTAAATTAATTTTTTCACCCTTGGTAGTGTGGTCTGATGAGCCAGGGAAAAAAAATTCCCTGGGGAAATAAATTATAACCAATAACGCATTAAAATTAAATCAAGTAACGTTAAAAATGCATTTAAATTAAATCAAGTAGCGTTAAAAACGCATTTAGATTGAATCAAATTTCTATTTCATCAAGTAACATTAAAAACGCATTCAAATTAAATCAAACTTAAATTTAACTAAGTATCGTTAAAAACGAAATTTAGATGAAATCAAATTTCAATTTAATCAAGTAACGTTAAAAACGCTTTTAGTTTAAATCAAATTTAAATTCAACTAAGTAACGTTAAAAACGAAATTTAGATTAAATCAAATTTCAATTTAATCAAGTAACGTTAAAAACGACTTTAGGCTAAAATTTAGTCACTAAATTAAATTTAATCAAGTAACGTTAAAAACGCCTTTAACAGCGGTTTTGCAAGATGGAAATGCCGCCAAGTAATTGTTGTGCGTATCAGTTACACAATTTGCTCGCCAAGAAAAAGAAAAGAAAAAAGAAAAAACAAAAAGCATAGCAGATGGCTGCCGGGTTTGGTTTATTTAATTAAATGAAATTCTACCTTTCAATATGAAGTGTAAGTCGCATGCAGATAAGTAAGGCAAAAATGAATTGGCATTACTTATATGAATTGTTCCATGAGCCGAGGGTGAAAAAAGGATTTTAGTGCGTGTGAGCTCCCATCTGTGTGTGGTGATTTTCATAGCTTAGATGCAGTAGAAGTCCATACGTGTAGAGCACTAGGTGAGGATCAAGCTCACACCGCAGTGGTAAATGATCTCGTCAGACAAGCTAGCTAACCATTACATCACATCGAAATGCCCTCCTACTCCTGTGTACATTTATATATAGCCAACTCGATTTATATACACGCTCATAAAATGTATTACCGCTTGGAGAGAAATAGCCTGGAAACGTGAAACGGACAGTTACCATACAGTTTTTATTCCTATGTCCACACTGCCTATATGTATACATAGTTTATCTCAGATACTGAAACCTTTTCCTCTATAGAGCAATTTCAATAATTATTAAGTGTTATTTTTGTCAATCAGTTAAGTAATACATGCATGGGCAATCAAGTGTATTTCAATTTATGACTGACTAGGTAGAATGTTTTCCCGCAGTAGTGTATTTTAGTGGATGCCCATATTTAAGCAGACGTCCTGTTTATTTATGAAACAGTATATTTATTTATTTTTGTTTACGGGCCTGAATATTCGAGAAATTTTTTTAAAGAAATCCGCCAGGATTCGAACCTGGTAGGAGAAACCATTATTAAAACCGGCGTGATTTAGAGCGTCTCGGCTACTAAGTGCATTGACGATCAAGCAGAATCGAAGAGAGCCTTATAAACTAAAATCTTTCTCAGACTTCAGAAGCATTCATATTTGCCCAGTTTCGTATCCTAACGTAAACAAAGCAATTTCTAAAGAAGTGGTGAATTTTTATTTATTAATCCGACAGATTTTAATACTTAATTGTTCAGTCCGCTCTTCAGGAGGTTTTCAGCAGTTGACTGTCGTTTTTCGCATTTTTCTTTATTGTTATACGATGTTTGTACGCTCTTTATGCATCTTGATGCTCTTATTAGAGGTGGTAGGTTGTTTTTTCTCTTTTATATGTGTGTGCGTATATATGATAAAATATATTTTTAATGTATGCTATATTTATGGGTCAGTCAGTTATGGGCCATGCGTGATATACGCTTAGGCGATCATGTATTTTTCGATACATAACTGACTTCTCGGGTTTGAAAATTTTTTCTTCTTTTAGACTGGCTGTCAACAAAGGCGAGAAATCCCAGTCTACACTGCTACTTTTCCCAGTGAGCTTAGCGCTAGGGGACTGAAACAGAATCAACGGGAATTTGAACTTGGATCGATGATTCCACTTCTCTTGCCGAAGAAAGCGTTAGACTAGGTTTATATACGGCTGAAGAATTTTAGTTCGAATAAATAATAATTCTTGAAGACATTATGATTAATAGTTAACAAGAATAGGGGCAGACCGAATGAAACGTGGTGTTAAAAAAAGAAAATTAATGAGAATCTTAGTTGTAATCATTCATGTAATCAGTGCAATAATTCATCTCGGCTTAAAAAAAATGCCTGGAAAACATTGTGCGTCGAGCGAAACGTATTTATTGAATGTACGGCGTTTTTTTTTGAAGAAACGAAAGCAAGTGTAAACAATATAGATTACATGGAACATCGAAAAGAATGGAAATCATTGTCTGGATAAATATTTCGAAATAGATTTTTAAATATTTTTTAAATACAGAATGCCTTGTAAACAAAGAGAAATGATATCAAGTCAGAAGAACTCTTGGAATGATAATGATTATTTATTGCAATATAATTAACATTTTAGCACAAGATCGAAGTTGAAGGGGGTTGTTGTAGAGTAGTTTTCACAGTGGAGGCTTGTATTTCAATAAGTCGTCCTAAAAAGGGTTCAAAGTACAAAACGTTAGGAACTTGAAATAATAATTAATGACGCAGCAATCTAGTTGTGATGGTTGGTACTTCAATGTCCGATATCGACTGACTCGCTCAACACCACTGAGCCCCACTGGCGACCGCTACTACTACTACTACTTATTATGTGTGGGAGAGTCTATTAATAATAGAATAGGTGCGTCAGGTATAACAGGGATGATGCTAGTAGACACTGACTATCCTAAACCTAGGTAATCTGATTCGCGAGACATTCATTCAATTTACTCTATCACAACAAGAACTCATCCATCGCTATACTGCATATTCACAAGGATCCTACTAAAATACATATGACATAAAAATTTGATAATATAAAAATTGTCTTCTTTTATAAAAATATATATAAATATATGGAATGAAATGAGTGGGGAGG
This sequence comes from Acanthosepion lycidas, assembly GCA_963932145.1. Lineage (NCBI taxonomy): Eukaryota > Metazoa > Mollusca > Cephalopoda > Sepiida > Sepiidae > Acanthosepion > Acanthosepion lycidas. The sequence continues at coordinate 90,143,375 of OZ010597.1, forward strand.
GAATTAACCCAATAATGAAAACCAAACATTCTAAATAAAAATTAAAATATGTTAGTAGGACCCGCTAAGCAGAATCAATCAGTTCACGTGGTAGACGTAAGGGAGGAAGCAAATAAATTATGGAGTGAGAAAAGTTAAAGACAGAACCAGTCAAGATATAGAGGGGACAAAAGACAAACTGGGGTGGTTGGGAATCTTGACTTGGATCATAACAACAAAGAATCGAGTGATAAGGAATTTTCTGAAAATTACAAAAACAAAGCGACATCAAAAGTCGTGACAACTGATAGGATGGAAATGACACGTCTTAAAATTGAAGAAGATATCGTAAGCAAAAAAGAAATGACCTCAGGTCAAAACTCTTAGAATGTCTAAAAAGATATCTATATCTCCGCTGAAATTTGCAGTAAAAGCAACAAATATATCTATGCTAGTTTGTACACATCTATCTATCTATCTATCTATCTATCTATCTATCTATCTATCTATACTTATCCTGTTCACATTATCTATCTATCTATCTATCTATCTATACTTATCCTGTTCACATTATCTATCTATCTATCTATCTATCTATCTATCTATCTATCTATCCTCATCCTGTTCACATTATCTATCTATCTATCTATCTATCTATCTATCTATTATCATCCTGTTCACATCTATCTATCTATCTATCTATCTATTCTCATCCTGTTCACATCTATCTATCTATCTATCTATCTATCTATCTATCTATTCTCAGCCTGTTCATATCTATCTATCTATTCTCAGCTTGTTCATATCTATCTATGTATCTATCTATCTATCTATCTATCTATCTATCTATCTATCTATCTATCCTCAGCCTGTTCGCATTATCTATCTATCTATCTATCTATCTATCTATCTATCTATCTATCTATCTATCTATCTATCTATCTATGTTCACAACTATCTGTATGTCTATCTGTATGGAATATTGTCCTAGTTATGACGGACTTCAGAGATTTTAAAGTTTTATGCCAGCGTTTATTGTCTTCGCTCTCAAATACGTATCATACAAAGTAATCTAATAGATTCAGGTTTGGAGAGCCAGGAAGCCATATGTTTGCAGTGACGTGATTGTCTAGACTGTATCTCATCCATTCTTGGGTCGTCTTGCCCTTACGAGACGACGCAGAATCTTGTTGATAGGCGTACGGCCTTCCTTTACTCATGAATTCGTTCCAAGGCGCCTCACAATATTTTCCAATACTTCTTTATCATCCGCAGCATTGACCCTTAAGCCCTGAGAAAAGACGTGAAGAAGCATGACATCACCCTCGCTACTCACGACCACCCCCTCCTGACCATCACTGTTGCCGGAAACTGTGTGTACATCATCGTTAGGGTCTCTGTATAATCATCTGCCTTTCCTTCGCTTGAACTTTTGCTTCTGATCATCAGAGAAAAACCAAGACGTCCCAGGATCTCGATGTTTCATATTCCTCAAAATCCGCTTTGCACGGATTAGACGGTTTTGACCTTTTGCTTCAGAAGACATGAATCGACCTCTCCGCATCACATATGACTTGCACCGATGGTTCTCGCGAACAATTCTTAAGATAGATGGCCTTGAAACTTCGAGCGCCTTAGCAATGGCATCAATTGACTTTCTGGGGTATTTATCGATAATTTCCTGCATCTTTCGTCCCAATTTGAATATTCTGATGGTACTAGGACCCATGGTAGGTGTTTTAATTTTGGCTACTGCTGTAGAATCTCCGTCATCAGCATCCAACTCTTTGCGAACTTTGGCAACTTTCAGGAAGCGAGCAATCTCTAAACCACTATGCCTCACCTTTAAGTCAACGATTACAGCGTGCCTTTTCATTTGCTGAGTTAACTTTATAATTGTCATCATTTATCTGTAAAGAAATGATAATCAGAATGAATGAGAAAAAAGAGCTATTAAAAGAGTTGTCCTCAAAGAACTGAACAACTCTTTGTATATATGGAAGGATTATTTCGTCGGAAAAGACGTATTTGGGTTCAGTAAATTTTCGGTTCTTACTGGACAAACTGCACAAGGGAATTGTTTAATGTGGTCATTTGCATGTGCCCTACAATGCTCACGCACCCGATCAGAATCACCTCCTGTACTGGTGCACTGTGTGCCATACCAGATGATGTGGCTCCTAGGAGAAGCTCATTCGCCTTTTGCCAACCAAGGCTGGTTTTTATTCAATTTTTATTATAATATTTTACATCGCTACACAAAAATGTCCATGTTTCGGAAATTTAAAATTGTCCCTGATTAGGCGATGTTAGATAAATTATATCTAACATCACCTGATGAGGGACAATTTTAAAGTATATATATTATCACATATGACTTGTGCTGACGGTTCCCGTGAACAATTCTTACGATAGAGTGCTTTGAAACCTCGATAGCCTTAGCAATGGCGTTTATTGACTTTCTGGGGTACTTATCGATAATTTCTTGGATCTTTCGTCCCAATTTGGGTATTCTGATGGTACGAGGTGTTGGAATTTTCGGTTACCCTGGTGTACTAGGGAGCCAGCCAAAATGAGCTGATTTTATAGTTCACCAATAGAAGGGTTAACTAATCAGAAGGCTCAAAATATTCAATGCGTCGTGTATAAAGCCGGCCATGTTTTTCCTGAATATGCACTGGCAGCCTTTGATATCGAAGACTGAAGAATTACGGAACAGCTGCTGGTGGTATTAGCGATATAGTCAGATTCAGTAGAGTGTCTGACACGTGAGTGTTAATCTTTAATGTTGTTTCATTGAACAGATCAGGTACTGCGCTGTATTCTATATTCATAGACTATGGTGAACACTAGGATCAACACTAGGACCGATGGCAGAGGTTTTAATTTTGGTTACTGCTGTAAAATCTCCTTCATCAGAATCCAACTCTTTGCGAACTTTGACAACAACTGTGCAACTTTCAGGAGGCGAGCAATCTCTAAACCACTATGCCTTGCTTTTAAGGCAACTTTTAAAGCGTACCTTTTCATTTGCCGAGTTAGTTTATTTTTTTTATCATCATTTATTGAAAAAGAAATGTTAATCAAAACCAGTTAGAAAAAATGTCGGAGCCAATAATAGGCGTCTTTTCAAAGAATTGCACTCACCCTGTAGGATATTGTTACGAACCAATTGTCGCAACACACAAATATAAAGAGAAAATGGTAAAAAAAAAAAAATGATTTTTTTGCCAAAAGATATGACCAAAATTTCTACTCCGTTAGTGGTGGGTGGTTCTCTCGCAGGGTCAAATAAGCATAAATAAGGAGAAGTAATCAGTAGTGACTAAAAACAAACACCGGAATAAAATTTAACAAGATTTAATTACACATTAGAATAACATAGAAAATATGCTTGTATGTAAAGATGTGTGCGTTGTATGCAATATGAAAATCAAAAGAAACACTTCGCTTTTGTCCATTATCTGAAATAAAATATGTTTTTCATTTCTCTCTCTCTCTCGCTCTCTCTCTCTCGCTCTCTCTCTCTCTCGCTCTCTCTCTCTCACTCACTCTCTCTCTATATATATCTATCTATCTATCTATCTATATATATATATATATATATATATATATATATATATATATATATTTGGGAAAGGTGTGAATCCTCTTATTCTCCTTCCAGCTATGGGTAAATGGCGGGACAGATTGGGTTCTATAGCCTTGGATGGCAACTAGTCTAGGAGAAGGACAACTCTGAATTCAAAAACCTGTCGAGGGTCGTTTAGGGACCTTGTGGCACGCACTGCACCAAGTCTCTGTATTCGGCCCTTCAAATAGTGTGGATGGTTCCTTCACCACTATAATCAAATCTCATGTGCTGGCGTCGGGCTGTCAGTTTTCTAGGAACTCATCTGCTTGACCCTCATACGTCGAATTCGACGGGAGAGTCGAGAGAGAGTATATATATATATATATATATATATATATATATATATATATATATATATATAATTCTCTTATTTTTGTTCTTTTCTTTCAGTTCAGTTCTTTGTTTTTTTTTTTTAATTCTCTTTCTTTAATGTTGCAAGTTTTGACCCCCCCAGTTCTCTATTCCCGTTTTCAGCAATATAGAATTTCTCTTTCAGTTAGGAAGATTCGTCGTTGTGTTGATCGTTGCTTTCTCCAGTCCGATAATTGGTTGAATCACACATGCGCTTGTTTTTGGTAATCAACACGTTAAGTAATTCATCTTTGTATTTTGTCTATAGGACTATTTGGTATATCACATGCGGTATAGTGTGAGTTAGGAGTAGGCTTCAGTTTCTTTGTTATGCAATCCCCTTTAGCGGACAATAATAAAAGAAAGGGTGTCGATTGCTCGAGCTCTGCAGTCCAACTTATTCTTCAGATAGTTTTCCCGTTCAAATTTTCATATTAGATCACGTGATTCCACACTGTGTGACATGCTCTTTTTAGATCTCACCCGCTTTTGTTTCTAGGGTCAGTCATTAGTTTGCCCAATTTTTCGTCCGACTGCTGACTTCAGTAAATTGATAGAGAGAGAGTGGCTCAACATCATAGATAGATAGATAGATAGATAAAGAGAGAGAGAGAGAGAGGGAGAGAGATGATTTGCTATAGATGGAAAGTGTATCGTGGGTTGGCTGCGTAGTAACGTAGCAATATTTATCAATCAAATTTTATCTGACACTATTTACCATTCAGTTATAATTACAGCAGACATGTATTTGAGAATTTGGGTCTCTGAATAAAAAGAGGCGCAGTCTGGTCCATCTCCAATGATGCCGTCTTCTATCAGGATCTATATAGCGAATATCTGGAACATATATAGCGAGAAGTGAGAAAACCAAAGGAAGAGAAATAAAGAAGACAGAAGATAACGATAGACATTACATTTAAATTTTTGAAGATCAAAGTTGTCTGGAAAGCATGAAGCTGGAAGAGAGTTCCACAGGCGAGAAGTGAGAAAAATAAAGGAAGAGGAATAAAGAAGACAGTAGATAACGATAGACATTACATTTAAATTTTTGAAGATCAAAGTTGTCTGCAAAGCATGAAGCCGGAAGAGAGTTCCACAGGCGAGAATTGAGAACAATAAAGGAAGAGGAATCAAGAAGACAGTAGATAACGATTGACATTACATTTAAATTTTTGAAGGCCAATGTTGGCTGGAAAGCATGAAGCCGGAAGAGAGTTCCACAGGCGAGAAGTGAGAACAATAGAGGAAGAGGAATCAAGAAGACAGTAGATAACGATTGACATTACATTTAAATTTTTGAAGATCAAAGTTGGCTGGAAAGCATGAAGCCGGAAGTGAGTTCCACAGGGGAGCAGTGAGAACAATAAAGGAAGAGGAATCAAGAAGACTGTAGATAACGATAGACATTACATTTAAATTTTTGAAGATCAAAGTTGGCTGGAAAGCATGAAGCCGGAAGAGAGTTCCACAGGCGAGAAGTGAGAACAATAAAAGAAGAGGAATCAAGAAGACAGTAGATAACGATTGACATTACATTTAAATTTTTGAAGGCCAATGTTGGCTGGAAAGCATGAAGCCGGAAGAGAGTTCCACAGGCGAGAAGTGAGAACAATAGAGGAAGAGGAATCAAGAAGACATTAGATAACGATTGACATTACATTTAAATTTTTGAAGACCAATGTTGGCTGGAAAGCATGAAGCTGGAAGAGAGTTCCACAGGCGATATTTGAGAACATTAAAGGAAGAGGAATCAAGAAGACAGTAGATAACGATTGACATTACATTTAAATTTTTGAGACCTATGTTGGCTGGAAAGCATGAAGGCGGAAGAGACTTCCACAGGCGAGAATTGAGAACAATAAAGGAAGAGGAATCAAGAAGACAGTAGATAACGATTGACATTACATTTAAAATTTTGAAGACCAATGTTGGCTGAAAAGCATGAAGGTGGAAGAGAGTTCTACAGACGAGAAGTGAGAACAATATAGGAAGAGGAATCAAAAAGACAGTAGATGACGATAGACATTACATTTAAATTTTTGAAGATCAAAGTTGGCTGGAAAGGATGAAGCCGGAAGAGTGTTCCACAGGCGAGAAGTGAGAACAATAAAGGAAGAGGAATCAAGAAGACAGTAGATAACGATTGACATTACATTTAAAATTTTGAAGACCTATGTTGGCTGGAAAGCATGAAGGCGGAAGAGAGTTCTACAGACGAGAAGTGAGAACAATATAGGAAGAGGAATCAAAAAGACAGTAGATAACGATAGACATTACATTTAAATTTTTGAAGATCAAAGTTGTCTGCAAAGAATGAAGCTGGAAGAGAGTTCCACAGGCGAGAATTGAGAACAATAAAGGAAGAGGAATCAAGAAGACAGTAGATAACGATAGACATTACATTTAAATTTTTGAAAACCAATGTTGGCTGGAAAGCATGAAGCCGGAAGAGAGTTCCACAGGCGAGAAGTGAGAACAATAAAGGAAGAGGAATCAAGAAGACAGTAGATAACGATTGACATTACATTTAAATTTTTTAGGGACCAGTTTTGGCTGGAAAGCCTGGAGCCGGAAGAGAGTTCCACAGGCGAGAAGTGAGAACAATAAAGAAAGAGGACTCAACAAACAGTAGATAACGATTGACATTACATTTAAATTTTTGAAAGCCAATGTTGGCTGGAAAGCATGAAGCCGGATGAGAGATCGACAGGCGAGAAGTGAGAACAATAAAGGAAGAGGAATCAAGAAGACAGTAGATAACGATTGACATTGCATTTAAATTTTTGTAGATCAAAGTTGGCTGGAAAGCATGCAGCCGGAAGTGTGTTCCACAAGCGAAAACTGCGAAAAACAAAATTATTGCAATAGAACTTATGATTACATCACGCCAACTCAGCTGTAATTTGATGAGACCCTATTGCTAATCGATAACTGCACTTAAATTCGTTAAATCTACGTACCGTAGGAAAGAGCTCTTCTGGAAAATTACTATGAAAATATTTATATATAAGAGGCACGGGGAGCAACTTTACGGCGCTGGGAAAGTGACTGAAACTGAGATACCAGATCATGACCTTATAATATTGCTGATTCTTATTTGGATTTTTTCAAAAATCTCTAAATATATAGCAGCAGCAGCGGACCATATATGGTAGAAATATTCTAACAATAAGAGAATTGTCGTCATATAGATATGTAAGATAGATTCAGGAGAGAAAAATTGCCTAGTCCAGGCATTGGCAACCTTTTTTGAGCAATGGACCGTATGACCTATGGCTCATCACAAGCCGGACAACGTTACTAAAAAGATAATTTTTTATTGTAGATACCTCAGTTATTTTCTCTACAAAAAACAGTTTGCTTAACATATAAATTGGAAATTCATTAGAAAATATTTTTTTAATAATAAAACAATTGAAATCTTCGTATAATATTATCACTGATGAGAACGTGATTAAGATATGTCTCTACATGTGAATTATTTCTAATTTATTTCGAAATGTAAACATTTAAAAAAATTCTTATGAACATTTCCTATTTCAAAAGCAAAAGATATTTAAACGTATGGTCTTCCATAGTGAAAATCGCCGATCGTGTAAAATGTTACTTTTCCCAAAATATTTAACAAAAATCAGGAAACATTGTACTTAATCGTTGCTTTCGTAAGTGGTTATGCATGAGAGATTGTGTGAGTGAACAAGTGAGAGCGATAAAAACAACAATTAAGAAATATTATTTTCCTTATGAAATTAAGCGTACCATTCAGAAAGACTAAATGGACCACGTGTGGTCTAGCCGGACACAGAGAACTTTGTTAGCAACAGACCTAGCAATGAATTCAATGTAGCCTTTTCCAATATATGTCAGCTGAGAATGTTAACCCAAGAAGCTGCAACGACTCATTCTTCTGGAAGCTAGCATCAGCCATTGAAATGGTAGGCAGAAACGCGTCTTTCAGATGATAAATAGAGAGTAGTTTAGAGCGATTAAAATTAACGAGCCATTCCTTGGTCCTGTTACCAAGAGACTGCAGCTCCTTTTTGATATCAGCCACCAGTTTGACTTCATCGAACTGATCAGACTTCAAATCAGAAGTAAATTTAATGTTTTCCTCATTAAAGCGTTTTGCAGTAAGCGGAAAAAGTAATTTTACGAGATTATACTTGTTGTATACCGTCCTGGGTATGACGATAAACTGCATCCGCGTCCTGGGTAAGACGATAAACTACATCCGCGTCCGGATAAAGACGATGAACTGCATCCACGTCCTGGGTATGACGATAAACTACATCCGCGCCATGGGTATGGCGATAAACGACATCCGCGTCCTGGGTATGATGATAAACTACGTCCAACAGTAAGGACTCTGATCAGAAGGTTTTGAGGAGCGTGGAACCACCTCTTAATTGCTGGTGTTCCCAGGTCCACTCTGACCCAGAGTGGTAGCATCTGATAGGGTCACAGCTATGGGCAAACAGTTAGCCTCCAAACTGAGGTCAAAACACTATGGAAGTGTAAAAATAGGTTTTAATACCAGAAATACTTTGTAAAATATTATTACCAGCGATACATTATTTCCAGCAATATATTTTTGAAAAAAAAAATTATCAGCTATACAGTTACTAAGAAAAAATATTACCAGAAATATATTTTTG